>VDFB02109042.1:6096484-6486416 GCA_007258455.2 Sequoia sempervirens
CTATAGTTATTTTAAATTCTAAAGTAGTGCATGTTGGGAAAACAAATTTAATATTAAGGAAAGATAAAAATTAAAGTCCATTTAACCAACACAATCATGTTTCACATGTCATATTTACTTTTACCAAAATTATCTTGACCCAATTATCTAAAATAAGCTCTTTTCACAAAGGACCTTCTATTGAGGACAAAAAAAATTATCATGATGAATTTTATTATATAAGGGTCATAATTTTCTATTTGTATGTGTCAATTATGCAAATTCATTTCCACATCAATAGATCAACTACTATTTGAATTCATACCATCAATAATCTTGACCACCCAAAACATAAAAGAAATAGGAGAAAAAGTAACAACAAACAAGATTAAAGAAACTAAGCAATGAAATTATAATAAAGGCAACATGTATTAAATCCATCTTTTCAAAAAGTGTGTAAATAGACATTCATAAGGAATAATATATACATCAATTATTGTAGAAAAAATAAGACATCCATATATTTAAACTTAACAAAATCAAACATCCAAATATTACAAAATTATAGATAAACAACATCTATTATTTTTTTGAAGGATAAATTTACTAAAATTACATTTAAAGTTTGTGAGTATGCCTCTCATAAAAATATGCACAATCTACGATAGAACAACTTAAACTTTCACCTTTCCTCAAAATAATAATTCTAAACATAACTTTTAAATTATACCATTATAAAATTAAACACTTTAAACATAACTATTAAATATTTATATTAAACCTACAACATACATGTATCACACTTGAAGTACAATTATTGATTTCAACTTTTATATTACAGGAACTTAAAATTCCAACAACACTCGTTTAAGCTAATACATTTCCAAATTATTAAAATGCCACAAATTTCGTTTAAGCTAATACATTTTTAAATTATTAATAATAATAATAAAGATTGTATTATAATGTAAAGTTTTATAATAAAAATTCAAACCAAAAACAAATCAAAGAAACAACATGCACTTCTATAAATCTGTCACCCTTCTCTAGAATTTATGGCTTGCTATTTTAAGAAGCACATTCATGACATACTTTTCTTGGAATCTTAAATGTGGCCAAGTTCTTTTTACAGTAAGAAATTATTTCATCTTCATTCACGGTTATGCTTTTTTCCAAAAACCACCACTGCTTTTTATCTGTAGTATTTACTAAAATCTCTAAAACTCAAATTTCATTTAATAAAAAATAAACTTTCCAAGAATACCTCCTCGTCATATTTCTCATAGGGAAACACATAGCACAGAGTTATCGAGTGTTGAAACTTCAATTTCCTCCCACAAGTGGTTTAACATGTGAATAAATGGTTTTTTTTTAAATAACCCACCTACTTTGGCATGACAAATAGACTTATCAAACGCATGCAGTTAGAAAATGGGATGTAAATGACCTAAACATAAATTATAGAGCAGGCGATAGATGTCATCATCATCTTTATCTGGATACAACTTGGCTTGTCATAGGCCATTAATTGCAAAGATGTATTCCTATTCGTTGAGGTTTATGGTTTTACAAGGTGTCATTAATGGATTTGAAATATATTATTCTTACCATTCAAATGAGAGCAGTAACTAGGATGGAGGCGAGGACAACTAGGTTTTGATTCCATCAACAGAGAAAGGAAGGATGGTCCTCAAATAGATGGGTTGCAAAGGACACTAATGATTACACTTTTTTAGTGATTTTAACCTCCTTCAACGTACATTACATAAAAAAATAATAGATATTTACAAAAAATTCCTAAAGTAATGTTCTATATGAAAGTTGTTCTCTTTGGTTTCCTAAGTCTTAAATTGTTGGAACTTTGTTGATAAGAACCATAATCTATAATGTATTCCATATTTTGTTTTGATAAGTATGCCTTTACATGAAATTGACTAGTTATCATTCAAATTGGTTGAGGTCATATACCTTGTAGTTTTCTAACCTCTTGTGTATGTTTCTATTTTTAGGTTAAATTATTTTAGTTGTCATGGAATATATTAGAAGTAGTTGTCACCATTTAAAAAAAATAGCAGTTTAGAAAGTAGTTGTCACCATTTTTTTTTTAAAATATCAGACTGCTAATTTCAAAAAATGTGGCATCTTAAGACCCCCTTTTGTATCATATCTTGGTGCACTTACCAGGTACTAGGGTCATTGGCTGCCACATTAAAGAAGAAATAGGAATAAGTTGCACAAGCAGAGAAAAATCTCAAAGAGTAAGTCATTTCTGAAGTAGTTCACATAGTGAATATGGCCCAAGAAGAGAAGTTGAAACAAATACAAGCCAGATAACTCCAAACCAACCAAAGGTCGGACAAGCTAATGCTAGGGAAACCAAAATTAGTAAACAAATATACAAATACATTAAGGAGACCAAAGCTATCAAAAGATACACAAGGAAGAAGAAAAATGTGTAAATATACCTTCTTCCCCTTTTGAAGAAACCAATCGGTCCACTAGCCAATAGGTACCTTCCCCTCAACATGTTTCTAAGATACTATCCTCCCTTGCCACTTCTCCTATTCATTAAGGACTTTTTAGAAAAAAGAGCAACTCCGTCCAATAGCTTCACCATAATTGTTTCAATTATTGTTGGTTGGCTCACAAGTGGATCTTTCTAATATCTCATCTTTCCAAAAATTTAAATTGGGAGACATACTAGAACAAATGACAAGGGAAAATATTCTCAAGAAGCATATTGATAAAACTGAAAAATTAAAAGAAGTTATCAAGGATGTTGAAAATAAATACCATCATATAGGGGTGCTTTCAGAACCTCTAGTTGCTTAGATAAATATTTTGGTGCATGGGGTACTCCAAGACTCTAAAGTTTAAAAATATGATAGAGCATAGAATGGACGAGGAAAGGAAAAAGTGTGCAACCACATATTTTGCCTTAGATAATCAAATCAGTACGCTAAAGAATACTAAGGGTGATATTAATGTTTTGTATCAAATTTAATTTAAGGTACATGATGGATAAGTGTTAATATATAAATATAAAATTAAATTTTAAATGTGTCATGGTAGAAGGAAATTATACTTTTGTTTATATATTTCTCTATCAACTAGTCTATTCAAGGTCTTTATTAATCTCTAATATCTCTCTTAATATTGAATCTGAGGTATAAACACAACATATAGAGATTGCTTGGCACTCAATATATCAGTCTATGTTTACCCCATTTTCTTGCTAACAAGCATCTCCTCCCACAGTCACTCACCATGAATTCATATGATCCCAATATCCACCTCAAAGAGTAGGGATGTCAATTATGGTCTTAATTGTATATGCTAAAAATCTAGTATATGTTTATTATTTGGTCATTATAGGTAGTTCTATATAGATGATTCTAAAACATATATCTATCACAAATGGTTATTCGATATTAAAAATCTTAGGTTCTTATATTACTATCTTGGACTTAAAGTGTGGAAAAACCTTAATTAGATTTTTGTATCTCAGTTCAAATATATGTCATGTCATTTCTTGAGAAATTTAGGATGCAAGATTGCAATATCATGTCAATACCCATGAAGATAGGATTATAACTTTCCTAGGTGACATGATCCATCATTTTGGGTTAATTCTACTCATTACTGTAAGTTGATTGGAAGTCACATTTACTAGACCTACAATAGGCTATATATCAACTACATTGTCAAGTATCTTCAAGGTTCATGTAGGAACCTAAGGATTCACATAAGAAAGAAAAAAATGTTAGAGTAAAGGTTTTAATTTAATCATGTTGATTAAATTACCTTTATTCCTCTCTTAAGATTTCACTTTAGTTTGCATTTTGTGACATTTAATAATTATATTAATTATTAAATGTCTACCTATTAGGGTTTCTTTTAGGGCTGCACAATATCCTTTTATAAGGATTCATCATTGTAATTTATCTCTCTCTCGGATGAATACATTTTTCAGCTTTCAAAGCACCCTTGCTTGTTTGTCTCCATCTCTTCTTTCTGTGACAGGTTATTTGCATGCAGGAGATCTTCGGGGTCTATGAAGTTGGCTTTCTCAACTTCTACATGGTATCAAAGCTCCAGACCTGCTGCTTCCTGTTCGTCTTCTGAAGAATTTGGAGCTACGAGGGTTAGATCTGGCTTTCAGGTTTTCTGGTTGTTTTTTTTAGGATCTGGGTAACTCCATTTTTTGGGTGCATTTTGGGCCCAAACGGACCTCACGGTTGGATTCAGAGCGGCCAAAAACCAATATTTTCATATATGGCACGATCTATTTGGGCATAGTTGATCTGGGAGGCAAAATTTTTAGGCCCCAAAGGCGATGCAGCCTGAGGCACAATTATGGTGAAAAATGCAAAAATTAAAAACAAGGTTTTGATTAAAATTTTTTAGCTGTGATCCGATTAAGTCGAGCGCCACTACGCTCGACCAGCGGCCACCCGGCTCCGCCCGGGCGTACCGGGCCTTCGACCCGGCGGCTCCTGGCCAACCGGCCGTGACCCGCGCCACCGGCCCGGCAGCCGCCGCCACCTCTGCGCCGCTCCCCCATTCCGCCGCCCGCGCCAGCCCTGCCGCCAATGCTCCGCCACAACGCCACCGACGCGCCGCTCCGCCCAACCCCTGGTCGCCCAGTGGACCAGGGGCCCTTTTTTTTAGCCCCTGAGGGCTCCTAGAGGCCTAATTGTGCATTTTTAGGAGGTTTCACGAAATTGGGCATAACTCGGGCATTTTAGCTTGGATTTTTGAATGGAAATAGGCGTTGGAAAGCTGGTTCCGAGCCCGATCTAATTGGTGGAGGTCTTTTTTTCTGATTTTTCCGTTTTGCAATCTTTTTTGCCAGTCAAAGTCAGAACTTGTGTTTTTCACTCCCGGAGCTGTATCTTTTGCATCCGAACTCCATTTTTCGCAAACGAATAGGCGTTGGAAAGGGGTTTCTGTGCTCTTTCCAGATCTATAATTTATTTTTCCAGAATCTTCCCCAGGTATTTTTTATTCAGTTTTTTGTGTTTTCACACATCTATCAATTACTTGGACGTTTCAGCACTTGGAAATGATTTGTTTGCATGGGATAGATTTATTTGATCTACTTTATCAATATTGAGGTTATTTATTCTCATATTTGTTAATTTGAAGAGTTATCATGGGTTTTTCTACTCACCTTTCAGTTGTTTTTTTGGAACGGGGTAATTATGAGTCATGGGCAAAGGCTATACTTACACATTGTAGGTGGCTTAATATTTTGCCTTATTTGTATGATCTCATACCTGAACCAACAACTTCAGAGGGAAAACTAGCTTGGGATATCATTAGAAATCACATAGTAGGAGTTATTTTGTCTAGTGTTGATTCTGACACTATGTGGGCTATATCGGGCATTGATTGTCCTCACTCACTTTGGACACGTCTTTGGGAGATCTATGGAGACCCTAGTATTTCTCCATTCCCAGAGGATCCTGCTTCAGATTGTCTTGTACCCATTGCTTGGAGAGATAACACACCTTTTGATCATGATACTTTAAAGGAACTTCAGTATTAAGACACCCTTACATATTCCGATGAATTAGAGGATTGTCTCACAGTTCCTACTCTTCAGACTGAGATTATACTTGTATCAACATCTTCTCCTATTGTTCTTGATCAGTTTGATATTGCCTCTTCTTTGGCTCCTATTGATTTAGCTAAGCAGGACATCATACATCTTTCAGACATGGCTACTTGGGATTCTTATCTTGCAGGCATTTCGTCTTTGTTTGTAGAGTCCTATATTGCAGATCTGGAGGATTACTTTGAGGATTTTCAGCTCCTCTTTGTTGACAGCCATATTCCAGCTATTAGCCCACCATCATCCGTGCATTCAGAGGTTGTAGTTTTTGAGTCTTCGCCTCAGCTTTGATTTGACATCTTTGTTTTAGTTCGACAGGAGATTCTTCAAAGATCCTATTATGGCACACATCTTGAGACAGATTGATTCTTCTCTCTTCACAAGGTTTCTTCATCTTCGGCCCTTGATCCATTTCTTCCCAAGGGGAGGAAATTATATGCCGCCTGTGATCTCTTTTCTCGATTCACTCCTGTGCATCCATATGTGCAGAGTTTCTTCATTGTGGGGGCCTTCTAGTCTCTTTCTTTTTCTCCCATGGAGACCATTGTACATGTACTTATATGATAGAAGTCGCCTATGGGGTCTTATATCCACCTATCCCTATTAGTGCATTTAATTCTTTTCATCTTTTTGGAGTAGAGTTTTTCCCATGAGGTTTCTCTATTTCTCCATTTCAGAGATTTGGTTGTAATTGGTGACCTCACGCCTGTTGTCAGACCCAAGTTTACTTTCTTGCATTATAGTTACCTTTGCTTTCTTGCACATGTTTGTAACTCGCAGACTTTTGCTCATCTTAAGGGTGTTAGAGAAGGTTTTAATTTAATCATGTTGATTAAATTACCTTTATTCCTCTCTTAAGATTTCACTTTAGTTTGCATTTTGTGACATTTAATAATTATATTAATTATTAAATGTCTACCTATTAGGGTTTCTTTTAGGGTTGCACAATATCATTTTATAAGGATTCATCATTGTAATTTATCTCTCTCTCGGATGAATACATTTTTCAGCTTTCAAAGCACCCTTGCTTGTTTGTCTCCATCTCTTCTTTCTATGACAGGTTATTTGCATGCAGGAGATCTTCGGGGTCTGTGAAGTTGGCTTTCTCAACTTCTACAAAAAACATGTTGGAAATACATCTATCATACAATGAAGTGTGGCCTAGAATATAAATAGACTAAAAAATTTCCTTTGTAGGGATACATGAATGTAAACTATGTAGGTTATTTGAATGATAATATATCTACTTCAGGATTTATTTTCTTGTCGAGATCTAGCCTTATATCATTAGGGAGAAAAAATAGTGAACTACTATTTCTCACTCTTCCATAGAGTTAGAATACCATGCCACAAGTAGAGCCATCTATGAAGTACTATAGCTATGTTGCATTTTGATTGGCTTGGGATTCTCTTTAGACACATCCTACATTATATTTTACAATAATAAAAGTGTGTTGAAGCTTTTTTGGAATCCCATTTTATTTAAGCATACTAAACACATAGAGTTTCTATGCCACTGCATCTATAGACATGTCCAACTATAGATTATTCAACTCTAGCATTATTCCACTCAAGAGAAATGTGCTAACAACATTACCAAATATCTTGCACTAGTAAAGTTTGAATCCTTTCAAACTTTCTTAGTTTAGCCTCCTAATAAAAGGATGTAATAGGGGGGATTTTCAAAATAAAATATTATTTTACATCATTAATAATAATAGTGTTGTTTTAATGTTAGTAGTTGGTTGGGTAATAGTTGCACAATTTTCTTCAACCAACTTTTATAATTATATATATTTCCTCCCATTAGCAATATCGTTGCCATTGCCTTTATGATATACAGTTATAACAACATCATATGAAAGAGAAAATAATTAAGGTACATCACAATTTACCTTGTAAAGTTTATATTATGTAAAGAAGGGAAATTATTGAAGGGTAAATTACTATCACTAATAATAAGATTATAATAAATATTGGAATCAATATCACTAATCATACAATGAGTGTAACCAATATTAATTTCATTAAAATCAATATCACTAATCATAGGAGAATTATAATCAACATAAAAATAATGAACAAGTGAAGATAACACATCCAATAGTGAAATTAAAGACATGACAAGTTTCATGAAAGCTGAAAAGTAATGTTCATAATGAAATAATGCTTCCATAGAACAATCATTACTTACCTTTCAAAGAAAGGATATAATTTTAAATTAAGGATCAAAGAATCAAATGTTATAAAGTGTGATAACACATTATAATCCTATGAACATATATAAAAGAAAAGGACAAGGGTTGGTGGCCATTCCTAATAACAAATCAAATACCTATGAAGGTGGAAAACAAATAATTTAAAATACAATCCTAGTGGAGTAAGATTAAATGGATTCACCAAAATATAAGAAAATAAAATATGCCCTACATTATTTTAATGGACCTTGTTGGCTTTAAATGTTGTGACAAATATAAACAAATTATGACTTGATATTGAAATGTTCTTACTATAAAAATAGATAAATACATACAATTTTGATATCTAAGTTATCAACCATTAGAATCATAGATTGCCTCCAAGTGTAGAACACGTGTTCTTGTCATCAATTCGAATTCAAATTTCGAACGGCTACATTCCTCTGGTCTTGATAAGTGAGTACACGACCGGCTCCATTCCTGTCATCGATTCGAATTCAAATTTTGAACGGCTACATTACTTTAGTCTTCATAAGTAAACGAGTGCAGGACCGACTCCATTCCGTAGATCTTGTAAGTTTAAAGTCTAGCCGTCCATCATAAAATGTTGAGTCGATCTGTTCGTTGATCCTCCCAACAGTTATCTAAGTATCAATGGCTCCACGCCCTTTAAATACTTCCTGTTTTACAAATCATTTGATTCTCTTTGCTATGAAGTCTGCTACTTCATTTCCTGGTATGGATTTTATTAAATATGTTATTACATTCTGTTAAAGAAGAATACTAGAGGGATTGAACGATTTATTTATTGTGATACACCAACCCAATACAGCTCGGGCTCTACACTACCCAATACAAGGCGATGGCAGTTTAACACAGCAAGGAAACGCGATGCAAACAGCTACATGTCAAAATTATCATGCCAAAATCATGTACCCACATATGTTACGCACTAGTCCCAAGTGCAATGTTACACATAGCATCCTCTGTTCCATCAGAGCACTGACACAGAACAATCAAGTGAAACGATGCGGGCAATACAAAACCCAGAACACAGCACACACTGCTGCCCACCAGAGACAGAAAATCTGCAAAATTGCGCACAAACACAGCCACAATGGTGGTCACAAGGACACACAGAGATCTCTCTGGTCTCTGCCCCAAACGCCAAGTAGCCCAAGACCCCAAAACACCCGTAGACCACAGTGGAGAGAAACAGAGCAATAGCAAAAATTCTGCCAAATCTGTGCTTCTTATCAGCGACGACCTCAAGCGGCAATATAGAGCTTGTCACAGCCATTGGAGAAAAGGAAAATGCCATTGTACACTCCTTCAAAATATATCAAAACAGGCTGAGAAGTGGAGGTAATTGGGATCCAGACAGACAGGCCCTCAATTAATATTAGCAAATGCACAAATGGGTTGCTGGCCATACAAATCAACAGCATCACTGTTAATATTGTCACCACGGTAGCTTGGTATTTCTAAACCCTCCACAACTTCAAAATTCGCTGATCTGGGTTTTGCAAACTGCCCAGCCATCCGCCCTACTTTGAATACAGGCTCTGATACCATGAAAATAAACATGGAATGACATGGGGCGGCTGCATACGGCACTGGACGGTTTGGACGGCTGTGGTCGGCTGGTCTGTGCCGAGAGGCTGCAATAATTAATTTACTCTTCCAACATGTTTGTGGTACAGGGGTTCCAAGTGCACTCTGCGAAAATGGTGAGATTCAGAATTCAGAAATGTTGAATATCTACATTTACAATAAAAAGGAGCAATTACGGGTTGGTGAGAAGAGATGAAACGTCTCTGCATTTATCATCAGATCTGGGTATTGGCCACATTTCTCCTTGGCGCCTTTGGATTGCTTAAATTTTTATTTCACTCCTATTAAATTTCATGTGTAAACGTTTATCCTGGGGGTTTTCTTGCAGTGAGAGATCATGGTAAGTGTGTTTGGCACAAGGCTGGGTGGTAATCGATGATTAAAGAGAAGGTTACGGATCTCAAAGGTTGATTACATTGTAAATCATAATTCTTCGCTTTTAAGAAATGGTAAACAATCTACATGCGCCGAATAGTCTTGTGTTCTTTTTTCACATTTTCTAAAAGATTTTGAGAGATACAGATAGCACGAGGAATGCGAGATTGGCAGGGGGAATCGAGATTGCCAGGCATGGCTCTATGGCCGAGACTGTCCGGGGATGAAATTGTACCCCATCAATGGCACTGAAGAGTGTCTAGGGTATGAAATTGGAGAGAATCTCAGCCAGTGATGTAATGGCTCTAAATGTATGCATCTGTAGCTCATCAGCCTGGGTAATGAATGTGAATATCGGCACAGAGAAAGTGCGAGGGTCAATCCTAGGGATTGCTGGTTCTGGATGAGTGGAAATTGTCTCAATCCGGCCTGCTCTTTTGGACATCCAGTGAGTTTCTTCATATTATATATGTTTCTTTGTTAATGCACTGAATTGAATGATGGGATTCCAATAAAAGAATGTCACTGAACAGGCTTTGAATTATTTATAATTATGCATTGCATTATTTATAATTATGCACTGCATCTCTTGGGTTTTTGTTTTGCAAAACACACACACGCATGCATGCATGTTTGATTGTTTAACATTTTAGCCCTTTGAATTCATCTATGTAGACTTTATTCTATGTCTTGCTTATTGTCTTACTCTGCTAACTATTTTGTCCCGTTGCCCTTGAGCTTGCAATTTATGTCCTCATATTTTTGTAAGTATATGATCCATCATGGTTATTTTGGAATTTCTCCATAGGCATTTGCTTTATTGTGTTGACGTTGCTAAATGGCCTACCCCTCTGCTGTCAACAATTTAGTGACTAAAGCCCATTGGTGGACTTACAAGATCTGGCATGCATTTGTGTCTTTATATTGCAGCCACTAGATGGTCTCCCAGGAGCTGCATCAGCTGGTATTTCAGGAGCACTGTCGTCAGCACCATCACAACCACCAGCATTAGCATCATTACCAGCACCTGTCAATGCAAACAAATCAAAAGTTCCCTGCTATTTTTTTAATTAAGGGTTCTGCGCAAAGGGTGACAAATGTCCTTACCCGCACAGCACACCTTCTGGAGTTAGTTTAGCTACTCAAAAGGCAACAAAAGTAAGCACAGCAGCAACAGATCCTCAGGCAAGTAGGAAACAAGTGGTCAATGAGGCAGAAAATATCAAAGATGGAAAATATCCATCTCCACCAACTGTTGCAAACTCAATTGAATCAAGTGACCCCAAGAAATTGTAGTCAATCAACAACATGGAAGTAACACCAAAAAATTTCAAAGCAGTGCAGTCTAGCAAACCCATGACAATGCAGTCAAACAACATGAAGGCAGGGAAGCCGGCCAATCCTGTGGGAATTCCAGAGCCAAAACTGGCAGGGGAAAGCGAGATTGCCAGGCATTGGTCTATGGCCGAGACTGTCCAGGGGATGAAATTGTACGCCATCAATGGCATTGAAGAGTGTCTAGGGTATGAAATTGGAGAGAATCTCAGCCAGTGATGTAATGTGACAATCAGATAGATCACGGAGGAGACAAAAGTCCGACGTTTAAGGAAGACAATGCATAGATTTCCAGCTCAAAATGTACGCATCTGTAGGTCTAGAAAAAACAGAATCATATGATGCGCGCGCACACAGCTTGTTCAGGAGGATCTGAAAGGCCTTAACACTAAATTTACAGGCATACAGCTTTTCCAAGTTCAACTTAAATGCTACCTAGCTTACATACTCTTCTTGAAACTGCAGCAAATTTTGAAATGAAAAATAAATGATTGAGAAGGCAAAGATCTACCTTACCAGGCGTCAGACTGCAAAACGCCTTTCTTCAACGATTACAGATGGTGAGGGTTTAAGAAGCCAAGTCCAGAAGACATGTAGCAAAGACGACTAGTGGATTAAAGGCTTTTACAGCATTGTTCACCTAAAAATACCAAAAATATTTTATATGTGCCATGAAGTTTCTCTGCTGAAATATCTGTCTTTGCTGAAAGAAGAGCTTCCTTGCAGCATTGTTCCCCACTGCTCAAGATCCATCTATTGGAGCGTAAGTTACAATAGTATTTAAGCATCCATTTATATTTTAGGGTTTTGATATTATATTCTTGTTAAATAGATTATTTGTGCTTTAACAGAATCTTGTTGTCAAACCTTGAAAATCCTGGAGACTCTGATGGACCAGAAAACTTTCTCCAGGGCCTCCAATAGTCGACTAAGATGTCACAACAGGTTCATTTTTAGTCATATTTAATAATTTTTTTTACATTATTTATTAAGACTTTTGGTAATTCTATTTCTTATTGTGAAAATATTCAAATCTACATGGTTGTTTAATTGTGAGCAATTTTCTTAGAGTATCTAGGATATGGAATAAATTTCAATGCTAAGTATTATATGGCTTTTATATTTAAGAATAATGAACATGATTTCATTTCAAAGCTTAAGTTTGTCCCCTAAACTTGTGGGGCCGGTAAACATTAATCAACAAGAGAGATAGCCTAGACAAAATTATTTATACCTCTAACTGTATACAATTTAGGGCGAAGTAAGAACCTCCACAAAAATGTGAACAGGATGTCAAAGGACCCCCAACCCATTGGTTGCACTAATTGCATCCACCCTAGTACCCATCCAACTTGAGCAATAAGAAACAACTCCATTTCCTGCAACTTTAGTTTTGTTCCTAAAGTATAATTATAATAGTCAACGTGTGATCAATTTGGCACTTGGCCATGAATGCCCCTAACATTCTTGGTGTAGATCTTTATTGCTCCATAAGAGAAGGGACTTGTCCCTTAGACCTTGGAAGATAATTTCTTAAGGAATATACACCTTTTTCCAATGTAGTTTGCTCCATTTTCTATTTGGTTGTTTTCCTACCTCTCTTGCATCTGAAGTTGATGTTGGCCTTGAGCAATCTAGAGACTAATTAATTGATGCACCTCATGTCACTAATACCCATAGAATCCTTTGATCTTCTCGAAGCTCAACCATTCCTCATCATTCTTCACATTTGGGACCATTCCCTCCTCATTATAGGCTAGTGGATTAAAGGAAATGATAGCAAGTTTTCTTAGATTAGCGATCAAGACCAAATTTATTGTTGGTTTGGATTATTCTTTGATTTCCTTAGGTTTAGTTGAGCTCTCAGTTTTGTTATTTTTTCCTTAGGGACTGAGCGTTGAGTCACTTGATAGTTGGATTCCTTTCACAATTGGCGTCCACATGGTCATGGCATCTATAATGCACATAAAAGAATGTATTTTCCTCAATCTCCAACCTTTCAATCAAATCCTGATGCACACAAACATTTACACTCCTTCAACATACAAAAATCAAAATAACTTCAAACAAGACACACATTGTTTCTCCAATTTCAAACTTACAACTTATTACACATTTGATTGCCAATTAAAATGATTGTTGACAATTTCATTTGTCAATAGAAACAATTTAAAAGCTTTCAATAAAGATGTAAAGAAACTCAATTTATTTAAATCAAATACAATTATCTGCAATTTCATTTGATTTCATTGGTTTCTGCTATTTATACATTCCAACTCCGCACTTATACCTTTCTAAATTGTTCCTTATTACATGCCTTGCATAACATTTGGTTCTTTGTATATGCACTTTATTTCGTTGTAAAACTCCACCATTTTGCCCTCAAATTGCCATAATTATCCTACTCATACTGGGTGTTCTATTTCCTCTATGCTACCTCTTTTCAAATTTTATCTTTAATTTTTGTGCAGTTTTGTTTATTCAAACTCTCCATGAATAGCAATTCTTGTGTTCTTCAAGAGGCACAACCTCGTGTTCTCCTCTTCCACTCAACCTTCTTCACACTTCTCAATATGTCCTATGTAGTCTCAATCACCCTTGCGCAAACCTTTTTTCAATCTCCCTCCATTTACCACGCTACCCCCACCTTCTATCTGTTGTTGCAAATTAAATTGCTAATCAAATGGGTACAACCTCTACTTACATGCATTATGTCTTATTTTCATTTGCAATTTACAATTTTAAATGCTCTTAACATAGGCGCAACCCCTCTTACTATTTTTTTTTCCACAAGCAACCTCTTCTTCCTACTCACACCCCACTTCCCTGGCAATTTTTCAATTTGAATTTTTTTATCATCTTCATGTTGCCCCTTCATTCTCAACGCCTCTTCATATGCCTTCCCTTTAACATTTTAATTTCTTTGATATGCATTTATTTTCAATTCTAAAATTCTAAAATGCCAACTTATAATGGCATGACCCTATGCCTACTCAAATATGGATTTTTATTTTTAAATGTCTCTTTCTTGCCATCATACGTCCCCAATCTACAATTTATTTTTAAATTTATCGTTTTAACTGTTCTTTCTTCGTCTAATGTTGACTCTCATTCAAAGTCTCCTCTTTGACTGACATTTGATTTCTCTTCAATTATATTCTTCAGAGGGGGCAATTATTTATTTTCCCCAACACATCCATCAGGTGCTAGAATAAATAATATATAGATGAAGGCACAATCACCAATTGAATACTCAAACAACAAAGTTGTCGGTGAACTCATAAAAACTGAAGATGCAACAATTTTATTGATGCAGATTACTCATTCCCTAGATGCTCCTACATCAAATCCCTAGTTGATATGGAAATGGTGATTTGGTTTAGGATTTTGTGGATCAAGGCCACCTTTATGAGGGAATATATGTGAGAATTCTTGTTGATTAGGTCCTAGTTGATGGAATAGATTGTTCCTACACAAGCACCACTCTTGAATAAACAATTATTGATCTAGTACTCCTCTAGAATATTGTATTGTTGTATTCCACATGGAGCATAATTAGGGGAGCATTAGAGAGGATTGAAGTTTGGAATCTATTCCTGAATGTGAAGGGTGGAATCACCCACTTTCTATGTTGTGTTCTTTAGAACAAAATCCTTATTAGCACTCTTCCAAAATTCACCAAAAAAAAGCCCTTTGGTAAGAATTTCATTGCACCTCTTGCACCCCAAGAGGTGAGGATTGAATCCTCTATTTGGTTTTGTGTCCCTTTCTCACTTATCCCTCTTCCAATTAGTGCACATTCTGGTAAGGAATTTTCCATATACATGTCATCCAAGTGGACAATCACTCTTTGCTCATTCATGCTAGAATTTGTATATTGTCGATTTTGATACCAAGCCCTTTTTTTAGAATTAAATCAAAGAAATAGATTATATTACATTAAGAGATTAAAAGTATATGACACATAATGAGGCTCTTTGAAGAAGCAACCTTGTTTTATCACTTTCAATATAATGAAATTCTTTAGAATTGTATTTCTTGTTCTCTCATTTTTCATTCTATTTCTTTCTATCTTTAATTCTTTAGTTATCTTTACTATTTATTTCTCATCCTCTACCTCTTTCTCCCACACCTTTTTTTTACGTGTTCTCATTCTTTTTGTCCCTTTCTTTATCTTTCTTTTCAACTCTTCCTTGCTTTCCCTTAATTTTTTCTTCCTTCTTTCTTTTCTTAGTTTTTCTTTTTTCTTTCTCTCACTTTGTACTTCCTTTCTTTTTGTAATATTTTTCCCTTTTTCTTTTTCTTTTTATGTCTTTATCCATTTAACTATCTTTCTATTTTTTCATCTCTATTTTCTTTCATTTCTCTAATGTTTTTAAATTTTCTCTATTTTTTAAATTTCGTTTTCCCTTGGTTCAATTGTCTCTTTCTTTCCTTTTTCTTTTATATTCTTTCACTATCATTATCTTTTTAAATTCCTTATATTTTTATTTCATATTCATTTCTTCTCTTATTTGTTGTCTCTTACTTTATGTTTATTATATTCTTTCTATATCTATTTATCTCATTCATTGTCTATGTACCTCTCTTTTTCTTTATCACTCTTTCAATATTACCTCTCTTTGTTCTCTATTTATCTTTGCATTTTCTCTCCTAATTTTCTCTTTAACTTTTTTTTTTTTCCCCTCATATCATTCTTTCTATTTATCTCAATCTCTCTCCCTATTACCCTTCTTTTTCTTTGTATCCAATTTATCTAGCTCTTTCCTTCCCCTAGTGTTTTCTATTTTTGTTCTCTTGATGATTTTATTCTTTCCTTTTTTTTTTTACCTTATCTCTTCTTACTTTTTCATATTTATCAAATTTTTTTATATTTTTTTTATGTTTATATGGATTTTTCTTTTATTCTTCCTATATTTTTTCTTTCCTTTTCTCTCATAGTGTATTTCTCACTTGCATCTACCTTTATACCTCTCTTTCTCTTTTGGCATATCTTTTTTCCTTTTAATTTTTTTTTTATTCTAGTTATCTCTCATTGTCTAAATATATTTATTTCTTTTTAATGTTTCTCTACATTGTTATTTATATTTCTTTGTTACTTCTTTCCATCTATTTTTCTCTCTTTCTATATGGGTTGGACCTTGGATCCTAGAATTTAAGTTTATGACCCATGTAGAACTTGATCTACACCCTAGCCTCATGGGTCGTTGCCCCTAGATTGATAAATATTTATCCTATAGCCTAAACACTTAGATCCTAGACCCTTAATTTTAGAACACCTCCATTCACTCATCCCTCTACCTTTTTCCACGTGACTCTCTACATTCTCTCATCTCAAACAGTGTGTGACTCTTGCATTTCCTATCCCTTTATGCTTATGTTGGAAGCCCTTATGATTTTGAAATCTCCCACTTCTGCATAGGCAAAGAGGACGCTAGCAATGGTTGTAGACTCTCCTTAATCCTCACTTTCTTCGTGTCTTTTCTTTCAATTATTTTTCCTTGTGCATTCCATTGTTTGCCTTCTAAAACTAGACTTAATGAGAAACTAAGGGGTTTGCAATTATTTGAAGTCTACCTTCTACCTTTTTCCCACACAGCCTGCCATCTAGAAGGCTCTGGGAGCTGGGACACCATGCCTCTTAATGGCACAGATGCCCCTCCTTGACCCATTTCCCTTTCCTCTTTAACAATATGTGTCTCTTGATTTAATGAATGTCTTCCTTGTTGATCATGGCTACATCATAAATCTTATTTTATTATTTTATTTTTAATGCATTTCCACACTTCCACTGTTATGCAAGGAGGCGGCTAGCAAGGATGTGATATATTTTTATTTTCCCAAAATTTACTTTCCTTCTTTATACCGTTCATCCCTCCTTTTGTTCTTTTATTATTTATATATTTCTCGCTTTGTTTCTTTCTTCCCTTTTCTCAATTCTGTCACTTCTCCTCTCTCTCTTTTTTCTTCCTTTTCATCATTCTTTTCTTTTCTTTTCAATCTTTTTCTTTTGTTATTTTTTATTTTCTCACATTTTATTTCTCTCTCTTTCTTTTTTATATATTTTTGTTTTATTTTTATCATTATTTTCTTAACTTATCTCTCTCTCTCTCTCTGTTGGTGTTTTGTCTCTCTTTCTTGTTGTCATTTCTCGGTCTCATATTTCTTCTTTCTCTCTTTTCTCTTTCTTCCCTATTTTATCTTTCTTTTTTATCCTCTCTCTCTCTCTCTCTCTCTCTCTCTCTCTCTCTATATATATATATATATATTATATATTGATTATTCTATATATTTTTTAATTATTCTATCATTTTTATTGACCTCTCTATTTATTTCTATTTTTAATTCTCTTCTTTGTAACTTCCATTTTATCTTTTTTTTTAATTTCTTTTTACTCTTCTTCTTGCTATATCTATTTAATCTTTCAATGTAATGTCATTTCTTTCTTTATTTATCTATCATTATTTAATCCACTTTTTTTTTTGCCACTTCTTTTTTTCTTCTCTTTTACTTTGAATTACTTTAGGTATTGTATCTATTTATCTCATTCTATTATTTTATTTTTCTTTGTCTTGATTTTTAATATTACCTCTCTTTTTCCCTACGTTACTCTTTTCATTCATATATTTTATATCTCATTTGTTCGTTTCTTAATTATTTCCCCTACTCTCTCTCTCTCTCTCTCTCTCTCTCTCTCTCTCTCTCTCTCTCTCTCACACACACACACACACACACACACACACACACACACACACACTCTCACTCACTCATGCACACGCACACGCACATTCGACATTCTATGTTTATTAAGTTGTGGGTATGCTCCATTGGTCTTGGGTTTGACTTTGAGGTCTGAGTTTACTCAATGCACATGACTTGTGAGTTGTTGCATACATCTCTAGGGGACTAGTCTAGGCCCAACATGACACCCCTTCTCGACCCCAACTTGGTAAAATGTAAGACCAAGGTAAGGCGGGTTGGGTGTTGGGTTGGGCTGCAGGGATACCCCTGAGACAAAAAAAGAAAAGAAAAAGAAAGAGAAGTCCATACTTTTTTATCGTCAGGATGTAAGACCGCTTGTAGGTTTTTGCATACATACCCAGGGGACTAGTTTCGCCCCAGCGTGACACCCCTTTTCGACCCTAACTTGCCAAAATGTTCAACCCAAGTAAGGCAAGTTGGGTGTTGGGTTGGGTTGGTTTGCGAGGATACCCTTGAGTCAACCAAAAAAAAAAAAATTCCATACGTTTTTTTATTGCCATAATGAAAGACCCCTTACGAGTTGTTGGATACATTCCTAGGAGACTAGTCTTGCCCCAATGTTACACCCCTTCCCGACCTGAACTTGGCAGAATGTAAAGCAGATTGGGTGTTGGGTTGGGTTGCAGGATACCCCTAAGTCAACAAAAAAATAATAATTCCATACATTTTTGTCATCAATGTAAGACCCCTTGTAGGCTATTTCATACATCCCCTAGGGGACTAGTCTCACTCCAACATGACACTCATTCTTGACCCCAACTTGGCAGAATGTAAGACCACGATAAGGCAAGTTGGGTGTTGGGATGGGTTGTGGACATACCCCTAAGTCAAATAAAAAAGATAAGTCTATTATGTCTTTTTATCGTCAAAATGTAAGACCCTTTATGGGATATTACATACATCCCCAAAAGACTAGTCTGACCCCAACATGACACCCCTTCTCAACCCCAACTTGGCAGAATGTAAGACCAAGGTAAGGCGGGTTTGGTGCTGGGCTGGGTTGTAGGCACACCATTAAGTCAACAAAAAAAGAAAGATAAGTTCATACCTTTTATTGTCAGAATGTAAGACCCCTTGTGGGTTATTGCATACATCCTCAAGGGACTAGTCTCACCTCAGCATGACACCCCTTCTCGACCCCAACTTGGCAGAATGTAAGACCAAAGTAAGGCAGGTTGGGTGTTGAGTTGAGTTGCGGGCACACCCCTAAGTCAACATAAAAGAAAAAAGATAAGTCCATACCTTTTCAACGTTAAAATCTAAGACCACTTGCAGGCTATTACATACATCCTTAGGAGACTAGTCTCACCCCAGTGTGACACCCCTTCTCGACCCCAACCTGGTAGAATGTAAGTCCAAGGTCTCACAGATTGGGTGTTGGGTTGGGTTGCGAGCACATCCCTAAGTTAACAAAAAAAGAAAAGATAAGTCCATACATTTTTATCGTCAAAATGTAAGACCCCTTGTGAGATATTGCATTCTTTCCTAGGAGACTAGTCTCACCCTAACATGACACCCCTTCTCGACCCCAACTTAGCAGAATGGAAGACCAAGGTAAGGCATGTTGGGTGTTGGGCTAGGTTGCAGGCACACCCCTAAGTCAACAAAACAAAAGAAAGATAATTCCATACCTTTTTATTGTCAAAATGTAAGACCCTTTGCGGGCTATTGCATACATCCCCGGGGGACTAGTCTCAACCCAACGTGACACCCCTTCTCGACGCCAACTTGGCAAAATGTAAGACCAAGTAATGCAAGTTAGGTGTTGGACTAGGTTGCAGGCGCACCCCTAAGACAACAAAAAAATAAGTACATATACCTTTTTATCGTCAGAATGTAAGACCACTTCCGGGCTATTGCATACATCCTCAGTGGACTAGTCTCGCCACAGTGTGACACCCCTTGTCAACCCAACTTGGTAAAATGTAAGACCAAGGTAAGGCGGGTTGGGTGTTGGGCTGGGTTGTGGGCACACCCTTGTCAACAAAAAAAAGAAGATAAAGTCCATATTGTTTTATTGTTAGAATGTAAGACCCCTTGCGAGTTATTTCATACATCCCCAGAGGACTAGTCTCACCCCAGCATGACAACCAACTTAGCAAAATGTAAGACCAAGGTAAGACGGATTGGGTGTTGGGCTGGTTGCGAGCACACCCCTAAGTCAACAGAAAAAGAAGAAAGATAAGTCCATACTTTTTTATCGTCAGAATGTAAGACCTCTTGCGAGTTATTGCATACATTCTCATGGGACTAGTCTCACCCTAGTGCGACACTCATTCTCGACCCCAACTTGGCAAAATGTAAGACCAAGGTAAGGTGGGTTAGGTGTTGGACTAGGTTGTGGGCACACCCCTAAGTCGACTAAAAAAGAAAGACAAGTCCATACCTTTTTATTGTCAAAATATAAGACCCCTTGCAGACTATTGCATACATCTCCAAGGGACCAGTCTCACCCCAACTTAGCAGAACGTAAGACCAAGGTAAGGCAAGTTGGGTGTTTGGCTGGGTTGTGAGCACACCCCCAAGTCAACAAAAAAAGAAGAAAAATAAGTCCATACATTTTTATCGTCAAAATGTAAGACCCCTTGCGAGCTATTGTATACATCTCAGGGGACTAGTCTCACCCCAACATGACACCCCTTTTCGACCCCAACTTGCCAAAGTGTAAAACCCAAGTAAGGCAAGTTGGGTGTTGGGTTGGGTTGCGGGGATACCCCTGAGTCAACAAAAAAGAAGAAAGAGAAGCCCATACCTTTTTTTATTGTCATAATGAAAGACCTCTTACAAGTTGTTGCATACAATCCTAAGAGACTAGTCTTGCTCCAAACGTGACACCCCTTCCTGACCCGAACTTCGCAGAATGTAAGACAAGTTGGGCATTAGGTTGGGTTGCGAGATACCCCTAAGTCAACAAAAAAAAGAAAGATAAGTCCATACATTTTTGTCATCAGAATGCAAGACCCCCTGCGGGCTATTACATACATCCCAAAGAGACTAGCCTCACCCCAACATGACACTCATTCTTAACCCCAACTTTGTAGAATGTAAGACCAAGGTAAAGCGGGTTGGGTGTTGGGCTAGGTTGCAAACATACCCCTAAGTCAAAAAACAAGTCCATTATGTCTTTTTATCATCATAATGTAAGACCCCTTGCGGGATATTGCATACATCCCCAAGGGACTAGTCTCACCCCAACGTGACACCCCTTCTTGACCCTAACTTGGCAGAATGTACAACCAAGGTAAGGCGAGTTGGGTGTTGGGTTGGATTGCGAACACACCCCTAAGTCAACAACAACAACAACAAAAAAAAGTCCATACCTTTTTATCGCCAGATTGTAAGACCCCTTGCAGGCTATTGTATACATCCTCAGGGGACTAGTCTCACCCCAACATGACACCCCTTTCTTAACCCCAACTTGGCAGAATGTAAGACCAAGGTAAGGCGGGTTGGGTGTTGAGTTGGGTTGCGGGCACACCCCTAAGTCAACAAAAAAAAAATGATAAGTCCATACCTTTTTAACATTAAAATGTAAGACCACTTATGGGCTATTGCATACATCCCCAGGGGACTAGTCTCACCTCAACGTGACACCCCTTCTTGACCCCACCTTGGTAGAATGTAAGTCCAAGGTTAGGTGGGTTGGGTGTTGGGTTGGGTTGCGGGCACACCCCTAAGTTAATAAAAAAAGAAAAAAGATAAGTCTATACCCTTTTATTGTCAAAATGTAAGACCCCTTGCGAGCAATTCCATACATTCCTATGGGACTAGTCTCACACTAACATGACACCCCTTCTTGACCCCAACTTGGCAGAATGTAAAACCAAGGTAAGGCAATTTGGGTGTTGGGCTAGGTTGTGGGCACACACCTAGTTAACAAAAAAAAAAGATAATTTCATACGTTTTTATCATCAGAATGTAAGACCCCTTGCAGTTTATTGCATACATCGTAAGGGACTAGTCTCAACCCAATGTGACACCCCTTCTCAACCCCAACTTGGCAAAATGTAAGACCAAGTAAGGCGGGTTAGATGCTGGGTTGGGTTGCAAGCACACCCCTAAGTCAACAAAAAAGAAAGAAAGATGAGTCCATATACCTTTTTGTAGTCAGAATGTAAGACCCCTTGCAAGCTATTGCATACATCCCCATGGGACTAGTCTCACCCCAGCGTGACACCCCTTCTCAACCCCAACTTGGCAGAATGTAAGACCAAGGTAAGGTGGGTTGGTTGTTGGGTTGGGTTGCGGGCACACCCCTAAGTCAACAAAAAAAGAAGAAAGATTAATCCATACATTTTTATCGTCAAAATGTAAGACCCCTTGCGAGCTATTGTATACATCTTCAGGGGACTAGTCTCACCCCAGTGTGACACCTCTTCTTGACCCCAACTTAGAAAAATGTAAGACCAAAGTAAGGCGAGTTGGGTGTTTGGCTGGGTTGCGAGCACACCCCTAAGTCAACAAGAAAATAAGAAAGATAAGTCCATACCTTTTTTTTGTCAAAATGTAGGACCCTTTTGCGAGCTATTGCATATATCCCCAAGGGACTAGTCTCACCCCAACGTGACACCCTTCTCGACCCCAACTTGGCAAAATGTAAGACCAAGGTAAGGTGAGTTGGGTGTTGTGTTGGGTTGCGGGCACACCCCTAAGTCAACAAAAAAGAAAGAAATATAAGTCCGTACCTTTTTATTGTCAATGTAAGACCCTTTGCGGGCTATTACATACATCCCCAAGGGACTAATCTCACCCCAGCATGACACCCCTTCACGGCCCCTTCTCGACCCCAACTCAGCAGAATGTAAGACCAAGTTAAGGTGGGTTGGGTGTTGGGCTAGGTTGCAGGCACACCCCTATGTCAAAAAAAAAAGAATGATAAGTCCATACATTTTATCGTCAGAATGTAAGACCCCTTTGCAGGCTATTGCAAACATTCCTAAGGGACTAGTCTCACCCCAGAGTGACACCCCTTATTGACCCCAACTTGGTAGAATATAAGACCAAGTTAAGTTAAGGCAGGTTGGGTGTTGGGTTGGGTTGCGGGCACACCCCTAAGTCAATAAAAAAGAAGAAAGTTAAGTCCATACATTTTTATCCTCATAATGTAAGACCCCTTGCAAGCTATTGCATACATCTCCAGGGGACTAGCCTCAACCCAGTGTGACACCCCTTCTCAACCCCAACTTGGCAGAATGTAAGACCAAAACGTTGGTTGGGTGTTGGGCAAGGTTGTGGGCATACCTTTAATTCAATAAAAAAGGAAGAAAGATAAGTCCATATCGTTTTATCGTTAGAATGTAAGACCCTTTGCAAGCTATTGAATACATCTCTAGGGGACTAATCTCACCCCATCGTGACACCCCTTGTCGACCCTAACTTGGCAGAATTAAGACCAAGGTAAGGTGGGTTTGGTGTTGGGACGGGTTGCAGGAATACCTCCTAAGTCAACAAAAAAAAGAAAGATAAATCCATACATTTTTATCGTCAGAATGTAAGACCCCTTGCAGGCTATTGCATACATCCCCAGGGGACTAGTCTCAACCCAATGTAACACCCCTTTCTAACTCCAACTTGGTAGAATGTAAAACCAAGGTAAAGCGGGTTGGGCGTTGGCTAAGTTGTGAGGATACCCTTAAATCAACAAAAAAGAAGAGAAGTCCATACCTTTTTATCATCAAAATGTAAGACCCCTTGAGGGTTGTTGCATACATCCCTAGAGAATAGGTCTTACCGCAACGTGACACCTTTTTGTCGACCCCAACTTGGCAGAATATAAGACCATGGTAAGAGTTGGGCATTAGGCTAGGTTACAGGGATACCCCTGAGTCAACAAAAGAAGAAGAAAGAGAAGTCCATACTTTTTATCGTCAGAATGTAAGACCCCTTATGAACTGTTGCATGCATCCCTAGGGGACTAGTCTCGCCTCAGCGTGACACCCCTTCCCGATCCCAACTTGTCAGAATGTAAGACTAAGGTGTTGGGTTGGTTCGCAATGACACCCCCAAGTCAACAAAAAAAAAAAGAATGAACCAAAATAGGTAAAACCAAGGAATTTTTTTGTTATAGGATTGAAATCTAGAAACCATGGCTTCACCAATCAAAATTATTTCTTTTTTTTCTCTAGCCATATGTCTTTTGATCTTTTATTAGTTATCTATTTTTTTCAATTTCAATTATCTCTCTTTGTCTATCTTCCTTGCCCATTTCTATATTTTCACATTATTATATTTGTTTTCAATTTCTTTCTCTTTATTCTCTCGCTTGCTCACTCACTCTATTTGTTTTATTCTCTCCATTTCTTTTTTATTTTTCTTTTTATATATATATATATTTGTTTTATTCCCAAAGGTGGCCTTGATCCATGAAATCCTAAACCAAATCATTATTTCCATATCAGCTAGGGATTTGATTGAAAGGTTGGATATTGAGGAAAATAAATTATTTTATGTGCATTATAGAGGCCATGACCATGTGGATGTCAATTGTGTAAGGAAGCCAACTATCAAGTGACTCAATGCTTGGTCCCCGAGGAAAAGAACATCGAAACTGAGAGTTCAATTAGAACTGAGGAAATCAAAGATTAATCTAAAACAACAATAAATTGTCTTTCTTTTTTTTCTTGTCTCACTTTCATACTTTGTTTATCTATTACTTTTTTCTCTCTTTTTTATTTGTCTCCTTTTTCATCTATATCTCTCTCTTCATCTATCTATCTTTATTTTTTATCACTATTTTATCTTACATATCTTTTTTTTTCACTTTTCTTATATTTTCTTTTTGGGTTTGCTTCTAAATTTTATTTCTTTATTAAAATTATCTTTCATTCCTTTTATCTCTCCTCTTTTCGACTTATTTCTATCTATTTCTATCTTATTTTCTATATTATGTCCAAAAAATGAAAAAGTAGCATCAATTTGAAGAAAACAATCAATCATATTTCCAATATCTTCAAGATAGGACACCCCCCAAAAATGGAGAGGTATATTAGGAAACTTACCCAAATAGGCATGATAGAGCGATTTGGAATGAGGGTTGAAGCGGGGAGCCAAGACTTGAGTGAGAAGGAATGCTAACCCCACATCCAAAGCAAGCAACACTACTTCCTTATCACTAATAGATTGAAAGGTCACAATGAAAATTTCCCTAGTGCATAGATAAAGTTCACTTTATTTTTCATATGTTTCTAGGACTCAAAGACCCACTAGTGCAAGTTTGAAGAGGGCTATATATAATTAAATCTACAAATTAATCCAATAGCGGCAAATATTTTGCATCGTTGATAACATCCTACCTGAAAATGAGGACAAGGGATGACTTTGAACAAGCAAGAGACTTCTTGCAACATAGAGGGTCAACAAACCCACCATGATCAGATTGAACCCCTAACCCAACCACAACTACAAAAGAAACCCATCCACCCATTAGACGTCTCCTTCAAACCATCATTGTTAGGGGAACATGCCTAAGAAGTAGGAGCAATAATAGGTAGGCCAAGCGAGCCCACAACAACAAAGAGTAGGCCAAGAGCCATGTCATGTCCAATTATGTTTGCAACAAAAAACCCAAGTGAGGCATGAAGGCAAGTAGGGCTAGGACCAATCAAATCCCTACAAATTCCTAAAGAAGAATGTAGTGTGGGGGAAATATCATTTGAATCCACAATTAAAGATCCAAGAGTGGGAAGAAAAGAAGATGCCATTGTTTGTTATGCAGAAGTTAACAAAAGTTTAAAAAATTTCAATGTTTAACTTTGATTAGTTTGTCATTTAGATGGCTATAAAAATATTTGTAAAGATTTTGCAAGGTATCTTTTCAAATTGACATAAGAAATATAAGGGTTTATTCATGGATTACTAAGTCCTGTTTATTTTAGTATTTTATAATTTCATTTATTGTTTACTTGTTTGTATACAACCTAGCTTATGTATTTAGTTAAGAAGATATAGTCTTTAGTGGTATCTTGATTAAGGTGCCACAAGGTGGATTGCAACTATTACATCTTTTGATATATGAAACTTTTAGACTATTTTGGCCCAACTGCGTGTAGGCACTCACCTACTTCATGCTCAACCTCCCATAACACCAATGCATTCAAACAACTAAATTATAAATTTTATTTCATAATGTGTGGTTTTAATTCCATTCACTACAATGTTTGGATGTACATAAGATCACAAAAAGATACCACAGCTACATTTTCAAATGTTATACATTGTGGTTTTTGCACTTGCCTTACATTGCCAAACCAATATATAGATACTTAGTGACATAAATAGAATTATATTATGCAGTCGGTATGTTTTGTGTCAAGGTATATGTTTATTTCCTAAAGTTGTATCATCTAGCACAACACCTTAGGGAAGTCCACCTTGTCCTAGAAGAGCCTTAAGTTGAGGGTATTACACACCTTAGTGAATTAGTCCATAGATGCCCTATCTAATTGTAAGTTTGAGAATTTTGCCATGGGTTTGAAACCCTTGACATTTAGAAGGTTTAGCTTTAAATATTTGGGACTCACAATTTTGATCGCCAATAGGTTGATTTATCAAACTATGCACATTGCCAAAACATAATATTATGTTTCTACATTTGGATGAGTCTTTCCCACTTCTGAGAACTTGGTTATTGGTCAATATCTCTCACAAATTATAAACTACAAAAGAATGGCATTGTAATTAATGCCACTATCAAACTCTCAACACTAATAATTCTAGTATCATCTCTTTGAATGAAACTAAATAGAAAAAAATAACAAAATTATTAAGAGATCTCTAGATCTAGATGTATTAATACTCAATATCATCTGTAACAATGAAACCAAATAGATAAATAAATAGAAGGAATGTCATATTCATATAAAAATAAAGAAATTATCACTTGCTTCTTGCTGACTCAGTAGTGCCTATGGTTAATTATCTATGGTTTAATAAAAATAAAATTTTATGTACTTATATGTAAATACTATGTATGGAATCACAGATTGGACAAATGGAATGCCCATGCAAGGGTCGGGACATATAATTATTTCATTATTCTTCAAGGACTTGGTAATATTGTTTGTAATAAGACATTGAATAATGGATTAAATGGTGGACTTTTAAGAGAATTATCTTGATTAGTTGGGCATGAGATGTAAATTTGAGTGGAGTGTGATGTTCTGATATTTAGGCATCGTTTAGTTGGAACAATAGAGATATATAATATTATATTGTTTAATAAATAAAATTAAATAATAAATATAAGATATTATAATGTAAATATATTTTAAGAGATATTATAAGATGATCCCATCTCATGTGGGGTGCTTAGGAGTTACATATGCCAACTTGCATGTTGGAATTCAAAGATGTTTATGTGAGGAGTTACATTCTATTTTGAAGGGCACTCTCTTAACAGGGTCATGAAAATTATTGCCATGGTATTTTGGGACCTTTCTTGGACAATAGTATCATCTTTTGGTGGTTTCTTGGGCCTCCATGTGTCTATATATTGAGGGCTTGAGATGAAGGCATTGTAATGTTGATAGTGAGGAATATTTTTTGAACATTTATAACACTATCATCATTACAACGAATCCATTTCATTTAAAACCATCTATGATTGTGTTTCATGAATTTCTAGATCTAATTTTAATAATCCTTTTTTGTTTAATTTTAAACTCACAAGTAGTTTCCACAAAAATACTTTGCTAGTCAATAAGATGATTAGAACTATATATATATATATATATATATATATATATATATATATATATATATATATATATATATATATATATATATATATATATATATATATATATATGTTCAATAAACCTACATGAAACACATCATGAATTTACAATTGAGGAGAGAATGCAAGCTTATAGCCTACATTGCCTATTTTTTGTAAGATCTTAAAAGCTCCAAAGCAACGATGGGCTATCTCAATGCATTTAAACCAAGTTTAATAAACTATATTTTAGTTTGACTCTAGGAAACACTTGACCATTGGCATTAAATTGTCAGATAAATTGTTTTGAATTGGCCCAACATTTATTCTTATCTTCAGAAGCCTTCATGTTTTATTTTTCCATTTTAATAATTTATTCAATTTCTTGCAAATTGTCATTTTCATACTAGAATTTATTAACCAAATTAAACAATGAAATATGTGTATAACAATCGCAACCATACATTGCTTCAAAGGGTGATGATTTGATAGTTGAATGATATCCTTGATTATATGCAAAGTCAACTAATTTTAAATAATTTTCCCATGGCTTGGTTTTAGAATAGTATACATTTTTAACATGTCTTTTAAAACTATTGATTTCTTTTGTCTACACATCAAACTCAAGATAGTATGCAATACTAAAACTTAAACTAGTACCAAGTTTAGAAAAAAAAGAGAGTTGAATATGAGGTCTCAATCTAAAATAATATTCTTGGGAATTCCATGTAATCTAATGGTTTTTTTAATAAATAAATAGACAATATCTTGAAAAAAATCCCTCGTTTATGTGGTCGGGGAGGTTAATCTACCCAAAAATGTTAGAAAAGACATCAAATGGAAGCCACTAGAGGAAGAATGGATCAAAATCAAACTTTGTCGGGGCTGCAAGGGGCAATCCAGGGATGGCAAGAGTAGGTTGTGTGGTGAGAGATCATGAAGGAAGAATAATAAGAATGGTAGGAAGAAAGATCAAAATTAGAACTAGCAATGGTGAAGAATTCCAGGTGGCCTTACTAGGATTACTTACAAGTAAAAAATGAAAAGCAAATAAGGTGCACTTGGAAGGTGACTCACAGATCGTGGTTAATGCAATTAGGACTAATCAAACACTGAATTGGAGATTGCAAAGATGGCTAATGCAAATAAAGGAGGCAATATAGTTGTTCAAAGAAATAAGCATATGCATGTATACCGAGAGGGGAATGACCCGGCGGATGATGTGGCAAAGGTGGTAGTTGAAATGATAGCATAGGAGGTTGATGTCGTTTCATTCATGGATGGCATGCCTTCCACTACTAATCTGAAGGATAGTATACTTCGCTCGCGTGTAATCACAAGGAACGAAGGTCGTGAATCATTGCATAACAAAGTTGAAATGGAAAGGACGACCACAACTCTAAGTAATTATGCATGAAGGGTCTTTTATTCACCACCCAGATGGGAGTGGCAGCATTGTAACAATCGATAGAGCCATAAAATAAATAATATTATTTTATAGTCCACGATACCCAGCAATCTATTTTTGGGTCTACAGACGGCCTACAGCAATATGGGACTCCTCATACTCCCAATATTGAGGGAGGCACCTAACTCGTGCTCCACAATACGAGGTGTACATACCTTACCCCCTGCAGGATTTGAACTTGTGACCTCTCTTTCAAGAGTACAAGTTCTCCACCATTAGGCCAACTCAGGCTGTATACCTATATTTGCATGGTAGCTAGAAAATGACACATGGCATTTTACGGTGATATCTTGGAACGGAGGCTTACGAAAATCTTCAAGATGAGGGCAGGGTTGGTCCTACATGCAATAAGAATGGTGTTGGGGGACGATTTTTGAGCGATAATGGTTGTTACCGTGTTAACATGGATGATTATTCTAGCAATGCTTTTAGACGTTAGTGAACCAGAGGAAACGGAGGAGGCTCTGATGACAAAGTTGGTATGGTCACGGTGTAGAGGAGGCATGAAAGGTTACCTCAATCTAGCCATTCAAGGAAGAGGGATTTTTCCAAATGGTAGGCCTGCTCTAAAATTTTGCAATGTAGACTCCAAACCGCTTTAGTAGTTCGTGATTTGGGATATAAACATGAATGTGGCAAGGAGGAGGAACCAGGCAAGGGTAGGCATCAACTTTTTGAAGGGTTGTGTGCAAGGAGTCACGACAAGAGATGGGAATTGGGACTTTGCTCTATTGTAGGAGGGCAACAAAGAGTTGGAGGAGGGCAACAAGGGAGAGTAGCAACAAGTCATGGTAAGAGGTAGAAAATAGAAACAATAAGTAGTTTGTAGTAGATCTGAGCCAGTTTTGATGCTATAACGACTCTATTTATGGATGTAACAAAAATAATTACTCTGAAGTAAGGTTTGAGCCAATTTTGTAATTTTAATGGCTTTATATATGTATGTAAACGTGCACATAGGCCTCTTAAGATGCATCTAATGTAATTTTGTGATAATTAATATATGGGTGTGGCCCCATAGTGCCACATTAACATATAAAAAAAGGATTTAATTTTTATGATAAAAAAGCACTTTTTTAGGTTAATATATCTACTACTACTAGAATAGTCATGACCTCTATGTATACAAGGTAAACCAATAAAAAAATCCATATTTATTGGAATGGTGACAAGAGAAAGTCAAAGGCTCAAACCTGTAAATTCTCCGTTCATCAACACACATTTATGATTACATTTTATGGCTTTATAGGGCCTTTCAACTTATTAACTTCCAAAACCACCAACTACCAACTAACTCAACTAATAATTAACTAAAAACTAACATCTAACAAATTAACATTAACATTAACATTAACATTTATTATTTATTACTTTATTACTTTATTCTATGTCATGCACTAAGGATACCTATAACCCCCCTTTAGTGTTGACATATGGACTTTATTTTGGTGTTGTAGTATCAACAATTGGCCTATCCCATATTTGCCCCCTTCAATGAATTTTTTCTTTAGATGTTGGTTTCTACCAATAATGCATCCAATTACAATGTGCAACTGAAAAATATATCACACCCTTGGCTCCAAAATCCTTATACAAAATAAAAATGATAAATTAAATTGGCAGTAGCCATTTAAATACCTCTATCTTCTGCATCAAACTACAAATTAAATATTGACAGTATTCTCAAATGATTTTTGGGTTGTGTTATTGTTCAACAACTTTCCAGTAACATGAATTTTTGAATTTTGTTAATAAATGAGAAAGATATCGCAATTTTAGTGCGATTGTGTTAAACTTTGATTTAAGATCTAAATAACAATATACCAACAATTGAATGGTGCCTAAGGAAAACATGATTCCTCCTTTGCACAAATTGAATATCCATCAAAGAGCAATGTAATAAATCCATGCCAATTTTCAAACAATGAAACCCTTATAATTGAAAGATAAAAACATTCTTCTCAATCACCTTAACCTCCTACACTTTTCTACAACACCTTATATCTTTGTAATTCTTTGAATATGAAAACAATGAACATAATGAAGGAAAGACTATGGAAAGAATGTACACAATGGAAGAGAAAAGGAGATGCACATGAATGGTGAATTTGTTGCAATGTTTGTGTTATCCGCTAGTACCATTCATAAATATGCAAGGGTGTACGTTAAAAACTCTAGATTTCATGTGAGATCTATGGTATCCACTTGTCTTTTATTTGCAACACTTGAATTTATAACAAATGGATGGGCATGAAAAAAACATAATGGGGTTGTGGAGGTTTGTGGTATCCACCAACCCATTGCCTTAATCAACTTGACAAACAAAGCATGACTTGGTGAATATTCAAAAAGGCTTATTTTGAAAATTGCTCAAATACCATATTGAAATGATGATAAGAGAGCCAAAGGCTCAAACTTGTAAATTATTTGGAACATTGACAGGAGAGAGTCAAAGGCTCAAACTTGAAATCTTTCGTTCATCAACAACACACAAATGATTACATTCCATGGATTTATAAAGCCTTGCAATTTATCAATTACCAAAACCACTAACTAAAAACTAACATCTAATAAAGTGACACTAACATATTAATTTATTATTTATTACTTTCTTATATGTCATGCACTAATAATTCCTAACAAGATTGTAGAGACCAAGTGGTTTGTATTGTTTAACCATCACCTTTTTGCCAAATTCAACATTATTGTACATAACTATGAATTTCAAATTGTTTGAGCTCAAAAAAAGTTTCTCTAAATTGATGGGTATGTTTTATAAAATCTTGGATATTTAGATATGGACCTATCATAGGAATCCTTCAAGATTTGTTGGATAATGTTAGGTAAATTAGGAATACATAATGTCTTTGTAATAAAAAAGACCATATAAGTTTCATGTTAATCATAAAAATTTGCATGCAAAGACTTATTTTGTAATCCTTCATAGAGTGGTTAAAAATAGACATTAGAAGTTAATTTAGGTTAATATCGGTTTCAAATTAACTTCTCTCGAGAGATAAAGCATTTACACAATTTTTTCTACTCAAAGCACCAGGTAATACATTTTCTCTACCTAAAACGTATTGAATAGTAAAATCATATTTAGCTAGAAGTTATATACATCTTTGTTGCCTCATTTTTATTAGAGTTGAGTAAACAAATATTATAAACAACAATGGTCAATGTTTTAGAAAAAGTAGTTCCCAACAAATAATGTCACCAAACTTTAAAGTCATGAACAATTACCAAGTAATTCTAAGTTATGGATAAGATAGTTCTTTTCAATGAATCATAGTTCTATACATTCATAGCAAACTACATGGTTTCCTTGCATTAAGGCCTCACCTACACCTATACCACAAGCATTTGGAATATAGATAATAGGTGTAGATATAAACAATGTTTATAACATATTAAATTCATTCTCATAATAACTTTACTCTTTCTTTATTATATTTGTTAAAAGTGCAACAATTTTAGAAAAAATTTAAACCTACAATAAACTCTTGATACTCCTAGAAAATTCTTGATTTCATAAGCATCTTTTGGTGTAGGTCATTCTTGAATTGTTTTAGTATTGGCAAAAATCAAGTGAAATACCATTTTCTAAAACTATATGGCCCAAATAAGACACGCATATTTAAAGAATTCACTAAGTTTTGCTTACAAATTTTTTTAAAGTTTCTAAGATACTTCTAAGATGTTTGTGTTCTTTTTCATGATTTGAATACATCAAAATATCATCTACGAAAATGATTGCAAACACATCTAAATATGGATATAAAATATCATGCATTAAAGTTCCAAGTGCATTAGTAAATCTAAAAGGCATGACAACAAATTCATAATGCTCATATCTAGTCCTAAAAGCAATTTTCGCAATATTAGATTTTTTAATTCAAATTTGATGGAAATTAGATCACAAATCAATTTGAAAAAGCAATTGGCTCAAATTAATTAGTTTAAAATGTAATTGATTTAGAAGAAGAATATTTACTTTTATTGTCAATTGATTAAGTTATCTATAGTCAATGGATAATCTCATGGAACTATCATTTTTCTTGACAAACAGAATGAAAGATTTGTAAGGAGAAACATTAGATTTAATTTTTCCTCCTTTGAGTAATTGAATTGTACTTTCAATTCTATTGATTTTCAAATTGACTTATTATAAGGATCCTTAAGAACTAGTTATGCTCTTGGAACTAGGTCAATGGCATGTTCCATTAATATTATATGAGGTAAACCATCAAAATCATTGGGAAAACATCCTAAAATTCTTGTACAATAAATTCTATATAATTGTATAGCTTTTGTTTATCAATTGATAACTATCATAGCATATAAAAGTTTCCAATCTCATCTAGCATTATTTTTAATTTGCAAAATAGAAATGGCATTAATTTTTGGTCTTTTATCCTCTTGTAAGATCTGGCATGTCCTCATGTCTAATCCTAATAAAACCTACTTGTTTTAACAACTAAGTAATGCATTATTTTTTCTAACTAGCTCATCTCTAAAATGACATCATATTTACCTAGATTTCAGACATGAAAATGATCTTGTGTTGTAAAGTCATTTAACAAAAAAATAATTCTTAATGACTACACTAGTGTGTTTTACAATTCATCCATTAATCATTTCTACTAGTAAGAGTTCAATTGTTTTGGATGAGAGTTTTAATTTAAAGACAATTTTAGGAGAAATAAAGTTATGAATAATATTAGAATCAACCAGAAAAAACAACATTATAACCATTTGTTAGCCCTTTAAATTCTATCCAAAAAATATGACAATGCATTGTATAAAATGCTACATAAATTCTTATTTTAGGTAATGTATTGGCATTGGATTTAAATGATCAATTTTTGTGAGGATAATCTCTTGCACAATGGTGACCACAACCCCAACATAAGTCCTAGTGAAATATTCTTTTGAAATGGTAAAGGAGTTACCAATTTTAGGATTTCCTATATTTATTGCTCAATACTGTAAGTTCATCTATTTTGAATTATTTGTCATGTATAAAATTATTTCTAAAGGTACCATTGTGTTTCCTTCTAAGGTATTCCCCTTATTGCCTTTTAATTTGATTATATTTTTCACATTGTTTAGCAATTTGGGTGGCTCTATCAACACATTAGTTTTTCACACCACATATCGACTTTACATTCATTGTTTAGTCCATTTTAAAATTAGACTACTCAATCCCTTCCCTCTATAAATGGTACAAATTAATTTAAACTTTCAAAATTTTATTTGTACTCGTTATCTATCTTCTATTTTAACTCAAAAAAAGTATTTCCTCTTTCCTATACAAAGTGATTAGAAAGATGCTTTTGTTGAAATAATTTGAAAAAGTTTCTTTTTGGAAGTCTTTAACTTCAAGCTACCTTTATCTGCTCGACACTAAGAGAGTTTTAGTAGGTTAGTTTGTTTTGTAACTATTGATTTTCAACCTTGTTATTGTTGATCTTGTTTTAGTCTCATGGTTGTATGTGGGATGCTTTGATGCTTTTAAACTTTTGTAAAGGGTTTAGTCATTTGAAAAACCCATATTTATTTCTACGTGAAATAAGAATTTAAAACAAATTTTAAGAAAAAATGAGGTTGAAATAAATTTAAATCAACAATTCTTTATCAATATATAGCACAATAATATTGATTTAGATACTTTACATAAATCAATAATAAATTAATATCAAATATTTTACAAAAAAAAAAATGACTAAAACTAAAATATCAACTTACTATTTCTTCATATTTTAAAGACAAATTATAAATTATAATATGAAATAATTAAATTCTTAATTGATAATGATTGCAAAAGTTTGGATACAAAGTCAATTTCAATCATCAAAATCACTACTTTCAGTTCAAGAAAACCCTAATGGTTTGAACCCTCTTAGCTATGACACACTCCAACAAAACATTTCTGTTAAGAACACAACACAATAAACATGTGCAAATATTAAAAACCCTAACCAAGATAATCTCAAGAAAACTCTGAAACTTCAATTGAACATGTTGTGTATGCCCCTTCTCCAATGCCCACAACCCACCAAACCACCTTTCTTGACAAAAATTCAAGATAGCCTTTCATTTTTTTCTTACGAATTTATAAAATATCGCAAGGGTGACATCCAACTATCAATCCTTTTAGAACATAAATTATATGTTAATGTATTTCTATTAAATTCATAATTTTTCAATAAGAAATTCTTGATTTTTCGCTTTATAAAAAATTTATAATAATTTTTAAAAAAATATTTCACCTTTTACCCCTCTTACCCCTTTTACCCCTTTAAAAGGTTATTACATAAATGACTTGTCTTTTTTTACTTATATGATATCAAATTTTAATATTTTTCTTTTTTACAAATTACACAATCAATCTTCTAAATGGGAAAAAAAAGTCCCATAACATAATCAATATCACAAAAAAATTCAATTAAATTACACAATTAATTTTGATAATTTAGTATTCATAAAAAAGCTTACTATTTTTACTAAGTTCCATTCATATATTTACAAATATTTCTTTACAATTTTATATTTATCAATCTTGATTCTTTTAACCACAATCCTTAAATTTTATATAAATCCATATATAACTAATGATACCCAAAAAAAAACAATCAATAATTTTTATGTAATACACATCAAAGTTTACAAACACATTTCTATACATAAACAAAATATATCTTATCAAAGATTAAAAAAATTAACCTGGTTAATATTAATATCATTTATTAAAACAAAAATTATGAACAAATACATTGCAACTAAGCCTGCAACACACTTAAGCCTTACAGACATAGGCCAAACAAAAAAGTGCTTTGAGTTAAATATTACAATTTATAAACCAAAATCTCTTGTAGCTTGTTTAAGCACATTGCTAACCATCTCATAAAACACAGGCTCCTCCGTTTTCAATTCACCCAATGTTTTTGCGTCATGTTCTTCAGCCTATAATAGCTCAAATAACAAAATTGAAATGATTTATGTAACATTCTTGACATTTTAACAATGGTATACTATGAATATCAATTTTGATTTCCAATGTGAAATTTAAATTGTTATGAAGAGCTTTGGCTTTTGCACTCATTCAAAAAAAAAAAACTTTCATTGATAACATAAATTCATGATATTGCTATCAGGATTCATTTAAAGAAAAAACGATTTCATTGATGTGTAAAATTATCCCTTAAATAGTGATGTTCACATATAAGTTCAAATGATTCTAAAGTAGCAACATACTTTATATTCTTCTCTAAGATAATATATTATTTAATGCATTCATTTTTTATTGGATTTGCCAAAGTAATTGGATGAACTTTCAAGCATTCCAAAACCAATGCTCATTTGAGGCCATATATTAGTCTATATAAGATGTCCCTCTTATACTTAGTTTTGGTACTGTTATCAATGCATTGTTGCGGTGTACAACTTGTTTTATTTGATGTATAAATTGATATTAATCTTGGGCTTCTCACTTTTAAATTAATTAATTTATCCATAGGGCTTTAACATTTTTGGATTTTATATAACTTTCTCTATGTACATAAAAGAGTATGTTCTCAAATGGCATTCATATTGATGAATGTTCATCTTTGAAGAACAAGATTCAAGATTGATAAGACAATAACATGATTCATGTGGAAGGAATTGATAATGGCACAACAAATATGTTGTTCCCCCTAATCAAAACCCCCAAGTCTTTATCAATCCCTTTCCACAACACAACCAATCTAATACCATGAGATTGTCATGAAAGAAGAAACAAAAGACGAAGAATTAGAAATTCCATTAGATTCTTATGAGAAATGCTTGGACTTTATTGATGATCATACTCATTCTTCTCCAACTATTACAATTTCAAATGATGGTCAATATAAGCTCTTAAAATGAATCATGCTACATTGAAGGTCCCATTTAAATGCAGGCACTAAACATTAATATTTAATCATCATTTGCATAGAGAACTATGTTCCTCGAGAGTTGCATTAGTGTCTCATTCATCTTATGCAAGATATGGGGTGTTGCATTAGCTTAAACTTGAAAATTGAACAAACAAAGGAACCAGTTTTATTTCAATAATTCCTATATCCTACCAATTTAGCACGGTCCTTGGTAGACCTTGGATTGAGCAATATTAATCCATTCCCCCCTTTTTGCCCCCATGTGTATGTAATAAAGGGAAAGTTGTCACTATTCCAAGAGATTCATACTGACCATTTTCGAAAAATGCTAATTTTACCAATGGCAGATTTATTTATAAACAAAAAGACGCACCACGAATGAAATGATAATCTATATGATCTATATAAAGGTTTCAAAGAAGAAGTGTAAGAAAGGGAAAGATTAAACAATGTTTTTGATTAAATAAGCAGGGGAAAGGGTCCCCAACCCTCACAAAGCAAAGAAGCAGTACAACATAAAGTTCATAAAAACAACAAAAAAATCTGGCCACTAGGCCAGACAGAACTACAGAGCGACATAAAACAGCAACACAGCAGGAGAACTAATAAAGAGAACTCCAGTCCTTGGTTAAGGTACCCACAGTCTCACCCAATTCAGCAGCTCCCACGAACTGCTTCCTCATCTTCTCCTTAATGCTAGTTCCCTCCACTTCATCCTCGTGCTTTTTATTCCTCTTATTTAGCTTTGATCGGACAGTGACCACCCCAACAACAGCCTTCCTGATAATCACACCCATGACTTAAAAAGTTGGTTCATGTTTATCTCCATTCTTATCAATCTATGCTGGTAGAATTTCAAAGTGTCGTACATGTTATCCCACTTGTTCTTAAAGCTAGGACAATCTACAAGATTTTCCTGAATTTTCTCCAAATTCTCTACTCTAACCTACAAATCTTCAATCTCTGCATAATAAGTCTGCATGGTATCATCTTTTGAAGCAACATTAATATCTTTTTCACTTAGCTCCTTATCCTCATCATAAACATTGTCAAAATCATGAGTAGTCTATTGCTCATCCTCACCCTCAATAAAGCAGTCCTCCAAAACAGCATCGAGAAATCACATTAGAGGGGGAAAGGGAATCATCCACTTAATGATGCAGGGATTGAGTATTATCATCACCATAATGTTTATCATTACCAAAGTCGGAATTGGTGTCCTCATTATCTTTCACTGTAAACTTTTGTTTAGTAGAATTTTTTCTCCCCGTAGAGATACTGGAAAGTCACACCGACCTTTCCCCCAACGAAGCAGCCTTCTCCTCCCTGTTTATCTTTCATCAGAGATATCAATAGCAATGTCCATAGACATTTTGGCAACACCCTTGGCAGAACCCTTGACAAAACCTTTCTTTTTGCAAGTTTGCCTACCCGTAGGAGGAAGATGCACCATATCTTTACCCTTATGTTTAAGGGAGAGCAGAATGTTTTCAGACCAGATTGAATTTTATTTCTTTTAGATCCTTCTTCAGGCAGAGAAGACTTCTTCCTTTTAGAAGAGGGGGTGGATGGGGAGAGCATAGCGTTTACATCACCATTCTTCATATCTGTTCTATCCAGTTGCCTAATAAATTCAATAGTGAAAACTATCTAAACCAAATTTAGGCAATTTAAAGACCTCATCTTGAAACCCATGCAGCGCAACCATGGTATGATTGGAACCATAAAACCAGTCTCCTCTTGTTTTTTTGCTTCCAACCTTGCAATGTTTCTCTCAGATATTCTTACTAGGTCTACATTTCTCAAGGCTGACACAGTTGGTGCTAGGCACTTCTCAACAAACTCATAATAATCCAAATATTTTGACAAAGTATAGGTCCAAGCAAATATAGGGACAATTCCTCCACAAGTGAAGGGGGCAACATACACAGACTTCTTGTTCCTCCCAGCACCATCCTTAGTATCTATAGTGTCCAGTTTCCTAACAAATTCGATATCAAAAACTGTCTAAAACAAATATAGGCAATTTAAAGTTCTCATCTTGGAGCCCATACGTTCCAACCATTGTATAATTGAAACAATACCAGTCTCCTCTTGTTTTTTGCTTCCAACCTTGCAATGTTTCTCTTAGATATTCTTACCAGGTCTACACTTCCTAAGATTGCCACCTAGGCACTTCTCAACAAACTCATAATAATCCAACGATTTTGAGAAAGTATGGGTCCAAGCAAATTAAGGGACGAGTCTTTCTAGGAGAGAAGTCTCATCATACATGTACAGCCCTATGGATGACATGAAAATTTGGCATTTTGGTGAGAGATGAAATGAGCTAGAAAAAAAGAGAATCTAATTTTTTGTTGGGCACTGATATTCATGAATTGCTCATGAACGACATCAGTTATGATGTCGGCAATATCAAAGATAAGGTATTGTTCATTCTTAATGGTTTTCACCTTATGAATGGCTCCTAACCAGAATTCATATACTAAATCATTATTTTCAAGACCGAAAATAAAAGCAAGCATAGAAAACATATCCTTGACATCATCCGTGAAAGAATTTTTGGCTATGTGAATCCTAGCAAGCTCCTTATTTCCCTTGGCCAAATGCATCTCCCTATCGAGGAAACTAAGCTTTTTTAATCTTGGAGTCCCGTGTGTTCTTGAAGGATTGGTTTCTACAATGAAAACAACTAGGCTCAAGAAACAGTTGTAACATTTCCCTAACCATTCCAGCACTTATGACAACTTTAATATGTGGGCTTTGAATCATACTAGATCTGCATCATAGCACTCTACAAAACCTTGAACTAACTCTGGACATGGGTGCACCTGGAGAGCAATACAATGTGTTAATGTGGTAGTCCTTGTCCTAATTTCAAAAGATTGATCTTCCCTCTTTGCCGCCCTACTTAACATTCTTTCATGGACTCTGCTTGAATTTTTGGATGGCTTAGGAAAGTTAGGATCAGCAACTCGGTCAACTAAATTAGAAACAAGGATATTTGTTGAATTCCAAGAGTTCGACAAGTCTAAAATTTTCTCTCATGGTATTCGAGCTACAAGAGCAAACATTAATAGATTTCGATATCCTGCATATTAAGAATGGAATCAGCTTCTGTAGGTAGGGAGACCTGCCTCCAAGGGATACGTCTCTTGAGAGGACGTGTCTCCACACTTGGAGACACGTCCGCTCAAGGGACGTGTTCCTTTGAGCGTGCGGGTTCTTGTAGCCGATAATCATTCGAATTAAACAGACTTAACATATACGCATCCTCACACATGACGACTATGAATTCTGAACTTTATTCGATGCGTATTTTGAACATTGTCTATTTGAATTCGATTTTATACATGCTTTATAAAATCGATTACTTATTTCCAGAAATATTAAACATGAAGAGCAATAGATCTTATATAAACGATGATGATGCTTATAGCAATCATCGTTTATATCTGGCCTAAGCTACCATTCATCAACACTCCCTCTTAGCTTAGGGAAGATATTTCAAATCAAATAAGTGGAGATATCACCTTTACACGTGATATCGAAGATATGATATGTTTTCTCAAAGTTGTCAAGTCACATGACATTCTTCATAACACATCTTCATTATGGTATGTGCACTGACATCAAGTCACATGATGTCTACCATAATTCATGGCATATCCATGGATATAAATATCCACCATGATTATCTCTTAATGATCACAATGATCTTCAGATGATATCAAGTCTCATGATATCAATCAAAGTGTTCAAGAGATACTATCATGACATGTCCACAGATATCAAGTCACATGATATCTATCATGATAGTTTATCATTGTAGAGTCGTCACTTTACAATGTCAACTACAAGTGTTCATTATTAGAAAAATCGTCACCTTTCAATAATGTACACGAGGGAGGTAGGCCCATAAAGTCATGAAATCTCACACATGACAAAAGAGTTTACACATTAAACATCTTTATATATTAGTACAATTTGAGTCTCGACAAAACTTACATTTCAACCATACCAAGTTTCTTCCTGAAGTTCAACTTTAACTCTGGAGAGAGGCTTGGTGAGCATGTCTGTTGTTTGATCGTTTGTACTAATATACTCCAACTGGATCACATTCCTTTCTACCATGTCTCTCACATAGTGGTAAGGAAACTCTATATGCTTTGATCTATCATGGAATACTGGATTCACGGAAAGCTTAATACAACTCAGATTGTCACAGTGGATAATAGTAGGATTCAAGGGCTCACCAAATAATCCCACAAGCAATTTCCGGAGCCATACTGCTTCTCTTGCTCCCATAGAGGCTGCAATATATATGGCTTCTGTTGTACTCAGTGCCACAAAAGATTGCTTCCTGCTACACCAAGATATCATCGCAAACCTCAACCTAAAACAACATCCAGAGGTGCTCTTTCAATCAACAACACAACCATCTTCTATAGGTTCAGTAGGCTCTCTCTGAATCTTTAAGTACTTGCATCAACCTTCTGACCTCATCATTCAAGATTTCCTGCAACGCTTGCCTTAGATAAATGTTTTCCAGTGCACACCTCTGGTACTGTAGAGAGTTCAAGGTAGACCTCCTTGACCTTAGAGCAGATCACTCTATTCTAAATAGGTTTGCGGAGCTACCAATATCAAATACAGATGACAGTCTTAGAGCAATTCTGATCTCAGCAGCTGAAGAGGTCTTTCAAGGATTTAACACTTTCTTGCAACACTGCAACCTTCACTCAACTCCCTCTTGATCCCTGCTTCAGAGATTGCAAAGAAGTCTTCTGGAAGTGAACTCCCTCTAGCCACCAACTCAGTCCCATGGCTGCAAGATGTGACTTCATTCTTGATCATTTCTTTGGTCGGCATGACTTCCTCATGAGATGCCTCAAACTTTTCATCACTATGCAATCTCTCAACACCTTCTGCTCTAGGTTTGTCCTGGAAGCATTTTAGAGAGAGATTACTAACTGTTTATAACTATCCAAAGAAATATCAAGGCTAGAATCATACAAGGTTTGCTATCTCAGGTTATAGCATGAATAGATAAGAATTTATGAACAATATTGAAACATGAATAAGTAAATCAACCTATAAAAGAAATATATCGAAGAATCATAATGAGAGAATAAAGAAACTTATCTTTATTGAATTTTGATATAACTCTTTCTTCCAACTTTTACTCCTCTCGAGAGTGCCAAACTCAACACAACAAAAAACAATCTGCACAACTACAGATTTCTTGAATGTATTATGCAGTTAGCATATTTAACATAGAACCAGGCCCCTCAAGGTACCATCACAGTCTATGCACAAGAGAACGATATCGATGTGATCATCCTATCACAATGAAAATGTAGTTCTCTTTTCTTTTTTTTTCATCTCCGAGATACACTCAGAGATCTTCACAACTAGCATGAACAACTCACAATGAAAAATATCTCATCCTAGGGATCACAACTCAAGAGAGAACACGATCTTTTCTACACACATGATTCAAATAACCACTGTTAGATCTGCACAACTTAGCAGAAAATGAATTTTAGCCTAGAAGTGAATTCAAAGAAGCAACAAAGAATACTTATCTCTTTAAAGATTCACAGTACTCAATATACTTCACTATTATTATGCTTAGATTAGTTCTTAACCTTCCTCTAACAGGTTCATGACTTGATCATAGGCCCATGACTTAACAACAAAAAACTTTATGGAACAAGGCATGAGGAACCAAATCTCTCAATAGAGTGATCTCACCAATTCCTTCTCTAAACTCATCCCCATAAGTTCTTGATAAATGCTCATACATGAAACCCTTCTGTACTCTGCCAGATGCTCTTCTACGCTTTCAACAATGCCATTTGACCTGTTATCAGACACTTTTGCACAGGACTCCAAGTTAATGCTCCACTCTGAGACTTGCATATGTCTGACAGCACACGAAGCTCCACAACTTCTATTGATCGCTGCTTGATTTGCACTGAAGATTTACATCTTGGTGTGCCTTATTCTCATCATCCTTAAACCCGATGAATAGAAAAACATATGTAGGAGAAATGTGAAGGTGCGCCAAGTGCAACAGGAAGAGGCTCATTGGATGCACAAAACTCCTCAAGCGACAATTTAGAGAAAATGAATAACAACAACAATTCTCAATAAACTATTTCCAACGTGCTCGATTACCATTAGATAGAGATAGAGACGTGATTCCTTTAAAGAATCGCCAGCAAACTCATACTGTCGCCACCAAATGATCTTAATTCGAATAACTGTAACTTCTTATAAATATCGTTCAATATAGACCATTAGCATACAGGTGACAACCATTCTCGTGATGAGTCTTCACATCGGAAACCCGAGATGAAACAATGTTCCAGTGTTAATAAGGGACAACCATTATGTATTTGCAAATACTCCAGAAATTTCAATTCCAACAGGAGGACTCTATTGCATTTGCCTCCAAACCTTGAATTGTCTCACGATACTACACATGCTTCAATCATTCCGCTTCCTCTTGACTTTTCAAATTCATGTGATTCCTTGCAGTATTACCAGTGGTGGCAAATATTCGTCCTGCTAAGAGATACTTCTACGCCTATGATAACTTCATTCCCGATAACAAAACTTCCTCCACAACTCTTCACAATGCCATTAAATACTTCCCGTTGAAACCTCGGTGAGAACCATATGCCGCATTGATAAACAAATGCTATTAAGCATCAACTTCACTGGTATTCAATTGCAGAACCTGAACAACATAAATAGTGGAACAATTTCGAGTTATCATAGATGGACGGGATTACATATCGCCAACATAAGGAGACTCTCGACTCCTAATTTTGCATTTGTAGCTTTGCCTCCATCAACGGTATAGACAAAAGATAATGAAAAGAAATCAAGGGCAATCACGGCTGAAAGGAAACGGGCCAGCCTTCCACGCAGATGAGGTGAGGACGAGTAAAGGAGAGCATCATTATCTGCCAGACTCAAACCAAGGCCACGGGACTTCTACCAGACACAGCAATAGTCAGCGCTGAGGCTCGTATTGAGGTCTAACATACAGCGACCTCCATTACAGTCGTCTGAGAAGTGAAACATAAAACTCATATTGTATCTGGCTGACCAATATATATATAACTATGAGTGATTCATTCCTTGTAGCAGTGTGGTGTATAAGGATGGCGAGAGCCGAAGGCTACACAGCCATCATGCCATCGGAAATCTCCCGACTGTGTTTGAACTGGAGGAGTATGCGCCTGGAAGGGGATATAGATTAAGAAATTCAAACTTGTGAATTTTTAACCATGGCTCTGATACCATGTTGAATTCCAAGAGTTCGACAAGTCTAAAATTTTCTCTCATGGTATTCGAGCTACAAGAGCAAACATTAATAGATTTCGATATCCTGCATATTAAGAATGGAATCAGCTTTTGTATGTAGGGAGACCTGCCTCCAAGGGATACGTCTCTTGAGAGGACGTGTCTCCACACTTGGAGACACGTCTGCTCAAGGGACGTGTTCCTTTGAGCGCGCGGGTTCTTGTAGCCGATAATCATTCGAATTAAACAGACTTAACATATACGCGTCCTCACACATGACGACTATGAATTCTGAACTTTATTCGATGCGTATTTTGAACATCATCTATTTGAATTCGATTTTATACATGCTTTATAAAATCGATTACTTATTTCCAGAAATATTAAACATGAAGAGCAATAGATCTTATATAAACAATGATGATGCTTATAGCAATCATCGTTTATATCTTACCTAAGCTACCATTCATCAACAATATTATCTACAAATTTACCCTTTTGTAATTTCCTCACCCTAGAATTTGCATGTGGTATAACATTAGGCAAATGAGCAGAGGCATAGGATTAAATTACCAGTTGCATTGGAGGCAGTAGAATTTACTTACTAGTTGCATTGGAGGCGGTAGAACAACAACTGCTTGCTTCCCCTTCAACATGTTTTCTTTGAGTTCAAATTCTAGACACTTGCACTGCTTCTGCTTCTGTAATTCCTTGGTTTCTACAATTGCACTTCTCTAAAAACTAAGCACAAACAATATGCCTTTGCTGACAGAATTTTTCAGCCAATGCTTAGAACACGAAGATTAATAAAGATTAAATGAGAGGAATGGGAACTCTTTTATAACTAAATTGCCGAAATGACAGCCACATTAAAAATCGCTAATGATCATCAATTCCTGCAAAGTTTAAATTTGTCGGTACTCTAATTCAGCTTTCAAGTCACCAAATATGACCCTTCAAAGTATGTGTCGATGATCTTACTCAAGCTTTTGTCAATTGATGAGCATCAATATTTGATCTCATGAAAAAATAATCTCAGCCATTAGGTGACATTGATTAAGCCTTTTGTGCCACCAAAACCTCTCAAGCTTTACTTTTCTCTATAAATGATCTGATAGCTAAGGATATAGTTGATAGACAAGATCTTGCAGTCCTCATAAACCTTCTCCTCCAAAATAATCTGACAGCACTAGAAGTTTCAAGGGTCATTCATCTTGGCTTAGATGTATGGTTCTTGGACTTCCTCAATATTTAGAATTTTTCAACCAATCACCATAATGTTGAGTGATCATTTAATATTGACAGATCTTGCTCATTAAAGCTCATTTGATCTAACATCCTTTACACCTCCTTGTCAAAACTCTTAACAAATCCCTTGGTCTACAAGAGTAGATCATCTAAGGAGATTAACAGTCCTCAAACCTCTTCAGAAAATCATATGAGAATGCACAAATCACTTTTTAGTCGTCAATGAACAATTAAAGCTCATAGCACCTCTCACCTTTGTTGAACTCCTTGATCCAAAGGATCAACACACAAATTATTTACAAAACCTGCCAAGGGAACCAAAAAACACACAACAACAAAATAAACAAAGAACGGAAAGGGGATGAGTATGTTACATATACGAGGTATGTTTTCTCTCAAAGAATTCAAGTATAAGGTTTGAGCTATATCCTATTAATAGGGATGGAAATTTGATGTTCACTTGGATTTGAGCACTCAAAAGAGTTCTCCTGCTTATATGCTAAGATAAGCTAAGGACCACTCCAGAGACTATCAAACTTGTTGTGATACCCTGGTTTGGCTCTATCTTTATCCCATTTTAGGATCATACCTCCCACTTTAAAACTCTAATCAATATGCCTCTTGTCAAATCAATGCTTGAAATTTTCCTAATGCCACTACATCACATTCTTTGCCAATTCTCTCTTTTGATTAAGCTCCAACAACTGTGCCAATCTTACCATCATTGCTGCATTCTCTTCTAATTCCTATGGTTGAATGAGTTGTAGTGTTGGGAGCTAAATGGATATAGATGAGGATGCCTCCATTCCATATACCAAGTTGTAAGGAGAAGTGCCTATGGCTTTCTTTGGAGTTATTCCATCAAACCATAGGACTTTCTTGAGATGCAAGTGCCAACCTCTCTAATAATCAAATCCTATCCTTTTTATGGTTGTGAGGAGGTTCTTGTCGTTTGATTCAACCAAGCCATCACCCTTAGGGTAATCATTTGATGATGTTTTCAAGTAAATACCATGCTTGAGTGCAAATTCTCAAACCTTTGCCCCAATAAAGACATTTCCATTATCTGTTATAACTATGTTTGGGACCCCAAACATATGAAAGTGGTAAACAAGATAGTGCATCTTCACAAGGTATCTAAAACAAAGAAGCAACACACTTGGTATGAAAATCTGCGTTTCATTCAGCACAACAAAAACAAAGCTTTGCACAACTCTACCACACATAGCCCTTTTCAGCTCTGCTTGGACTTCCAACCTCTACCACCCATTGACATAGCTTATCCTGTTCTGCTGTCAATAGCAACAACCCCTTCAACTTAAAACGAAGTTGACAAAGCTGTTCAACTCATTGAGCACATTCAGCAGCCAGTGTGAACCATTCTGCAGTAAGCTAATGCTAAATACAAGCAGTTCCATGATAAGCATCAGACACTGCATGCATTTCAGGTTGGTGATCAAATCTGGCTACACTTGTGGAAGGAAAGATTGATAGGACCTCACAGTAAGCTTCGTTCACTTCACTACAAGCCCTACACCATCACTAAGCAAGTAGGAGAGAACACTTTTGAGCTTAATCTTCCTTCTCACCTTATATTGCATCCATCTTCAACACACGGTCCTTGCACCATTGCTTTCCATCTCTGTTGGATACATCAGATGCTATAAAGACTCTTCAGCAAACAGAAATCAATCCCCACAAGATTGGATCATCATTGACACCAAGGTCAAATAGACACTTCAACAAAAGATCCCTCTGTTCCAAATCGTCAATGCAAGTGAAGTGCCTTCTCAGGGAAACTGGTTTAAAGAAGTACAGGTTGTCAATTTGTTTCCACATCTTTTACTGCAACTGCATGCAATAGGGACCATTGCTCTTCAACAAGGATGACCGATCCAAGAAGATCATGGTCAATAAATCACACCACAATTATTCTAATATTACTTGACAGCCCTTGCAGTAATGTCAGCAGGTTTATCATCATGTTAAACGCCCACGGGCCACATGCCAAACTGCAAGTCCTAACTTGTCTTCAACAGTTTAGAAGCAATTATGAAGTGGATATGAAATAGTTCGATTTGACCAACAGTTCATCTCCCTTCTCTGTATATTGCCATTCTCTGTAGTTCAACAAGAAAGACAGAAATCACACATCTGATTTCTCAGATATTGTACAGAACTTAGCAAAAATAAACTTTGCTATTATAGTTCTACATTTGTTGTCAATTGTCTTCCCTGTTTTCCTTCCCCACTTGTACTTTGCATATCATTAACCTTTGTCAATCATAAATCACTTCCACATATAAACTCCGTAAATCCATTTAAGGTTGTCTACCAGGTCTTCCCTTGGGCCCTGGATCACTTTTCAAGCATTCTTTTTAAAGGAGTGTAGCTCAAAAAACTAGAGTTAAGGTTTCAAGATTTCAAACCCAGGTCTCCAAAAACAATTTTGTTTATGATGTAATAAAATATAACTGTGATCTTTATTAAGAAACATGTAACCATTCCCTACACTAAATTTTCCTATGTTCAGTAATCTATGTGAGTTTGCTGCATTCATGATACCTTTTGGAAATATACTTGAAAAACAATCATTCTAAAATAATACAAAAGATAGTCAATTCACTTCAGAAAGCCAAAATAGAATGTTGAATGTTTACCTCTTTGAACTTCAACAGTATTAAATTTGTCACTGATGCGGGTTTTGAACGATCCCACCTATACAAATAATCAGTGCATATCAAATCTACAAAGCCAATTATGGTATTCAACATGAGAAACAACAAAAATTGAAGTGATAGTCATTCCAGTCTATTTAATTTTGACTGTACTAATCATCTATGAACAAGTTTCTCCAAGACATTACAAGATCAACAGTAATTTTTCCATCATGTGTCTACAACAAATGATTGTGATTTCAATTTTCAATACAAAGATTGAATAGCCTTTTGCTATTTAGTGTAGGTTTTTTACTTATACATTCCCAAATTGAGGTATTAATATCAATGCCGAGTGTACCAAACATTAATGAAGTGCACAATGCACAATTAATCACAGTGTGAACTGACCCCAAGGATCTGCTCAATTTATTCTTGAGACAAGGCAATAGAATCGCTAAATTTCAGCATGTCATGTGCTGAGATATGTATTACCAAATTACATCAGAAATGTAGCAGTTGGGATAAAAACAATCTAACAGTGAAGCTTAAAAGAGTCACAAATGGGAATTTTAATTACCACCTAGGGTACTTGCAATTAGTGGGATTCAACCAATTTTTCAGAACACGTCCTTAATAAATGAAATTGAGGAAGTCCTGCTCCTATCTTAGAACTTATCTTAAAATGGCTACTCTGTATAAAGGAATAATCATAATGTTTTCATACACGTATTGAGACTTTGACAAATATATGTACCCTATGTGAACACACTCTGCATTCTTTATATATGCATCATTTATCAAGCTTCCATCCTCAACTAATTCTCTCCCCATGTCTAAAAAAATAGCAAACCAAAAAAATATTATTAATATAACACGTGTCAAAGTTCAAAATTTCATAGGGGTGCTCAGGATATGGGTGAGGAATACCTTGTGCAACCCCCCAGCACATAGGCTCATCAGTACAGGGATTTCATATTTTTCACTCACAGAGAATCACAAGAGGATTGAATAAAACTGCAATGTATGCATATTACTCTGTTGACATGGGAATGTGTTCATAGTAAAAATGAGAAGCCATGAAAATTCCTAAGCCACAAAGTGTTGTTCAAGTTTATATATGCAGAAGCGCAGGGCACCCACAACCACAAGTCAAAGACTGGGGCCTAGAGAGTGCATGACAGAACAAAAGTTGCACAGAAGACACTAAGACCAAAGAGAGCTTTACACAGAAGACTGAAACTACCTAAAGAGACAAAATATCTGCCCAAGGAGGTGATGGAAGGATCTGTCCAACAGGCAATCCAGGTGAATATTTGAGAGAAGAAATATTTGCACATGGAGCAGATTGATGATGTGGCACAACTAACTAAAATGGCTGCTTGAGGATGGACCCCAGCCACAAGACCTGCTGATGAACCTTAGCTGCAAGACCTGAGGATGATGTCTAGCCATGAGTTCAAAGGGCAGGAGCTGCAAGAAGGCACCTCAGCCAAGTCTTAGATAATGGGAGTGCATCAAGTAAGTACATGGCCAAGATTCTGCCAAAGTGTCTAGTGAGAGTTAGGCTTCATGAATAGTTGGAGTGTAGAGTGATAGGATATTGGCAATGGCAGATATGTCGTCTTGTTTGTGAATGAGCTTGTGGTTGTTGATTGTAAGTTGTTGGGTATCTCGGTATATATTTTGGGTATGTGATAGGATGTAGATGATACCTCTGCAAGGTGTTAGTACTCTTTAGTCTTGACAAAACTTTGTAAGTTGTGATGTAATGACCACCATATGAAGCTTACTGGTTCCATATCAAAGGCCTTTATCCCAGAAGACTTACAAGGACTCACAAGTTCTGATACTAGTGTAAGTCCATTCTTAGAAGCGTAGATTGCTAGCATGGCAACACAGCTAAAACAATTGTCTGCCAATGCTACTCAATTTCAACAAGTAAGTTTGTGGTGCATGAAGTGCCAAGAAGAGGATCACAGTGAGAATAATTGCCCAAGGAGAAATATCAAGACTATGTTGCGCACATGTGAGATCTGCCGGGTAGATGACAAAACAAAGACTTGTATATTGTTTGAGAAGGCAAAGCAGAAGCATTGGTGTGGTGTAAAGTTTGTGAGAGTCCTACCTACAAAACTGTTGATTGCCACATAAAATATCAAATATGCAAGGATCATGTGATGGGTTTTAGATAAACTTCTGCATGCAAGGGTATAACTCAACCGTGCAAAAGTACAATTTCATGCAAGACTTCAACAATAATGCACAGAACTATGAACAAGGATCTTCCTACAACAACCATAATCAAAATTATGGGGGAGGTAGCCAAGGCTATGTTGGCAGGTCATGGATGAGGTAGAGGTTGATTTGTAAGCTGATTACAAAGGGGATGCTTCAAATGTCATGCACCGACCCACATGCAGTGCAATTGTCTCAAGTTTCCCCAATGTGGACACTACAATGATGAGCATTGAATTGAGGATTGTACCGAACTATGTCAGATTATATAATGAGAGAAGATGTAGAAAGATGCGGGTATGATTTGGGTGATACAAGATGACAAACAAGCTCCAGAAACATGTGTGCAAGGGAAAGCAAAGATGGAGACCAAAGTAAGGACTAAGCCACACATCAATATCACTACAATGAGTGATGTAACCCCAGCCAGACAGGTTAGATGAGCCAAAGAAAAAAGAGTACAAAGAAATCCAGAAATAGCTGTGAAAGACAATATGGATGGTCTAATGCAGAAAAGTATATTGCGGTAAGCCACTGAAGTGATTTGGGAGTTAAAAGGGAATCTAGCATGCAAAGGACTTGAAAGTTAGAAGACAAGGACAACATAACAAAGGAAAAGGTTCAATAGAGCTGGAGGAACTATTAGAGATTCTAAATCTTCTAAAGGCAGAAGAAGTCTCACCTTTGTTGAAGAATTTGTTAAAGCAGATCATTGAAAAATCAAAGCAGCCTAAGGAACTGAGGTTGCATGTGATGAAGAATAGCTGACTCATACAATTATAATGGATGGTTCGTCTATGATATCCTGAATGATACTGGTGCAGAAGTAAACATCTTACCAAAGGATGCTCTCATAAAAATAGGTTTCCCACATTATACGCATCGTGGAACAACATGTTTATGGTAAACAAGACCAAATAACAATCACTGGGACTATTGCACAATGTTGAGATCAATATAATGGGTGCAAAGTCTGTTATGAACTTTGAAGTGATCAAGTTAGCTGAAGAAGACAATTATCTCACATTATTAGCTCAGCCATGCTACCTTGCTATGCAATGACCAAGAAATGCATTTCAAGTGGTATATGAGTTTTGATAACAGGGAGCATCACATATTGATTCCACTTGATGCCAATCAAGGACTTGTGTATGTTGAAATTGTGGATACAAAAGATGTCAATGACATCTATGAATCATAGTGAAGTACATCATGAACATCAACCCCTGAGATGATAATGTCTTAAGTTGGGTCAATGCTAAATCAACACCAAATAGAACAATTAATGCTTGTCATTGATGAGTTCAAGAGGCCTACAAGGTCATAGGAAGGAGATACAATGAACATCACTTGTGCAAGGTAAGGCACATGTTCCTTATGTGTCTATTAAACCCTATATATGGAAAATTTCTCACAAGCAAGTTAGACATGTAGTAGCCAGAAAGGTTAAGAAGGTTTTCAAGTTGAGCAAAGGCCAATTGGCAAAGTTACCAAAATCAATGGGTTTGAGAAGGTCAAAGCATTTGTAGAAGATCTGGAGGCATGTTTACCAAAGCAAAAGAAGCATGTCAACTCAATTGTGTGTACATTGAAAAGAACAATGGCAAGATTGTGGGCTGCACATAAGCCAACTTGTCTAGACGGACCAACCTAAAATAAGTGTGTGCATGTGCGATTTATGCACACCAATGAGAACGAACTACCAATGTACAATGGTGAAGGAGATTCCAAATTGCATATAGAGATATATGAAAGGGTTTGAAAGGAACATAAGTGGCTTCTACCAGCTCATCAATGTGTACATGCATTGTATACCACTCTCAACAATTGGGCAAAAACATGGTATAGTGTACGTGAAATAAGACAAGACAATAGACTATGAAAACATGAAGGATCAATTTGTCTTTACTGTCATGTTCAATTCAGATAAGCAAGAGGTTGAACAAACTCTACAGATCATGAAAAGAGTCATCTTCAATGAGAATACTAAGATGGAAGATTGAGTCTGTCAAATGTATCAAGATAGCAGTTTGGGAGTTAAGCAATTGCTTCAAGAAGAAGATACACAAATTTCTATTACTTCATCCCAAGTGTCAGAGGATACAACCAACACCCTCCATTATCAAGCAACGCACAAGGTTGAAACAAAGATCCAAATATTACAATGAACTTCTGTGAAAGATAGAGGTCAAGATTGGGACAAAATAAGATCCAAAAATTGTGACCATAGGTAATTATTGGACAAATGCCGAATTGGCTAAGATTATTGAGTTGCCTAAGGAGTTTCAAGACCTCTTTTGAAGAGGATATGATGAGTAGTATGCATCCTTCATTACACAAAATGAAAATCAAGTTATGTAAAGGCTTGAAACCAATCAAGAATAGCGCATCTCAATTTGGGGATAAAGGTGAAAGAAGATGACAAATGTTGGCTGCAAGAGTAACATTAATGGTTGAAGAATCTGCTTGGATTTACTCCAATGGTCATCACCATAAAGGAGGGAAGAATAAGGATACATTTTAACTTTCACGCATTGAACAAGGCATGAGTAAATGATCCTTTCCTGAACCTATTTAGGAGGAGTTATGAGGATTTGGCTAATTGTGAAATCAAGATTCGTTCAATAAATACTAAGTTACCAATTCAACCGCCTGGACCAGCTGATTTGGGTCCAATTCGGCTTGGATCTAGATTTGGGTTTGGTTTAGTAAGGAATGTGGGCAAGGCTCTATAATTTCCCTGTGGGATCATCCAAGATTAACCTGGGTGAATTTGTGACGAATTTCTATATTTTTCTCTATTACCACAATGAACCCACCTTTTCCTTTGTAAATCACCTTTAAAATATTTGAAAATCTCATCTATTTTGTATTTCACAAGGCAACACGAGCAAAAATAAACCTCAAAATTTCAGGGCAACATTCCAAGTCATAATACAATTGCAGCTGAGTCACCTACAAACACAAGGGATAATACTAAAATAATTTTTCAATTACTCGTTTGGTAAAAAGTGCATCTTTTTAATATGTTTGTATATTGCAGCTTGCCCATATCCTTAAATTCGTAAAGGATAAATAATATTTATTGATTAGTTTAGAGATGCTAGGGGACACCCACAAAAGATTCCAGATCGACGAAATTGAACATTGATTATCCCATTCACCTAACCCTAATGCTTGTCCCCAAAGAGTAAAGCACCCACCCAAAACTACTATCATTTGACGGAATAGCTCTAAAACAATATTTACTATGTTAATTATATTTATTACTTATAAAAAATTATATAAATTAATAAATTAATTAAATAAGTTATTAATCTTTCTATTAATAATTAAAAAAAATTAATAGTTATGTAGGTTAATTAATTTTTAAAAATAATAGCATATATTAATATTTATTATTTATTAATAATCTCTTTATAATTTTATTTTTATATTATAATATTATATATTAACTTTATTAATATTGTATAAGGCTTATAAATATTACTATACATTAAAAATATTAAAGTAATGTTTTATATTGTAATGATCAATTAGCTTTTAGAAAAGACTTTAGGAATCTTCTTCGATAAAGTCATGTTCACTTTAGATATTTTTCCTATGAGTTGTCTATCTTATCCTGTGAAGCGTCAGTATTATCCTTTGTGGGTAAGATATTTGTAATCCTATATAAGGATGTTTTTGCTCCTTATTTCTAAATAGATTTTTATGCAATCTTGGTTAAACTTTTTGTGTACTATTTTTTGTTAGTTTTAGGATCAAAGATTAAATAAGCAGAATTAAAACAATTTCACACAACATATACCCTGGGAAAACCCTCCAACTTGAGGGAGAAAAACCCAACAAACATATATCACTTATATATTGAATAATAATCAGCAAGTCTCTTTACAATGTGGCCAATCACAAGGCCAAATATCAGCACCAACCTTGATGCAACCTCTTGATAATAATATCGATCTTCCTTGATGATAAATTCAGCCTTCTTAGAAGACTTTGATCTGCTCTTGAATAAACTCGCACTTCTATGAAATTGAACTATGAATGAATATGATAATCGATCAACTAAACAGCAACTTATATATATAAAAGTTGAAGGGATAGGCTCCATAACACGTGTCGTCTCATATCACAAAGTCAGCCCATGATTGAAAGATTGTAACTCATGCAAAGGTGGCGATTCAATGAAGTCGGCCTCATACAAATTCGATTAGCAATAATTAAATATTATTTATTTTTCTCAAGTGAAGCGCCTCTTTACTAGTGACGCCTCCACTGAATTAAATAGCCGTTTCGGCTACATTTAATTTATGCTTTGATACAAGTCGTGGCTAAAAGTAAGAGGCCCGACGCTGCTAAACATCAACACTCCCTCTCAGCTAGGGAGGAATACTTCCAGCTATCCAATGTCATGGAGTCTCTCAACATGACACCCACAATGCCTACACCCATATGTGGAAAGAGCTCATCACGGAGTCACTCAACGTGATGTCGTCCATCATGGCTACTCCCATGTACGGAAAGAACATGTGCACAAGTGCCCATCACGGAATCACTCAACGTGATGTCGTCATCTCATCATGAGGTCCACCATGGCTGCTCCCAGAGGGTGGATAAACACAAGTACAAGGAAATCATCACGGAGTCTCTCAACGTAATGTTGTCATGGAGTCACTCAACATGACATCCACCATGGCTGCTCCCAGAGGGTGGATAAACACAAGTACAAGGAAATCATCACGGAGTCTCTCAACGTGATGTTGTCATGGAGTCACCTCAAATTTCTCTCACAAAGAAAGATGCATTAAACAAGGGCTTACACCTCAAATTTCTCTCACAGAGAAAAATGCATTAAAGCAAATCACAGAAGATCACTAATGCTGAGTCTCCCTCTCAGCTAGGGCTTCATTCTCCACAACTCCAAGCTTGTCTCGAAAGTGCACAAACTTCACTCCGAAGAGAGGCTTGGTGATAATATCGGCTGTCTGCTCATCAGTACAAATGTATCTCAACTGGATAGCTTTCCTCAATACCATATCTCTGATGTAGTGGTATTTGATCTCAACATGTTTTGTTCTGTCATGAAACAGTGGATTGACAGAAAGCTTCACACAGCTTTGATTATCACAATGAATGACAGTCAACTCCAATGATTGTCCAAACAATCCTGCAAGGAGCTTCCGAAGCCACACTGCTTCTCGAACTGCCACACAAGCTGCAATATACTCGGCCTCTACGGTGCTTAGTGCCACTGAAGACTACTTCTTGCTACACCAGGAGATCATAGGAAACCCCAAACTGAAGCAACATCCAAAGGTGCTCTTCTGATCCGCTACACACCCTATCCAATCAGAATCAGAATATCCTTGCAGCTTTAGGTCCACACTAGAAGAATATCTCAAGCCATATCCAATTGTGCCACGCAAGTATCTCAGGATATGCTTTGCTGCAACTAGATGTATTTGCCTTGGTTCACACATGAACTGACTAAGAGCACTCACTGCATAGCAAATATCTAGTCTAGTATTAACAGGATACATCAACTATCCAATCAACTACCTGTACATAGTAGGATCCACCAAATCTGAACTAGTTGAAGACTCTTTTAGCTTCTGCAAATTGGTTTCCATCGGTGTAGACATGGATTTGCAATCCATCATGCCAAATCTCTTCAAGATGTCTATTGTATACTTCCCTTGACTTAGAATGATCTCATTAGGCCTCTACCATACTTCTAAACCAAGGAAGTAATGCATGTATCTAAGATCCTTCATCTCAAATTCAGAAGCTAACTCCTTCTTGCATTTGATAATGAGATGTTCTAATCCTGTAAGAAATAGATCATCAACATAAAGAACCAAGATTAATGCCTCACCATCAACTACCTTGAAGTATAGGTTTGAATCAGCATCATTCTTGGAGAAGCCCAAGCTCATCAGGTATCGATCAATCCTCTCATACCAAGCACGAGGAGCCTGCTTAAGGCCATACAAAGCCTTCTTCAATCTACAAGCATGAGACTCCTTCCCATGAATCTAGAAGCCATTGGGTTGCTCAATGTATTCCTCTTCTTCAATTACACCATTAAGGAATGTTGTCTTCACATCCATCTGATGTAACTTCCATCCTTTAGCTGTTGCAATAGCAATGATAGTCCTAATGGATGTATAACGAGCAACTGGAGCAAATGTTTCCTCATAGTCTATTCCCTCTTTCTGAGAGAATCCTCTAGCCACAAATCTAGCCTTGTATTTCTCAATACTTCCATCAGTCGCATGCTTGATCTTGAAAAGCCACTTAGAGGATACAACAAATTTCCCTTCTGGTCTAGGTACAATGTCCCAAACATCGTTCTTGATGATAGATTGGTATTCTTCAACCATAGCATCTCTCCATACTTGCTGACTTGAAGCTTCCTCAACACTCGAAGGCTCAGATTCAATAATTTGACTCATTAATGCAACATAGCTTGCAAACTTATGTGGTTTTTTGCTTTCTCTGAATGTTCCTCTAGGGGCTGCAAACTTTTTTGCCTCCTGCATTGTTTGCCTAGCCCATAGAGGCCTCTTTCAACCAATAACAATGTCTCTCGGCCCATCAGTTAGTTCCAACGGCTCAACTGGATCATCATCTTCTTCTAGTTCAGTAGACTCCCTCTGAATCTCAGGAGTATGGTCAACTTCCATGTCCTGAGGAGTCTCGTGGTCTTCATTATATATCACCATGTAAGAGCCTTTAGATCTCTTGAAAGCAAAATCTTCTTCAAATGTAACATCCTTGCTGATCTCTATCTGTTTCTGGCCTGGAATGTAAATCCTGTATGCTTTTGAAGACTCACTGTAGCCCACAAATATTCCTTTCTTGCCAGAAGGTTCCAACTTAGTCCTTTTATCTTTAGGCACATGAACATACACAGGACAACCAAAAATTCTCAAGTGACTAACTTCAAGCTTCACACCAGTGAAGGCTTCTTCAAGAGTCATGTTCTCCAAAATACGATGAGGGCTCTGATTCTGAACATACACTGCCATTCTAGATGCTTCAGCCCGAAGGAAGGTTTGCAAGTCTTGATCATGGATCATGGCTTTAGCTGCTTCTACAATGGATTTGTTCTTCCTTTCTGCAACACCATTTTGTTGTGGATTGTAGGGGACACAAAACTCCCTCTTAATCCCTGCCTCGATAGAAAAGTTACGGAAGCCTCTAGAGATGTATTCTCCTCCGTTGTCAGATCTCAGAACTTTGATCCTCTTCCTGGATAAGTTCTCTACTTGAGCCTTAAATTCTTTGAATTTCTCAAGTACCTCTTTAGATTCTTTAGTCTTTGAGAAATAAATCCAAGTCTTTCTAGAGTAGTGTTGTGACCTTTTCACACATCACCCCATTTAAAATGGGGACCTGTTGATGTGATTTTCGTGACCGCACCAACACAAAATAAAGTCGCCAACAGCTACCCTATTCTCTCTTGATCAAAGTATCCTGCACGCTAAGATTGCGAGAGAGTTCATGCGTTCAACTCCAAGGTCCCTTAAGTGCAATAGAAAACCCTCAGTTGGCTTGATGTTTTTTTTGCTGGTATTTCAAGGGGACTTACACAATTGTTCGGCAGTTGACAGCAGACAGTAGATTAAGGGCTTCACGTGGTTCGAATGATTTGGCAGGTAAGTACAAGTTTCCTAATACTAACCAGGAATGAACTGAATTTAAATGAGTGTAGGGATAAGAAGGTTCTAATCTACTCTAAGGCATGGGACACGGTGATCAATTCTCGCAGACTTCAACCGAGCTTTGTTTTGCCTCACTTCGGACAGCTTCCACAAAACCGATGCAATCTTCAGAGGAGTAATCAAAGGTATTCAAATCACGATCTAGCATGAAGACACCATCACAATGATGCATGCCAACATATAAATCATAATCGAAGTTAAGTTTCACAATGTTCCAGTTGACCACGCAAGGCGAACCCACCGTCAGCGAGCCCGCTAGTGGTATGGATGAGCGAAGTTTTGTTCAAATCGAGCACCACATTCCACGATTACTAAGTACTTGCATGAAATGAAATCTACTTTACTTTAAGCTACTCCAAGATTCTACGTGAATAGGAAGGACGAAGAAGCCTCGCTAGCTACTCATAACAAAGAAGAGATCACCATCAATGAAAATTCTTTTATTATGAAAGTGTTCACAACAACTTCTTACAAAGTATTCAAAGGGAAGACTTTCCTTCCTTTTCAGTCTAAGCTAAACTATCAAACTATGCTACCTTCTATTCTATCAATCTCTCCCTATTCTTTCTCTGCTATTCTAACTTCTAATGAGGTACAAATGAGGGGGGATGCCCCTTTTTATAGCTGGCCAAGTCCAGTGGACTGCTCATATTACAATTGGTTGGATGGCCAAGATTGTGCCACCTAAGCCCTAACCCTAAAAACTGCCACCACGAAGAGTGGAGTAATAAATAAGCAGCTAATTGTCCACCACTTTCAAGAAGATTCCTATTCATAGACGCGTTCACACTACTTCAACTTCTTGGACTAGTATGGCAGGCACGTTCTCGATCTGAAACTTCAAGGCTGAAACTTTTTAACCTGTTTGACAACGCCCGAGCCTTCATCTTTTCCTTCATTCTGAACTTGGAAGATTCTTTTGTCTTGGATTATTTGCTTCGTCACTTCAAGTCATCACCGCTTGGTCTCAACGTTCCTCTTGCAAAACAAGCAAGGAGAAGGGCATCAGAACACATCATAATATAAACCCACCTTACATACCTGATTTTCATGCTTTAACTTCCAAGGGTTCATCAATTTTCTCTAGCCAACTTTGCTTTCTTCATGATTTTTCAACATCTGTAGGCTGGGGCATATAACACCTGTGCATCATATTTCAATGTCTTAGACAAATTTCATCTTCCTCAAGGGCATATTTAAGAGATGCATTTTTAAAATCCCTTTTTGAAAGTGTTAGCTTCAATTGCATCTTCTTCGAGAAATTCACTTTCCCAGCTGAGGCGTTGGCAACCTTGATTTTATTCATCTCTGGCTCGAGAAGACTACTTCCACGAAGAATTTGATCAAATTTGCCTAGGAAATCCACTTCAGATTCATCGTCTAAGGCACTTTATTTCAACAACACATTTCAATCCTTTTGCCTTAGAAAATTTTTTAATTTTCCTTAGGAAAATTTCATAATTCAAGTGCCGATCAAAATTTCCATCTTGAAAGCCCTGGCGAAGTGCAGAAGACTTTAAAATCCACTCCTTGTCGAAGATCTTCAATACCCAAAAGAAAATTCCCTTCAGAACGTGTTGAATTCATGGGTCTACAAACGAAGGGGTTCATTTAATTTTTTTGAATTTTAAACCTTAGAAAAATATTTTTCATCAAATTTATTTCCATTTTTCATCTCTGGGCTTATTTTCTTGTTCAACTTTGAAAATTTTCATCATTTTTGTGAAGCTGGCACCTTCTGACATGTCGACTGCCAATTTTATTCATGCCTCTGAAAATTTCATCTCCCCCCATCAGACTTGGGGGTATTTTCCTCTAGAGGAAGGTGGAATTTTATGCCTTAGAAAAAATTTCATCATCAAAGTTCACCTTACTTCTCTCGGCGTGCTGCTTCTCTTTTGACACTTAGGAAAATTTCAAATTCATCCTCCTGCCAGCTGAGCGCATTTTGGACTTTCTCTTGCCATTTGCATACATGCCTTAATAAATTTCATCATCCTCTCAAGTTTGGGCGTACTTTCTCTAGAGGTAAAATTTTAATACTTAGAAAAATTTTAAACAACATCACTAGCATGGGCGCATGAACTTCCACTTTAGCTTACCTTAAAAAATTTCAAGCTACCTCTTGGCATTTGGGCGCATTTAACCCTCTTCACTTTCAATTTGCCATACTTGAATACTTTCCAATCACTTGCTCAATTTGGGCACATTTGGCCCTCTTCACTTCCAATTTCCTTGCCTTAGAGAAATTCTTTCAATACTCAATTCTTGTCCCAGGCGCACTTGGAGGTGTCAACTTCTAGTTTCAACACCTTAGTAACATTTCCTACCCTTCTCAAGGTCCAGGCGCATATAGAGTAGTGAACTTTCAGTTTTGATGCCTTAGAAAAATTTCTAACTCTTCCCATTAGCTTGGGCGCATCTGAAGCCTTAAGCTTCCATTTTACAACACTTAAAAAAATTATTTTTTTTTACTTCACATTACCTTGGGCACACTTAGGACCTCCTACTTCCATTTCTCCAACACTTAGAAAATTTTCTAAGTCATCTCCTTGCTGGGCGCATTTACTTGGTCAAGCTTCCACTTTGTATGCCATAGACATTTCCAACTCACCTTCTCCATAACTTGGGCGCATATTGGAGGGTCATCTTCCATTTTGAAACACTTAGAAAATTTCTTTACTTCTCTTCCAAGTCAAGGCACACATAAGGGGTCTTGCTTCAAGTTTTATCATACTTCGAAAATTTTCAGCCTTCCAACCTTCCAAGGGCGCATTTTCTTAGGTGACCTTCAAATTTCAATAACTTAGAAGAATTTCCAATTCAAACTCCAAGTGAAGGCGCATTTAGGGGTAGCTACTCAAAGTTTTCCATACTTAAACTTTTTTCCAAGCTTCCTCCCAGGCAGAGGCGCATATGAGGGGTGGAGCTTCAAATTTTCAATACTTAGAAACTTTCACCTCTCTTTCCTTGCTAGGGCGCATATGCTGGCTGGAGCTTCCATTTTTCCCATACTTAGAGATTTTTACTAACAACTCCTCAGAATCAAGGTGCACATAGGGGGTAGGGCTTCTGATTTGTGATACTTAGAAACTTTTAAGCCTCTTCTTCTTCTCAAGGCGCATTTTAGAGGGTGTACTTCAAGTTTTGAAGACTTAGTAAATTTTCATCACCCTATCTTCTCTTCAAGGCGCATATGGAGGGGTGAGCTTCAAGTTTCACATACTTAGAAAAAATTCATGCCATCTTCAGCTTCAAGCATTTGAAGACCTCTGCTTCAAATTTTGATGACTCAAAGAAAATTTCATCAAGTTTCAATTCCAAGGGCGCATTTCACCAAGCCTACTTCTAATTTCGAGTACTTAGAAGAATTTTCATCACCCTCAAGTAGCTAAGGCACATTCCACATGTTGGACTTCAAAATTTCTCAGACTCAGTGAATTTTTTATAGTTTCGTCTGATTTGGAGTGATTTGCTCATGTTAGCCCCGGCTGGCCCTAGCTTTGTATTTTTAGAAAGTTCCTCAAATTTTGCATTTTGAACCGATTTCAAGCTCCCAAAAGCTTGATTTTTGCTTTACCTCGAACCTTGTGATGTGAAGAACTTTCGGGGCCTGATGCCTACCTGTACCTGCTATTTTTAGCAACTTACTAAAAATAGTAATTGCTCAAAATGTGCTCAAACTTGGTGTGTTGATTGCCTGAAGGGTGTTGATCGTGGCTAGATGTTGCTTCTGCATTAATGTCGTGTTTCGCCCTTGATTTTAGGAAACCCTAATTCTTCTGCACATGCCTGCTAAAAATAGTAAGTGCTTGATTTTTGAATCTCTGCAACTCCGTTTGATTTGAAATTCGCGCTATGGGGTCTTCATCACTTATTTGACCCGTTCATATCGATGCCTCGTGCTGACCTGCTATTTTTGGCATGTTTCTGGAGGTGGTTTACTATTTATAGTAACTGCTCAGTTTCATGACTTCCACAACTCCGTTTGACTTGAAATTCGAATGTTGTAATCCTCATCAGTAGACTTGCCCGTTCACACTAGTGTTTGATGCTGACTTACTATTTATAGCCTGTTTTAGAAGTGGCTTACTATAAATAGTAAGTGCTCCATTTGTCTTCAAATTTTACTAGCAGACTCCTTGAAAGATGCTGATCACGATGGGATACCTTGGTTTTTTGAAATTTTGGCGTTTGACCCCTCATCTTGGGTCCCGAAGCTGCATCTTGGGTCCCGAAGCTGGAAACCCTAATTCATCTTGCATGTGCTTCAGATGAGCTCTGTTTAACCCTGTTTCTGTTGCATGTCATCAGGGTCGTGATTCTGAAGTGTTGGGTAGCTACCGAAGTGAACCTGCTAAAAATAGTAAGTGGTTGAAAAAGTGATCAACTAGCTACCGAATGAATTTGCATGTCACACTGCCCGAGAGATCTTGATAAACCCAGAAAAACCTAGAAAAATGACCAACATGCGAACAATGGCTAAAAATAAGAAGTTCCGAAAAAGTGCCCAACTCCGCTTGCATGTTACCTCATTGCGAAGCTCTCGGAAAACCCAGAAGGATTATGCAAACATGCGCTGAAAATCTTGCATGCAAACCCTAAAAAAGGACCTCAAAGACAGGACTGCTAAAAATTATCATCTCATTTTGCATGCTATATCACTGCGAAGGTCTCGAAAAACCCACAAAGAATCTCCAGACGTGCATTGAAAAACTTTGCATATAAACCCTAAAATCTGCTCCCAAAGCTGTACTTGCTAAAAATAGAAAGTTGTCTGTTTCAGCTCAAAATTTGTAGACAAGCAGCCTGACATGTCCTAGATGCAGTGTGACTAAGAGAACTTCAAAAGTGCCGAGAAAATGCCACAAATTAGGTACTTACTAAAAATAGTAAGTTGTCGGAATTCGATGAAATTTAGTTGGGAACCTGTTGGAAGCATGTTGACTGCAACGTGAAGCTCAAATTCCAACTTATTCACTCCATTTGACTTCAAATTGATCGGAAAACTCAAAACCCTAATTCTATAGACTTAGCCAAAATCTCACGTTTGAGCTCAAAGGCGGGCACATGCCCGGAAAGGCAAACAGCAGAAGAGAGAGACAAAGAGAGAGAGAGAGACAAAACCAAAGCCAAAAGATGAAAAACAGAACAAAAATTAGGGGGTCCCCATTTTGAATGGGGTGATGTGTGAGAAGGTCACAACAGGACCCGCTAATTTTTGCTCTGTTCCTTGTCTTTTGGCTTTGGTTCTCTCTCTCTCTCTCTCTCTCTCTCTCTCTCTCTCTCTCTCTTACATTTATGCACTTTCTGGGTATGTGACCTGCTTTGAGCTTAAGCGTGAGATTTTGCGGCTGGTCTGTAGAATTGGGGTTTGAGTTTTACGGTCAATTTGAGGGTCCAAGTAGGTAAGTTGAAATGCGAGACTAGCGTTGTTGTCCAGCAATACTTCTAACTGGACCACCGACTAAATTCGATGGTGACAACTACTATTTTAGAATGTTCAATTAGGAGAGTTCTCTCAGCACTTCTGAAGTTCTCTCAGTCACACTGCATCCAGGACATGTTGGGCTATTGGTCTACAAATTTTGAGCTGAAACGGACAACTTTCTATTTTTAGCAAGTTCAGCTTCAGAAGTAAATTTTAGGGTTTATATGCGAAATTTTCCAATGCATGTCTGGAGATTCTTTCTGGGTTTTCAAAAACCTACACGCTGATATAACATGCAAATTGAGATGATGACTTTCAGAATTCTGCCTTTGGAGACTATTTTTAGGGTTTGCATGTTGAAATTTTCTTCGCATGACTAATCATTCCTTGTGGGTTTTTCGAGGGCTTCGCAGTTGTATAACATGCAAACCAGGATCAGGACCTTTTTCAGGAGTCGTCTTCGGAGGCTATTTTTAGGGTTTGCATGTCAGAGTTTTAAAAGCATGTCAGGTGATTCCTTATGGGTTTTTCAAGGGCTACGCAGTGACGTGACATGCAAACAGAGATTATCACTTTTTCAGCAACTTACTATTTTTAGCAGATCCACTCTAGCAGCCCCCTCCCAACACTTCAGAATCACAAACTGATCGGCATGCAAAAGAAACGAGGTCAAACGGAGGTCATTTGATAGATATGCAAGTCGCATTACGGTTTCCAGCTTCGGGACCCAAAATGAGAGGTAAAATGCCAGAATTTTCAAAAACTGGTGTATCCCACTGCGATTAGTATCTTTCAAGCTATCCACCGGTAAAATTTGAAGGCAATCGGAGCACTTACTATTTTTAGTAAGGCATTCCAGAAACAGGCTATAAATAGTAAGTCAGCACCAGGGACCAGTGTGAACGGGCAAGTCTACCGATGAGGGTCACGTCATTCAAATTTCAAGATAAACGGAGTTGTGGAAGTCTTAAAATCAAGCAGTTGCTATAAATAGTAAACCACCTTCAGAAATGTGCTATAAATAGCAGGTCAACTCGAGATGGCAGTGTGAACAGACTGGCTAGGTCATGAAGATCCGGTGGTTAAAATTTCAAATCAATCTGAGCTTCAGAAGAGGGAAAACCTGGAACTTACTATATATAGTAAGTATTGAGCTGGCTAGTGAAGATGAGGAAAAAACGCCTAAGTCTGGAGTTCATCCTGCTCCACCCTGAAAATGCACCCAAGGAAGAATCAGCTGGAGATGTTGAAAATTATCTAAGGCATGAAAACTTCCTCCTCAACATGCCAAATGCGCCCTCAAGGAGAAAGTGAAAAACAAAGTTTCTAAGTGTTGGACTTAAGTCCGCCTGCCACCCCTAAATGCGCCCTCAAGCTTGAAAAGTTGATAAAAAAAATTCTAAGTGATGAGTTAAATCCTGCAGGACCTCCAAAATGTGCCCACTTCAAATCAAGGTGGTGAAAAGATTCTAAGTGTTAAAATATCCTTCACTACCCTCAAAATACGCCCAAGCCAAGTGGGGTCAAGACAAAATTGACTTTCTCCTCTCTCCTTTGAATGCGCCCATGCAAGGTGAGGACAAAAAAAAAGATTCCAAGGCGTGGTTGAATTCCTCCATGATATGTCAAATGTGCCATGCTTTGCATGGAGAGTTGAGAGAATATTCTAAGTGGCCCCCCTTCCTATGCGTCTTGACTTGCAAAAAGAAATGGAAAGAAAAAAAAATCTAAGTATAGAAAATTTGAAGGAAGACCCTCCAAATGAGCCTTAACTCAAAGGAGGTTGAAGATTTACTAAGGCATGCAAACTTGAAGTATGACACTCCATATGCGCCCTTGACTTATGGAGACTTAAGAGAATGTTCTAAGTATAGAAAATGTGGAGTGGTCCCCCTCTTATGCGTCTTGAATTGTGAGAGAAGTGGGAAATATTCTAAGTGTTATAGATTGGAAGTAACACCTCCTAAATGCGCCCTTGCAAGTTGATTTAGCAAGAAAATGTTTAAGTGTTGGAAAATGAAACTACAAGGGGTCATATGCGCCTAATGTTTTGAGGGGGAAGTTTGATATTTCTAAGTGTTATAAACTTGAAACAAGCACCCTAGAATGCGCACAGCCTTGGGGTGATGCTTGGAAAATATTCTAAGTCCTTGAAACTTGAAGTATGGACCTCTATATGTGCCTAGGAAGGAGATGCCATGAAGAAATTTTCTAAGTGTGAAAAATGAAAGTAGAGGAGGTCATATGCACCCAAGAGGTTGAGGAGGTAAGAAAAAATTTTCGAAGGCGAGCAAATTGAAAGCCCACTATGCTAAATGCGCCCTTCAAAAGGATGTGTTTAAAATTTCTCTAAGGCGTCAAAACTGAAAGTTCACTACTCTATATGCACCTAGACCTTGCGAAAGGTAAGGAAATGTTACTAAGGCGTTGGAAGCTAAGTCCACCTCAACATATGAAATGGGCCCAAGGTGAGGTGAATGAAAGGTGACTAAGGAAGGCGTTGAAATAAAATATCCTCCATGACATGCTAAATGCGCCCAAAGTACATGCTAGGGATAAAATTTAAAATGAGGAAATATGCTAGGCGTTGAAAGTGTGTTGATAAAAATTCCTCACCACAGGTGAAATGCGCCATGATTGAAGTTAAATAAAGAAAATTTTCTAAGATAAAAATTCAAATTCCTCCTTGATGCCTGAAGGCGCCCAAGCTGGTGATGATATTATTTAAAAAATTTCTAAGTATTAAAATTTCATCTCTAGGAAAATACGCCTAAGTTTGATGGAGGGTGGTGAAATTTGTTAAGGCATGAATGAATTGGCAATGGATGAGTCAGAAGGTGTCAACTTCACAAGGATGATAAAAAAATTTCAAGTCAGAGCAGGAAATTACGCCCAAAGATGAAGAATTGGAATAAATTTGATGAAATATATTTTTCTAAGGTTTAAAATTCAAAAATTAAATGAACCCCTTCGTTTGTAGACCCATGAATTCAACACATTCTGAAGGGAATTTTCTTCTGTGTATTGAAGATCTTCGACAATGAATGGATTTTAAAGTCTTCTACACTCCGCCAAGGCTTTCAGGATGAAGAACTTTGTTCGGCACTTGAATAATGGATTTTCCTAAGGAAAATTTAAAAAAATTCTAAGGCAAAAGGAGTAAAATGTGTTGTTGAAATAAAGTGCCTTAGATGATGAATCTGAGGTGGATTGCCTAGGAAAATTTGATCAAATTCTTCGTGGAAGTAGTCTTCTCGAGCCAGGGATGAATAAAATCAAGGTTGCCAACACCTCAGCTGGGAAAGTGAATTTCTCGAAGAAGATGCAGTTGAAGCTAACACTTTCAAAAAGGGATTTTAAAAATGCATCTCTTAAATACACCCTTGAGGAAGATGAAATTTGTCTAAGGCATTGAAATATGATACACAGGCGTTATATGCCCCAGACTACAGATGTTGAAAAATCATGAAGAAAGCAAAGTTGGCTAGAGAAAATCGATGAACCCTTGGAAGTTAAAGCATGAAAATCAGGTATGTAAGATGGGTTTATATTATGATGTGTTCCAATGCCCTTCTCCTTGCTTGTTTTGCAAGAGGAACGTCGAGACAAAGCGGTGATGACTTGAAGGTGATGACTTGAAGTGATGAAGCAAATAGTCCAAGATGATAGAATCATGAAGCAAGTACTTGGAAGAAATGGCTAAGTGTTGGAACTTCTCCTCAAAGACCCAATATGCACCAAACGCAGTCAAGCGAATGGCAAGCATGAATCCAAGACAAAAGAATCTTCCAAGTTCAAAATGAAGGAAAAGATGAAGGCTCGGGCGTTGTCAAATAGGTTAAAAGGTTGTAGTCTTGGAATTTCAAAATGAGGACGTGCCTGCCATGCCAGAAGTTGAAGCTGTCTGATCCAGTTTGCAGATAGAAAGAAAAAACAGTGTGAACACGTTTACAAACGGGAATCTTCTAGAGGATGGTGGACATTAATTGTTCATTTATTACTTCACTCCTCTTTTTAGGGTTAGGGCTGAGGTGGCACAACTTGGGCCATCCATCTGATTGTAATCTGAGCCGTCCATTGGACTAGGCCAGCTATATAAAGGGGTATCCCCCCTCATTTGTATCATTAGAGATTAGTTAGACACTAGATCAGACTAGAGAGTAGAGCAGAGAGACTTTAGTTGTAATAGCTTAGCATAGCATAGTTTGAAGGAAAAGGAAAGTTTTCCCTTGAAAACTTTGTAAGAGATTGTTGTGAAAACTATTATAATAAAAGATCTTTCATTGAATGGTGAATTCATCTTTGTTATAAGCAGCTAGCAAGGTTTCTTCATCCCTTCTACTTCAAGTAGCGTAAAGTAGCGTAATTTCATTTTCATGCAAGTAGATGTTAGCTATGGATTTGTGGTGTTAATCAAGGCAACTTCGTTTTAGTCCATACCACTAGCAGCTTGTTGACGGCAAGTTTTCCTTGTGTGGTCAACTGGAAAATTTTACAAGCTTAACTTCAGTTGTGATTTACGTCTCGGCATGCATCGTCTTGATGGTGTCTTGATGTTGAATTGCGACTTGAAAACCTCTTGCCACTCCCTTGAAGATTGCACCAACTTTGTGTAAGCTATCCAATGCGAGGCGGAGCAGAGTTTGGTTGAAGTCTGTTGAGATTAATCCCACATCCCGTCTTAGAGTAGAATTTAGAACCTTCTTATCCCTACACTCATTTAAATTCAGTTCATTTATGGTTGGTGTTAGGAAACTTGTGCTCACCTGCCAAATCACTCGAACCACATGAAACCCTTAATCTGTTGTCTGCTATCAGCTGCAGAACAATTGTGTAAGTTTCCTTGAAATACCAGCAAAAACACATCAAGCCAATTGAGGGTATTCTATTGCACTGAAGGAACCTTGGAGTTGAATGCATGAACTCTCTCACAATCTTAGCGTGTTGGATACTTTGATCAAGAGAGAATAGGGTAGTCGTTAGCGACTTTATTCTGTGTTGGTGTGGTCACAAAAATCACATCAACAAGTAGTCATCAACGAAAATTACATAATACAAGAAACCACTCAAAGACACAACAGACATTGGACCACACAAATCAGAATGAACAAGATCTAGAATACATTTGGATCTACTCTCACTACTATGAAAGGGACCTTTAGTATTCTTACCCAATGTGCATCCTCGACAAGTACCTTCAAGCTCCTGGCTAAGTTTTGGAAGGCCTGTGACCATCTTCTCCATGGATGGGAATGCTCTGAAATGAAGGTGAGCAAGTCTTCTATACCAAAGATCACATGAACTGGTGGAATCATGCAACAATGCCTGCATTGGACGAGTGGAAAGTCTATAGAGACTCTCTTGCCGAACACCAATCACTTGGGCTGTCTTGATGCTAGAGTTCTTCAGCCATGCAAGAACTTTTCCTTCAGAGAATGCAAGTTGATATCCCTTGTCCTCCAAAGCGGAAATTGAAACAAGGTTCCTCTTGATGCCTGGTACAAATAACACATCACTCAACTGAAGAGAGATGTCAGAATCTAAGTGAAAAGAGGAGGCTCCAACACCTTTCACAAAATAACATGCATCATCTCCAATTATGACTTGAATGCTTGTATCTCTCTCCACCAAATCCGAAAGATGTTTTCTAAATCCAATAATGTGACAAGAGGCACCACTACCAATCAACCATGTGTTGCTATCTGTTGGAACATTGCTTGATAGGACACAAATAAATAGGAATCCACTTGAATTGTCTCTTGAATCCTATTGAGGAGAAACCTCACCCACATCCGCAATAGAAGCATGTTGTTTAGGTCTAGTTGGACAATCTTTCGCATAGTGACCAAACTTGTCACATTTGAAGCACTATGTATCGAAGAGATCCTTCTTCTTCTTAGATTCAGGGGCACCATCCAATCTTCTATCTCTGTTCCTCTTGAAGTTGCCTTTCTTCCCTTCTCTTCCTTTCCTCTTCGATGAATGAGCGGCTAGTACATGAATGTCTTCATTGTTAGAACTTTGCCCATTACCTCTCACTGCCAATCTAGATTCTTCTTTAATACAATCTGCCCTAAGACAATCAAACTTAGGTAGTTTTGATCTTCCACTGATTCCTTGGATAAATGGTTCCCAAGATTGAGGAAGACCATTCAGTGCCAACATGAATAAGTCCTTATCATCGACCATATGACCAATGGCACAAAGCTGATCTCTTAACTCAGTGATCTTCATGAAGAAGGAGATGACAGAATCTCCTTTCGCCATCTTAATATGATGAAGCTATTGCCTCAATGCAAGAGCTCTGCTTGTATTATCGATCTCATACAATCCCTCCAAGGTCTTGAACATCTCTCTCGCTGTCTTCAACTTGGAGATAATAGGCACAAGGTGATCCTTCATAGAATCAACCAAAATCTTCTTGGCCTTTGTGCCATTCTTCTTCCATTGTGACTTCTCATTCTCATAAGAAGGCTCGGGAACTTCGCTCTCTACGAACTCAAGAATCTCATTTTCTTCCAATGCAATCAAAACTCTAAATTTCCAAGAGGTGAAGTTGGAAGCACCTTGAAGTCTATATTCAACTTTGAGCCCGTTCACCATTTTCGAAGATAGGATAGACACAAGAAGATGAGAACAAGAGAGGAAGAGTACGCTGCTTATAGAATTATGATCACGATCTTGCTTAAACCCGCTATGATACCATGTTAGTTTTAGGATCGGAGATTAAATAAGCAGAATTAAAACAATTTCACACAATTTCACACAGCATATACCCTGGGAAAACCGTCCAACTTGAGGGAGATAAACCCAGCAACAATATATCACTTATATATTGAATAATAATCAGCAAGTCTCTTTACAATGTGGCCAATCACAAGGCCAAATATCAGCACCAACCTTGATGCAACCTCTTGATAATAATATCAATCTTCCTTGATGATAAATTTGGCCTTCTTAGAAGACTTCGATCTGCTCTTGAATAAACTCGCACTTCTATGAAATCAAACTATGAATGAATATGATAATCAATCAACTAAACAACAACTTATATATATACAAGTCGAAGGGATAGGCTCCATAAGATGTGTCTTCTCATATCACAAAGTCGGCCCATGATTGAAAGATTGTAACTCATGCAAAGGTGGCGATTCAATGAAGTCGGCCTCATACAAATTCGATTAGCAATAATTAAATATTATTTATTTTTCTCAAGTGAAACGCCTCTTTACTAGTGACACCTCCAATGAATTAAATAGTCGTTTAGGCTACATTTAATTTATGCTTTGATACAAGTCGTGGCTGGAAGTAAGAGGCCCGACGCTGCTAAACATCAACATTTTTGTAATATGATATCAAAGCTCGGATTTTGAAAATTCTCGAGATCGGTGAGCATATGAATTCTACGAACTATGGCAATGACAAATTGCACGCAAGAGATATAGAAGAACATGCCAAAAGAAGTACAGATTCGTACAAGCTTTTTAGCGATTTTTGTTAATAAATTTGTGGGTCAATTTTCTGCAATTTTTTGGTGGATTTTTTTTACAAATTCATGGGTTTTTCTCTACTCCAATAGCGCAGGGTTTTAAGTGTTGTTTTTATTATGATCAGATATAGAATAAGCAGAATGAACACATGAACACAAATAACGCAACAATATACCCTGGGAAAACCCTCCAACTTGAGGGGAAAAACCCAGCAACAAAATATATCACATATATTGAAATAATAGCAACAAGTCTCTTTACAATGAGGCCAATCATAAGGCCAATAACCAGCACCACACATTGATGCATACTCAGAATAATTCGCACTCCTTGATGAACTCGCACAGCTGAAGAAGAAACTCATACTTGTAGATGGATAAGGACGAACTCCACTTGATTGATCAATGAAGTGAAATGATCTTGTATATATACAATCATGGGAGAGAGGTCGCACCTCTTCAAGAACAAGGTCGGCCACAATATGAACAAATATAATTACAATAAATGATGCGAATTACAAGGAAGGTCGGCCCAAGTAGAAAATAATATTGTTGCCAAGTGAAGCACCTCTTCACTTTAATTATCTCAACAAATGATTACCTGTTAGGCTATATGAATTTATTATTCACAAAGAGACAGAAGTATGTAGCCCGTAGCTACAATCATCAACATTAAGACCCTTTTTTTAACAAATTTTTAGAAAAATCATGAGTTTTTCAAACTCTTTTTTGGCAATTTTTGCACAAAATCGCCATTGTTTGTTGATTGCTGATTTTTTCCAAAAAATTGTGGTATTTTTTCTAGAATTTCTTTGCAGATTTTTCCAGAATTTTTGCAGATTTCTTTTTGGAATTTTTGCAGATTTCTTTTTGGAATTTTTGCAGATTTCTTTTGGAATTTTAAGATATTTTCCACAATTTTTGTAGAATTATATAGAATTTTATGCAAATTTTTCTAGAATTTTTGCAAACTTTTTCCAGAAATTTTGCAGATTTTTCTAATAGCAGCAATTTTTTTTTGTTTTCCACAATTTTAGATTGCAGAAGGGATGGCTTCATTGCCCAACATCATGTTTGAAGGCAGCCAGAGGTTCACTCGAAAAAATTATAACACCTGGAAATAGCGGATGCTCATTATCTTTTGAATACAAGTGCCTCAACCGTCCTCTCATACACTTGTCCAATAGTTGCAAGTAAAGACTAGGAAAAGTATGATGAGCATAATCGTGAAGCCATTATGCTCATTAAATTATCAGTAATAGATGCAATGCTTCTAGAGGTTCCAAGAGGTTCCATCAAGCAAAACCTTTATGGAGATTTGGACGCACCTATGAGATCTGCACAAGATGTAGGGCATTTTTCCTGAAGAATATGTTGTTCTCGATCATGATGGACAAGAAAATATCTTTGCAAGATCATTTAATGAAGACCAAAGACATTTATGACCAATTGTTAGCCATAGGTCGCAAGATGGAAGAAGATATGATTGTTATAACACTAAAAAGCTTACCACAGTCATATGAGCATTTCATCGAAACACTCAACATCACATCTACAAATGTTGACTTGAAGTTTGACGATTTGTGCAACAAACTCTTGCAGCAAGACAAAAAGAAGAAGCAATTTGGTAGCAACTGTGGAACTAGCCTTTGTAGCCGAAGACAAGGGCAAAGGCAAGTGGCCTGAAAAGAAAGGTCAAGAAAATTATAATAATTACTTCAAATAATTTAAAGACTATCACATGTCATTATTGTGGTAAACTTGGTCACATGGAGCACTGCAAAAAGCAGTTGGCTGATCAAAAATCCAGCCAAGGAGAGCTCCACAAAAGGCTCATGTCACAGAGCATTTTGAACAGAAGGAGTCAGCCATCCTTGCTTTCATGGCCAAATGACCAGTAGATCAGGTCAAGTCTTTTGTGTCGTACATTGATTCTAGAGCATCTCAACATTTTATACACAGGAAGGATTAGTTCACTGAGTATACGGCTTGCTCAGATTCAATGGTCCCGATGGTAGTGACAAGTATACAATTGTATGCAAAGGCAATGTTCAAATAACCTCTAGAGGAAAAAATCTTCTTTTCCTCAATGTATACTATGTTCCAAGCATGGAGCTCAATTTGCTCTCAATGAGTCAGATTATGTGCCATTGTCCCAAGTTGGACGTCATTTTTGCACACACAAGTGTTATATAGTAGACCAGGAATCCAAAAAGACCATCACAATTAGCATAGAGGAACATGGTTTCTATTGTCTTGTTGATACTGGAAAGGTTTAGGAGCATGCATTGGCAACCAAGAGTTCATCTACTATCAATACTCTTTGGCATCAACGTTATAGGAATCTAAACCTATCTTGTCTCTCTCAGTTGGCTTGAGAGAATATGGTAGAAGGTTTACTTCACATCTAGGAGCAAATACAGGGTGTTTGCAGAGCTTGCCAATCAAGGAAGCAGCACAGATATTTGTTTTAAGATGGACAAGCCTAGAGAGCATCGAGAGTTCTACAGTTGGTTCATGCAAATGCATGTGGACCAATGAATACGGCACTGGTCATTGGTGCTAGGTATCTTCTCTTGTTTGTAGATGATTTCACTAAGAAAATGTCTGATTTTTCTACAAGAAAAATCAAATGTGTTTAAGGAATTCCAAAAGTTCAAAGCATTAGTAGAAAAAGAGTTTGGTTGTTCAATAATCACTCTTAGGTCTAATAATGAAGGTGAATTATGTTCAAATGAATTCACATAATTTTGTGCTAAACATGATATCAAACGTCAATTCACAATACCCTATACTCCACAACAAAATGGAGTGGTTGAGAGAAGGAACCATACTATTACGAAGATGGCATGGTGTATGTTGGAGAGCAAGAGTGTTCCCAAGAAGTTTACACAGCAATTTATCTTCTCAATAGGTCTCTGACACAGGCAGTGAAGGAGAAGACCCCAAAGGAAGCATGGTCTGGGAGTAAACCAAAGGTGAGCCATCTAATGATTTTCGGATCTACTACATATGTCTAGATTCCATATGCAAAGAAAACCAAATTGGACTCCAAGAGTCAAAAGTTAATGTTCACAGGGTGCAATTGTTGATGTTATTAACAATGTCGGGCTGCTTCTTCCAGGTCCAAGCAAATGAAGACAATTCAAATGCTAGCCTAATGGCTACTTGAATTGTGATTATATTCGATACCTTGCTCTTGGCTGACTTGAGAAGAATTGAAGAGAGACGTCATTTGCTAATATTAATTAATATTTATGAGGCTCATTATGAAGTGGCGTGATTTTCTAGAGGAGCCAACCTCTTGTGTAGAGGCGCGATTATTTGCTAAAGGCCGACTTGTGTTATTGAAAATCCATGTCCTTCCATCCCATATTGTATATATACTCCATCATTGTATCTCTCTTGGCATTCATATATTACATTCATATTTTGGCAAGTGCGAATTATTCTTCAAGGCAGATCGACTGTGTTGGAGGCTGAGATTTCATTTGTAGATTGCAGCATATTGTTTCTATGATTGCATCAGATTGTGGTGCATGTTATAGGCCTTCATATCGGCCCCTATTGTAAAGAAGACTCTATTGTTGATTCAATATATAAGTGATATATTGTTGCTGGGTTTTTCTCCCTCAAGTGGAGGGTTTTCCCAAGGTATCTGCTGTATCTTTGTGTTGATTTTGAATTAATTTTCTGTGCATTACATCTGATCATAAAACTAACATGGTATCAGAGCGGGTTTGAAGAAGATCGTGATCAGTGTTAGTTTTATGATAAGATTAAGTGCACAGAAAATTAATTCAAAATCAGACACAATAACACAGCAGATACCCAGGGAAAACCCTCCTCTTGAGGGAGAAAAACCCAGCAACAATATATCACTTTTATATTGAAATGTAAATCCAAGAGTCTCCTTTACAAAGGCTGATATGAAGGCCAACAAGAGACACTACAAACTGATATAGATGCACAGCAATGAGACTCAACCTTATACAATTCTTCAATCTGCTCCTCTACGGAATTCACTCTAAGAATATAACGACTTATGATGAATGTGAACAATGAATATGATACTCGAATGAGAGCAAGGAATGGTAATATATACATAATGAATGGAGAGAGACACAACTGTTCAATATCATTAAGTCGGCCTCAAACAAGAGATACGACTTTACAAATAATAAGTCGTCCTTCATAGATAATCGCGCCAAAGGATAAGAGGTCGGCCTCATCACAAATAATTAATAAAAGACGTGTCTCTCCACTTGCTTCAAGTCAGCCCATGAGAAAGAATGTATATAATTCAAATAGCCGTTGAGCCTCCATTTGAATTATCTCCATACGCGGGTCTGGAAGATGCAGCCCGACGCTGCAAGAACATCAGCATTCCCTCTCAGCTAGGGATGATACTTCCAGCTGCACAAGACATATCACCTCAACGTGATGTCTACCACATTGGCTACAACCAAATGTGAAAAGAAGAATATCACCTCATCGTGATATTAGGTATCACCTCAACATGATATCAACCATAATGGCTACAACCATACTATGGTGTGTACAAGTGTTCATCACTTGCGTGATGTTGTCACCTCAACATGACTTTCACAAGTACAAGATGTGTCATGGAGTCACACACATGACATCCACCATGACTCTCTCAGAGGGTGGAAACAAGGGCTTTCACCTCAAATCTCAAGGAGAAATGCATTAACAAGGGATTTCACCTCGAACTTCTCTCACGGAGAAGAACTCATTATAGGCTATCACTGATACTAAGTCTCTTTCTCAGTTAATGCTGGATTCTCCACCATACCAAGCTTATCTCGAAAGTACACAAACTTTATTCTGGAGAGAGGCTTTGTGAGAATATCTGTCGTCTGCTTATCAGTGCTAATATACTTCAACTGTATAGCCTTTCTCAATACCATATCTCTGATATAGTGGTATTTAATCTCAACATGCTTAGTTTTGTTATGAAACACAGGATTGACAGAAAGTTTCACGCAACTCTGATTATCACAATGAATGATAGTAGGCTCCATTGATTGTCCAAACAATCCTGCAAGGAGCTTACGAAGCCATACTGCTTCCCGACCTGCCATACAAGCTGCAATATACTCTGCCTCTGCTATACTCAACGCCACAGAAGACTGCTTCCTGCTGCACCAGGATATCATAGCAGAACCCAAACTGAAGCAACAACCATAGGTACTCTTCTGATCTGTAACACATCCTACCTAATCAAAATCAGTATAACCATGCAACTCCAAGTCAGCATCTGAAGAATATCTCAACCCATATCCAATTGTGCCACACAAGTATCTCAGGATATGTTTAGTTGCAACGAGATGTATCTGTCTCGGTTCACACATAAATTGACCAAGTGCACTCATAGCATAACAGATATCTAGTCTAGTGTTAACTAGATACATCAAGGAACCAATCAGCTATCTGTACAATGTAGGATCCACCAAGTCCGAACTGGCTGCAGCATCCTTCAATTTATGTAGGTTGGTCTCCATAGGTGTAGACATGGATTTGCAATCCATCATACCAGACCTCTTGAGTATGTCGATGGTGTACTTCCCTTGACTTAGAATAATCTCATCTGGTTTCTGCCAGACTTCTAAGCCAAGGAAGTAATGCATAAGTCCAAGATCTTTCATCTCAAACTCGGAGGCCAACTCTTTCCTACATTTGATGATCAAGTGCTCTTCTCCAGTAAGTATCAAATCATCAACATATAAGACCAAAATCAATGCTTCACCATCAATTACCTTAAAGTATAGACTAGAGTCAGCATCATTCTTCAAGAAGCCCAAACTTGACAAGTAACGATCAATCCTTTCGTACCATGCACGAGGAGCCTGCATAAGACCATACAAGGCCTTCTTCAGCTTGCAAACATGAGACTCCTTCCCATGTACCTCGAACCCATCAGGTTGCTCGATGTAAACTTCTTCCTCTATCACACCATTTAGAAAAGTTGTCTTTACATCCATTTGATGAATCTTCCATCCTCTAGATGCAGCAATGGCAATGATGGTCCTGACAGAAGTGTAGCGAGCAACAAGAGCAAATGTTTCTTCATAATCAACTCCCTCTTTCTGTAAAAAACCATGAGCCACAAATCTTGCCTTGTGCTTCTCTATACTCCCATCAACTACATGCTTAATCTTGAAGAGCCATTTCGAAAATACCACAAATTTGGCTTCGAGTCTAGGAACAATGTCCCAAACATCATTCTTGAGAATTGATTGGTACTACTCTGTCAGAGCATCTTTCCAAACCTGTTGACTTGAAGCTTCCTCCACACTAGAAGGCTCAGATTCAATAATCTAACTCATCAAGGCAACATAACTGGAGAACTTATGTGGCCTTTTACTTTCTCTGAATGTACCTCTAGCAACTACGAACCTCTCAGCCTCTTGCATAGTTTGTCTAGCCCGGTCTCTTCCTTCTAATCACAATATCGGTAGGCCCATCAGTAGGTTCCAAGGGTTCAACTGGATCAACATCTTCCTTTGGTTCTGAAGTCTCCCTCTGAATCTCAGGAGTATGGTCAACTTCCATATCCCGAGGAGGCTCATCATAGTCAATCTCCAAATGAGTTCCCTTGGATCTTCTAAATGAAACATCTTCCTCGAATGTGACATCTCTACTGATTTCAATCAACTTCTGACCTGAAACATATATCATGTAGGCTTTTGATGTCTCACTATAGCCCACGAATATTCCCTTTTTGCCAGAAGACTCCAACTTAGTTCTCTTCTCTTTTGGAACATGAACATAGGCAGGACATCCAAAGATCCTCAAATGACTAACCTCAGGCTTCTTCCCAGTAAAGGCTTCTTCCGGAGTCATATTCTCCAAAACCTTGTGAGGACTTCTATTCTGAACATATACAGTAGTCCCAGAAGCTTCTGCCCATAAGAAGGTTTGTAGATCCTGGTCATGAATCATGGCTTTTGCTGCTTCCACGATCGTCCTGTTCTTTCTCTCTGCAACACCATTCTGTTGAGGATTATAGGGAACACAAAACTCCCTCTTAATCCCAGCATCAACACAGAAATTTCGAAAGCTACCAGAGGTGTATTCTCCTCCATTATCAGATCTGAGGATCTTGATTCTTTTATCGGAAAGATTCTCTACAAGAGCTTTGAACTCTTTGAACCTTTCTAACACTTCCTCAAACTCTTAAGTTTTCAAAAAATAAATCCAAGTCTTTCTAGAGTGATCATCAATGAAAAGAACATAATACAAGAAACCACTCCAAGAAGAAACAGACATAGGTCCACATAAATCAGAATGAATAAGGTCTAAAATACACTTAGATCTATTTTCTCTACTGTGGAAAGGCGCTTTTGAATTCTTACCCATAGCACATCCCTTGCAAGTTCCTTCATGCTCCTGATTGAACTTGGGAAGCCCTGTGACCATCTTGTCCATGATAGGTAAGGCTCAGAAGTGGAGGTGCGCCAATTTTCGATGCCACAAATCACATAGGCTTGAAGAATCATGAAATAATGCTTGTAGAGGACGCGTACAAAGCCTATAGAGGCTTTCATGTCTAACACCAATTACTTGAGCTTCCTTGAAACTGGAATTCCCCATCCACACAAGAACTTTTCCTTTGGAGAAGGCAACTTGATATCCTTCATCTTCTAGAGCTGAAATAGATATAAGATTGCGCTTGATTCCTGGGGCATACAGAACATCTCTCAACTGAAGTGTAATCCCGAAATCCAAATGAAGAGTAGAGGTCCCAATTCCTTCTACGAAATAGCCAGCATCATCTCCAATAATAACTTGTTCGGAAAACTCTTTCTCCACCAAACTTGATAAGTGCTCCTTAAATCCCGTGATGTGCCGAGAAGCACCACTGTCAATCAGCCAAGAGCTGTTATCTGTAGGTACATTGCTTGATAAAGCTAAAGAGAACAAGTATTCACATGAATCCTTTTGCGGAGAGGCATCATCAACATCTGCAACGGTGGCTTGTTACTTAGGTCTAGTTGGACAATGCTTAGCAAAGTGGCCAAACTTATCACACCTAAAGCATTGAATCTTGGACATGTCTCTCTTCTTCTTGGAGGCAAGTGCATCATCATTTCCCTTATCTCGATTCCTCTTGAAGAATCCTTTCCTTCCATCTTTTCCTTTCTTCTTTGAAGCATGGGAGGCGAGAACATGAATGTCTTCATTCTTTGAACTTTGGCCAACGCCTCTTGCCACCAACCTTGATTCTTCTTGAATGCAATCAAACCTTAGATGATCAAACTTAGGCAATTTTGATCTTGCACTGATTCCCTAAATGTAGGATTCCCAAGATAAGGGAAGACCAATGAGAGCAAGCATAGTCATGTCTTTGTCATCAACCATATGCCCAATTGTTGAGAGTTGATCTCTCAAATCTGAAATCCTCATGAAATATGCAATCACGGATTCTCCCTTCGCCATCTTCACATGGTGTAGTTGTTGCTTCAGTGCAAGTGCCCAGCTCGTATTGTTGATTTCGTACATTTCTTCCAATGTCTTAAACATGTCTCTTGCCGTCTTCAATTTTGAGACAATAGGAACGATATGATCCTTGACGAAATCAACCAATATTTTCATTGCCTTGATATCTTTCTTCACCCACTACAACTTCTCTTCTTCCTCCTCAAGTTCAGGAACACCGGACTCCACAAACTCACCCAAGTCATTTTCACACAATGTAGGCATGATCCTAAATCTCCATGAGGTCAAGTTTGATGCTCCTTCGAGTCTGTCCTCAATCTTCAACCCGTTCACCATCTTGACAAGAGTGGAGATAGACAAGAATTATAAAGAAGAGAATAGGATATCGCTGTATAAACAAATCTGATCACGATCTCCTCAAACCCGCTCTGATACCATGGTTTTATGATCAAATTAAGTGCACAGAAAATTAATTCAAAATCAGACACAATAACACAACAGATACCCTGGGAAAACCCTCCTCTTGAGGGAGAAAAACCCAGCAACAATATATCACTTTTATATTGAAATGTAAATCCAAGAGTCTCCTTTACAAAGGCCGATATGAAGGCCAACAAGAGACACTACAAACTGATATAGATGCACAGCAATGAGACTCAGCCTTATACAATTCTTCAATCTGCTCCTCTACAGAATGCACTCTAAGAATATGACGACTTATGATGAATGTGAACAATGAAATATGCTAACCAATTTTTTCCGATGAATTAACACAACATAACCAGCAATAGTTAACTAGATTAGCGTTAGCATCAAACTGAAAACTGAACTTGGAATGAAAACTACTCAACGTCAAGAATGTGCACTCAAGATCCCACTGAGGGCGAGGTGCTAACATATGACTAAGTGTTGAAATTTGAAATTAAGAACTGATAGGCGGATAACCAGCCATGAAAAACATTTCCACACTACCACCAAACAGTGGGAGGAAAAGATTACAATTAAAACAATTCGTCCGCTGCGGCGGGCATCCACAGAGTTGTGGGGATTCACCACTTGAGAGTGGGTACAAGAGTAATACAAATCCAATTATCCACACTGGCGGTAAACCATCCAGGGGTACTAATGTGAAATTAAAGAAAGAATTGCAGCAATAAAGGACTGGAACAGTACTACTGTTTACAGTCTTACAATATGGAAAAAGAGCTGCAAATTACATGAAAATTACAATAGATTCAATGTACCATGATACTGGATGATTCCATGTTAGACATCAACAATAAATGATGAAGAAAGGACTGAAGATTCAAACTTAAACAAGTCTGATGTAAAATAACAATTCTGGAAATTCTGATCAGCAACTGTGAAATTCAAAGAAATATTCACAACTCACTCAAAATACCTCCGTTTTGTGTGAAACGAAAACCAATGAGCTGCTGGAAGATAGGTGCCCAACATTAGATGAAGAAACAGCAACAAAAACTCGTAATTTAATTCTTACACGAATCCCAATGCAGCAAGAATGGTACGGCCTTCATGAGGGGCGATTTTGACAAGTAAAAATCAACAACTCAAAATTAAAATCTGAAACTCTCCAAAGATGGTCGCCTTGGGTGTAGGAATGGATTGGAAAAGTACCCACAAGCAAATTAAATTCACACAAAAACTGTATGCAAAAACCACTTTCAGCTGTGACTGCATCAGCAACTTCAAAACTGGAAATATCATTAAAAACTTAACTGTTGAGCTCAATTTGCTAGTCTGGATGAGAAGCAGCAATGAAAACCAACTAGGTGTTGTATTTCAAACACGAAATTGGATTGAAACTAGGAGGTAAGCATCCCTCGAAGTAAAAACCAAGTTGTCATTTCGACAACATAACATTAGCATAAATTCATGGATAATCAGCTCTTCAAACAGCAGCAATATATAAGCTTTTGTTGGCAAATGAAGCAACAAGAACTCTTCAAATTCCAAGAAGTTGAATCACTTCAACTTCCAAAAAGGACGCCACCTTTTTGCCTTTTACTTTTTGAAATAATAAAATATCATTCAACTTCCCTTTAGGCATCCATTTCATATTGCAACAATAAAGCATTTATTAAATAATTAAATGCTCACTTGACCCCTTTATGTCCCCTTCTTTAAAACAACTTGAAGTCATCAAGCCTAGGCGGGTACAACTTCAAGACATGAAAATTGACTAAGTCTGAAACTCACCAAGGAGATAACCAAATACAATGCCCAAGCTGCAATGATGAATTGCTAAAAATAGCAAACTGACAAATGCCAAACTGAACCAAGTTGATGATGATGCTTCTGCCAAAAATGAACTTACTAAAAATAGCAATGCCAAAAATAGTAAGTTAACTTCAAAACCATCAGAAAGCCAAACTAAACACTGAATTGCAAAGGATAGAATTGCTGCAAGATAGATACTGCCAAAAGATAGACTTGCTAAAAATAGCAAACTGCTATAAATAGTAAGTCTGCACAACATCCTCTGAATGCCAACTGAGTAGTATCTGAAAGAGGAAACCCTAGTTTTCTACTTTAGCTTAGCCTACGGATTTCCGGAAATAGGCTAAATCCAAAAGAAGAGTGTATGGCCAAAATGGGGACATTACAAACAATGAATATGATATTCGAATGAGAGCAAGGAATGGTAATATATACATAGTGAATGGAGAGAGACGCAACCCTTCAATATCATTAAGTCAGCCTCAAACAAGAGATACGACTTTACAAATAATAAGTTGTCCTTCATAGATAATCACGCCAAAGGATAAGAGGTCGGCCTCATCACAAATAATTAATAAAAGACGTGTCTCTTCACTTGCTTCAAGTCAGCCCATGAGAAAGAATGTATATAATTCAAATAGTTGTTGAGCCTCCATTTGAATTATCTCCATATGCGGGTTTGGAAGATGCAGCCCGACACTGCAAGAACATCAACAATCAGATTTGTTATTGCAGCAATACTCTATATTCTCTTTTTCATATCTTCGTCTATCTCTATTTTAGTCAAGATGGTGAACGGTCTTAAAATTGAGGATAGACTCGAGGGAGCATCCAACTACACATCATGGAGGTTCAAAATCATGCTCACCTTGGAAGAGAATGACTTGGCTGAGTTTGTGATGAACAAAGTTCCCGAACCAGAGGAGGAAGAAGAGAAGTTGCAATGGAGGAAGAAAGACATCAAGGCAAAGAAGATGTTGGTTGATTCCGTTAAAGATCATATTGTTCCGATTGTATCCAAGTTGAAGACGGCAAGGGACATGTTCAAAACATTGGAGGAGATGTACGAAATCAACAACATCATCATGTGAAGATGGCGAAAGGAGAAACAGTGATTGCCTATTTCATAAAGATTTTAGAATTGAGAGATCAACTCTCTACAATTGGTCATGTGATTGATGATAAGGACTTGACCATGCTTGCTCTCAATGGTCTTCCTTTATCATGGGAGTCCTACATTCAAGGAATCAATGCAAGATCCAAACTTCCTAAGTTTGATCATTTGAGGGCCGACTACATTCAAGAGGAGTCAAGGTTGATGGCTAGAGGCGTTGGTCAAAGTTCAACTAATGAAGATATTCATGTTCTCGCCTCTCGCTCTTCGAAGAAGAAAGCAAAAGATGGGAAGAAAGGATTCTTCAAGAGAAATCGAGATAAAGGAAATGATGGTGCTCCCGCATTCAAGAAGAAGAGAGACTTATTCAAAGTCCAATGCTTTAGATGTGACAAGTATGGTCACTTTGCCAAGCATTGGCCATCCAGGCCTAAGCAACAGACCACCGTTGCAGATGTTGATGATGCCTCTCCTCAGAAGGACTCTTGTGAATACTTGTTCTATTCGGCATTGTCAAGCAATGTACCTACAGATACCAACACTTGGCTGATCGACAATGGTGCTTCTCAACACATCACTGGTTTTAAGGAGCATTTATCAAGCTTGATGGAGAGAGATTCTACTGAACAAGTCATTATTGGAGATGATGCTAGCTACTTCGTGAAAGGGATTGGGAACTCTACTCTCCATTTGGATTCCGGCATTACACTACAGCTATGTGATATCTTTTATGTTCTAGGAATCAAGCGTAATCTTATCTCCATTTCAGCTTTAGAAGATGAAGGATATCAAGTTGCCTTCTCCTAAGGCAAAGTACTTGTGTGGACGAAGAATTGCAACTTCAAGACTGCTCAAGTAATTGCTGTTAGACATGAGAGCCTCTATAGGCTATGCACTCGTCCACTTCACGCATTAGTTCATGATTCTTCAAGCTTGTGTGATCTTTGGCATCGAAGATTGGCTCATCTTCACTTTCGAGCTCTACCTATTATGGAGAAGATGGTTACGAGCCTTCCAAAATTCAACCAGGAGCATGAAGGTACTTGCAAAGGCTGTGCAATGCGTAAGAATACAACAGCTCCATTTCATAGTAGAGAAAGTAAATCAAAATGTATTCTAGATCTCATTCATTCTAATTTATGTGGTCCAATGTCTGTTCCTTCTTCGAGTGGTTTCTTGTATTACATTCTTTTTATTGACGACTGCTCTAGAAAGACTTGGATTTATTTTTTGAAAACTAAAGAGTCTAATGAAGTGTTAGAAAGGTTCAAGGAGTTCAAAGCTCAGGTAGAAAACCTTTCCAGGAAAAGAATCAAAGTCCTAAGATCGGATAATGGAGGAGAATACACTTCTGGCAGCTTTCGGAATTTTTGTGTTGAAGCTGGGATTAAGAGGGAGTTTTGTGTTCCCTATAATCCTCAACAGAATGGTGTTGCAGAAAGAAAGAACAGATCGATCGTGGAAGCAGCAAAAGCCATGATCCATGACCAGGATCTGCAAACCTTCCTATGGGCAGAAGCTTCTAGGACTGCAATCTATGTTCAAAATAAAAGTCCTCACAGAATCTTGGAAAACATGACTCCTGAAGAAGCCTTTACTGGAAAGAAGCCAGAGGTGAGTCATTTGAGGATCTTTGGATGTCCAGTTTATGTTCATATTCCAAAGGAAAAGAGAACAAAATTGGAGCCTTCTGGAAAGAAGGGAATATTTGTGGGCTACAGTGAGACATCAAAAGCCTACAGGATATAGATTCCAGGTCAGAAGTTGATCGAGATCAGTAGGGATGTCATATTTGAGGAAGATGTTGCAGTCAGGAGATCCAAGGGTACTCATATGGAGATTGATAATGAAGAGTCTCCTCAGGATATGCAACTTGACCATACTCCTAAGATTCAGAGGGAGATTTCAGATCCAAAGGAAGATATTGATCCCGTTGAGCCCTTGGTACCTACTGATGGGCCTACCGATATTGTGATTGGAAGAAAAAGACCTCTTTGGGCTAGGCAGACAATGCAGGAGGCAATAAGGTTTGCAGCTCCAAGAGGAACCTTCAGAGAAAGCAAGAGACCTCAAAAGTTCTCTAGTTATGTTGCTTTGATGAGTCAGATTATTGAGTCTGAGCCTTCCAGTGTTGAGGAAGCTTCTAGTCAACAAGTTTGGAAAGATGCTATGAACGAGGAGTATCAATCAATTCTCAAGAATGATGTCTAGGACATCGTTCCTAGACCCGAAGGCAAATCTGCGGTATCTTCAAAGTGGCTCTTCAAGATCAAGCATGCAGCTGATGGGAGCATTGAGAAGTACAAGGAAAGATTCGTGGCTAGAGGGTTCTCACAAAAAGAGGGAGTTGACTATGAAGAAACATTTGCTCTTGTTGCTCGCTACACTTCTGTCAAAACCATTATTGCCATTGCTGCATCTAAAGGATGGAAGATTCATCAGATGGATGTGAAGACAACTTTTCTGAATGGTGTGATTGAGGAAGAAGTTTATATCGAGCAACCTGATGGATTCCAGGCACATGGGAAGGAGTCTCATGTTTGCAGGCTGAAGAAGACCTTGTATGGTCTTAAGCAGGCTCCTTGTGCATGGTATGAAAGGATTGATCGTGACTTATCAAGCTTGGGCTTCTCTAAGAATGATGCGGACTCAAATATGTACTTTAAGGTAATTGATGGTGAAGCATTGATTTTGGTTTTGTATGTTGATGATTTGATTCTTACTGGAGAAGATCACCTCATTCTCAAATGTAAGAAGGAGTTGGCTTCTGAGTTTGAGATGAAGGACCTTGGGCTCATGCATTACTTCCTTGGCTTAGAAGTTTGGCAGAAGCCAGATGAGATGATTCTAAGTCAAGGGAAGTATACTATTGATATACTTAAAAGGTTTGGTATGATGGATTGCAAATTCATGTCTACACCTATGGAGACCAACCTACATAAGTTAAAAGAGGCTGCAACTAGCTCAGACTTAGTGGATCCTACGATGTGCAGGCAGTTAATTGGGTCCTTGATGTATCTAGTTAACACTAGACCAAATATCTGTTATGCTGTGAGTGCACTTAGTCAGTTCATGTGTGAACCGAGACAGATACATCTTGTTGCAATAAAACATATCCTGAGATACTTGTGTGGCACAATTGGATATGGGTTGAGATATTCTTCAGATGTGGACTTGGAGTTGCATGGTTTTACTGATTCTAATTGGGCAGGGAGTGTTACTAATCGGAAGAGCACCTCTAGATGTTGCTTCAGTTTGGGATCTGCTATGATTTCCTGGTGCAGTAGGAAACAGTCATCTGTAGCATTGAGTACAGCAGAGGCAGAGTATATTGCAGCTTGTGTGGTAGCTCGGGAAGCAGTGTGGCTTCATAAGCTCCTTGCAGGATTGTTTGGACAATCAATGGAGCCTACTATCATTCATTGTGATAACCAGAGTTGCGTGAAGCTTTCTGTCAATCCTGTATTTCATGACAAAACCAAGCATGTTGAGATCAAATACCATTATATCAGAGATATGGTATTGAGGAAAGCTATATAGTTGAGGTATATCAGCACTGATGAGCAGACGACAAACATTCTCACCAAGCCTTTGTCCAAGATAAAATTTGTGTACTTTCGAGATAAGTTTGGTATGGTGGAGAATACAGCCTTAACTGAGAAGGAGTCTCAGTATCAGTGATCCTCTTTAATGAATTCTTCTCTGTGAGAGAAGTTCGAGGTGAAATCCCTTGTTAATGAGTTCTTCTCTATGAAGAGAAGTTCGAGGTGAAATCCCTTGATTCCACCCTCTGGGAGAGCCATGGTGGATGTCATGTGTGTGACTCCATGATAACATTACGTGAGAGAATCCGTGATGATTTTCTTGTACTTGTGTTTCACCCTCTGGGAGAGCCATGGTGAAAGTCATGTTGAGGTGACAACATCACGCAAGTGATAAACACTTGTACATACCATACACGGTTGTAGCCATTATGGTTGATATCATGTTGAGGTGATATCTGATATCACGATGAGGTGATATCTCTCTTTTCACATATGGATGTAGCCATTGTGGTAGAAATCATGATGAGGTGATATGTCTTGTGCAGCTGGAAGTATCATCCCTAGCTGAGAGGGAGTGTTGATGTTATTAGCAGCGTCGGGCTGCTTCTTCCAAGTCCGCGCAAATGAAGACAATTCAAATGCTAGCCTAACGGCTATTTGAATTGTGATTATATTCAATACCTTGCTCTTGGCCGACTTGAGAAGAATTGAAGAGACACGTCATTTGCTAATATTATTTAATATTTATGAGGCTCATTATGAAGTGGCGTGATTTTCTAGAGGAGTTGACCTCTTGTGTAGAGGCGCGATTATTTGCTAAAGGCCGACTTGTGTTATTGAAAATTCATGTCCTTCCATTCCATATTGTATATATACTCCATCATTGTATCTCTCTTGGCATTCATACATTACATTCATATTTTGGCAAGTGCGAATTATTCTTCAAGGCAGATTGACTGTGTTGGAGGCTGAGATTTCATCTGTAGATTGCAGCATATTGTTTCTGTGATTGCATCAGATTGTGGTGCATGTTATAGGCCTTCATATCAGCCCCTATTGTAAAGAAGACTCTATTGTTGATTCAATATATAAGTGATATATTGTTGCTGGGTTTTTCTCCCTCAAGTGGAGGGTTTTCCCAGGGTATCTGCTGTGTCTTTGTGTTTATTTTGAATTAATTTTCTGTGCATTACATCTGATCATAAAACTAACAGCAATGACAATCATAAAGCCTACAAGTTGATTGATGTGGATAGTGACCGCTTGACATTCAGTAGAGAAGTAGTGATTGATGAAGAAGTTGGACCTTTTCAGCTCCCTTCTAACATCAAGAGTAATGAAGATCAGCCTTTGAAGGATAAAGATTTGGGTGTCCAACTTTCATTAGCTACACCTGAAGGGGGGACTCTAATGATTCCAACATATGGAATCTCCTAGGCAAGTACCAATACATGTACCAAATGATTTTCTTTAGGAAAACTTGGACTAGCATCCAGATGATATAGTACCAGGTAGCCCGAGTCATGATGACCACACTGATTTGGATGAAAGGGTTTCTACAAAGAGACTTAAGTGGTGGGAAAAATTCATTGGTCATGTTCGAGATGATGAAATTCGTTGGTCATGTTCGAGATGATGAAATGGTTAAGGGTCAATCATTTAGAGGCAAGAGCAAGAAGAACATAGTTAACTTTTCTCTCATGGCTAACATTCAAGGTCTTTATGAACCACAGGATTTTGCACAACCAAAAGGTAAACTTGAATGGGATAAAGCCATAGAAACCGAACATCAAAGTCCTATGACCAATAAGACTTGGGTTCGTTTAGATCTTCCACCAGGGAAGAAACCTATTGGCTGCAAATGAGTGTACAAAGTCAAATTCAAAGCTGAAGGTACACTTGACAAGTACAAAGCACAGTTGGTGGCTAAAGGATTCTCGCAGAGAGAAGGTATTGACTATGAGGAGACCTTTGCTCCTAAAAAAAATTTGAGCACCATCTAGTTAATTCTAGCCATGGCAGCACAGTTTGGCTGGAAAGTCCATCAAATGGACATGAAGAGTACCTTCCTCAATGGTGATTTGGAGGAAGATGTGTACATGACAGCCTTAGGGTTTTCAAGTTGCAAGAGAAAAGTATCAAGTATGCAAACAGACAAAGGCTCTTTATGGCCTGAAGCAAGCACCTAGGGCATGGTACATAAAGATTGACAGGTATTTGGATCAACAGGGATTCCAGCAAAGTCCTTTAGATCCAAATTTATATGTCAAAAGCATAGGTAATGAAATCATCCTTCTGGTAGTTTATGTGGATGATATCACCATTACAAGTAGTGAGGCACCTTTGGTTTCTTCCCAAACCATGCTTCCTCTGGGGTCTTCTCCTTCACTACCTGTTGAGAAGATAAACAATTGTGTAAACAATCTCAGCCCAAAACTTCTTTGGAACAATCATGTTCTCTAACATACACCAAGCCATTTTCTTAATTGTACGGTTCCTTCTCTCAACCACTCAAACCTGTTGTGGGGTATAGGGTGTAGTGAATTGACGTTTGATATCGTGCTTAGCACAAAAGTTCATGAATTCCTTTGAATAGAATTCACCCCCACTATCAGACCTAAGAGTGATTATTGAACAACCAAACTCTTTCTACTAATGCTTTGAACTTTTGAAATTCCTTAAACATATCTGATTTTGCTTGTAGGAAAAACACCCACATTTTCCTACTAAAATCATCCACAACAAAGAGAAAATACCTAGCACTAGTGACCAATGTTGTATTCATTGGTCCACATACACCTGCATGAACTAGTTGTAGAACTCTTGATGCTCTCCAGGCCTATCCATCTGGAAACGAAGTATTTACTACTTCTCTCCTTGGCAAGCTCCGCAAATACCCTATATATACTACTAAATTGAAATATTCCCCCTTAATTTTTTCCCAAAATTAACATTCAAATCAGCAACCAAACACTGACTAGCGTTAGCTCCAAAATGCAAATCAGCAAAGAAGATAACTCTAACCAAGAATGTTCACCAAGATCCCAATGTGGGCGAGGTGATAGCATATGGTCAAAAGATAGTTAGGCATAAACAAAGCTAAAAGTACAATTCTTCTGCTGATGCAGGCATCCACAAGCGGTGGGAATACTCCACTTATTCAGTGGGTGTGTTTACAACAATTATTAGGCAGCAAGCCAGCCTTTAAATCCACTCTTCCACTTATTAACGTGGGGGGAATACTGTCCACACAACCACTTATAACGTGGGGGGAAATTACAAACAATATAGATGTTTATTCTAAACCTCAACCACTCAATTGTGGGAGTGTAAAACAGATATAAAATTGCAGCAAGTAAAGGAAGAGCTGTTAGTACTACTAACTAGCTTTACAAAGAATAAGAACAGCTGAAAATCAAATAGATAAGCTTCCAAAAACATTAAACAGTTAGAGTGTCACTTCCTCTAGCATTTACAGTGATATAAGATGAAGAATTGAAGCTCAAACCAGCAAGTACAATTATTTGATAAGTCTGATATAGAAACAGTGTTAACAGAAAATCAGACCAGCAACAAGGAAACTCACAGAATTGTACGTATCTTTCCCGAATCAGCTCGGAAAGTCTCCAAACCACAGCCAATCAACAACTAGAGACTAGGCGTCCATGTTCCAAGAAGAAATCAAGCCAAAAACAGAGAGAAACAGGTGGCACGAATTTCAAGACAAGCTCCAAAAGGTACGGCCCTCTTGAGGGGGTCGACTTGACTTTAAAAATCAGCAACTCAATAATAAATTCCAAGAATTTGCACAAAGGGTCGCCCTTCACAGTTGCACAACATGAGCGAATACCCAGAATGAAATAAAATTCGATGATGAAGCTATGAACAGAAATTAGCTTCAGCCATTAACAACAGCAGTACAAACATATTATAAATCAGCAATCTGCTTGTAAATAAAATCACCATTGAGCACTATCCACACTCCTGAATGAAGCATGGTCTTCAAAAAATCTTCCTAGGAAGCCATAGTTGCAGGCCCGAAGAAAGAATGATTCGCTAAGCTTCCCCTTAGCCAGGTTCTGGATTCATTTCAGCAGTGTAACTTTGCTCTTCAAAAATATGCATAATCAGCTCTTCACAAAACAGCAATATATAAGTTTCAATTGGCAAATGAAACACTTCAAATTCCAAGAAGTCGAATCACTTCAACTTCCAAGAAAGACACCACCTTTAAGCATTTACTTTTTGAAATATTAAAATATCATTCAACTTCCCCTTTAGGCGTCCATTTCCATATTGCAACAATAAAGCATTTATTAAATAATTAAATGCTCACTTGACCCCTTAATGTCCCCTTCTTTAAAACAACTTGAAGTCATCAAGCCTAGGCATGGGGTACAACTTCAAAACATGAAAATTGACTAAGTATAAAACACAGTCCATGGAGATAACCAAGACCAAGGCCAAAACTGAAACTGATGAAAGGCAAAATGATTGGAGTTGAACTGATGATGACGCCACCGCCACAATTAGACTTACTAAAAATAGCCAATTGCTATAAATAGTAAATCCACAACAATACCCACAAAAAACTGAACTGAGCTGGAAGTAGGACTTACTAAAATTGGAAATCCTAAATTTAGCACATCTGAGTAGCCTACAGATTTCCGGAAATAGGCTAAAACCTCAAGAAGAGCATAGGGCTAAAATGGGGACATTACATAGATGTCAAGTAAACCTTTTACCATATTCTCTCAAGCCAGCTGAGAGAGATAAAAAAGGTTGAGATGCCCATAACGTTGATGCCAAAGAGTACTAATAGTAGATGAACTCTTGGTTGCCAATGCACGCTCCTGAACCTCTCTAGTATCAACAAGTCGATACAAACCATATTCCTCTATACCAATTGTGATGGTTTTCTTGGAATCTTTGTCTACAATATAACACTTGTGTGTGCTAAAAATGGCATCCAATTTGGGACAGTGGCGCATAATCTAACTCATTGAGAGCAAATTGAGCTTCGTTCCTGGAACATAGTATACATTGAGGAAAAGAAGACTTCCAAAGATTATATGAACATTGCCTCTACCAACAACCATATATTCCTCACCACCACCGAAGATCAGTGAATCTGAGCAAGCCATATACTCAATGAACCAATCCTTCATGTGTGTAAAATGTCAAACACTCCAAAATCAATGTACGATGCAAAAGATTTGACCTGATTTGCTAGTCGTTTGGCCATGAAAGCAAAGAAGGCTGACTCCTGCTCAAAATGCTCTGCGACATGAGCTTTTTATGGAGACCCTCCCTGGTTGGATTTTTTATCAACCAACCGCTTTCTGCAGTGCTTCTTCATGTGACCAAGTTTACCACAATTACCACAATAATGACATGTGATAGTCTTCAAATTCTTTGAAGTATCGTCTAAATTCCCTTGACCTTTCTTCTGAGGCCACTTGCCTTTGCCCTTGTTCTTGGCTAGAAAGGCATATTCCACACTCAATGAATCACTGTTGGTACCAAACTTCTTCCATCTTGCAGCCTATGGCTAACAATTGATCACAAATGTCTTTGATCTTCATCAAATTATCCCACAAAGACATTTTCTTGTCCATCATGATCGAGAACATATTCTTCTAGAAGAAGGCCCCACCTTTATCTAACATCTCATGCAAATCTCCATAGAGGTTTATGACAACCCCAAAGGTAGAACATTGGGTTGCAACAAAGCAGTTACTGAGATATGAGAAAGGGTCACTTGACTTTGGCATTTTATATAGCCAAAGTGAAGATCCTAGGCTGGTTGGGTTCACAGATTTAGATTGGGCAAGTTTTGTTGATGACAAGAAATCCACTTCTAGATATGTTTTCAGCCTTGGTACGTGTGTAGTCACATGGACTAGTAAGAAGCAACAAGCAATAGCTCTTTCCTCGATAGAAACAGAGTATCAAGGAAGCGTCAACGCAGCATGTGAGGCGATATGGCTTCAGAGGATGCTTTCAAACATGCAAATGTCTCAAGCGGGGCCTTCACCCTTGTTTTATGACAATCAAGGGGTGCTAAAGCTTGCCAAGGATATAGTCTTCCACGAGCGTACCAAACATGTGGAGCTTCATTGTCATTTCATCAAGCAACTTGTAGAAGATGGATCGGTGATGTTGCACTATTGTCCAACTGAGGACCAGATTGTAGACATTCTTACCAAGTCCTTGAATCCTGAGAAATTTGTAAAATTTTGAGACAAGCTTGGTGTAGTTAGTTGATGACCATTAAGGGAGGGTATTAAAGTAATGTTTTATATTGTAATGGTCAATTAGCTTTCAAGATAGACTTTAGGAATCTTCTTCATTGAAGTCATGTTGACTTTAGATATTTGTAATCCTAAATAAGGATGCTTTTGCTCCTTAGTTCTAAATACATTTTTATGCAATCTTGGCTAACTTTTTGTGTTGTTTTTGTAATAAAAATATATATGTTACATCTAATATTCTTGATTTTAGGCTGTAAACATGTATATATTTATGATTTTTATATGTTTTTGTCCTGACAAAAACCGAAAAAACCCCAACCCCAAAAAATATTTTACTCAAATCTACAAACTGAACAGATGTACCTGAACCTAAACCAGTACTACGATCAATAACTTAAGAGTAAATAAAAGTGTTGGGAGTTTCTATGGGCTGCTTTTTAAAAATTAAAGATTTTTATGGTTTTCCTTTCCGGCTTCTAACTAACATTTTACCAAGTTCGGCCAATAATTGTTATGTACAGTTGAAATGTCACAATTTGAAGAACATAAGCCAAGTTTAGCCAAGTTTAGCCAAGCCCATGCCTGGGATCTGAGACACATCAAGAGGACTTAAGGACTTGGAGGTGACGTCCTCTCCAATTTTGGTCCTTTGGAGTACTCACTCGAATCCCCAAAATGTCTCAACAAGACTTTAGTGTGCCTCCCACATCAAACATATAAAATGGAAATAATAGAATAAAATACATTTTAAAACGAATAAAACCATAAAAGTGGGGCCCCCACCAAGGCCCCCAACCCCAAAAAGCTTTTAAAAGCAATGCTCATTTCTATTTTACATTCACCATAATAGGAGGAAAAAAGAAGAGGAAAAGGAGCAATTGCCAAGATATAAATCCAATGATATATCAGATTTCTGAGATTGTTGCCCAATGTACTTATGTATTATGCATGATACAACATTTCTTTTTTTGGCATATCTCAATTTAATTATGTTTCATGTTATGTCTATGATTACTGTAGTTTCAGCTTCTTTTCGTTTGCTTACATTATTCTTAGGTGTTTTTGATTTATTTGTATTTTATAAATTCAGATATTGATTTTATATATTGTTTTATATTAGCCATCCCCCAACCATCCTCTTGTTATCTCCAAAATCCAAAAAGCAATTTGTTGTCCCTGTCCCCACATTTTTCCATTGCCAAAACTTGGAGACACACTGAAAGAAATCGAGAGAGAATAAACATACATATAAAAAATGGCTACAAGCATAAATTATTTTTTTTAAAGAGGAAAAATTAAAGAATGACAGGACTCCAAAAAATGACTGCAACCTGTGAAACCAAAAATCTAAGTCATAGCAACAACATAGACATTAGAAGAATGGCAAAAAACCTCAACTTATTGCAATAAGCATAGAATTCTAAACAAATACATGAAAGTTCAAAACAACCCAGTAACCAAAGCAATTATGCACTAAAACAAGTGGTACTAAATATAATCAATCCCTCAAGATCTCAGTTGTAGGTAATGATGTGTCACTGAGGGTGATATGAAAATTTCAGATTATGTCTTAAGACTAAAAAAAATAAGGAAAAAATCCAAATTTCACAACAGTAAAACACAAAAGTACCACAGCAGAGTGGTTATAATTACCTTGTTAGTGTCAAATTATTCACAGACCGCCACATGCCTCGTCCTACATCCTTAGAAGTTTGATCTCGAGCACTTCTTCCTCGCCATAGCTCTTTTACAATATAGACAACCTCCTCAACATCGACCTTCACCAAGAAACGAAAAGAAAATACAAAATTAGTGGAAATGATAAGAATAAACTCTAGCTGTTATGGATAAAAAAAAAATCAGCTACCAAATGCTACATAAATTTATCATATGATACAACCATAGAAGGAAATTTTTATTTCAACAATTGAGCTCCGTCCTCTTGCTAAGTTTTCCAATTCTTGCATTCTTTCTGTTTTCAAATATGCAAGGCTTCCAAGATGTCCAATGCTAAGTCATGTAAAATGGATTTTCACCTCAATGTCATCAAGTCTAACATATCAAATTACAAGAGATCTCTAATATTAAAAAGTTGTGGAGCTTTAATGATACTAAATACATTACAATAGGTCCTTAAATCCCAAAAAATCCTCTCACAAATAGCTTCTAGAATTAAGTTATGATGGATTAGTCAGCTCACAAATTATATTTTTAAAATGAGGTAAGAATAATTCTTTCAAGATTATATCTCGTGATGAGCTTAAACAAATAACTTTATTTCACAAGAATGATCTTGGGATGAGCTTTACACAAATAACAGCATTTCACAAGGTGGATGCCCCTAAAATGTAGAATAGGTAGGGTGGATGGCCTGAGAACAATGTTCCCCTCTATTCTTAGGTTCTACAATAACCTGAGTTGGAACCAAAGCATGTACAAATACTACTTTGAAGTTCTTCCAAGGTCCTACCCTAGGCCTATGGATCTGGCCCACATACATTTAGTTTAAGTTTCACTAGACACTTGCCCTAGTCCTATGGGTTTTGCTAGATTTTGCCAAGCTCCTACCTTGTTTCATGCTCCCGAAATTATAACACTAGAGTATGAAGAACTAAAATACAAATAACTAAATAAACATCAATATATATATACATATATATATATATATATATCATTGCAATTTAAATATTATTATAATTATAATTATTACAGATAACAATATAATTATAAATATAAAATTGACAATTTAAATATCATTAATCATTGTAATATATAACTATATTACAATTTTATATTGACAATTTAAAAGAAACTAATAATAGTAAATTTGTGTTAGCAAGAAACATTTAAATATAGACTACATTATCAGCACCAACGCATAAGACATAGGAAAGAGGGGTTTATTAAGGCAGTGATTCCTAATACTATAAGACAATTACTATTAATTTACTATTCTGAAATTCATAAGACAATTATACTGACTGATATATATACTTGGCTGGTTGACCTGCTCTTTTTCTCTCCTATTCGATGCCTTCCTTCCTATGGAATCTGACTTTATATCCTCTATTTTGGAGAAAGGGTGCAATTACTCATGAAAAGTCATATACTTAAGTTAGTGAGCATTTATTTCCTTACACTAATATTCCCCAATCGTTGTTATAAGAACCACACCTTTCTTACCATGACTAAGAGGAACTAAGGAGGAAGGACTTTGCCTTGATTGCGGGAATGTACGGAAACTAGGGCACTACGGCAGTCAAAAGACGTTACAAGGATATTGCAAAGGGAGACAAAAATGAAGTTCTAGATACGCCACCCAAGAGGAGATAAGATGAGCCCACTTGGGCCAAGGGGGTACTTGCCTCTGGGGTATCCGAGGGTACTGCCTTTGGGTCTAGAGGAGTTGAGCTACCAGAACAATGAAGTCCTCTTCTAGATATGCCACCCAAGAGGGGACAGGATGAGCCCACTTGGGCCAAGGGAGTACTTGTCTCTAGGGTATCTGAGGGTACTGCCCTTGGTTCTAGAGGAGTTGAGCCACCAGGACAATGAAGTCCTCTTCTAGATATGCCACCCAGGAGGGGACAAGATAAGCCCACTTGGGCCAAGGGGGTACTTGCCTCTGGGGTACCAAGGGTACTGCCTTTGGGTCTAGAGGAGTTGAGCCACCAGGACAATGAGGTCCTCTTCTAGATACGCCACCCAAGAGGGAACAAGTTGAGCCCACATGGGCCAAGGGTGTACTTGCCTATGAGATACCTAAGGGTACTGCCTTTGGGTCTAGAGGAGTTGAGCCACCATGTGTCCTATAATGGAGGACATTGTGTCCTATAATGGAGGGCATTGCGTCCTATGGAGGACATTGTGTTTTATAATAAGGGGAAGGGGGGTGGAGGAAGGAACAAATAGACCCAAAGGGGCCAAATCATAAGAGAAAGGGCAAGGGTTGGCATGATGGATCCTAGGCTCCCCATCAAGTCATATGTCCCACACTCTCTTATGGTTGAACCCTCCAAGGATAGTAGAATGCATTATGGACATGTGTGTGTCAGCCATTGTGATGTGCTAGTTAGCGATTGTGTATGTGATGAATGTTAGAGCTAGTCACTATGTATTTGGAACTCGTCATTGTGTTTATGATTACTTTATGCTTAAAAAACTATGAAAATGTTAAAAATGTTGTCTGTCAAGTTTTTTAAGTTGGTTGGTTGTTTGCTTGAGCTACTTGGTTGCAGGCTTGAGTTACTTGATCGCCTGCTTGACCTGGTTGCCTACTAGCTTGAGTTGGTTGCTTGCGTGCTTGAGCTACCTGCTTGCCTACTTGAGTTGGTTGCCTACTAACTTGAGTTGGTTGCCTACTAGCTTGAGTTGGTTGCTTGCGTGCTTGAGCTACCTGCTTGCCTACTTGAGTTGGTTGCCTACTTGCTTGAGCCGGTTACTTGTGTGCTTAAGCTACTTGCCTATGTCCTTGAGCTACTTGCCTATGTGCTTGAGCTACTTGTTTGCCTAGTTGAGCTACTTGCCTACTTGGTTGAGCTACTTGGTTGTCTGCTTTAATTTATGATTCTTGTGGAGCTCATCATTGTGTTTACTTTATGCTTAAAAATAATGTTGTCTATCAAAATGCTAGGGGTTGGGAGGCACTAACAAATTAACTTATCTAAAACTGAATTATTACTATTAGTATCCAATGAAGAGTCGTAACTATTGAAGGGAAAGGGTGGGACTCCCTCTCACTTGGGATACAAAGGGAGAGCATTTCAATTGAAGAAGCCAATTAAGAATAGAACCTTAGTCAAACTTGCAGGAGACTTAAATTAGGCTCTCAAGAATAGGGAGGAGTTCTAAAAGGACATGACTCCTAAAGCGAAAAAATGTTTGGAATTGTAATTGCTTGAGGACAAGCAATCTCGGGCGGAGAGGACTGTCATGCGCCCAAAATTATAACACTAGAGTACGAAGAATTAAAATACAAATAACTAAATTATATTATATTATTATATATATTATATTATTTATAATATGTATATTATATTACATTATAATATAATATAATATAATATTTTATAATAACATTGTATTATATTATAATACATTTATTATATCATAATACATATATTATAATATTATAATTATTACAGATAACAATATAATTATAAATATAAAATTGACAATTTAAATATCATTAATCATTATAATATATAACTCTATAACTATATTACAATTTTATATTGACAATTTAAAAGAAACTAATATAAAAATAATAGTAAATGTGTGCTAGCAAGAAACATTTAAATATAGACTACATTATCAGCACCATCGCATAAGACATAGGAAAGAGGGGTTTATTAAGGCAGCAATTCCTAATACAAATAAATGTAATTAATACCAAAGTGAAGCGATTCATATAACAGCGATTGGGGAATATTAGTGAAAGGGAATAAATGCTCACTAACTAAAGTATATGACTTTCCATGAGTAATCACACCCATTCTCCAAAATAGAGGATATAAAGTCAGATTCCATAGGAGGGAAGGCAACGAATAGGAGAGAAAAAGAGCAGATCAACCAGCCAAGTATATATAGCAGTCAGTATAATTGTCTTATGAATTTCAAAATAGTAAATTAATATATTTGCTGTAGAATTGAATTTCAGAATAATAGATTTATATATGGTTGTAGAACACTTATATGGGGAAATAGATATACAGCAGAAATATGAAAAAAGGGATTAAGGGAAGTAACAATAATGGATTTTCTTCAGAATATAAGAATATATCAGTCCACATAAAAGCAGATCTATAGCAGTCTAGAATAGATTTTGTGAAGAAGACTTCAACAAAGATTTCAATCAGGAAAAAGGCATTCTATAGCCCATTGTTATTTAAATTAAGGAATTAGGGCAGATTTAGGACATTCTCAATTAGGGGACATTACACCCTGGGCCTATGGATTTAGCCCAAGTATGTTTGAGTGTACCCAAGCCAAATCCACAAGCCTAAGATAAGACCTTGGCAAAACCAAGACTAGTGTTCATCAGTGTTACAAGACTCAGACTCAGACTTGGCACTCAAAAACAGCCCAGACTCAACAAATTGAAAAAACCATGAAATATAGAGATTTTTAAAGATATAAGACTTCTATTATGCAGCCTTCAATTATATAAACTTTAAAAGACAACATGAGTATAAAAGTGGCTTTTAACTAAGGAAACAACATTTTTAAATATATATTGTCAAGCATTTTAGGTGTCTACAAAACTCATGGATTATGATATAATGGCATCAAAAACAAAAATCACAATATGGAGTGATGAACTATGCTATAAAAGTGCTTGTATCCCTCAACCCAACATTACTAGCTCTATGTGGAGTATACACTTGTATCTCAAACAAGTTTGCAAATGTTGCTATGACCTTAGGAGAATCACATGGATAGGGTTTGACTTAGAAAACTAGAAGTATAAATGTCATTTTATTACTAGGAATTTAATAGGGAAACTGAAAAGAACAAAAAAATGTTGCTCTTCCATCCAACAAGCCCAAAAAGATTTTCATTTTTGTTACACCCCATTGTGTTGCTACCTATTTACTGTTACTTTGATATGTTAAAATGTTTTAATACATAATTATGTTTTGTATATTTTAGATGGAAAATGTGATGATGAATGTGCAATGTGATATGAATGCTTTCAATGCTTTGATAATGCAAAATGATATTTGATGCATGTGAATGTAATGTTATCGGCTAACTACTATTGTGATGCACTAAGTTGGATGGACGAAAAGAATTAAGCCTCCGGAAGAGAGAGGGAGTATCACTCAGGAGAAGAACTTGGTTTGGTAACCCTTAATGTGCCTATTTGAGCTTACACAAACTCATATCCTAGTTTGGTCCAATTGAGTCAAGTTAGTTCGAGAAATGGTAAGTAAACTTCAGTCATAGTTTGGGATGATTTGTATTGATTTGGTTTTAAGTCTTTGATTGCTCTTGATTGGGAATTTGTGATTAAGTCTTTGTGTTAAGTGTAAGTTCTTCATGTGTTCATATTTATATATTAATCAATGAGTATATACATAGAATGTATATGTATATATGTACATGTTTACGATAACTCATACATGTGAATATATACGTGCATGCATATACGTAGGTAGACGTATCTATGCATACCCATGTACAGATGTACCATATGCATGAGAATATCAATTGGACATATGCGACATATATATATATATACACACACACACATTTTGTGTACTAAAATAATAGTATATATATATAAGGGTGTTGATGATTATTGCAGCGTCGGTCGTCTATTCCAGCAATTCTCCTTTACATCAGTGGCTAAATTAAATTGTAGCCGTTGTCTATTTAATTTATTAGAAATAGCGATGCTTATGAAGAGACACGTCTTGTATAATAAATGTTGATTAATTATTATGCAATTCGGATTCATGAAGAAGTCGCAACTTTTGGTGAGGCCAACATCATCATTGTGGAAAGGCGTTTTATTTATTTGTTAATAAGTGAACTCGACCTCTTGTCATGAGGAGTTGCCTTTGGTTGTTAGAAGTCACGACCTTTGCATAGAGGCCGACATGGAGATTTGAAGGGATGCGTCTCTCCCTTTAACTTGTATTTATAATCAATGGCATCTCATTGTTTGGTATTCATTTCAATATTCATCCAAGCTCATTTCACATAGTACGTGGTTGTCATCAAGAGCAGCTCGAGTTTCTCTATTGGTGCCTGAGTTTATTATCTGCAGATTGCATCATATTGTTATTGTGTTTGCATCAGATTGTGATGCTCATTATTGGCCTATCTATCGGCTCATTGTAAAGGACAGATTCTTTGTAACATTGAATATATAAGTGATATATTGTTGCTGGGTTTTTCTCCCTCAAGAGGAGGGTTTTCCCAAGTTATCTGCTGTGTGATTGTGTTAATTTTGAATTAATTTTCTGTGCTTTAATCTGATCATAAAACTAACATGGTATCAAAGCGGGTTTAAGTGAAGGATCTGATCAGATTTATTCAAGGCATCACCTCATTTGAGGTAGCCACAAGTTTCAGAAAGGTGGCATTGCTAGTGTCTCTTTTCTTTTTCAGGGACTCTGTGAAAGGAGCCGTCAGTGGAGCGGAAGAATTTGCATTCTGGAGTTTGATTACTATCGAAACTTTTATAGTGGTATTAATTCTGGAAATCGAGGAAGACATTACCCGCATAAGATAGGCAGTAACTGGTGATCGACGCCATCCTGGGTGGAGATTGGTGGATGTGATAAGTGCTACATCCTAGTTAAGAATCGTGTCCACATCCCTTGTAACGGGCTTAGCCCTATGCAGTCCAGTTCAAGATGTATGTACCGGCCTCTACGGAAAAATTGAATGCATACATTGTTGTGTTTGCTAAGTATCATTCTATGTATTGCCTGATGATGGAAATTATAGTCTTACCGTGTAATATGTATCACGAATATTGATGAAGCGGAACAAAATAAAGGACCTTCCGTAGAATGTTCAAGAGTAATCTTTGAATGATGACAGGAGATCATTCCGTGTCACAAAGTTCGAACTACAAGGAGCTTTTCGCAGATAAAATCAATAAAGATAAGTTTCTTTATACCTTCATTCTGATCTTTTGATATATTTCTCTTATAGGTTGATTTATTTATTCATGTTTTAATATTGTTTATAAATTCTTATGTATTCATGCTATAACCTGAGATAGTAAACCTTGTATGATTCTAGTCTTGATATTTCTTTGGATAATTATAAACTGTTAGTAATCTCTCTCTAAAATGCTTCCAAGACATTTCTAGGAGCAAGAAAGTGATGAAAGATTGCTTAGTGATGAAAAGTTTGAGGCATCTTGTGAAGAAGTCATGCTGGCCAAAGAAATGATCAAGCGTGAAGTCACAACTTGTAGCCATGAGACTGAGTTGGTGGCTAGAGGGAGTTCACTTCCAGAAGTCTTCTTTGCAATCTCTGAAGTAGGGATCAAGAGGGAATTTTGTGACTCGCTGAGAAGAAGTGAAGGTTGCAGTGTTGCAAGGCCAAGTATTAAATCCTTGAAAGACCTCTTCAGCTGCTGAGATCATAATTGCACAAAGACTGTCATCTGGATTTGTCATTGGTAGCTCCGCAAACCTATTCAGAATAGAGTGATCTGCAATGAGGTTGAGGAGGTCAACCGTAAACTCTCTACAGTACCAGAGGTGTGCACTGGAAAACATTTATCTAAGGCAAGCATTGATGCAAGCACTTAAAGATTCAGAGGGAGCCTACTATTGATATTTTGAAGAGATTTGGTATGATGGATTGCAAATCCATGTCTACACCTATGGAAACCAACTTCCACGAGTTGAAGGAGGCTGCAGCTAGATCAAACCTGGTGGATCCCACGATGTACAGGCAGTTGATTAGATCCTTGATATATCTAGTTAACACTAGACCTTAAATTTGTTATGCAGTAAGTGCACTTAGTCAGTTCATGTGTGAACCAAGGCAAATACATCTAGTTGCAGCAAAGCATATCCTGAGATACTTGTGTGGCACAGATGGGTATGGCTTGAGATATTCTTCTGGTGTGGACTTGAAGCTGCATGGATATTCTAACTCTGATTGGGCAGGGTGTGTTGCTGATCGAAAGAGCACCTCTGGATATGTTTCAGTTTGGGGTCTGCGATGATTGCCTGGTGTAGCAAGAAACAGTCTTTAGTAGCACTAAGCACCGCAGAGGCTGAGTATATTACAGCTTGTGTGGCAGCTTGAGAAGCAATGTGGCTTCGGAAACTCCTTGCAGGATTGCTTGGACAATCATTGGAGCTGATTTTTATTGTTTGCCTTAATGCATTTTCCTCTGAGACGAAGGAATTTGAGGTGTAAGCCCTTGTTAATGCATTTTTCTCTGAAACGGAGGAATTTGAGGTGTAAGCCCTTGTTAATGCATTTTTCTTTAAGACGGAGGAATTTGAGGTGTAAGCCCTTGTTAATGCATTTTTCTCTGAGACGGAGGAATTTCAGGTGTAAGCCCTTGTTAATGCATTTTTCTCTTAGACGGAGGAATTTGAGGTGTAAGTCCTTGTTAATGAGTTCTCTGTGAGAGAAGTTCGAGGTGAAATCCCTTGATTCCACCCTCTGGGAGAGCCATGGTGGATGTCATGTGTGTGACTCCATGACAACATCACGTGAAAGAATCCGTGATGATCTTTTGTACTTGTGTTTCACTCTCTGGGAGACCTGTTGACGTGGTTTTTGCGACTACACCAACACAGAATAAAGTCGCCAACAGCTACTCTATCCTTTCTTGAACAAAGTTTCCTGCATGCTAAGATTGCGAGATAGATCATACATTTAACTCCAAGGTTCCTTCGGTGCGAATAGTCTCAGTTGGCTTGATGTGATATTGCTGGTATTTCAAGGGGACTTACACAATTGTTCGACAGTTGACAGCAGACAGCGAACTAAGGGCTTTCGTGTAATTAAAATGATTTGGCAAGTGAGCACAAGTTTCCTAATCCTAACCAGAAGTGGACTGAAATTAAATGAGTGTAGGGCCTAAGAAGTTTATGTTCTATTCTAAATGCAAGATATGTGGAGCTCGACTTTAGCAGACTTCAACCAGATTTCACCTAGCCTCACATCGGACAGCTTTAGCAAAATCGGTGCAATCTTCAGGGGAGTAACGAAGAATATTCAAATTATAATTCAACATACATATACCATCACAACGATGCATACAAGCATACGAATCACAATCGAAGTTAAGTTTGAAATGATGTCCAGTTGACCACGCAAGGCAAACTCACCGTCAGCGAGTCGCTAGTGGTATGGACAAAGAGAAGCTACGTCAATCAAACACCACAAATCCAAAGTAAACTACTTGCATGAACTGAAAACTACACTACTTTATGCTACTTGAAGTTGAAGGGATGAAGAAATCTTGCTAGCTACTTGTAACAAAGATGAATTCACCATTCAATGAAAGATCTTTTATTACAATAGTTTTTCGCAACAATCTCTTACAAAGTTTTCAAAAGAAAACTTTCCTTCTTCTTCAAACTACACTATGCTAAGATATTACAACTAAAGTGCCTCTGCTCTACTCTCTAGTTTGATCTCTAAGCTCTACCTCTACTTCTAATGAGATACAAATGAGGGGGACTCTCCCTTTTATAGATGGCCAAGTCCAACGGACGGCTCAGATTATAATCGGCTGGATGGCCCAGATTGTGCCACCTCAGCCCTAAACAAGATTCGCCCTAAAAACCACCATAAAGAGGAGTGGGGTAATAAATGAGCCATAATGTCCATCATCCTTCTAGAAGATTCCATCTTTGAAATGCGTTCACACTGTTCTTGATTTTCTTCTTGACGTTCTTCAACTCTGCTCGAGCTTCCATTCTTTTCTCCATCTTGAGTTTTAAAAACATTTCTTCTTTGTCACTAAGTCTCAACACTTAGCCATTTTCTTGCAACTTTTTCTTCCTTCGAGGTTGAAATGTAATTGTGGAGTACTTGCTTCATCTTCCTAACTCATCGCCGTTTGGTCTCGACATTTCTCCTGCAAAATAAGCAAGGAGAAGAGTATTAGAACACTTCATAACATAAATTCACTCTACTTACCTTATTTTCACGCTCTAACTTCCAAGCGTTCATCGCCTTCACTAGCCAACTTTTGCCTTCTTCACGATTCTTCATGCCTTAGCCAAATTTCAACTTCCTGAGGGCGCATTTTAGAGATGCATTTTAAGATCATCTTTTGAAGGTGTTAACTTCAACTGCATCTTCTTCAAGAAATTTATTCCACCAGCTGAAGCGTTAACAATTTTGATTTCATTCATCTCCAGCTCAAGAAGATTATCTTCACGAAGAATTTGAGCAAATTCACCTAGGCAGTTCCTTTCAAATTCATTGTCTGGAGGATTTTACCTTGAAAACACATTTTCTTCACATTTGCCTTAGAAAATTTTAAAATTTCCCTAGGAAAATTCATAATTTGAGCACCGATCAAATTCTTCATGCTAAAGGCCCCAACGAACTATGGAAGACTTCAAAATCCATTCCTCATCGCAAACGTCCAGTACCCAAAAGAAATTTTTCTTCAAAACGTGTCGAATTCATGGGTACACAACAAACGGGTTCATTTAATTTTCTTGAATTTTGAACCTTGGAAAAATAATTCTTTTAAACAAATTTAATCCCGTTCTTCACATCTGTGAACATTTCTTGTCGCTCTGACCTGGAAATATTTTTGTTGACCCTGTGCAGCTGGCATCATCGAACTTCTTCACTGGCAATCCTGCCGTGCTCTAGGAAATTTCATCACTATTTCAACTTGGGCGTATTTCTCCTAAGGAAAATTTCCTTGCCTTAGAAAAAAAAATTTAATCACTCAGCACTTTTGAAAATTTTGCCTTAGAAAATTTTACTTCAACTTCGTTCACCTTGCCTGTGAGGAAAATTTTATTTCATCCATGCTCATTTGCCAGTGGTGAGAAATTTTATCAACTTCACTTAAAAAAAATCTTCTTGAAGGCACATCATACTTAACATGTTTTATTTTTCATTTGGCAATTTCCAACGCCTAGGCATGTTTTATTTTTTTACTTAGCAATATCATCTTGCACTTGGCGCATTTAGCACTTGGAAGAGGACACTTTCATTTAAAACTCCAACGCCTTAGCAACATTCACCCTTTATTCTTATCAACTTGGACGCATTTCCTTAGTCATGAAGGATAAAACATTTTCAACGCCATCTTGACATGTTTTCATACTTGTGATGGGCGCATCTTGAAGTGTCAAGTGGATGGGTGCATATGACAAGATGTAAAGGATGAAACTTCCAACGCCTTAGTGACCTTTGGGCTTCCTTCTTTTGTCCTCATGTGGCCTTACTTGGGCGCATTTAGGCATGTAAGGTGGATGAACATCTTTGACTTTCCCTTGACTTTTTCTAGCTTATTCTTGCATGGGCGCATTTTGATGGGTGAGGAGGATATCTTTTTGCCTTAGAATATTTTTAACATTCAACTCTCAAGGTGGGCGCATTTGGGATAGGCAGGAGGATTAACATCTTTGACTTTCCTTGACTTTCTCTAGCTTCTTGAGCATGGGCGCATTTTGCCATAGGAGGAGGATAAGCATTTCATACTCAGAAAATTTTTTGCATGCCACTACCTTGAGCTAGGCGCATTTTGCCATGGGTGAAGGACGAACTTTGTTGACCTCCTTGACTTTCTTGAGAAGTGAGCGCATTTTGCCATGTGAGGAGGATGAAACATGTTAGAAACTTTTTCAAACACCTTGAATACTTGCTGGGCGCATTTGGAGGTGGCAGGAAGATTTAGCTATGCCTTAGAATTTTTTTAAACTTTCTCCATTCTCCTTTGGGCGCATTTCAAGGCATGAGCAGGACGAGACTCAACACTTAGAAAAATTTTCATTTCATGCCTGTGAAGAGGGCGTATTTCACCAAGGTAGGAGGATATTTGAACACTTAAAAACTTTTCTTACTCTCCAGCTGAAGTGGGCGCATTTCCTGGGTGCTGCAGGATGAAATTCATGCCTTAGCCATTTTTTCTTCGTCTTCGCCAGTTCCTCCATGCCTGCTATTTATAGTAAGTCCTCCAATTCTTGCATCTCTGAAGCTCGGAATGATTTGAAATTTTGAACACTGGATCTTCACGACCTTGTTACCCTATTGAGACTGCTATTTCGGGTTGGCCTGCTATTTTTAGCCCATTTCTGAAGGTAGTTTGCTATTTATAGCAATTGCTCGTTTCTAATACCTCTACAACTTCGTTTACTTTGAAATTCGAATGACGTGCTCCTCACCACGTGACCTGCCTGCTGACACTAGCGCCTGCTGCTGATTTGCTATTTTTAGCCTGTTTCCAAAATGACTTACTATAAATAGTAAGTGCTCCGTTTGTCTTCAAATTTTACTAGCAGATAGCTTGAAGGATGCTGATCGCGGTGGTTTACACCGGTTTTCAGAAATTCTGACTTTTTACCCCTCTTTTCAGGCCCCGAAGCTGGAAACCCTAATTTGTTCTGCATGCATATCAAATGATCTATGTTTGTCCTCGTTTCTGTTGTATTGCGATCAGCTCGTGATTCTGAAGTGCTGGGAGGCGGCTGCCGGGATGCACCTGCTAAAAATAGTAAGTTGCTAAATAAGTGACCATCTCCGTTTGCATGTCACATCACTGCGAAGCTCTCGAAAAACCCATAAGGAATATGCAGACATGCAAAGAAAACCCTGACATGCAAACCCTAAAAATAGCCTCTAAAGGCTGAACTCTGAAAGTTGTCATCTCATTTTGCATGTTATACTGTCGCGAAGGTCTCTGAAAACCCAGAAGGAATCTCCAGACATGCATTGAAAAATTCTTCATTTAAGCCCTGAAATCTGCTCCGGAAGTTGGACTGCTAAAAATAGTAAGTGGTTTGTTTCAGCTCAAACTTTGCACGCGAGCAGCTTGATGTGTCCTGAATGCAATGTGACTGTTAAAACCTCAAAAATGCTGACGGAATGCCTTCAATTGCACACTTACTAAAAATAGTAAGTTGCCAGAATCTGATGAAATTTAGCTGAGAGTCCACTGGAAGCATACTGACAGCAATGTTAAGCTCTGTTTTCAATTTATTCACTTCGTTTGACCTCAAATTGGCAAGGAAGTTGAAAACCCTAATTTTCAGACTTGGCCAAATTCATGTTTAAGCTCAGTGACGGGCACAATCCTCGAAAGGCAGACATCAGAAAAGAGACACAAAGAGAGAAAAACCAAAGCCAAAAGGACCAGAATCGAGCAAAAATTAGGGGTCCCCATCTTGAATGGGGCGATGTGTGAAAAGGTCACAACAAGACCCATGGTGAAAAGTCATGTTGAGGTGACAACATCACGCAAGTGATGAACACTTGTACATACCATATATGGTTGTAGCCATTATGGTTGATATCATGTTGAGGTGATATCTGATATCACGATGAGGTGATATTCTTCTGTTTCACTTATGGTTGAAGCCATAGTGACAAACATCACGATGAGGTGATATTCTTCTATTTCACTTATGGTTGAAGCCATAGTGACAGACATCACGATGAGGTGATATGTCTTGTGCAGCTGGAAGATTACTCCCTAGCTGAGAGGGAGTGTTGATGATTATTGCAGCGTCGATCGTCTATTCCAACAGTTCTCCTTTACATCAGTGGCTAAATTAAATTGTAGCCGTTGTCTATTTAATTTATAAGAAATAGCGATGCTTATGAAGAGACACGTCTTGTATAATAAATGTTGATTAATTATTATGCAATTCGGATTCATGAAGAAGTCGTAACTTTTGGTGAGGCCGACATCATCATTGTGGAAAGGCGTTTTATTTATTTGTTAATAAGTGAACCCGACCTCTTGTCATGAGGAGTTGCCTTTGGTTGTTAGAAGTCACGACCTTTGCATAGAGGCCGACATGGAGATTCGAAGGGATGCGTCTCTCCCTTTAACTTGTATTTATAATCAATGGCATCTCATTGTTTGGTATTCATTTCAATATTCATCCAAGCTCATTTCACATAGTGCGTGGTTGTCATCAAGAGAAGCTTGAGTATCTCTGTCGGTGCCTGAGTTTATTATCTGCAGATTGCATCATATTGTTATTGTGTTTGCATCAGATTGTGATGCTCATTATTGGCCTATCTATCGGCTCATTGTAAAGGAGACATTCTCTGTAACATTGAATATATAAGTGATATATTGTTGCTGGGTTTTTCTCCCTCAAGAGGAGGGTTTTCCCAGGGTATCTGTTGTGTGATTGTGTTAATTTTGAATTAATTTTCTGTGCTTTAATCTGATCATAAAACTAACAAAGGGTACGTTAAATGTATATACCTATACATACATATTAATATATATGTATGTATATATTTTATTATATATAATTATGAATATATTTAAATAAGTATGACCAATGACTTTATGTGTATTATATAAAATGTTAAATGCATTTTGAAATGTTTATAAAGTAAACATGGCGCATATATGGCGCGACCCTTATAATGAAGAATGGATTGAATAAAAGCCAGTATTATGTTAGCATTGTGCAGCACATATAATGCGCGCATGAGAGGGAGTTTAATGCCAAAGCGCATAAGTATATAGTATACTATATGCAAAGTGAATAATATTTTCTGAAGTTTGTAAAATGCATGAGCTGCGCTATAGTGAAGCAAGGTAATATGTTAAAGTAGCTGCAAAATAATAACCCACATACAGCATGCTGATGTGTAAAGTATGCAGAGCCATAATAGGTGGGATGAAGCAAATAGAAGTCTAAAAACCAACGCACAGCTAAATATGAGAATATCGACTTTGTCAAGTCAGAGCTGGCTGAAGCTTAAGAAGGTAGTTACTTGCTTAAGCAATTAGGAAACCTGTAGGTGTGCATTTCTGTATTTGACTCAATAAAAGGAGTCATTGCTGTCACTTGAAAGAGGCGACTCATTCTCATTTGAGAAGCTGGGAATATATGGACTGTATATGTGTTGCATATTAAGAGTTTAAAGCAGCCACATTTCATTCTTGGTGGCTGAGTTTATGCATTTTAGAAGGAGAATTAGTTTGTTGTTGAAGTGGTGGCGATGGGAGGAGAAAAGGTGGCAGTTTTGTGAGCTTGTTTGTAGCATTGAGTTTCTCCGTTTTTAGTATAAATAGAGGCAGCTCCTCTACCTTTTGTTCACACATTCATTCTGATTTCTTCTAATTCATTCGTAATTCTGCTGTAGTTTCTATGTAAGTGTGTTGTTAAGTGCTTTAGTGAGAAAGAGAGTTTGTTTGGTGGATTTGTATTGGTCTAGAGTTTTGTGAGAGGCTAGAATTGGAGATAGGTTGAGCTTAGAAGGAGCAGCAAGCGTGATTGTAGAAGTTGAGCTTGGGAAGTAGTATTTTCATTTGGAGCTATAATTCCAGGCATGCTGATTTTATTACTTTATTCTTTTTATGTTGAAATGATATTTGTCAATGAATGCAATTGTTTGAGGAAAGGATGATTTATATACATGTTGAGCTTGCTTGTATGAACTTATATTATTTCCTATTTTGGATAAGCTTGCATGATTCTTGGTAGTCTTGTTTTGGTGAAACCCTTTGGATTGGAATATACATATATACTAAATGTTGGAATTTGTGTGGTTATGTTGCTATTGGAACTATGCTTAGATTGTCAAGACCGTATGTATGTTGTATGGATTGTGAAATATGAGATATGTTATTGTCTTGAAGTATTTTAATGGAAATGTCAGTTTGAACATGGGTGGTTAACTTGGTTGTTCCTGGGGTTAGGATAATCCATGGAAAGGGAGTAACCTAGTTGGTCACTTAGTATGTGTGCAAGTATGGTTAACTTGGTTGTTCCTGGGGTTAGGATAATCCGTGGTATGGGAATAACCTAGATAGTCAATTTGTTATGTCATCACCTTTTAGATTGAACGTATGTTATGATTTGAAAAGAGTAAGAATGGTCAAACACCAAATTGAGCTAAGGGGTGGTTGAATATACGACCTACACTCGGAGTACTAGGTGCTAAATTCTTTGGCCAAAGTAGTGTAAGTAGCCACTATTTACACTGTCGGTTCACTGCAATCTAAGTTTGCATTCTAGGCAGGGAATGTCATACATGTAGGTTGTAGCCAATGTATGGTAGCTCTAGATATGTAGGACACAACACCATGCTCAGGAAGGCCCATATAATGAGGTTACCAAACCAATCTCTTCGTCGAAGGGTGGGGCCATCTTACCAGTTAGGTAGATGTGCGGGAGACCGCAATAAGTCCGTGGTTGGCGGAAAAGCACTTGAGTGATGCTCCCCCTCATACAGTTGGCAGCTGAAATTTGAGGATGTATGCCAACAAGGACATCTGGACCATTAATATCTCTATTTCATTAAAGCTCATGGAAGCTATGTATGTATTCATGTATCTCTATCTTTATTGAGAAACTATAAATGGGAAAATGATATCATTGGAATTATGGAATATGAAATCGTTACTTGGGATTTTGTAATGTTTCTTTTGTAAATGCAATGGGAAGTTTGAAATGGGATTATTTCAAATGTGCATCTTATTATTGAAATTGAAAAGAAAAATTTTGTTGCTATATTTTGCAAGCATATATTGTTCACATGTAAGTTAAAACATAAGTAAATTCTTTGGGTTAAACATTGGGCTTGTTGCATCTTTTTTGCTTTTTAAAACTAGAGCAGGGATTTGGGTAGTGACCCCAACAAGGTTGACAGAAAGCCATTTTACATAATTTTATTGCTTTTAACTGTTCTCCAAAAGTCCTCCAAACTCTTTAAAAAAATGCTCAACTTTCATGCTTTTACATTTAAGCATTTTCAATTTTTTATGCCTCTTTTTTGTGATTTTCATTAACTTGACCTAGTCTACCCATTGGGACTCACTCGGTACCCAGGTCACGAGTCTCAAAGCTTCAATTTTGTTTTCTTGGTTCAAGATTGGGGAAGTCTAAGCAAGTATTGATGAGTCTTGTAACTACAATATTCATACTAGGTTTAGGTTCAACCAAGGTCTTGCCCTAGACCTATGATTCAACATAAGTACATTGGCCAGATCCATGGGCCTAATGTAGGACCTTGGCTAACCCGGGGAAAATCCAAAATGTTGATGTTCATTACAGCATCGAGTGTCTCCTTCCAGCAGATCTCCTTGTCTTCGATTGGATAAATTAAATAATAGCTATAAGCTATTTAATTTATATTTATATCGATTTGTGATTTCATTAAGAGATACAAGTCAAAGATACGAGTCAATGAAGGGGTGCATTTATGAAGGCCGACTTCTATCTTGGAGGCACGATTTTTTTGAAGGGACACATTCTTTTAAGAGGCCGACCTCTTATTTGTTAGAGACATGCCTCTTGGATGAGGCTGACACATTATCTTGAAGAGTCACGTCTCCTTTTCCATTGTGTATTTATATTTGATGGTGTTTCACTTGTTCATCATCCATTCCATTCACATTCTTTCCTTTGTCCAAGTCGAAGTTCTTCAAGAGCAGAAGTCTAAGTTTATAGTTTGCAGGTTGCATCATTGTGCCTCTGAGTTTCTATCAAATTGTGGTGCATCTACAGGTCTTCATAGTCGGCCTATTGTAAAGGAGATTATTTGTGCTATCATTTAATATATAAGAGATATTATTGCTGGATTTTTCTCCCTCGAGGAGGGTTTTCCCAGGTTATTTGTTGTGTCTTGTGTTGGATTTTGAATTAATTTATGTGCACTTAATCTGATCATAAAACTATCATGGTATCAGAGCAGGTGTGAAGTAAGATCTTGATCAGATTGTGCATTACAACAATACTCTCTTTTCTCTCTCTCATTGTTGAGTAATTCTATCTCTTCGTTAAAATGGTAAACGGGTTGAAGATTGAGGATCGGCTTGAGGGAGCATCAAACTTCACTTCATGGAGGTTCAGAATCATGCTCACCTTGGAAGAGAATGATTTGGCTGAATTTGTGGAGACCAAAGTTCCTGAACCAAAGGAGGAAGAAGAGAAGTTGCAATGGAGGAAGAAAGATATCAAGGCAAAGAAGATGTTGGTTGATTCCATAAAGGATCATATTGTTCCTATCATCTCTAAGATGAAGACAGCAAGGGAGATGTTCAAGTCTTTGGAGGAGATGTACGAAATCAACAACACGAGTCGGGCTCTTGCACTGAAGCAAAAACTCCATCATGTGAAGATGGCGAAAGGAGAATCGGTTATTGCTTACTTCATGAAGATTTCGGAGTTGAGAGATCAGCTCTCTACAATTGGCCATGTGGTAGATGACAAGGACTTGACCATGCTTGCTCTCAATGGTCTTCCTTCATCATGGGAGTCTTACATTCAAGGGATCAGTGCAAGATCAAAACTTCCTAAGTTTGATCGGTTGAGAGCGGGTTGCATTCAAGAGGAGTCTAGATTAGCTGCAAGAGGAATTGGTCAAAGCTCCAATAATGAGGAGATTCATGTTCTTGCCACCCATTCATCGAAGAAGAAAGGGAAAGGTGGAAAGAAAGGATACTTCAGGAGAAATAGAGATAAGGAATCCGATGGTGCCCCCACATTCAAGAAGAAGAGAGACCTTTCTAAGATTCAATGCTTTAGATGTGACAAGTATGGTGATTTTGCTAAAGAGTGTCCCTCTAGGCCTAAGCAGCAGGCCACCATAGCAGATGTTGGTGAAGTTTCTCCACAGAAGGATTCTTGTGATTACTTATTCTATTTGGCTTTGTCAAGCAGCATACCTACTAACACCAACACTTGGTTGATTGATAGTGGTGCCTCTCGCCACATCACCGGATTCTGGGCTCATCTATCTAACTTAGTGGAGAGAGATTCTAGTGAACAAGTTATCATTGGAGATGATGCAAGCTACACAGTGAAAGAAGTCGGGACCTCTACTCTTCACCTAGATTCCAGCATTACTCTTCAACTAAATGATGTGATATTCGTTCCAGGCATCAAGAGAAACCTTGTTTCTATTTCAGCCTTGGAAGACAAGGGTTACCAAGTTGCATTTTCAAAGGGTAAAGTTCTTGTGTGGACAAAGAACTCAAGTATCAAGACTGCTCGTATGATTGGGGTTCGACATGAGTGCCTCTACAAGCTATGCACTCGGCCTCTTCAGGCGTTGATGCATGACTCTTCAAGCTTGTGCGATCTTTGGCATCGAAGATTGACTCACCTTCACTTTCGAGGCCTACCTATCATGGAGGAGATGGTCACAAGCCTTCCAAAGTTCGATCAGGAGCACGAAGGTACTTGCAAGGGTTGCGCTTTGGGTAAGAATACTAAAGGTCCATTTCATAGTAGGGAAAGTAGATCCAAAAGTATTCTAGATCTCATTCACTCTGATTTATGTGGTCCAATGTTTGTTGCTTCTTCTAGTGGTTTCTTGTATTATATTCTTTTTATTGATGACTACTCTAGAAAGCCTTCGATTTACTTCTTGAAATCTAAGGAATCTGAGGAAGTATTAGAAAGGTTCAAAGAGTTCAAAGCTCAGGTGGAGAATCTTTCGAGGAAGAAAATCAAACTTCTGAGGTCTGACAATGGAGGAGAGTACACTTCCGGCAGCTTTCGGAATTACTACATTAAAGTTGGGATTAAGAGGGAGTTCAATGTCCCTTTCAATCCTCAACAGAATAGTGTTGCTAAATAGAAGAACAGGACTATTGTGGAAGCAGCGAAAGCTATGATCCATGACCAAGATCTTCCAACATTCTTTTGGGCAGAAGCATCTAGGACAACAGTCTATGTTCATAACAAAAGTCCTCACCGAATCCTGGAGAACATGACTCCTAAAGAAGCCTTTACTGGGAAGAAGCCAGAAGTGAGTCATTTAAGGATCTTTGGATGTCCAGTTTATGTTCATGTACCGAAGAAAAAGAGAACAAAGTTGGAGCCTTCTGGCAAGAAGGGGATATTTGTAGGTTACAGTAAGACAGCTAAAGCTTCCAAAATCTACATTCCAGGTCAGAAGCTAATTGAGATCAATAGAGATGTCACATTTAAGGAAGATGTTGCATTCAGAAGATCCAAGGGCACTTAGATGGAGATTGATCATGAAGAGCCTTCACAAGATATAGAAGTTGACCACACTCCTAAGATTCAGAGGAAGGCTCCTAAACCAAAAGAAGACAATGATCCTATTGAGCCCTTGGAACCTACTAATGGGCCTGCTAATATTGTGATTGGAAGAAAAAGACCTCTTTGGGCTAGGCAAACAATGCATGAGGCAGAAAGATTTGCAGCTCCAAGAGGAACCTTTAGAGAAAGCAAGAGACCTCACAAGTTCTCTAGTTATGTTGCTTTGATGAGTCAGATTATCGAGTTTGAACCTTCCAGTGTTGAGGAAGCTTCTATTTAACAAGTTTGGAAAGATGCTATGACAGAGGAGTATCAGTCAATTCTCAAGAATGATGTTTGGGACATCGTTCCTAGACCCGAAGGCAAATCTGTGGTATCTTCAAAATGGCTCTTCAAGATCAAGCATGTGGCTGATGGGAGCATTGAGAAGTACAAGGCAAGATTCGTGGCTAGGGGGTTCTCACAAAAAGAGGGAGTTGACTATGAAGAAACATTTGCTCCAGTTGCTCGCTATACTTCTGTCAGAACCATCATTGCCATTGCTACATCTAGAGGATGGAAGATTCATCAGATGGATGTCAAGAACGCTTTTCTGAATGGTGTGATTGAGGATCAAGTTTATATCGAGCAACCTGATGGTTTCGAGGTACATGGGAAGGAGTCTCATGTTTGCAGGCTAAAGAAGGCCTTGTATGGTCTTAAGCAGGCACCTCGTGCATGGTACGAAAGGATTGATTGTTATCTGTCAACCTTGGGCTTCCTCAAGAACGATGTTGAGTCGAACCTGTACTTTTAGGTAATTAATGGTGAAGCTTTGATTTTGGTCCTGTATGTTGATGATTTGATTCTCACTGGTGAAGAGCACCTCATTATCAAATGTAATGAGTTGGCTTTTGAATTTGAAATGAAGGACCTTGGGCTCATGCATTACTTCCTTGGCTTAGAAGTTTGGCAGAAACCAGATGAGATGATTCTAAGTCAAGGGAAGTACACTATTGATATTCTGAAGAGGTTCGGCATGTTGGATTGCAAATCTATGTCTATGCCTATGGAGACCAACTTGCACAAGTTGAAAGAGGCTGCAACTAGTTCAGATCTGGTGGATCCCACATTATACAGGCAGTTGATTGGGTCATTGATGTATCTAGTCAACACTAGACCATATATCTGCTATGCAGTGAGTGCTCTTAGTCAATGCATGTGTGAACCAAGGCAGATACATCTTGTTGCAGTGAAACATATCCCGAGATACTTGCGTGGCACAGTTGGATATGGGCTGAGATATACTTCAGATGCAGATTTGAAGTTGCATGGTTATACTGATTCTAATTGGGCAGGATGTGTCACTGATCGGAAGAGTACCTCTGGGTGTTGCTTTAGTTTGGGATCTGCGATGATATCCTGGTGCAGCAGGAAGCAGTCATCTGTAGCATTGAGTACAGCAGAGGCAGAGTATATTGCAGCTTGTGTGGCAGCTCGGGAAGTAGTGTGGCTTCGGAAGCTCCTTGCAGGATTGTTTGGGCAATCAATGGAGCCTACTATCATTCATTGTGACAACCAAAGCTGTGTGAAGCTTTCTGTCAATCATGTGTTTCATGACAGAACCAAGCATGTTGAGATCAAATACCATTATATCAGAGATATGGTATTGAGGAAAGCTATACAGTTGAGGTATATCAGCACTGATGAGCAAATGGCAAGCATTCTCACCAAGCCTCTCTCTAGGATAAAGTTTGAGTACTTTCGAGACAAGCTCAGTGATCCTCATTAATGAGTTCTTCTCTGTGAGAGAAGTCCGAGGTGAAATCCATTGATTAATGAGTTCTTCTCTGTGAGAGAAGTTCGAAGTGAAATCCCTTGATTAATGAGTTCTCTATGAGAGAAGTTCGAGGTGAAATCCCTTGATTCCACCCTCTGGGATAGCCATAGTGAAAGTCATGTTGAGGTGACAACATCACGCAAGTGATGAACACTTGTACATACCATACAATGGTTGTAGCCATTATGGTTGATATCATGTTGAGGTGATATCTGATATCACGATGAGGTGATATCTTTCTTTTCACAATTGGTTGTAGCCATTGTGGTAGACATCACAATGAGGTGACATGTCTTGTGCAACTGGAAGTATCCTCCCTAGCTGAGAGGGAGTGTTGATGTTCATTACAGCGTCGGGTGTCTCCTTCCAGCAGATCTCCTTGTCTTCGATTGGATAAATTAAATAATAGCTATAGGAGGCGCGATTTTTTTGAAGGGACACATTCTTCTAAGAGGCCGACCTCTTATTTGTTAGAGACACGCCTCTTGGATGAGGCCGACACATTATCTTGAAGAGTCACATCTCCCTTTCCATTGTGTATTTATATTCAATGGTGTTTCACTTGTTCATCATCCATTCCATTCGCATTATTTCCTTTGTCCAAGTCGAAGTTCTTCAAGAGCAGAAGTCTGAGTTTATAGTTTGCAGGTTGCATCATTGTGCCTCTGAGTTTCTATCAGATTGTGGTGCATCTACAGGTCTTCATATTCGGCCTATTGTAAAGGAGATTATTTGTGCTATCATTTAATATATAAGAGATATATTATTGCTGGGTTTTTCTCCCTCAAGAGGAGGATTTTCCCAGGGTATCTGATGTCTTGTGTTGAATTTTGAATTAATTTCTGTGCACTTAATCTGATCATAAAACTAACACAAAAGAACCTAACTCAAATTAATAAAAAAAAGGTCACTTTTTTAAATGAAAGAAAGAAAAATTATAACTAACAATGTTCCTTAGTCTTCATTGATCAACAATGAGTGGCATCAAGGTGCTACATAGGAGTTGCATAGCATAGCTAGTGGAAGTTGCACTAGCACTTGTGATTCCAACTTATGTTGTTGATTCAAGTTCAGTTTTAAGATTTGGGTTTGTCAATTCACCAAGTTTTTCCTTGGATTTAGTAACAACTAGGTTTGGTTGTACAATATACATTGTTTGCAAAAAATGTACAAAATTAAATACAAAACACAACTAATAATTGTATTTCAATGTCAATTTGCAAGCATTAAAGATAAATCAATAATGGTTTATATTAGTGCATTTGCACATGAAAAATAAATAAAAATCAACATATTGCTTGTCATCAAGAGCACCAATGTTGTCAGTTGGTTCATTTGAGGACAAGCTACATTGGGACCACTCCCACTAGCTGCTCCATGCAGATGACACTATATACTAGCCTTGTACCCCTCATCCATGATTAAGACTAAGAAAGTTGGTAGTTAGGGTTAGGGTTTTTCATTTTTATTTTTTTCATTAAAAAGTTTGGGGTCTCAATGGGATTCTCCTTGGGATTGTCTAGCATCTTACCTCAAGGATTTGGATTCAATCTAGGTCTATTCAAACATGCCCAAGTCAAATCTAGAGGCCCAAGGAAAGATCGTGGACCAACCTAAGAAAAACCCAAACCAAAGTGAATCCTAATCAAGACCAATTTGAGTTTGGCCAAGGTTCCTACAAAACTTGATAACATAGGTTCTAAGGAACCAACTAATGACATTGGTGCTCTTGATGAAGAGTAATATGATGAATTGTATTGATTTTTCATGTGCAATTGCACTAATATAAACTATTTTGACTTATCTTTAGCATTTGACAAGTGACATTAAATTATCAATTATCCATTGTTCCACGTGGGCACATCCACCCTCAAAAATGGGTACATGCCCATTCCCAACTTGGGGACAAGGACAAAACATCCTCTTTGCCACCGCACCACCACCGCCACCACCTACAAGGGGGATATACCTAAGACATTGTTGCCAAAGTAGGAGATGTCTTGAGGGTGTCCCCACCTGTAGGGGACATTGGGGGCTTCCCATTGTCCCCAAGACAGCCAAAGGATGCCTAGGCATTCCTAGACCATACCGAGGATGTCGAGGTGTCCTCATGTTGAACAATATTTCTCTATCTCATGATAAAAAATTTGATTTGTGTCAAAGCTTTGAATAGACAAAAAACATGATGGCATGTACAAGTTGTTGACCTTGGAAGAAAGAAGGAATATTTACACAAAATTGGAAGCAAAATAGGCTATTCAAATAATTGTTCTTGTTTTTGTCTACTCAGATACACTCTCATCTAAATTTTTAGGAAGTTGGTGATCAAATATTTCTTAATTTGTACGTCATCGACAACTTGGGCTTCATAGAGAGTGGACAAAGCACTAAGAGTGGGATGGTGATGGATGTTATCAAGTTTTCAAAAAAAATTGAGTTTTTGGTAAATTTTGTAATGAGTTTCTAAAAATAGAGAAGAAAGTAAATAAATAGATTCAATAACAATATTTTTGTCTTCAACTAAACAACCCTCATCATTTAGACCAATCAAATTCCCTAACATCACTAATAGTTCTCTAAAGAATGAAGATTTGGTCAAGGATAATTATGATTTAATGTCGCTGAAAACATAGTGATAAACTATGAAAACTGGCATGTGCCATGCAGGTTTGTGCGGTCTTGAATACCTTAACTTGTGCTTGGTGGTGAGGGCTCCATCCATCAACACCATTAGGGGCTCCACCCCTCAAACCCATTGGGAGCTCCAACCTCAAACCCCCACTAGTGATGCCATCCTTCAAACCCATTGAGGGTTGATGCCCCATGGCCCCACCCTAGTTTTAAATGCAAAAAATAAAAAGATTTTCTTTTTTTTTGTTTTTTAAAACTAGAGCAAGGATTTGGGTAGTGACCCCAACGGGGTTGACAAATAGCTATTTTTAATAATTTTATTACTTTTAACAATTTTCCAAAAGTCCTCCAACCTCATTAAAATAATGCTCCAATGATAATTATATTATGTCTGTAAGGTTAATTTAGTGAAGGATGCATAGTAAAAGCTTTAAATCCTTAAACAACATATATATATATTTCTTTGTTTTATCAATTTTCCAAGAATTTGCGGAGTCTTGTAACCATGGATCTTAGTGACTACATATAATTGTATCTCCTAAAAATGGACCAAGCATCTCTAATAAGAAGCATTTTCTGAGGTTATCATTTACCAATTTTTATTTAAGCTTTTTAGGAAAAAAACAAAAAATAGGTTATTGAATTTCATTCAAGATTTCTTTTCAATTGTATGCAAGTGTGTTACACCCCAAATTGTGAAGCTACTATTTACTATTACTACATAGGGTGAATGTGAATGTAATGTGAATTTTGGAGATGAATTAATGATGCTTGTACCTTGTTATCAATATGAATATTATCTCATTTGATGTTGTTTCATTTGATGTTATCTCAGTTGATGTTATTCATGGCGAAATACTGCATTTATGTGAATGAAAGGTTATTGAATTATAATTATTCTAACTTTAGGAGATGTTTATGTATACTACATATGTTGTGAACAGTTGACTGTTGTAGGCATGTGTTAATGGTTGCAGGTAAATGTTCATACTCAAGGGGGATGGTAAGTATCACTCGGGAGAATATCTTGGTCAGGTAACCGGTAAAAGTAAACTAACTGAGAATACACACACCACATTAGATTGATTGAACTGAGTCAATTTGTGGGTTATAGGTAAGTCATCCTTAGCTTGTTTGAATGCATTAGGAGTCTTGTTTACTTCTACATGCTTTTATGGGTGATGTTTATTTGTTTGGGGTTTTGAGATCGTTCTTGTGTTATTACGATCATATGGATAAGTGGGATGTAGGTGGAAGTATGTTTATATGTATGCACATGCCTGTCAATAGGATCTAATGACACGTATATACATATGTATAGATATACCACACGCACACACCAATCAATATGATGGTAACGTAAATGGATGTAAGTGTATTGGATGTGGACATATATACATATATGTATAGTATATACACGTATCCATATGTATATGCATATCGATACAAGCGAACGTTAGCAAATGGACATGCTCATACAGATGCATCGATATGGTATACCTACATATACATGTACATAGAGGTATATAAGATTATATATATATATATATATAAGATTATACATATATATATATATATATATGCATACATATACATGTACATAGAGGTATATAAGATTATACATATATATATATATATGCATACATCCTATAAAATGTGTTTATTATAATTATTTGCCTTACGCTTTTATATATATATATATATATATCGGATGTATGCTGACTGGCTTACAATATATATATATATATATTGATTTAATAAATATATATATATATATTTATATGTAAATATATATTAAAATATTATAAAATATTACATATATATATATATATATATATATATAATATTTTAATATATATATGTATAAAGATATATACAATATATATATTATAATAATATATATTTTGCATAATGTTTATACATTTGGAAATCAACTTATTTTTTATTTAATTAGAAGCCAATTTATTGGAGACTTCTTTTGACATTAATAATCCATGGCTGAAGTATGTCGATATTTGGCATTATTGCTAAAGTCGACTTTGGATCATACACGGCACTGTGTATGAGTCACGTATTTTCCAGCCAAGAATACGTAGGAGAGGAACAAACATAATATGCCTAAAAATCTGCTAGCTTGACTTAGTTGATATGAGAAATCATGAAAGCTTGGACTAAATCCAATGCAGTTAATATATTCAGTCGACTCAACCCAGAAAGTAGTCGATTCAAGTTATGAGTTGATGAAACATGATTGACTTATTCTAATCATTAGAAATCGCACCAACTTGAGGGGTTTGGCACCACCTCTACTTTTCACTTTCCTGTAGATGGCAATTGAGGAGAAAAATACGAATTCTCCATGTGCAAATTGAATTGGTCTTGTGAGTGTTGTCAATAGAAAAGTCGATTCATTATGCCTTTTGCTAAGTACAAGCTTAAACTATCGCCACCTTCAAGCTGAATCATGCTGCAAGGAGGTGGTGTCAATTTACATGCCAAATCTATAGGATTTATGGTGGTTGGCTGCTCTATAAATAGTCGCACCAACTTGGTTGAAACATATTCATTCTCAGTATCATTTTGCTTGTGCTTACCATTCTTGAGTAACCATTATTGGCAAACATTCATAATCAGTCACATTTTTGTATTCTTGTGTGATCAATATTTCCATTGAGAGAGGCGTATCATACCAAGAGAATATGTCTTTAGCTGTTTTGAGTTTACTAGTCATTCTCATTTGATTTTAAAGTGACAAAAGAGTGAGAATTTGAGAGGAAGAGTTGTCTTAAATTTGAGAGCAGTGTGCTATCAATGAGAGTGAGAAAGGGAGCTGTGTGGGAAGCTGAATTAAACTAAACTACGGTTGGAGAAGGCTGCACTGTCATCATTATTTGGGAAAAACGATAGCAGGCATGGGGTTTTCTTCTTCCTATTATTTACTTGGAATTGATGTGTTTCCCATGCTACATGAAATGTCTTTTCTGCTTGAGCAGTAGAAGTATTTAATGTTGTTTTGAAAAAGGAAATTGAAGCCTTTAAGTTGCTTTTATAATGTGTTTTTAAGTACTCCATGATAGGAGAGATTGCTTGACACAAGTAGCTAATTATACTAGATATGTCGAAGAGATTGCTTGAAATAGGTATTTAATTATGTTACATGAGGTACAACATAGGTATTTAATTATACTAGATATGTTTGAACATGGGATGCAATATGTTTATATTTACTCTATAGTAGAAGATGGGTGTATATGTTAGTTATTATATGCTAGGCTTGATTGAATGCAAGAGTCGCATGAGGTACACCCAGCTAAGTTATTAGGGTAACTTGGAAAGCTTGTGTTACTCCTAGGATAAGCATGGGAGCAGGCTTGTAGATTCATTACTAGTAGATTGTTTTGAAGATAGGTTATCTAGGATGACAGACTATCCATTGAAAGGATATACCTAGCTTGTGTACTTGCTAGTTAAGTAGGTTATTACCGAGTAGTTTAGTATGTTGTAGGTTAGTTTGGGGTGATGGATTTACCCATTGAAGGACAATACCTATGCGTAGTTGAAGATAACCTTAAGTCAAATCGGCCCTGAGTAGTGTATGTGACAAATGACCCTCAGTAGAACATACTGAATGAAACACTTTGATCAAAGTAGTGCAATGTACGAGACTCCACTTAGTTGTGTGATACTTGAGACGACACTGTCAGTTCACTATGATCTTGTATTACATGCTAGTTTGAGATTGTTGGGTTGCACAGGTTCTAGTTATGTAGGACACAACACTATGCTCAGTTGGTTGTCGTTATCGGTTACTCTAACAATCTCTTTGTCGAAGGGAAGGGCCATCTATCGAATGATAGATGTGCAGGGACCGCATTATGAGTCCGTGGTTGGCAAAAAAGCGCTTAAGTGATTCTTCTCCTCCACAGCAGAAGACAGAAGAACCAAGATTTGAAAGGACGGAATCCTGGACTGTCTTACAGCTATTAGTTCTAAAGCTCATTGGAGCTATGTTCGTAAGTATATGTATTCTTGTATTGTTGTAACTTGTGAAGTTATTGTAATGAAGTGGAATCTTTATTGTAATATGATATGGCATCTTGTTCGTATATTCTCAATAAAAGAAAGAAAAATTTTATTGCAATGACTTGTTACATTGTTTGTTTACTCGTATGATGTACATTTAGAAATTTTTACTGCACTAAAGGGTTGGCATGTTACAAATTGGCTATTTTAGGTTTGTTTTAGATCTATTATAGTTCTTATAATTGCGCAAATTAAATATTTTAATTTAATCTATTTTAATATTCTTATGCATTTATTTCTTATTTTGAAAAATAAAAAAAATAGTAATACAGATTATATTCTTCAAACATATTCTCTATCGTTTTTTCCAAATTTTATTGACTGGTGAACTTGCTTCAAAGTTTATCCTAACCAAACATAAACACAAACATTGTGAGTTAGCATCCAGTTATCATTATGAAGTTAAGAGGAATAAAGAAGTTTAGCTGCAAGTTTGCTTTATCAATTAGAGCATTGTTGATCCTATATTATATTCATTCTACATGAACTTATCCTGGTTGCTCTTTATGGTTATGCAATTCAAAGGCCTACTTTTGTTATACAATTTGGCATCATCCCTGTGTTTATATAGTAAACTCTACACTACAATGTTATGTAATTCCATTGTTATATGCCTGTCATCATATAAGATACACACTTTTTAATATAAAATTTTGATTCCCTTGGTGTCTGAAATATTTGCTTGCAACCAAACTGTAGTGCCCTGTATTTTCTTCACAGTACGGATGTTATGGATTAGGTGATCAATCACTTTATCTACTTCAGTTCATAAATCAGCATGCATCTGCTTAGCACACATCATTATCTTTTCTAGAATAAGATTGTCCCTGGGAATTTATGCAGAATATACTCTGTGAATAACAATTGTGATGATGCTTCCTCTCTCGTTCATAGTTTTCCTCTAGTTCCATTATAAATCTATAATAAATAACATACGTAAGAAATTATTGCTAGTAAACTCACACTTATACTAACAAATTTTGTCTATGCATCATCTGGCATCCTATTCTTACGTTTTAACTTTTATTGCACAAAATGTCCCTTCCTCAAAAGCTTATACAATATTCTGATTTTAAGTTGTAGGAATTCTTCTCTTCACTTAGTGTAGCAAAAGTTATCTGAATCTATTTACAATTGGCATAACAAATTGGCCATCACATATTATCAGATTATCTCGATGACAGGTAATACATACAAGAGTAATTTACAGTCAAAATAAAATGCTCAATTTGTCTTTGCTTATTTTCCACTTAAAGGCAACCACATCCATACCTGTACCTTCTTGTGCATTAAACAAACTTACATCACACTACAATCTTTATCTACAACTTTGCAACCACAACAGTCAATTAATAATAGGCCTGTAAATTTATCTGGAATATAATACTGCAGATTCTCTTAATTCAAGATGCTACACTATGAACATACCTCAACCTGCATGGCTGCACCGTATAAAATTTCTTCACATTCAATTAAGCGTTGATGAAGCAAGCAATAATGGTCCAGATCAAAGCTCACAATGGGCTCAGTTTGAATATAGAAGCCAGCAAGCTGTGTTAACACATGAGAAGCCATCACTTGGCCAAAAATAGCGGGAATAGTTCCCAAGACCGGTATAATACGAACTCTGAAACCTGGTACAATCTGATGTCAGGATCCCAATCACATGTCAAAACATCAAAAACAGGAAAAAAAAAAATCACAGATAATGCTCAATTAAATAGTAACAGATCTTATTCATACATAGAGTAATAATTAACTAGTTCATATGAAATTAAACAAGAAAGAAATAAGGTAATTATATCAATGATCATAAATGACAAAAGTAGGTCAATGAGCTCAAAAGAACAGCAAGTTAGAACACTAAAATCAGCAGTTCTAAAACGACTCCAAAAGCCAAAAGTAAAAATCTATAACAAAATCCATTTTTAACATAAATCTTAAGTTTTATAATAGAAACAAAAACAATTAAACCATTGGCTTTCTACTGCAAAACAAGAACAAAGTACTCCAAAAAGAATCCAACATGATATAGAATATAATAGACAGGTTAAAGACATCAGATAACTATTTAGCCATGTGAATGTAGGTACCTGATATTCTGATGGATTCTCTTCTTCTCCATTTGGCCCTTTGAAGGGAAGCAACTTTACTTTAGGCTTCTCCAAAGAAAAAACCACACTTATGCCACCATCAATTCCATGCTCCCGTCTCAATCGATGCCTCACCTGTTAAAGGATTTTAGTTCAGGGAGAATATAAAGATACTGAAACAACTATAAACAGGAAATCTAACTTGTAACTATGATTAATTAGAAATTCCAATAATTTATGATCAATTTCCGTTTACAAAAACATAAGAGGTAGTTACTAGTAATTCTACAAATGCCTTATTATTTTTGTAACACTTCCAGAGTGTTCAAGGAGGCCCTGTTACAAAGGGAAGGGCATATTAGTGAAAATTCAATGAAGATACGATTCTACTTCAATTGATTTTGAGCTTCTCTCTCAGAGAAAAGTGATAGTAAATTTGTGCACCAATTAACAAGATTCTGAACTTGCAGTTGATGCAAAGGATCTCAAATTACCAAGCATACACTTCAAAAGTAGATACAAAGGTAAGTCACCAGTTCACTGAATTTTATTAAAATTTTCAAAATCCACAAATTTAAAAAAAAAAAAAACCCCAAAAATCATTCAAAATTGCCATAAAAATAAAGGTTTAAGCTAAGAAACGCACTTCACATAAGAGCACATACTATCATATATAAATCGACCGCCTACAAAACAAAGGAAAGAGAGCATCAACCATATGAGTCCCTGAAAGGCATCAGCTCGAAAGGAAATTCCTTAACCAATTGTGAGCTCACAGAGACCATCTCAAACGACAACAATTCAACCATTTCTGACCAGTCATCATACAACTCAGTAATGCTACAGTTAATATTATTAGCATTCCCATAGATACCTACATCTTGGCATAACTTTGGAGTGCTGCTGAGATAGTTCTGGATTGAAGACAGTAGCTGAGCAAGCAGAGCAGTTAGTGCAAGGGATCCATGTGATATTGCTACCAACGTCCACGTCCTTGCAGAAGCTCTGCATGGATGTGCCGAACGTCAACTTGATAATGTAATTTGCACCCCCTTGAATTTGTAATGATATATACCAAACGTCAGCTTGATAATGGAGTTTGCACCCACCTTGAATTTGAAATGATATAATACTTTATGAATATTAACTTTATAAATTATTAATATAGAATTTATTTATTTTTAAGTTTTTGGCTAGACTTTGAATTTTTTTAATTTATATTAATTTTAATATTTAAGTTTATTTAAATTTTATTTTATTTTTTATTTATTTAGTTTAATATTATAAATTTAATATCATAATTGTAAATGTAAATTTATTTAAATTTTTTTCCTAAATGTTATTTGTTAACAAATTTGTTCAAAATTTTATTTTTGTGAGATTCAAACTCTAGTGGTTTTGGAAATCCTACCTCTCTTCCATGTCTCACTTTCCATGTCAACCTTCATGTCATGATCCAAGGTAGAGTTAAGTCCTCTATTTGTATCCTCATGTTTTGCTTGTTGTGCATGACAAGTGTGTCATCATGAATTGCATGCAACACCTTGTGCATGTTGGGTCGCTATGTAGTTATATTTTACGCTTTTGTATCGAACAAAATTGTTGACCCATGTTTCGTCCATTAATGTCCTAATGTAAAAGTTGGGGCATTACATTTTCAATGGAGAGTAAGATTTTCTTCCAATTGTGATTGACCCTTGGAACTATAAAAAATCATTACCCAATAGTGCACCATTGTAATGTCCCTCTCCTGATTTGCCCTACGATTTGCCTACCAATCACAATTGTAGCAAATTAGGGTTAGGTTTTTGCCTTACCAAATTAATATCTCGTTAATGATGTAATCTTGGGTTTGAAACTTGCAACCACCACATGAACAAGATATTCAAAATATATATATAATTAGAGTTAGGCAACTACATCACATCCATAGATTATCAATAATGCAAGCATATTAGGGTTTTGGGGAGAAGGGACATGATGGGTCCGCCCAAAGCCATTTCTACACCAAGCCTAAGAGGGTGTATACCACAGCCCTCCCCCTTGGCAGCTTGTATTTGCTTTCCCCATCAATGTCTCAACCCCCTAAAGACACTTGCCATCTTGTGGAATTGGGCAAGGGTCACAAGTGGGCTCTTTTGGCTCTCAATGTAAGCACCCTCTGGTCCTAGGAGCCATTACAGTCAACTCTAGAACGGCCCTTACTTAGCCTTGTTTACCACCTCACCCAGGCTCTTCCCACAAGGTGGGTTCTAGACAATCAAGCATATCACCTATTCTATCACAAGAACATATACTAAAATATTCTTTATTATCCATAAGCAATGTGTATACATGTGTAAAACAATGATTGGCAGAAAATATCCAATATACCCCTAAATATATGTATGTCTGATAACAATGAGCTACTGCGTTGGAATGGATTGGTTTCCCTTTTGTTGCTGATCTGTATCTTTCTCTCCTTTGATCGATGCCTTCCTTGCATTGAAGTGATTCGCCCTTTATATTTATGATGGCGACGGGTCATGCTTCTTCAATAAGGCACGCCTTTTTTTATTGCTATGCCCCTTCATTTGAGGCACGTCCCTTGTTGTTTTCTTAACTATTTGTAATTATCTGCCAAAGGATGATTAATGTATATTAATATTATCCTTTATAAATTCGACCCCTTTAATAATTTCCCCCTATCGCTATTGGTGAGGGTTGATTTGCTATGTCCCATGCGTCACTCTTAGACTTAAACGATTAGTGCTTCTAAATGGATTCCTTATGCATGATCGAGCGATTTGATTTGTATTTGTGGGGGCATGACAATCCTCCCCTTTCGAATTTGCTTGTCCTCAAGCAATTTTAGATTCGGATGGTTGAAGATCTCTTTTCCTTCCCATGTAGCATCCTCCTCAAGTAAGCCTTTCCATTTGATCAAAAATTTAGGGATAGTCTTACTCCTTAATTACTTCTCTCTCATATTGAGAACTGCTTCAGGTTCCAAGATTAGCTTGCCCCCATCATCAAGCGGGGGTAACTCTAAACATGAGACAACTTGCTGCCCTAACACTTTCTTCAATCTTGACACATGAAAGATGTTGCGAATACGATTGTTCTCAGGAAACTCCAATTCGTAAGCTACTTCACCAATCTTCCTTAGGATCTTATAAGGTCCATAAAATCAAGGTTTTAGTTTTTTTTTATCCACTTATCTTGATGGATGACTGCTTGTATGGTTGTAGTCATAAGACTACTAACTCTCCAACTTCAAATGTCCTCTTTGTGCGGTTCCGATCAGAATAGATCTTTTGTTGATTATGTGCTTGATGCAAATTGTCCTTGAGGGTATTTATAATGTCCATACTCTGTTGTACAAAATCTTTTGCCCCTAGTACCCGGCTTCTTGTGAAATCAAACTTCCGATGGAGGTTGGTTCATAACCATACAATGCTTTGAACGGACTCATCTTGATTGACATGTAATGAGTAGTGTTGTAGCAATATTCACCAAGATGCAACCATTTTACCCATGCGTTTTATTGGTCAGTGACATAATTCCTCAAATATCCCTCTAACCACTTGTTAACGATTTCAGTTTGTCCATCCGTTTGAGGGTGGTGTAAGATCAGTCCCTGCTAATTAGAAGAGCTCTTGCCAAAATTGGCTTAGGAATCGGTTGTCTCGGTCGTTGACTATGTTCCTTGGTAGACCATGTAATTTGAAGATCTCTTTGAAAAATACTTCCGATATTTGTGGAGCTCGATATTCAGTGGATATTACGAAGAAGTGAGCATACTTGGTGAGTCGATCCACTACCACATAAATGAAATCCTTCCCTTGAACTTTAGGCAATCCTATTATGAAGTCCATTGAGATGTTTTCCCATTTTTGATTTAGAATAGGCAAAGGTTGTAGAAGTCCTACTGGATGGCTTTGCTCAATATTTTTTCTTTGACAAGACATGCATTCTTGTACATGCTTTAGGACATCCTTCTTGAGGCTTTTCCAAGAATATCTCTCCCGCACCTGTTTGTAAGTTTTATAGTACACTTGGTGGCCCGCTAAGGGATTGTCATGTTATTCCTTAAGGAATTTTTCCTTTATTTTTGAGTTGGGCAGAAGGAATATCCTATTTTTATATAGGATAAGCTCTTCTACTACTTTGTACTCGTCATTGGGTAAATTTCCTTCAAGGATATTATTAGCCTAGGGGTCTTTGACATATTTTGCAATGATATCATTCTTCCAATCTGCAACTATACTTGTTAGGGTGTTCAAATAGGGTCGTCTTGATAAAGCATCTACTACAACATTATTTGTCCCTTTCATGTACTCAATATCAAAGTTGTAAGCTTGTATTTTGCTTACCCACTTTTGTTGTCTGTCACTTAGGTCCTTTTCATTCATAAAGTACCTCAGGCTATTGTGATTAGTTTTAACATTGAATTTCCCACAAACCAAATATTGTCAAAACTTTCCTAAGGCATGCATGATAGCTAGCATCTCTTTATCATAAATTGAGTAGTGTCTTTTAGTCTTGGTGAGCTTGTGACTTCCAAATGCAATGGGATGCTTATTTTGCATAAGGACCACTCCAATCCTTTCCCCGGATGCATCACATTGCAATTTGAAGGGTAGTGTAAAATTAGGGATAACTAAAACAGGGCACGAACTCATTGCTTCCTTTAGTCTTTCAAAAGCCTGTTGAGACATTTCACTCGATACAAAGGCTCCCTTTTTGGTCAAGTCTATGAGTGGGGCGGCAATTTTGGAGAATCCTTTTACAAAGCATCAGTAATTGCATAGTCTCACGAAGCCCCTTAGTTGTGTTAGGGTGGGTTTTGGCCATTCCTTAATGGCTGTAATTTTTTCTTCGTCTACACTTACCCCTTGCGCATTGATCTTGTGACCTAGGTAAAGGATCTCTTCCAAGCCAAACTCGCATTTTGAAGCTTTAGCATACAAGGAGTCTTGTTCCAAAATGTTTAGGATTTCCTCAATGCGTTTGAGATGTTCCTCCCATGTCTTGTTGTAGATAAGAATGTCATCAAAAAATATGAGTAGGAACTTTCTTAGTTGTTTCCGAATATATGATTCATACACGATTGAAATGTTGTTGGGGCATTTGTTAGTCCAAAAGGTAGGACTAAGAACTCAAAGTGCCCATAATGACACCGAAAGGTGGTTTTAGCCTTTAGGAATATCTTCTTTTTTTCTCATCCTTGTTTGATGATACCCTAATTGCAAATCAATTTTGGAGAATTATCTGGTTCCATGGAGTTCATCGATTAACTCATCAATTCTTGGTATAGGGTAACAGTTCTTGATTGTTTTCTTGTTTAAAGCCCTATAGTCTATACACATTCTCATGGTACCATCCCTTTTCTTAACTAGTACTACGGATGATGCGAAGGGACAGAAACTAGGTTGAATATGACCCATTTCTAGCAGTTCCTTAATAGGATTTTCAATCTCTTCCTTGAATTTGTGGGGGTGTCGGTAGGGTGTGGTGCTTACAAGTTTTGCCCCCTCTTCCAATTCTATTGTGTGCTCAAATCCTCTTTTTATATCATCAAATACTTTCTTATGTTCACTCAAGATTGGTTGGATGTCAATGTGAATTGTTTTGCCATGTGAGGAGGTCTTATCAAGGATCATATAGACTGTGCAGCCCATTCTCCTTACCCATATCTAAAATCCTTTCCATTCTTTTGCAAGAGACTACTTTTGGGGATCCATTGGGTAGCCCTTTCAAGGTGACTTCTTGTCCCTCATGTTGGAAACGAATTGTCAAGTTTGGGAGCTCAAACATATAGCAGCCTAGGGAATATATCCAAGGAGTGCCTAATATTACATCAGCATCTAATGGTACCACATAGAAATCTTCTTTAATGGGGTGTTTCCCTAAGGTCATTTCTAGCTGGGGAATTATTTTAGTACATTGAACCCTAGCTCTCGTAGCAGTGGCTGATGTAAATCCCTTAAAGTTCATGGTTCCCAACTTCATTTTTGCAACTAGTCTCTCATCAATAAAATTGTGGGATGCCCCACTATCCATGAGAGTGATAACCCTCTGCCCTTTGAGTGTGCTTTTAATTCAGAATGAGCAATGCTTGAAAGTTTGAGAGATGGTGGCCAAGGTTACGTGCTCTTCATCTTCATACCTTGCTTTCTTGCTAGGATTCTCTTTGACTTCCTCTTTGGTGGTTGCTTTTATCTTATGGGTGCGGCCCCCCTTTCCACATTTGTGGCCACGTTCTCACAGTTATTTGCACTTGAGGCACAAATTCCTCCTTTTTAGGTCATCTAGTAGTTGACACACATGACCACGTTCCCATTTCCCATTACAATGAAAGCATGATCTTTCTCGGTGTTCCTTCTTATGCCTTTCATCTTTATGAGAGTACTTGGAGGGTGTATTAAAGCTCTTGGGCTTGTCTTTGATGGGTTATTCTCAAATTTCATTGCCTTTTGAATTGCCTCTTATAGGTTAGTTAGTTCTAGGGCACTTACTATGCTCTTGATTGATTCTTTCAATCCCTCCACAAATAAGTAGGTGATCTTCCTGGAGAGATCTTGGGTACCATGACAGCCAATTTTTGGAATTCGGTGGCGAACTCTTCCACTGTTCCTTGCTGCCTAAGTTGAGTTAATTCTTTGAAATACCATTCTAGGTGCTTTTGATCAAACCTTTTCATGAGTTTCTATGTAAACTTGTCATAAGTGGTTACGTGTTGATGACCTTGGGTAATAAGGCCATGGTGCCACCACTCGAGGGTTATTCCTGTCAAATGGAGCATTGCAAACTTAATGGCATTTTCCTCTATCATGGGGCTTAGTGAAAGATAAGTGTCCAATTTTTGGACCCATGAACGTGTCGTGAATTTTCCTGCTCCATCAAAACTGGGAAGGGTTATCTTGCTCACTCTTTCGTTTAGGTCTTTGTCATGTTGCCTTTTTCTTTCCTTCTTAGGGGCAGCTCTCATTTTGGCATCATAGTAATCCTTAAAAGAGACATTGCTCCTAAATTCAAGGTCAAGTCTATTGTATGCTTCCACAATTCCATCAACATTATCCGTGGGTGGTTTGTTTGCTTCTCCCTCTTCCCCGTGTTCTTCCCTAGGTAGGAAGGGAGGTCTTGTTAGCCTAGGGTTGAGTACCCTTGGGGAGATGGTGTTATTATTCTCAGAGTGAATAGAGTTAGTTTCCCTTCCATTATTGCTGCTCATATTTTGAATGGCTTGGAGGAGAAGCTGGGTGGTTCTTTCATTCCTCTCGTTTTGTTCCATGACGGCTTGAGTAGTTTGTTCCATAAAGGTTCTCAATTCATTGCTCATTTGTTCACTAGTGGTGTTGTTTGGTGCAAGCTTTCTTCTTTCCCTTTCTAAAGCTCTTCGAGCCCTTTGGCTATTTTGCATCAACTACCTTTCACAAGATGGCAGGAAAGATGCTCTGATACCAATTGTAATGTCCCTCTCCTAATTTTCCCTAGGATTTTCCTACCAATCACAAATTGCAGCAAATTAGGGTTAGGATTTTTCCTTACCAAATAAATATCTCATTAATGATGTAATCTTGGGTTTGAAACCTACAATCACCACATGAACAAGATATGCAAAATATATGTATATATATAATTATGCTTACTTATTAGAGTTAGGAAACCACATCACATCCATAGATTATCAATAATGCAAGCATATTAGGGTTTTGGGGAGAAGGGAGATGATGGATCCGCCCGAAGCCATTTCTACACCAATCCTAAGAGGGTGTATACCATAGCCCTCCCCCTTGGCAGCTTGTATCTACTTTCCCCATCAATGTCTCAACCCCCTAAAGACACTTGCCATCTTGTGGAATTGGGCGGGGGTCACAAGTGGGCTCTTTTGGCTCTTTGTGTAAGTGCCCTCTAGTCCTAGGAGCTATTATGATCAACTCTAGAACGGCCCTTACTTAGCCTTGTTTACCACCTCACCCCAAGCCCTTCCCACAAGGTGGGTTTCAGACAATCAAGCATATCACCTATTCTATCACAAGAACATATACTAAAATATTCTTTATTATCCATAAGCAATGTGTATACATGTGTAAAACAATGATTGGCAAAAAAATCCAATATACCCCTAAATATATGTGTATGTCTGATAACAATGATCTGTTGCGCTGGAATGGATTGGTTTCCCTTTTTATTGCTGATCTATATATTTCTCTCCTTTGATCGATGCCTTCCTTGCATTGAAGTGATTCGCTCTTCATACTTATGATGGTGGCGAGTCATGCTTCTTCAATAAGACATGCCTTTTTCTATTGCTATGCCCTTTCATTTGAGGCACATCCCTTGATGCTTGCTTAACTATTCGTAATTATCTGCCAAAGGATAATTAATATATAGTAATATTATCCTTTATAAATTTGATCCCTTTAATAATTTCTCCCTATTGTTGTTGGTGAGGGTCGATCTGCATTTGTTGTCAATCTGCTATGTCCCATGCATCACTCTCAGACTTAAATGATTAGTGCTTCTAAACGGATTCCTTAGGCGTGATCGAGCGATCTGATCTATATTTGTAGGGGCATGACAACCATAGACCTCCTTATGTAACAAAATAAAAATAAAAATGCAAAAAATGTTTAGTTCCAACAAAAACCTTTTTCTAATCAATATGCCCAATGCTATTGTACCATACCAACCTACTCCAACCAATTGAAAGGTTAGAAGAAAAATAGATTTTGAAAGATTCTTTAAAAGAACATTCACACCAGAACCACAATCCACAAATGTGTTTGTTAGATTTCTACCAAGCATCTCCATGTGTACTATTGTTGTCTTTTGACAATATTCATCATTTAAGATCATTGGGTTGATCACTTGGTCACCTATTAAAGGGGCCTTGACTATAGATTCACTCTTCAGTCTAATGTTCTTCCTACAGTACAACACTACACTATTTGACACTAGGCATGACATTGCATGCTCCATGTCAAGACCACTGTCAAGAACAATAGTGGTTACAACATTCTATGTTCTAGAACGCTCTGCAATAAATCAGCTATTTTTACCAACACCACAGTTTGCAAGACTTGTCTTGCAATTGCCTTGTTCTACTCGATGGGTCAACTTTTCCACTCATGGTACTACCTTCGTTCTTCAACCATGGCCTTCTCATTTTCCACTATTGCTTTATCTTGTCTTTCATTCCCCTTTTTTAGGTCAAGGTGTATGGCTTTCTCTACTTGTACTCTCACGATTTCTATTACTCCTACATCAACGAATATAACAATCATGTTGGCATTCACTTTGGTTGCTTCCTTCAAATTGTAAGCATCATTATGATTCCTAGGCTCACACCATCTATAAAGAAGTCTAGTATTGTTCTAGTTTTTGGGACAATCTTTGTGAAAAGATCCCATTTGTTACAATTCCCACATTGCATAATCAACTAACCTAGAGAGTCCTATTAAATTTGACTACCACCTCTACTATTGTTATTTTGATGTTATTCAGCTTTGTCAGTGTGGTGGATGATGTTAATTTCTCCCTTTGTGTGAAGAGTATTTGGACACTCTCGTTCCTTAGTTTGTAAAGTTAATTCTTTAATGAACACAACCTAAAATGGAAAATTTCATATAACGTCTTCAAATGATTAGCCTCAATGTGGCATTATGTCTTCTAGTTAGTACACCAAATATCATTTCCTTTTTTGTTGGTTTCTTCTTTTAGCTCAATGCATGTCTCTTCTCAAAGAATGCACTAGCTCCAATTCGTCATCATCACTAGCCTTTGAATCATCTTCTTCACTCATATTTCTCAAGCATGGGAACATTTTATTTTCACTCTTAATATCCATTGCTCTAATTTAGGCATCTTTGTATGAGTAATTAGAGGAGAAAATTGGCGATCTGATCTCAATCAGATCACAGGTAAGCACAATTCACATTTTTTTCACAATTTATGATTGTATGCTTAAGAAAAAATTGTCAACCCACCTATTCATAACTAAATATACCTAATACGCTGTCAAAGCCAACAATATATTTTTTTTAAAAGCAATCAAATAAGATGAAAACATGTCTAAGGAGTTGAGTTTATTTGGTTAAAAAGTTAGGTTCTTATTGTGGAGATTCAAGTTCAAATCCCCAAAGAGGCATCTAATGTGGAATTCTAAGTCGTGACTCCTCTTCATCCATTGTTGGCTTCTAGTGTGGATGTAATATCTAATGTGAATTTCTAGTTGTGACTCTTGGTATTCCATTGTTGGCTTCTAGGATGGACATCTAAATTGTTATCTAATGTTAATGCTAGAAAGAAGCTAAGTATTGGTCTTATTAGTTCTTGTAAGGAGATAAGTATTAGTCTCATTATGTTCTAGGATGGATATCTAAATTGTTATCTAATGTTAATACTCAAAAGACACTAAGTATTGGTCTTATTAGTGCTCAAAAGGAGTTTAGCATTGGTCTCATTAGCGCTCATAAAGAACTAAGTATTAGTCTCATTTGTAATCAATTGCTTGCATGAGCCATATTTGTAAATTTCTTCAATATTAAGAGAAAAGATGGAAACGTTTATTTTATTCATATGCTAAGAATAATAATTAAGGATAACAATACAGCAGAGTAGCCGGATACGCCCCTGCCCCTCCCTAGGCATGCGTATCCCCGTATCCGATACGGATACTTGTGTGATACGCCATGGATACACATTGGATACTATACCCACATGTGCCCAAAAAACCTTGATTTTCCAGCTGTGCCGGATACTATGTGATTTGATTTTTAAAAAAACTGACGTGAATCTTCCAAAATATTATCTTAAAAAACTTCAGTCATGCAATTTTTTGTTTTGTTTTGTATAAATAAAACTACACCAAATGAGGAAGACAAATGAATTGTTTTTCTATTTCAGCAACCCATTTTTCTAAGTCTTCTCCCAATACAACTCTACTATTTTTTTGGTGTTTTAGTTTTTACAAATTTAAAAAAGTTAATTGTTTATAATTTTATATTTGTATTTAATATTTATATTATATTGTTTAAATGTTAGAGATTTTTAAAAAAATAAAACTTATTCTTTAAATATAAATAAAATTTATTAACATATATTTAACTATTTATTCTTTACTAAATTATTAATATTTAAATTTTAATATTATTTTAATTTATATTTTTCTTATTTGCTTTTAAAGTAATGAAAATCTCCTCTAATAACTTAGAAAATATATGTGTATGTTTTTTTTTATGAATGTCGTATCCAGCCGTATCCATATTGGGGGTCTTAAAAAATGGCCGTATCCATATCCGATACCGTATCCATATTTGTATCCGTATTTGTGTCCATGCAACTTTGCAATACAGACTACAGGTATGATTCCATATACCTTCCTCAGTTCAATAAAGGTCAAGATCAACATGTGATATAAACATTTGCATCAATACTGCCTTACCTAAATCCAAAGTAAGCTGTGCATCTGTATCACTTGGTTCCTAGGACCAGCACATACATAAAGGAACCATTTTGCCTCACAAAGCAACAAAAGAAACTTTGAAAAAACAATTTAAGATTAATATTGGATAATAAGGATTATTAGTGGCAACACCATCTTCAGTTCCTTATTCTTAGCAAATGTAAAATACATACCGCACGAGACAATGGATCAATGGAAGATTCACTTAAATCAGCTATCCGTATACGAGTGGGATCAGCCCGAGCACCAGCACCAGTTGCAGATAGAACTTTCAATCCCCTCCTTACACAAGCAGCAAGAAGAGAAACCTGTAACACACATAATCAGTTCTTGATGCACAAAGTGCGGTAAAGTGGTCAGATGAACAGGATAAAAGCCAAATGAATTAATGATCATTCTAAGACTATGTCAAACCTATTCAGGCACTGAATTAAAATTACAGCATTTAGAAAGAGGACAGCAAAATGTAATGCTCAAAAATGGATTCGGTTCATTTTAGCAGTGTAAAATACATCACTTCTCTTCAAGCAATCTTATCTCTTGGTGATAACCACAGCAGAGCTTTTGGCTCATGTCTTACAGGTTTATGTAATAGTTACCGTGTTCAGAAATCCAAGTTTGCACAGCAGGGAGAGTTTGAAAAACAAGTGTTCTTAAAAAGAATTGGAAAATACAATTTGAAGACACACGCACACAGAGAAGAGAGAGAGGGAATCAGAGGGGGGGCAGAGTGGGGAGGGTATAGTGTTCCGACACTCTGCTGTAATGATTTTTCTGGGTTTGTAGGTCTGATTTTTGGTTTTGAACTTTTGGTATCTTTGCTTTGCGTGTTTTTGTGTTTTTGATATTTGATGCCAATAATACTGATAATTTTAACAAGCTTATACATGCAATAGGAACTCAAAATAACTAAGCTACTGAGATACATCGAATAAAATACTCAATTTTGAAGCCAAATATGATTTCTTCATTACATAATAGATCATATAAAATAGATGGCTTACATAGGATTCAAAACTAGATACATCTTATGCAATAATTTAACTTACAGCCAAACATCACAGTTAATAGTGATTTGCTACAGTACCCTCCCTTAGTAAATTGCTGACACAAGCTGAAATACAAATTTCTCCCACCAAGATCCGGGTTGGAAGGCTTTCTAGGGTAAGGGCGCCCCCTTTTGGTGAAATTGCAGCCACTAAGGATAGGCATTTTTCTTCCTCTTGCTGCTACAAACCCTCAAAGCATGGCGGCTGGCTGTAGATGCCAAAAACAGTCCACAAAATCTTCTAAAACGCGAACAACTCCATAATTGCAAGGGAAGTCACGAGCAGCAAAAACCCTTCCAGAAGAAGACTCTAATCACTTGTAATCAGCAATATATGGCTCCAAATGAAGTAACCAAGCTCAGATCTGCAACTTTAAGGTGGTATTTCACACCATCAAGAAGCACAAATTCGAACAACAAGCCCCCTCAAGGCTCACCCACTACAGAAATCAGGAACCCTAGTTTCCCTCTTTCCCAAACTCCAATTCACAAGCTTCAATCAGCAAAAACATATCATAACATGAGAGGGTCGAACTTTCTCTTTGCCTTTTATAATTTGTCATTGAAAACACTAATCATTAAAATGGCACTATTCACTTAAGTTATGTTCTTTTTTCACTTTATCAATGAATAGTAACTAAAAAATATAAAATGACCCCTTTAAATAATAGACACATGGTCCCTAAGCCAGAGAAAGTGAAATAAATGGTGAAGACCATAATTTTAAGCTCCAACAACACGCCAAACGCACAAATTCACCTCGTCACCATACTCCGCATACCAACACTGCATTTTACCGACCAAGTGCCCAAACAAGTGACCCCCTAACCAGAACCATTAGCCTACGAGGGTTGACGTAATAGGCTAATCCACTGATTCTCAAAAGATTAATTAGAAGGGGACATTACAGAGGGAGGCGCAGAGGGGCTTCATTTTAGGTTTATCATTTACACCCAAGTGCTATCACAATAAATCACCTCTTTTGAGTAAAGTTTGACACTAGATTCCAAGCAAAGTGTTGAGACTTGGCAAGTCTTGGCAAGGACTCGCAGATCTGAGTCCAAGTCAAGCTTGTAAGTCTGCAACCTCAACTCACAGACTCAGCTGAGTTTGTGAAAAAAACATAAAATCAACTTGAAATTCAAAAAAATTCAAAACAACCACTAAAAACATTTTTTCATATAGATTTTTTTAATTGCCGAGTTCTTCCACCAAGTCTGAGTCAAGTCACAAAACAGCTTGCTGTGTTATTACCAAGCCCAAGTTTCAACAGTATGATTCCAAGACTAGAAATTTATAAATTGATAATTTATTTAAATATTAAACATAGCACCAGATAATTTCTTTTAATTGTCTTTCTGTAATTTTTTTGGATTGTGCTTCTTCAGATTTTCAAGCTTCTCCAGCAGATCCCTTTTCTAGAGACATTGTTTCCTCTCCTCTCAAGGCTAAGGATGTTCCTCTCTTGACCCAAACTAGATCAAAAATGTCTCCCTCTTCCACGAAGGTTGAGAAGATTCCCCCTCATGGTAATCCAGTGCAAGTTTCCAGGCATTTTCATTAAGACCCATCAACAAACAATTCTAAAAAGTAGTTTATTGTGAAAAAAAGCCTTCTTCTGCAAAGCAAGATGACTCTTCAATCACATGTTAAAAAGTGCTATACAGGTTTTGTTTTAGTTTGGACAGATCCCCTGTGCTTGTGAAGGTTATCTTCCTGTTTTAATTGGTGAAGATTCAGATTGACAAGCTTAAGATCTTGATAGTAGTTTGTTTGCTTCTTCTCCCAGATTTTTGAAGCTGGGAAACCTCAAACTAATTACCTTGTTAATGGGTTGTTAAAAGAATTTGGATGTTGATAGATATATACATAGATAAAGCAAGAAGGCGCCACGACACTCAATCACGTATCAAAAAAACAACATTTAAATGTGAGATCATTAAATAGAAAAAACTTAAACCTGTAAATAGTTTAAGTCACTTTAACATAGATATTTAACAAAATCTTTCTATGTTATAAGTATGTATGTATATTATGTGCCATAACTATTAAAAAAAAAACTTAAATAAATATTTGCTTCCTTATATGGATCATAACCTATATGTATTTATATATAATGTATTGAATAAATTCCTTATCAGATTATTTTTTATTTTATTTATTTGTCAAAGGTGCCTAGGGTTAAGGGACTTTAAATATTAAAATGTTGGCAAGGTGCAAACACTTAGGTGGTACATTTTATATAAATGGTGGTTCTGGAATGTATCATCCATCTATAATCTATGTGATGGTGTTAAATGGAAACTATGTGATGATTTATCATGATTAGCTACGTAGTTTTGAGTCAATCTATAATCACCCATATTTCATGAGTGGTCATTCACAAGAAATCATCTCTCATGAGTATGAATTTCCATTTAGCGTTCCACGCTTATAGGTGATGCTCATAGGGTTGAAGCATCACAACTTGAGAAAGGTCACCCATCCTAGTACTATTCCAGTTTAAGAGTGCTTAACCATGGAGTTTCCCCCACAATCAAGCCCACTTAACTTGTTATCTCATTTGCAAAGCCATTAAGAAGTGTTGTTCCTTATTAACTATTCATTACATTATAGAGCCACCTATCTCATTCATTTACATGTAAATGGTGTTTCCACAATGTAGCAAACTATATGATATTATCAAATTTTGGTTAGGTAGTTTCGAGTCAATCTACATCAACCCATATTTCATGAGTGGTAGTTAACAAGAACCCATCACTCATAAGTCATATGTGTGAATGATCCATTTAGCACTCATTGCATTCAAGTGATTCTTGTAGGAGTGAACCACGACAACCTCCTAGGAGGTCACCCATCCCAATACTACTTTACTCCATTAAAGCACACTTAACCATGGATTTATCCCCACAATCAAGCCCACTTAGCTTGCAAACCAATTTGCAAAACCTTTAGTAAGTATTGTGCCTTACAAACCAAAGACACCTAGCTCATTCATTTTCATGTAAGTGGCACTTCTGCAGTGTATCAAAATATGTGATGATTTATTAGGATTGAACTATGTAGTTTTGAGTGAATTTACATCAAACTATATTTCAAGGGCGATGCTTCACAACAACCCATCTCTTGTGAGCATGAATTGTCCATTTAACAATCACTACATCCATGTGATGCTTACAAGGGTGAATTATTACAATTTCCTAGAGGATCATCCATCCTATTGCTAATCTTATTCAAGTGAACTTAACTATGGAGTTTCCCCCACAATCAAGCCCACTTAGCTTGCTACCCTCTATTTGCAAAACCTTCAACAATTGTTGTGCTTTATGAACCATTCATTATAGATCCCCCACCTCATTAATTTTCATATAAGTAGCATATTTTTAGTGTATCAAACTATCTAACAATTTATCAAGATTCCACTACTTAGTTTCAAGTCAGTCTATAGTGACCAATATTTCATGAATGGTGGTTCACAGCAACCCATCTCTCATGAGTATGACCCCTAACAACAATATGTTCTAACATTTACCCAAATATAATAAGGAATAATATTTTTTTGAATTTTTCAATGAGGTAAAAGAGATGGTAAAATAAAACAACATTTTGTAAATTGATTACATAAACAAGTAGTGTAATTAAGGATTTGAAAGGGTATGTTGGTTGATCAACTCCCTTGGAAAACTATACATTTCCTTGTAAACATGGATATTTAGCATGAAAATTCTCGTGTGAATCAATCAAGGTAAGTGGTGGGCATTGGAAAAGAGGCATGCAGGGCATGTCAAACAAAGGGTTTCGTAATTGGTTTTAATTCCAATTGGCATAATGTTTTAACCTAAATCTGTAATTGTACTTGAATTTAATAAAATGATTATTTCCTGCATTTATTCTTGCTGTTATAAATGATTAAAACTGTGCTTGGTAAATTCCGGGAATTGTGCTCTTAACATATTACAAATATACAATAAGAAGCTATAGTTACCACATTCTTTATTTACTAAATTTTAAAGAAGCAATAATTGGAGACTTGTCTATATGGCATATATTACTGGTTATATGTGAAAGGACTTACACTTGCTTTTTAAGCATTTCTGGATTTTGCAGCACAAAAGACATGATATGTTCAACAGACTTTTAAGCCTTTGAGTACATAACAGAAAATTTCATCTCATAATATTAAACATTTGCCATAAAAACATAAAATTTACCAAGATGAGGATAGAAATTAAAACCCCACCTTCGTATCAATGTTGTCAATGCAATCCAAAATAAAATCAGGTTGACCTCCAAGAATATCTTCCTCGGATGATGCATCATATAACTGCACCCTAGCATCTATTTGGCTTTCTGGAAAAATAGATTGAAAATGCCTCTTAAGGCAAAGTGCCTTTGACGTCCCCACATCTTCTCTTGTTGCAACTGCATGGCGATTCAATGACGATAAAGATACCTGAAAATGATACAATAATTAAACAATTTAGATAATAAATTATCCAACAAATGAAGAAATGATCCAAAATTAATGATAGGATAATACTCACCTATGTATTTTATATATGACTTTGCTTTATGACGACCAGTAGTTTGGTTAATATTAAAACTAAATTTTTTTATAAAGGTCATATTAGGAAAATCTATGTTATAGCCACTGTTTTAACTAGAAAAAATGAATGTTTCCAATATAAGGACGATCAAAAGTTCCTTAAGAATATCAATTTACAAATCCTTCCATTGTAAGATAGGTTTTGATACAAATACAAATTGCACAAAGAGGACCTATTTTCCTTATACCCAATTGATGCTTAAAATAAATAACAAACAAAAGGACTACGTATATAACCAATGGTATTAACATGAAATAATAAAGCCATAAAGTTCATCAATAAGCATTAAGTAAGAGAAAATAAGCATTAGATTTCTGATCCTGCCATAAGTTTTTCAGATCATGTGCTCTGTTCTCTTTGATAGTACCACAAATTAGTGCTATGCTGTTATGCATATTTTCCTTTTGACAGTGATATAGGTATTTTGTCTATCAAAATAAAACTTGAGAGAGAGAGAGAGAGAAGAGCAGGCCTTATTGACTAGCGAAGGCATCAGAATAGTTGAAACAAAATTTGTTAAACACAAATCAAGAGCTTTCCAGCAATATAAGATGACTGACGAGCCAATGTGTGGGGATGAAAAACAAAAATTATGTGCCAGATACTGTTGTACAGTACAGAAATGAAATCAGAAAGCTGATCAGCATGGATTCACCAACATACAAATGACATCAATGATGACCATCCATGTGGATGATGTCCCAAGAAATCAAATGCCCTTATAAAATTGCCATTTGATCATCATTATAGCCATGTTTGATCCCTCTGAAAAAGTCAGCAATGAGTCGGCAACTTTAAAGCTTCACACCAGCTATTGGGATTCATCATTCAAAGTAAACCAGAAAGGCTGCAACCAACAGTAGATGGCTCTTCTGGGCAGAACTGCCATGGCTAAATCTAATAGTATGAATTCCATTAAATATATCTTTCAACACATGGCCTGAATTCCTCAAAGGTCTCCACATTTTGGAAGTTCTTGTGCTTTTTTATGTAGCATTTATAATGTGGCAATGGTCCACTGTACTGCTCCAGAAATCAAGTTACAGAAATACTGCTGTTTGGCAGCAAAAGACAGCTGTGGATAACATTGCCTAGAAAAACTCTGAGAGTCAAGCTCTGATAGTCAGAATGTCTCACTACCACACTTTATTGATTTTTTAAGAAGTTTATCTAATATGAGAACAATATGAATTCCCTCAAATATAGATTTTGGCACGTGGCCTAAACTCCTCAGAGATCTCTACATTTTGGAATTTTGTGTGCTTTTTATGCTGCATCTATAATTTGGCAGTGGCCCACCCTACTTCTGCTCCTGAATTCAATCTTTAGAAATCTTGCGGTTTGGTAGCAAAAGAAAACTCTGGATAACACTGTATAGCAAAACCCTCAAAGTCAAGCTCTGATACTCCCAATGTCTTCTAATGTCTTGCTACCATGATAAATTGCCTTTTTGCATGTTTTTCTAACAAGAAAGCATTAGAGCAAAGTTAGTTTGACGTTTATGTACATTCCATTTGTCCAAATAGATTGTCAATATTTTGTAAGGGCAACTGTGTGTACCAGTGTATGGAAAAGGACTTGAAATCTAACTCTAATACTAATTTTATGATTATCCATGATACAATTGATCAATCACCCAAGAAAGATGAATAACAACAACCGATTCTGGAGGAATTAAATTGTCATGAAAGAAATAGTGCTCAAAGATTTATGGTGAAGCAGCGTGCACAGTTGCAAGTGAAACATAAAACAAACAGAAATGATGGAAAATCAAAAGAACAAAAAATTCCAGCACCACGAAGAACTCTCCTTTTCTATTTTAAGTTAGCATATTTATGCATATGATACATATTCAATTTATTAAATAATTTAAATCTTGAAAGATCATTAACAGTTATAGATGGCTGAGTGACTGTTTGACAATTACAGAACTTCTTCGCCACACAGAGCTAAAGACCTCAAAAAAAAGTTATTTTATTTATGATGATTGCTCATATTGTCTCGTGGCTGCCAATGTGGATGCTGGCATGCCAGGTCACTACTGACATATTGTCTGATGTGGATTGTTAGTTGTATGGTAACTCCACTAGTGCCTCCTTTGAATGGAAACTGATATGGTTTCTTTCTACTTACAAACCCCCGCTTTACAGATTGAGGTTCTGAACCTCGAACCTTAAGCACCTTCAAAGTGTATGTACCAATTTTATGAAATTATATGCTTAAAAGGATTCCCCTCAGACTTGAATGTTTTGAATGTTTCCTCTAGACACCCCATATCAGTGGACTCGGCCATCTCAACTTTATGGCTTGTTACAGGATCACCAAGGTGGCAACCCTCAACTATCCTTCTTAACTTCTCCTGCATCATTTATCCATCATAATATAGTGCTATGGTGGACTTAGTGATTTATAAAGTCCAGTGAATACCCTTTGACTTAATTTGCCATTTATCAAGTACAGATTTATTCAGTAATTTTTTTCATCCTTCTAGGAATTAGTTCTTTTAACCATTTTGGGAGTTTGGGCTTTGGGTCTCTGGCATTCATCCTGTTTCTTCCTGTTTCAGTTTTCTATTTTGTGATCTTGGGCTTTGAGTTTTGGCCTCCTCCTTGATTTTTCCTGTCCATCTTTCAAGTTTCAAACTCATGAAGTGAGTAGTATACTTAGAAAAGTTCCCATTTTGGACTTGAAATGCAATTCTTCCAAACCATAGGACATAGTCATTTCCAGCTCTTTGGGTCTTCAAGCTATTTGGCCCTCTCAAGGACTCCAAAAGCTTCTCAACAATGAAAGAAAATCCCGAAACCCAAAATGACTTGTGGACTGTCATTTTCAAGCTTCAGGAGTTCATACTTCAAGCCCTTCATCTCAGTTTGTTCATCTGTTATTTTTCTCCCAAACCCAGAGTCCTGAATGTAAAATATTGACCGAGTGTAGTGAAGGCACTAGCTTACCCAGCTATAACTTAGATAATGATAATATAAATATTTCAAAGGCTTCTTTAAAAAGACAATTTTTGCCTCCATCTTCTTTCACATTTGAGACAAACCATTCCCCGGAACTGATTGATTATGCACATGCATTTTACTGTACAGTACCATAACAACTTAGAATTGTTTAAAATTGTCCAATGTTATTTCTGATTATCACAAATTTGTTCCATAAGTGGTTCAGTGTCATTTTACAGCATAATTTTTCTCATCCAGCTCTTAGATCTGAATCACTAGATGTCTATCTTTCAACTTATTGAGACCTATGTAATCTAATCAAAGTCTATTCTAATCAGTTCAAGGTATTTTATTTGTTTATCAAGGATAGGCGACCTAACATATTTGTTGATCCCATATTAGTGAGCTCATTGTTAATTTGTAGTTTTCATTAGAAGCTCGTAGTGGAGGGAGCACAATCTGTAACAAACACAAGAATCAGCAAATGACTCATGCAAGAGGTTCCAAGCAGGTTAGATTTTCAAATGAAAACAATTGAGAAGCTTTACCTGAATTTCCTTTTGTAATACAAAAATCCGTTTTTGCAAAAAAAATATAGATGAAACGTCAAAGTAGACCAGTGAGATTGTCAATCTTCCATGGAGTTTGGACACTGTAGAAGATGTAAGTTTTGAAGCTTGCACAACATAAACTTCACAAAACCATATATATTTGACTATTTAGTGTTTAGTTTAATAAGAGCTATGAAGCAAATGTGATGGAAAGGAAAGTATCCTTTTTTGTGAGAATATGAATATCTTTAGTTTCAATTTTCTTAAATTTTGCCAAGTAGAAAGCTGACTCTTACTCTTTATTTTGTTAAGTAATAGCCAAACCGAAGTCATATGATTATGCAATTTATTAATACCCATGTTTTAGCAAGTTTCAAATACCATGGGAACAGAACATGGGGCCACATTTCCTGCCTGGCAAAAATATTCCAGATTTTAGGGACAGGGAAGGAGAAGACAAATTTTACACACACACACAGATTTATTAAAAGAAAAAGTATAAAAGTACAAAAAATTGATGGCTTTTCATTTGCACAACTAAGCATCATTAAACATTCTCAAGAGCTGCATGGAAAATATAAACGTAATGGATTGACAGATACACATTCAAAATTTCAATTATCTGAGTGTGTTTTTTGCTAATTGAAAATCTGCTTGTTCTCCTATTATGAAAATAACTATAACAAGAGCCTATGTCTCATAAGTCATATGTAATAATGAAAAGTATTTGAACCATGACAATATGCTAAGTCTGGTTTTTTTAATGCTTTATTTGTTTTTTCAAGCTGTTGGCCATCAGGAATGGCAGGATATCCTCACTAGTTGGTGACATCCCTCTAAAGAAACAGGGATTCCATCACATGCCTGAAAATCAGGGGAAAAAAATGGAAAACATCCCGGAGATGGCACCTAGAGAGTTCAGAATGTCCCAGGGGAGATTTTCATTTTAATAAATAGTGGGCCTCCTAAGAGAAAATTTTGTCCCTGTTCCCAAGTCCCTAAAACTCCATGTAGCACCCCCATTGCTTCTGGATGGCCAGGGATGTATCCTCATGGAATGCTGACGAATGTTAGTGTAAGCTGTTAACTAAAGCAGAAGGCAACCCTCCAGCAGATGGTATTTGTTGATAAACTAATAAAAATGACCAGATTGTTTTCCATGTACTGTGACCACTGACACATAAGGTAAAAGATATAGTAATTACTATTGATGTATGGCTTTCCTAAGAATATATTTAAGGTCAGAGACTTCAAAAATGCCTACATAACTTTTGAAAGATTCATGTAAAACTTTCAGATCTTGGTTGAACTCCAGTTTAATGGACAATGTAAACATTATGAGTCTGCATGAATGAATATTTCCGGATGAATAAGAAAGCACAATGATAATAATGCTTGAGGACAATGTATGTACTGATGTTGAGATCTAATTCTTGAATGATTGCACCTTGATCCTTAAAGTGTGCCTGCCCTGCAAAACATAGACCATAAAGAAAATGGGACCATTTGTTTTTTAACTTGAGAAAACCAAAGTACAGAGCATGCAATATGTTAATATAACCCACCAAAATTAAAATGATAAAAACACATGTTGGCCTTGGTAAAACTTCTATAAAATCTGTATACTATGATTTCATTTATTTGAAAACTAAGAACTTATGTTCTACCTTTATCACCTTGCCAATCAATTGTGGGGAATGAAAAAACCTCCAGTATGTTAGAAGAAATAAACTACAGATTATATGATTTTAATTTTTTCAAAGGCAAAACTGAGACAAAATCATTTAAACAAAATTTGTGAAAGTCTTATCCACCTGATCAAAATCAACAATTCGAATCCTCCCCACTCCTGAGCGAAGTAGCATAGTGGCAGCATGACTCCCAACCCCGCCAAGACCAATAACTACAACAAATGATTTATTTACTTTCTGCTGAGACTCTAGGCCAAAAAATTGAATGTTCCTGTTGACAAGAGAAAAAATACCTGCTGTGAGCTTTTCGTAATAAGTTAAAAGATAAAAAAATTATTTAAAAATGAATTTCATTCAACAGAAGAGTTGTCATGGGCCAGTATTTATTTTCATTTTGCCTAGAATTGTTATTAGTTTAATCTAGATGAGAAATCCACATTATCTTTTTCAAAAAAATTAAAATCTTTTGTAAAGAATGTGCATGTAAAGGAGGGCATGTCTTGTAAGAAAATATTTTGATTTCTTGCTTCATCATATACCATTGTTTCACATAAGTAATCAGTGAACTTTTGCATTATTCTTGCAAGAATTGTCCTTACAAAGAATACAGTAAAATATTACCAAACGCTGAAATATCTAATGACTGCAAGAAAAAACTTTTTATCATCAAGCAAGGGTCTGCTCCTTGCACTTAATGTAAGTTTAAGGTTCGTTCGGCTAATCATGAATTACCAAACAATCTATCTCTTACACTCAATTTTATAGAAGACCAGCCCAGCTAACTTTTGAAGCAAATCCTATCAAATTTTAAAGAGGACACACAGGAGCTAGTACAACAAGAATTTTTAGGTAAGGTGATAATTCTTATTCTTGGAAATCCATAGAGAAAATGGGAAGACCCTCCTCAAGGGGACATCTTATTCAAGTCACATTCAGTATTAACATATTTCCTCCGGTAACAAGGAGATAAGAAACAAGGCACCATACTATTGTCTGCTCGGGTGGTAAATAACAATCACTATGTTACCAGGTTCGCCCCTAGGAAGCCCGGGTATGATTCGGGTTCGGTCCGGGTCCGGTTCGGGTCAAATACGCCTTGGGTTCGGTTTTTTTACTGTGGGTTCGACAGGGTTCGAAACCCTGACTGTGGGTTTGATCAGGGTTCGAAACCTTTACTATGGGTTCGAAAAGTGTGAAAATTTCTTTGTGTGGAAGTCATATGTAAGCCAATTTTGCAATTCTCAGTTCTTGCATACTCGATCTTATGGACTTATTCCTGTTAGTGTTTTAGGATCAGATTTAACAGAAAGCAAAAATGCAACACAAACACATGAAGAAATGAACAATATAACATAGCATATATCCTGAAAAACCCTCATTCTCGAGGGAGAAAAACCCAGCCACAAATATGTCTCTTATATATTGAATGAAATCAGCTTACAAGTCTCAGCACCTCTCCTAGATGCCAATAAATCAGCTTACAACTTGACCCACAAAAGAATAGTATCTCTCATAGATACATGCATACAAAAGAACTCTGTTTTTCTCCTTAATTTCAATCTGCTCTTCAAAGGATAATAATCTGCTGTAGATGGCTAACTCCTTAAAAGAACCCCTTAACTTAAGCAAGAATCAATCCCAAAATAAGGAATTGTCACTTGCATGTGCATGCAAAAGGAGATGCACTAGGAGCATTACAATTGCCTATTTTTAGGAGCAGTTACAAATACATTTCATGCAAAGATTCTCTTGCATGTCAGACCGAAGATTCTATTGCATGTCACCCATCTTAAATAAGACATTTATGTGGGTCAGCCAACTGACATAATATCTATTTAAGGAAGATACTTCTGCTGCTAGACGATACCTCCTGACGCTATCAGAACATTAACAATTCCCTCCTAGCACATATTGTGAATATTTCTCATTTGGTGCAGAAGACAAATTCCTCATTTTTGAACCACTGGTAGCAAAGAGATTCACAATAAGACTTTAGCATTGGAACACTACTCCATACTTCTCTTGTCTAGACTATAAAGGATTGAAAATTCTTAATTTGATACAATGATAGTTCTAAGATGAGAATTTATATAACCATGCCTATTTTGAAACTTTGCATCTAATACTGCATCAACAAGAACTTAAGAATTATGTTCCAAACTTCCAAGGCAAGGACACCCAAAAAATCTCTCAGATTTGTCTACGATCTGCAAGAAAAAGGTTTTGGCTCTTTCACAATGTAAATAATTATGTAACACTGTTTTCTTGTTTGCCTTCCACACAGAAAAATGTTCACACTTTTCAGATTGATCAATGATTAATAATGGCTGATTGTAAACACTTGACATTTTTATGTTTGAACTTTAATTTATAATGTTATATCATGATGAAATATGCTAACCAATTTTTTCGTTGAATTACACAACACAAACCAGCACTTGGCCAACTTGATTAGCGTTAGCTCCAATCAAAACCTCTAACAAAACAACTCTAACCAAGAATGCGCCCTAAAACCACTTAAGGAAGAGGGGCGGGCATATGGTCAAAGGATCCCTATGCTTCAACTTGATACAGAAGGGAATGCAACTAAACTAAAACAAACTCAACGTCAAGAATGTGCACTCAAGATCCCAGTGAGGGCGAGGTGCTAACATATGACGGAGTGTTTAATTAAAAGCTAGAAATTAATAGGCGGATAACCAGCCATGAAAACTATTACAACTAATTCATCCGCTGCGGCGGGCATCCACAGAGTTGTGGGGATTCACCACTAAGAAAGTGGGTACAAGAGTGTTACAATCAAATTATCCACACTGGCGGTAAACCATCCAGGGGTACTTATGTGAGAAGAATAAGAATTAATTGCAACAATTAGCACTGGAACAGTACTACTGTTTACAGTCTTTACAAATAAGAAATAACCTGCAAATTACATATGAATTACAATAGTCTTCAAACACAAGAGTTATAGATGATCTCATACAATTATTTAACTCTCTAACTACTGATAATGAGTCAAAAATCAGAACTTTAAAGGTCTGATACAGAAAACAATAAATTGGAAATGTCAATCAGCAACTGTGAAAATCAATGAAAAGTTCATAACTCACTTAATTCACCTCCAAATCGAATGCCGTCTTTTGCTGTGTCTTCTTAGAAGGTAGGCGAACATTTTCTGATCATTAAACAGCAACCAAACTGCACCTTTATTTCTGGCACAAATTCCAAAGCTTCCTTGAATGGTACGGCTCTCTTCAAGGGCGATTTTGGCATTAAAAATCAGAAACTTCGAATTTAAATCTCAAACTTTGCAAGAAGGGGCGCCTTGGCTTAGCAAACACTCAGCAAAAATACCCATAATCATAATAAATTTATTCTAGGAGTTGCATTCAAATTTTCACTTTTAGCTGTGTGTGAATCAGCAACTCAAAAACTGGAATTATCATCAAAACTTCTTCTGTTGAGCACAATCTGCTAGTCTAGATGAGAAGCAGCAAATTCCAACTAGGTGTTGTATTTCAAACACGAAATTGGTTAAAGGCTAGGAGGTAGCATCCTCGAAGCAAGGTTCAATTGTCATTCCAACAGCATAACAGTATGATAACATGAATGGATACCAATGCTGGAACAAAGCCTTCATTTTATAGAAGAGTAGAAGACTCTTCAATCCCTCAAGAAAAGACGCCAACAATCACAGAGTCTCTTCAAATTTCCAAAAACCATTCAACTTCTCAAAAAGGCGTCCACTTTACAAGGCAATATATAAATCTTTATTTTAAAATATTACTCCTTCAAAAAGGCGTCCGCTTTATTTCCCAAGGCATTTAACTTAATTAATAATTAAATCACCTTTATGATAGCATACCCCTTCCAAATCCCCCTTTTAAAAACAACTTAAGTTGACTTACTAGGCCAAGGGGGTCAACTGCAAATAATAACCTCAATGCCTTTATTCAACATAAAAATGCCTTAAGAAAACAGACATGAATTGCAAATAAATGCTCCAACAGGAAATGATGTTCTGAAAGCTAACAAACTCCATACTGCTAAAAATAGAATTTACTATAAATAGTAAACTCTCAGAAATGCCAAAGAACCTCCAAACTGGAAACCCTAATTTTACCTCACACACGCCTACAGGCTTCCGGAATAGGCTGATGAGTGTCAGAACAGATTACTGATGAGAAGGGGACATTACACATGACATTCGAGTATCACTAATATTTTAATATTTGACTATGAAAGTGGTGGTGTATTTTTGCTATGTTATTTGACTATTAATATGGTGGTGTATTCTGAACTTAATTATTGCTGCAAATATGTATATATTTCTGATTTTTATATGTTTTTTTATTACCGAACCCAAAACGAACCCAACCCCAAAAAAAAATTTCCCAAACCGGCGAACCGGGTTCTCGAACCCGAACCCAAACCCAAAACCGAACCGGTAACTTAGAACAATCACATTGTGTAGGTAACAACCATCTCTAAGTTTACATTTCATGCTAGAGTGCAATCTCTTTTGAGTTGAATACACCATGTAATTATAGTGTTCTTCCATTTTCAACAAGATAATATTACCAGTTACAACTATGACATTTTTTATCTCTGTAATTTATTGAAGAAATTCAGTAATATATAATTACTATTAGCTCTAGCATAACATATATTTTACAAAAAGAAGTTCATCCATAGACAAATAAATAATTTGCTCTGCTGGTCAATACATAAAATATACCCTATGTCTCAAGTTTCAGCCATCAAAAAATCATCTATCTAAAAGGATGAACAAGATTTCTCTAACAAAGAGCTGAACTGTCAGTAATGGAATTTTTAATGACAGATTCCTCCTTACTTCAAAGAGATTTGCAAACATATTGATAGATAACATAATTAACATGGATACTTCCCTATTGAAGCAGTAAGAGTATGCAATGGTCCAGCTACTATATAAAATGGTTATCCAGTCTCACACCAGTAGGGAAGACATTGTAACCATCAGTTATATCAAATAGAAGCATATCCCCCACTGTCAATGCAACTTGAAGATCCTAGCCCTATGTGGGCTGATGTTGGAAGAAGCTCTCTTTCTACCTCCCACACCTCATCATAACAAAGAGCTCCTCAACCCTCCTTATATGTCTGGCATAGAAAAATGCAATCACAGTTAACAGGAGATTTTATGCGTTTCCCAAGTGACCCTTATATCTCCCTTTTACATTGATACTACACATGAAACTGAGCCAATACTATAATTTCTACATGAAAACCAAAAATCCATGCATTGTGCTATGCACAGCATATATTGCAACGAACAAAAGTAAGCAACCACACATGAAACTGAATCAACCCTATGTGGGCTGATGTTGGAAGAAGCTCTCTTTCTACCTACCACACCTCATCATAACAAAGAGCTCCTCAACCCTCCTTATATGTCTGGCATAGAAAAATGCAATCACAGTTAACAGGAGATTTTATGTGTTTCCCAGGTGACCCTTATATCTCCCTTTTACATTGATACTACACATGAAACTGAGTCAATACTATAATCTCTACATGAAAACCAAAAATCCATGCATTGTGCTATGCACAGCATATATTGCAAAGAACAAAAGTAAGCAATCAATCCCTTAGGGAACAAACTGTAACATAACCTCAATTATGAAGGAATTCTTCACATCCAGGTTTAGTAAAACATTGGATGACTATGGCCGGCTCGGGTAGTGGGATTGGCTTGAGGCTGTGGGATGGCTCCTCATGGTCTCGGGTTCGATTCCGCTCTCGGTACTTACCTGGTGGTTGTGGTGGCCGGCGCTGCAAACACTCGCAAGGACTAGTCTCGCCCCCCCGCTCGCCTCTAGGTGACACTGGGCGGGGGCCGCGGGGACACCCTGTTGTAACAAAAAAAAAAAAACATTGGATGACTATGCATTCAGAAACAAAGAAAAGAATTATATTAATGCTCATGAACAACCAAAAGTAGGTCAGTGAAACTCAAAAATACAAGTTGGGATAGCAATCTACTAAGGTACAAAAGAAACCTATGACTAAAAGTAACAAAAGACTCCAACAATGTAAAAATAATAGAACAGGTAAACTCTAGCCAATGATCCAAGTACAAATATAAATATCTATGTCAGGAAAAGACCCATGAAGGAAGCAAGAGTCAATGAGGCCAAAGTTGGAGATCCAAGTTGGAGATTTAACTACAACATTTTTGTATGAAAGTTCCTACTAGAATAAGAACAGATGACATCATCATTCACCAGCACAATAGGGCCAATGCAGGATCTCACAATGTCCACAAAAGACAAAGAATATGGGGGGCATAGGCTTAACAATCCTATGAGTTAGCAAAGTACGACCAAAATCTCTCCTAACATCCAAGGTCTACAATCCACTAAAAGTAGACAGAATAGTAACGCAACCTGTTATTGTGACCCAGTATGTGAGCAAGGAGATGTTAATGGCCCTTATGCCCAATATAAGTAAATCCACGATGCCTAGTATGAGAACTGAGAAAGTTGTGACACTCTAGTAGCAACATGCAAAGTTGCATGTTATCTTACTGACCTGTCTTCATCCGTGCATTAGTTGACAATGCCTAGAGGGCACTTTAACTGTTACAGATGCAGCGCAGATGTATATTCAATGATAGAATGTATTGATTCAACAAAGGTAGAATGTACATATAGATTTACAAAAGCATGAGATCCAATAATCACGGTTACGTGATTATAGAGACTTAACAGAAAGAAAACATAAGCATTAAAATAGGAACACGTCTAGTTCTAATACCCTCCCTTAATGCTTAATCTATCAACTACACCAAGATGCCCCCAAAATCTAACAAACTTATCCGAGCTCAAAGACTTGGTGAGAATATCTGCAGTTTGATCCTCTACCGGAACATACTGCAATGCTATGGATTCGTCTTCGACAAGCTGGCGAATGAAGTGACAATGGAGATCAACATGCTTTGTCCGTTCATGGAAGACTGGATTCTTGGCGAGTTTTAGCACCGCTTGATTGTCACAATATAGGGGGGAAGGGCCTGCTTGAGACATTTGCATGTCTGTGAGCATCCTTCGAAGCCAAACTGCCTCACAAGCTGCTTTAATAGCTCCTCTATATTCTGCTTCAGTCAAGGAGAGAGCCACTGCCTGCTGCTTCTTGCTGGTCCATGTAACTGCACCTGTACCCAAACTGAATACATACCCTGAAGTAGACTTCTTGTCATCAACAGAACCTGCCCAATTTGAGTCTATATAACCAATCAGCTTTGGATCTTTGCACCTCCCATATAAAATGCCAAGGTCAGAAGTGCCTTTCACATATCTCAGTACACGCTTCGCTGTAACCCAATGTTCAGCTTTAGGGGCTGACATGAAGCGAGAGATGTAGCTCACTACAAAGCTAAGGTCAGGTCTAGTGGCAGCGAGATAGATGAGGCTGCCCACAAGTTGCCCGAATTCTGATTTGTTCTCCACCGGTGAATCTAACTGAGCTGATAACCTCAGCCCTTTCTCCATAGGTGTAGATGTTGGTTTGCAATCTGTCATCCGGAACTTGTCCAACAAGCTCTTGGCATACTTCAATTGTGAAATGAAGGTACTGCCAGTAGACTGCCAAACCTCTATACCAAGGCAATAATGGAGTAGTCCCAAATCTGTCATGTCAAATGATTGACTAAGATTATGTTTGATCTCCTCAATCAAATGATCTGAACTGCCAGTAATGATTAAGTCATCAACATAGACAACTAGAAACAAGATATCATCACCAGTTCGATTGACATACAAATTAGAGTCAGAAGGACTCCGTTGAAGGCCATGATCAATAAGGTATTGATCAATCTTCATGTACCAAGCCCGTGGTGCCTGCTTAAGGCCGTAGAGTGCTTTCACCAGTTTGCATACCTGGTGTTCTTTACCAGCAACCTTGAAACCAGGAGGTTGCGTCATGTAGACTTCTTCCTGCAAATTACCATTGAGAAAGGCACTCTTTACGCCCATTTGATGGACTTTCCATCCAAACTGAGCTGCTGTCAAGAGGACAAGCCGAATGGTACTCATCTTGGTTGTAGGAGCAAAAGTCTCCTCATAGTCAATGCCCTCTTGCTGTGAACACCCTTTGGCTACCAACCTAGCCTTGTATTTATCAAGGGTTCCATCAGCGTTATACTTAACCTTATAAACCCATTTGCAGCCTATGGGTTTCTTCCCATGTGGAAGATCTGAAAGCTCCCAAGTGTGATTCTACATGAGACTATGATGTTCAGCTGTCATAGCTTGTTCCCACTCAGGTGTGCCTTTAGCCTATGTATATGTTTGAGGCTCTGAAATGCTATGAAGGTTGGCCATAAGAGCAAAATTCACTGTATTCTGTTGTTTGCTCTTATTCCGAGCAGATCTACCCTCTAGTAACTCATCATCATGAAGAGCACCAATTGTCGAAGCCCACCATTTAGGTCGTAGAGTAGATGAACCAATATCAGAATCAGGAGGAACAACCTCTACTAGATCAGCTGGAACTGATATATCTAGAAGAACATCCAGATCGTGCTAAATAGGGATCGGTGGTGGAATCAGCTGCTGAGGTACCTACACCTCAGTGGAATCCCTCCCATAAAGTGGACCAAGTGGAAGATAAACACTCAAATCAGAATCTTTCTGAGGCTGATCCTCATAACAAACAGGAGAAGACTGATAGAAGAGCCCACCATTCTCATCAACCACGACATCACGACTGAAGATTAGACGATCAATGTCTGTATCTATCAGTCTGTATGCCTTATGGTTCTCACTATAACTTGTAAACATGAGCTTTTGGCTCTTGGAATCCAACTTAGCGCGCTGAGCATCAGGAATCCAAACATGAGCTATGGAGCCAAAAACCTTCAGGTGACTAATGTTCGGCTTACGTCCAGACCAAGCTTCTTCAGGAGTCATCTTCTTCACAGCATGAGTAGGAGATTTGTTCAGAAGATAAACAATAGTATACACTGCTTCAGCCCAGAACTTCTTAGGAACATGTCTATGTTCCAACATAGAACGTGCCATTTCTGTAATGGTGCGATTGCAACGCTTGACTACACCATTCTGCTAAGGGGTGTAAGGTGTTGTGAATTGGCGCTTTATGCCATGTGCAGCACAGAATGTGGAGAAATCTTTGGAACAAAATTCCCCTCCATTGTCAGACCTGAGAGTAATAATAGAAGAACCAGACTCTTTTTCCACCAAGGCCTTAAACTGCTGAAATATGCTAAACACCTCTGATTTAAGCTTCAAAAAATACACCCACATCTTTCTGCTGAAATCATCAACAAAAAGCAAAAAATACCTAGATCTAGTGACGAAGGGTGTGTGCATTGGACCACATACATCAGCGTGGACCAACTGTAAAACCCTTGAAGCCCGCCACGAGTCGCCATCAAAGAAAGGAGTCCGATGTTGCTTTCCAGCCTGACAAGCTTCGCAAACTCCATGAGTTTGAGTCTGAATCGTAGGTAGACCACCAACGAGATCATCTCGTGATAACTGAGAGAGATAGTTCATGTTCAGGTGCCCATAACGCTGATGCTAGAGACTGCTAATAGAAGTGCTCCTGGCTGCCATAGCGTGCTCTTGAGAATCACCAGAATCAACAAGTCTATAAAGACCATGATCCTCAAGTCCCTGAATGACGGTAGTCTGTGTCTCTCTTTCAACAATACTGCATGTAGGCATACTAAAAACTATGTCCAACTGAGGAGAGTGAGTCATAATCTAACTTACAGAAAGTAAGTTCATCTCCATGCCAAGTACAAAGTATACATCGAGAAATATCAAATTTCTCCCACCAGATTGAATTTGTACGTTGCCCTTGCCGACAACAGTATACTCTTCGCCACCTCCAAAGATAACCGAATCTCTGAAAGGCGTGTACTGAATGAACCAATCGCGGCGATGCGTGAAATGGCGTGAAGCACCAGAGTCAATGTACCAAGTAGAAGAGTTTACAGGATCTGTAGGACTCTTTGCCATGAGTGCAAAGAAGGCAGACTCATTCTGCTCAGTGTGCTCCGCCGTATGTGCTTGTGGTCTAGACTCTCCTTGCTTGCCTTGTGCAGAGGCCAAGCGTTTCCAGCAATCCTTCTTCATGTGGCCAAACTTGTGACAATAATTGCACTGAATATTCTTTGACTTCAAAGAATCTAAAGATGACCCCTGATTGTATTGCTGAAAGGACGAAGGCTTGCCCTTACTCTTCTGAAATGTCTTTGCAGGGAATGCCTGCACTGAAGAGGATGAAGTAGCACTAGTACCAAACTGTTGTTTCCAACGATCCTGCTGTAGAAGTTTATTGCAGAGATCTGGAAACGTCAAGTCAACATTAGTCGCTGTAATGTTGAGCGTCTCAATAAAGTGCTCATACGAATGTGGTAGACTTTTCAGAGTGATCACCACCATATCTTCTTCCTCCATTTTCCGACCAATAGCCTCGAGCTGATCTTGAATTTCCTTGATCCTAGTCAAGTGTGCCTGCAGAGGTGTATTCTCATCCATGACGATGGAAAACATGTTCCTTAGAAAGAACGCACGACTCTTGTAAGAAGTCTCATGAAGAGCTTTCAGAAGATCCCAAATCTCCTTTGTTGATTTACCTGAAGGAGCCTAAGGCAACTGGTCATCAGTGATTGATAAATTTATGAGCATAACTGCTTCCCGATTCTACTCATCAAACTTCACCTGATCCTATCAACTGTGGGAGGTCGTGTTATGGTGCCCCAAAACAATCGCGTCAAGACATCGATACTCAAATATCGTCATCATACGCTGCTTCCATGTGTTGTAGTTGCGGCCGTTGAACTTCTGACTGTTGTCCAACATGATGTTGGTCAAAGAGGCCATGCTTCACGCTTCTCAAGGCACGAAAAATGAAGATAACTCAAGGAGATAGACAACACAAAAATTGAGACAACACACCCTATACTGAGGAAGAAATCTGAACACGAATTTCGAGGCACTAGCAACTGGTGAATGAATTACGGGTTTCCAGATTGCTGGAAAATACTAGAAAATACTGATACTGAAAATTGAAAGTAGTGGGGCCCACCACAGCAGAGCTATAGACTTGTCAGAAAAGACAAATATTGTTGGAAAAGAAATGCCAGATGGTCCAACTTCAAATCCGTTGATTAAAGAAAGAGACTTGGCTTGCAAAAAGAAACGTCTTCACAGAAAAAAACACTTCTTAATAGAGAAGTCAAAGGACTGAGAAATCCCGTCTTCAAACAATGAATAGGCACGCACTCAGAAATGCAGTCGTATGCTCTACCACTTCAGAAATCTCGAGCAAATGAAAAAACAAAGCACACAGACTTGTATGCGGAGACACCCACTCCAAAATGTGCGCACAATCACGGGAGAAGTGCGAAAAGAAAATCTCTACCAGAAACCTAGAAGGAGTCTCGGGCACAGAATGACGTGATTTTGCGTGCAAGACCAAACAGAAATTGCATGAGAGAGATCACTGAAGAACTCACGCAAAACGCTAAGTCGGCATGCACTAGGATCCGTTCCATAAAAATCACGAGCAGGAGTGACTTGAAGCACAGGAAACTCCAAAACGAAGAACACTCTGATCACGGGAAGTGCTTCAAGAAATTACGAACGCTCTAGCCAGAAGTCACGAAGCCATGCACGGAAATCTCAAAAGCCCGATCAGTGTCGCACACACACAGAATGTTGATCACTGATGACGCCAATGCACCCAACGAGTGGAACATAAAGAGACGGGATGCGCACGATCACAAAAACGCATGCTCACGGGAAATGAACACGGCTCCAAACACGACTTGATCAACACACGAGCATACGCACAAAGTATTCAAAACGCAAACTCACAACCTCGAAAAATTTCTAAGGCAAGAAAATTAAAAAAAAAAATGCCAAATCAATCGCCCGCTTTGATACCATGTTACAGATGCGGAGCATATGTATATTCAATGATCGAATGTATTGATTCAACAAAGGCAGAATGTACATATAGATTTACAAAAGCATGAGATCCAATAATCACGGTTACGTGATTATAGAGGCTTAACAGAAAGAAAACATAAGCATTAAAATAGGAACACGTCTAGTTCTAATATTAACACCTCCAACATCTGAGACACATCTCTGAAGGAATATCTAGAGAATTGACAGAAATAGATATAGTACTCCAAAATAGAAAGGAAGGCATATCCTTTGCAAACACACAAATGAAAAGTTGGCTTCAAATTGAGAAATGATACTGTAAACTGGACCCCAAACTAGGTATACATTGTAGCAATTCCCACAAGTTCCCTTTTACTTGGAACCTAGAATGCATGTTTTTGAGACATTAAATATCACAACTTTAGTCTCACTAGAAAAGTCCACAAAAGCAAGCATGGGCAACTAAATGTCTTTGCAAAAGACCAAGAGGATGAGAGGACCACATTGTCAGCCTAAAAAAGTACAAGAATCAATATATTATGCAATGCACCTGTTATTAATGAGATAACAGTGCTGCAGAAAAATATTCTCAAGCTCATCTATATAAATCCAAAAGAATCAGTGATAGAAGGCACCCCTTTTAACTTTGAAGTAATCTTGAAAAAATCAAAAAATCAATAAGAAAGCCCAAAGTTGACCAACAACTACCTTATAAAGCATCACATTGGTAGTCAAAATGAGCTCTTATTACCAAAAGAAAGCAAACTCTCAAACAGAAAATTACTGGGATCAGTATCAAAGGCCCTATTAAATTATACGGCATAAAAGAAGACTTCACAATACTCATGACAAGCCTCCCCAAAAAGAGCCCAAAGAGTGAAAATATAATTGGCAATCTCAAAGTCTCTCATAAACTGTGTCTATCCCCTTACTCTGAAATTATCCTGTTTTAAATGATCATAAAGTCTTGTGTCCAACATTGTTGCACACAACATGGAAAATGTATTCACAGTCATCATAGTTCTGTAGTGATTTGAATCCGGATTAACATATAAATTAGGAATTTAGGAATGGGACGCATGGTGTGTCATGACTAAGAGGGAATTAAGCCTGGGCAAACAATCTCATTAAATAGATTTGCAATAAGGAAAATAAGTGATTCTATAGCATACATCAAAAACTGAAGCTGAAGCTCTTCACAATCTGTTGCTTTGCTAACATAGAATTTCAATATAGCTCTACTAGTATCTCCAAAAGAAAATCAATGACAAGCAAGAGAAGAGGAGACCTCAACAGCAGGTTGATCAGGAATATCATATAGGGATTGCCATGGATATGCTGTAATGGGGGGTATTCTAGATCTGATTCTCGAATGAGCACATAATCTATGTGATCTGTACTTGCTGCTTTTATTATACTTAATACAAAAAAAAAAATCTCAGGGAAATTATGGAGATCATCAAGTTCTGTCACTTAAATCCAAGCACCAAAAACTGCCATCTACAAGATCTACCACAAACACCCCATAATGGGTCCAAGCTTTACAACCATGAAACCATCACCAAGCCAACAAGCCATAATCCTATCCATGACCCACAAAACCACAAAACTTAGTTCACAAACTCTGTGAGTACTAACCGAGTTGCCGAGTACTCGCATGTTTTTTTACCGCAGGAGTATTTGCAAGTTTAACTCACAAATCTGCACGGAGGGTTTTCTGGCAAACATGTTGAATGGCCAAAAATTACCAAAAATATTAAGTCCCAAAACTAACTACCTTAACTTGCCATCAACCGTTTAATCAATGTTGGATTAACAGAACTAACTTCACTACCTTAGAAGCAAGGGAGATTGGATTGGATGACATTGATATGGTGGAGGAGTCATTGGCATCTAGCAGCAGGGTGGAACCACAGGCCCAATCTTCTAGGCCAGGCAAGGAGCCACAATCAAATGCGAGAACCATACCCTCTACCCCCCAATTTTTCACTAGGTTGGGGAAGAGGAAATTGTAAAAACTTGTAATTTTTTACTTGCCTAGATAGGAAACTTATGATGATTTTCAAAGATAACCATTATAAATTCATAATAGTTATTAGTTAGCAGCTGGCTATTGTATCCATTATCTGGCTCAGAGAAGCATAAATCCTCAAAAAATCGCAAAAATCCCAATTTTTAAAAAATCTACAGCTGAAACAATTTTTTCCCCAAAAAATCCCCGATTTAATCAGCCATGATTTTCAACGATTTGGAAGTGTTTAAATTGCGTAAAAATTGCAAAAAATTTGCCCAACCAACCCATTGTGAAACCATAACCATGCAAAATCGCTATTTAATTGGGTTTTTTCATTGATTTTTAGCACAAAACTGAGTGCTGGCCGCTGGGATGTGGTTCAACATCAAAGATTCGCTAGATTTCATCAGGTTGCTAAGGCAAATCGCAGGCAACCTTGAATGGACATATATTCCTAATCAATGTTAAGGACATTAAAATAGAGACACGTTCTTTGGTTAGCTTCTACGTTTGACGTTAAGGACATTAACATGGAATGGTTAAGAGATGTGCAGCCTTAGGCTTGTACTAATGTTTTCCATGTATATAAATCCAAAGACACAATTTAGTGGGAAATAGTAGGCAATATCATAAATACCAAGTAAGGCTTCTATCTTAATTTTTTAACATATTTGAACCTTATAAAAGTACTTTCCAAAAGTAAATATAGAAAGCCAAACTAAAATCAAACAAAAATCTATTGGCTTGATATCAACCTAAAAAGGTTTGTTTTCTTTGAATTCTTGTGATCCTTGACTATTCAAAAGAATTTTAACATTTCAATTGTCAACAATAATACCAAGGTGGTTGTTTAGATTATCAAGGCTAGGTTGGGACAAATTTCCTTTTCAGATGCTAACAAAGTGTGATAATTTGGAGCTTCAATTTGACTCTAGCCATCAAGTTTTAATGATAAGCAGGTAGGGTAGTGACAATTGTAAATCAAGTGGGAAGCATAAGTATATACATAATAGTATATAAACATTGTGGAACTAGAAGCAGAATGGTTCCTATCATAAAGATAAAAATCAGCTTGTAATGCTGAAAAAAAAATTGTAGCATTATTTTATATCAAAATGAAAGATTGTTTTGGTTATATTTAAATTTCCTATTTATTCTACAGGCTTAATGCTTTGTTAATTGGTAACTCAAATCATGCCCTACACTTGTTTGTGAACTACATTCCATTCAGGATCGTCATATACATGAAGGTTTAGAAGGCTTGCAAGAAATACAATAGCAGTGCATGAATGCTTTAGAAATATATAGTGTAGTATTCCGTGCATGTCAAATAGGAAACGGGCAAACTAATACATTCCTTGAGAGAATTCATGCCCTAGTCTTGTGGGCTTATCTTAATCCCTCTCAAAGCAGGCCTCATATATTTTTCTCTTTAATGATCCAGATAGGTTTCAGCAGCAACTATCACATTGAAAGGCAATGTTCCTCGTGCTTTTATTTTCCATTGAAACTTGTACGCAAAATCAAGGAAAATTTACTTGAATAATAATAGCTAAAATTGTGGCTCAAATAGTTGCTCTCTTCTTTTGTACTAGCAAGTCTTTATTATCTAATGGAAAAATATTTAACACTCCCTTTACTATTTTACGAATCTGCTAAAATAGTTATCAATGAGAACATTTCAATATCATTTATGGTCTTTTCAGAGTTAAGATTTTGTTTCAAAAGCATTTTCTATTACACTATCTTGAGCTATTTGATTCAAAACATATTAAGTTGAACTTTGCAATTGCTTCTTTTGTCATATAATTTCCCTTTCACACTCTTCATATAGTTCTCTTTGACATTGTTCTAGAAACTGCAAGTACTGTTAAATCACAAATATGAACCAGTTGATTCCCATTTTGTAATTTATGATGTTTTCCCAACAAAGAAAAAATGTCTTTTTAATGACTTTCTTGAGCTTGAGGATTTTGAGATCCTAGAGGCCAACTTGGATATCATGAGGTTGAACGACTTAGGAGAAGCTTTGAACCAGAGCTTCATCATTAGGACTTGCAGCCCTCTAGCATAGCTCTATTTGTAGTAGCAAGAGTCATTGGCTACGTTTGATCTTTTGGAACTTTTTACTTAGTTTATAGGTTGACTTTGTACAAACTATATTGTATTTGAAATTTATTAACTGTAACCATCTAGTTATTATTTATGCACTATGAAGTATGCTTTGTGCAATGCAATGTAATCAACGATATGAACATAAACAACAAAATCCTATTTTCTACGATTCATGTGTTAAACTCTATTTTATTTGCTCTCTATATCTCTATGATATGGAAATGCCCTTAAATTTCATAAAAAGTAGTTTTGTCTCTTTTTCTACAATTTTTTATGTTTTTTTCTTAATCTGATTTTTTCAAAAAATCTTATACTTTGGGTTTGCCAATTTTTTCCCAGAACGGTTTTTGCTGCTACGAGATTTTGGCTTCACATGATGATGCGGTTTTGTAATCCATATGTATTCAAGAATCAAATGTAATAGAAAACACTTCCTCATGGTTCTTTGACTCATTTGATACATTTTCCAATTGAATTTTACTAAAAAAAAAGGAGGTTTTTTAAGAAATTTTAGTATTTTCTAAGTTGTTGAGGTTTTGCTAAATTCTTGCCTAGTCGAAAATTTTGGTTTGTCAAGCACTCTTGGAGTCCAAGTCTACGAACTATGCCACAAAAAGCCTCTTAAACACACAATAGCAACCACAAATAATCAAAGAAGCTAGTCCTCTTTGGACACATAAACTCCAACATCTTCCAAAACAACTCTACAAAGCACAAAACAAATCAATACAATAATGTTGATTCAAGGACATCTATTCATCAAATGCAATAGAGAACTTATCAGTGATGAGAACAAACAATCCCAACCCCATCAAAGATAACTCCATTATCTGTTCCAAAACCATAACAAAATCTCATTTAGCATACACACTCAAAAAATCAACTTTATACTTCAGCTTGATCAAGAACACAATAGGTTATTAAATCCCTACATGCCAAACTAACAGCACCATCGTAGATCTCAAAAATACCATTCCAACACTTTAAAAAAGAAGACAAACCAAGTCCGATGACAAGGTTATGGCCTTCCAAAGTGTCAAATGGACATCAAATTTAATCTGCTATCCCAAGCCCTAAGGTAAGAGTCTGAAAATAAGCAAAAAAGTGACCCCTGACAATTTTTTGTGAGGAAACCAAACATGTGATTATAACCGAAGTAGCCGGTTCTGGTACTGGTTCGGATTCGGGGGTTCGGTTTTTTTGGGGTTGAGAGGGGGGGGGGTTGTTCGGTTTGTTTTGGGTTTGTTAGTACAAAAAACATGTAAAAGTAGAATATATATGCAGCCTAGAAGACTGAATTAGGATTAGAATACCACATAACATCATATAAACAACAAAACCACCATAAGCTTGAATGTCGTTTAAAACATGCATGATAAATATTCACCATTCAAACTTCAAGCTCAATATTGTTAAATTTAGTGATCAGATTTGAATGCTCAGAAATTAATTCAAAAAACAACACAATAACACAGTAGATACCCTGGGAAAACCCTCCTCTTGAGGGAGAAAAACCCAGCAACAATATATCACATATATATTGAATCAATGATGAAGACTCCTTTTTACAATTGAGGCCAGTATGAGAGCCTATCACATACACATCAATCTGATGCAACAGATTGAAACAAACTAATGAATATCACAGCCAGCAAAATGTTGAACTACTCCTTCAATGATAAACTCAGACTGCCTTGAGAGAACTCATAGACTCAGAATGAATATCGAACTCTACTTGAATGAATAACGAATGAACTGATGCTTGACAAAGAGAATGACAATGAATATATATACAATATCAAGAGGAGGACGTGACTCTTCACAATATCATGTCGGCCTCCTTGAATCATCATGTCTTTAATAAAGAAGTCGGCTGTCTTGAAGATCGCGCCTTCTCATAATTCATATCAAGGTCGGCCTTGATAATAATCGTGCCTTTTCATTATAGTTTGTTTGCTTTGACAAATAGATATAACTTTTCATAATTGCGCCTCTAGGAGTCTTGATAAATTAAATAGGCACTGGCTATAATTTAATTTATCATAAGTAAAGTGATTTCTGGAAGAATACTACAGACGCTGCCCAATGAACATCAACAAATTTTACAACACTTTTAAAGTTTTAATCATCATATGGATTCTCTAAATCATCAATATCAATGTCAACATTGATGTTATATCCCATCCCTGAATTACTATTTACTATTCATTTTAACTTGAATGCAATGTGAATTTATGGGATTAAAATGTTTGACAGGTGGAATGATTAGATGAAATATATTTGAAATGCAATGTGAATTTGAGACTATGCTGATTTATCAGTGAATGTGATGAAATATGAAAGTGCAATGGTTAATGCAATGAAATTTATATATTGATAATGTGATGTATACAATTTGATGAAAATGGCTAACTACGTGTTTTTGACTACCAAGTGGATGACAGGATTGGATATTGCGCCTCCAGTGGATGAGGGGGAGTATCACCCAGGAGAAGGAAGTGGATAAAGAACCCAATCATAAAAACCATCTGAGCTCGTCAAGGTGAGCCTAGGACAAGTTTGAGGTGTTAAATTCGTGTAAGTTGGACCTTGTTCACGTTATGAGGTTATTTAACTTAAGTCAAGTTTTAGGAAAATTCCTTGTAGGAGCCTTAGGGTTTGGGTGTACTCTTGCATCGCAAAACGAGTACTTATATAAAATACGAATATTTATAAAGATAGTATTGTCTATTGTTACAAAATTGATAATGTGAGTTGTGTGCTTATGAGTAATTAGGAAGATTAACATGCTATTCTATATTTATGCAATTTGGAAGGTACCCATGTTTAAATGTTTGGATATGTGTACATGTGGGAGCCTGGGATATGTACCTATGTATACACCTATACAAACAATCATATTTCTAGTATAAGTGTATATGTAAGTGGGTATGCTAGTGCTAACTAATGTGTACAAATATTTAAATATATAAATATAAGTTAAGATATTAATTTCTTGGTAAAAGCTATTTTAGGAGATTAAATGGTCTCCAAAGTGGCGTAATATGCTAAGCTGTAAATGGTAACTAAGTTGCTATAAATCTGCCCCATACAAATAGCAACGTAAGCTTAGTCAAAGGCAGAAACTGTATGCTAATTAATAGGGATCTGTTACAGCTCTATTAAAAGACACCAAACTCCACTTTTGTTGTTGACAAAGTCAAATCTGTTAGTTAAATCAATAACAGATTCTGGGCAGATATATTTTGAGTAAATGTTATCCTAAATGGGGACTTTGTGGGCGACTATTATCCACTAAGTAATAGCCCTTAAATGTGAACTGATTTTGGTATAAATAACTTCAAATTGGGTCGACTATTTGTCAATGAACTTTCAACGTGCTTGGAAGAGATTCTAGAAGCACTGAGATATTTTAATTGTGTAACTACTGCTGGGAGTGGTGAGAACTTTTTGGAGGCTTCAACTGCTTACATTTACTGTTTTTTGAACCGACCTCATTAAGTTGGTTGGTAGTGGCTTGAAGGTGATTATTCTTTTCCTTTTTCTATATAAACTGTTGTTGTATATTGTTTAGGGGTTACACACAAGAAAAGCTAGAGTCGCCATTGCTGTTATGATTTTAGATAGAGAGATATAGGTTGCATAGCCGTCAAAAGGACTGCGTGTTTGCTTGGGATTGAAAGAATAAGCATAGAGGTCAGTGAAACCATTATTGAGGCTGATATACATGTTCTAGGCTGAAGTAGACCCTTTTTTGAGTGTTGGCATAACAACTAACACCTCTGGAATGCGAGATGGTACGGACAGCTATGCACACTACGCAATGAGTGCTCTTCAAATTAGGAGGGGAAGCTCCCTCGTTGTGCTGACAAAAGTACCTGAAAAGGGAAAAGTAAACAAAACTATATCCTGTCCTTTTGTCTCAGCTGTAAGAGGCACAAGGTTTAAGGAAAACTCTATACGTTGCAGCTAAGTATTTTCTGGTTTTGCAAGACTTAACTACAACACTCAAAACTAAGTAACTTATCTATCCAATCCCCTCAAGAATTCAGAGCATGAGGAAACGGAGCGGGAATGATTATCTAACGATAAGTCGGGTACGGACTCACAACGTAAAGGCAAGGTGGCACAACTATCTGCTTGTTTGAATAGGCTTATTGGAAACAACAATATACGATAAACTAAGTACAGATTCTCAACTTGAAGGCAAGGTGGCACAACTATCAGCTCAATCTGAATAAGTTTATTATTCACACACATCACACGATAACCAAGTACAGATTCTCAACTTGAAGGCAAGGTGGCACATCTATCAGCTCAATCTGAACGAGTTTATTGAACACATAACATAAAGGATAGCCAACTAGGATAATAAATTGCATAGGCGAGACACGCATACAATCTACGATCAACTAGCCACTATATCTAACTAAAGCAAGAATTCACCATCATAATTGCATGAAACCCAAGTGGCATAACAATTCATCACAATAGTAATACTCATAAATACTCATGAACAGATACAATAATAGCAATACTACAGGCAAGGTAGGCATAGCTTGTATGCTATCACGCAAAAGTTCTTGAACAGATACAATAATAGCAATACTACAGGCAAGGTAGGCACAACATGTATGCTATCACGCAAAAGTTATGTACAAATGAGCAAAAGCTCTTATTTATAGACATCGAAAGGTGTAGGGAACCCTAAAATCACCTTGAGTCAACTACAGTCTTGCAATGCATGCAAGATTATTGATAAACCCTAATAAAGCAAATTATACAGTTAATTGGAAAGCTACCATTAGTTAACCGAAAACCCTAATTTATGTGGACAATGTGCAAGCATGCACGTCCTTACTGAAAGCAAGTTAACTGGAACACTACCATCAGTTAACGTAAAACCTAAATACAACTCCAAGTGAATAAAGATAATACCAGAATAGACATGCATGAGATGAGACAATGAGTTAACTTGAGAAGGTAGCATCAAGTTTAACTCTTGTGTGTAATGTCTATTTTAAGAGGTGGGAACTGAAGTCTACTGGCTGAGATCTCGAGCAACCAATCCCTCAACGAGATTGTTAACTGCATCAGCATCAAAAGGTCATCACAATTCACTAGTTGTCAGCAACTTGAGCAATCTTGGCAATCTTTGCACACTCAAACTAGCATTTCACTGACTGGTAACTTTGGCGGCTCTGTAACTGAAGTGATGACCATTATCTCTTCTGCAGCTTGATGTCTCTGACACTTTTCTTTTAATGAAAGAGTGTTGTATGACAAAACTGCGAAGTTTGACTACGCACACTCTGGTTGTGAGAAATGCAAACAAACTTGTTGCACATGCAAAATTCCAACGGTTTCAACCCTCTAAACCAGCCCTGGAAGACAATTGGCCATACGAGGCATGCAACCATATGAATTTGAGTGACTACGCCTGTCAATCTTATGAATGCACTTGATACAAATCGGTCTCAACTTTTCTGATGAAGTCATGAATTAAGACCAATTTGGTCTTGAATCCCGTCTGTGTGAACTGCACTCTGAAAAACTCGCATGTTGACTGTGAACACGGCTATATTCTGACAACTTTTATGGAAAACTAAAAATACCCTGTTGAGGCTAAAAATAGCCTATCGAAGGGCAATTTTCGGCAAAAAATCTGAGATATGGGTTTTGTCCACAAAAAGATTCTAAGACAACCCAAAACGTCATATTTGCAAAAATTTGACTTCTACTCGACCATGCAAGGAATTTTCAGTTGAGAAAATTAGAGCCTCGAGAACTGATGCTCTGGAGTAAATTTTCCTAAAAAATTCTGGCACATGGGTTTTCTTGAGGAAGCTATTCTGAATCAACCCAGATGATTTGTTTTGTCAAAAGTTGCCAATTCTTCAAACATGCGAAAGAATTTAAGACAAGAAATAGAAGAATTTAAGACAGAAGAATGAGGTTTTGATGCTTTTCTTCTGTTAAAATCGCCAATCTGCCTTGAATTCTGCTGATAAATTTGGACTTGTACCTGCAAAGAAAGTGTTTTGATGTCTTCGCCAATGACTGTTGATGAGAATTCGCCCAACTCTAAAGGAAATTCGCCTTTGCTCTGAAGAATTACGAATTTGCTCAAGCTGTGTAAATGAAATATGACGCCATGCTTGAATTAATAGAGAAAAATCGTACCATAAAAGCATGACTGCAAGAATAGAACCCAGACTTTGAAAAGAATTGTTCTAATTGGACCCCCTCCAGTTGAATTGATACTGACTCGGAGTTCGGATTACAAAATAATAATAAAATATTCAGCTTGCTTTATCATGCGAGTTTGAAACCTAGCATCAAAAAGGCACCAATAATGAATTATTGAGAAAAATCGTCATTTAATGCCTTAGCATGCAAAATAAATATTTAATATTATTTTATTCAGTTGACAAACCGCGTTGAGCTCTCGGATGGATTCGGCGACCTTCATTGATTTCAAAAAGTCCTCATTTGACCTCATAGGCGTCCATTTGCTCAAGATATGACGTTTTTTATTAACTTCCTACTTTGTAGCTGACTACAAAGTTACAATTGACCATATTCAGCACTGATTTCCGGATGACTGAGCAAGGCTGTGACTGCACCGAGATATTCATCGCGAAGCCTGCAAGGAAAGGAAGAAATGTCTGCTGGGAGTCATCACTGCAAAATCCATCATTTAACACCTCAAAAAATTAGGCACCCTTGATTAAATTGATTTTCAGACACCAGACTTAGCCGTTTCTCCATACTACCATATGACGCTTCAAATGACTGCTAACCACGAATGGTGAACCTTGCTAACTGGATGATAGGCTCACTGCGTGACTAGAAGTATTTCGCATCCAACGAATATACGCAAGGCACCTGAAAGTTGTATTAAGGACCCCAAAAGCAAGGGTGCCCCTGGCCTAAAAAGGCTCAAACACCATTTTGACAAAAGTACAACTCTCAACCAAATGCCCTACTTCGACCTCTGATATCGGGAGCTGGGGTGACCTGATTCGCACACCGTTTGTCTCAACATGTAGCCAGAAGGGCCTACGAGAGATGTCTCTAGAGGCGACGAAGCAAGAAAACTGCTTCTAAGACCTCAAAGAGAAAGGCGCCTTTCTCAAGATGGAATATACAACCAAACTTGGCCATTTTCTGAGATGTCTTCATTTTTCAGTATTTTGTAAAGACCTCACATGTACAAGCGTTTGCCAAATCCCGAAGGCTGACGGCTGGGCTCGTTGGATAGCTAGAGTAATTGCGCTCAAGTCCCGTGAAGACTTCGAAAGCAAATAACACCATCTAACAGGCCTAAAGGTTGGGCACCCCTAGCCGACAGAAGTACAGGCGAAAATACCACATTTTTCCACCCTCTGATTTACATGTCTGGCAGAATCTCTGCCACGATCTCTCAGAATATCGGACTGACTGGCTGACTAGTGCATTGCGAAACCGGACTAGAGTAGCACAGATGTCAGGAAGACCTCATCTGCAATCTCATTCATCTCAGGGATCATTCTGAAGGGCACCCCTGGGCTACAGGGGCGCAGCTTTGCCAATTGACAACTTTTTGTGATGTAAAGCCTTCTCGTAACCTCAACTTCTGACCTTGACTATCGGAGCTCTGGGTCTCGGATGTCTGCATTCGATAGCTCGTCGGATAGCCAAACTAGTCGTGAAGAGATTACATGCATCAACAGGCAAGAATGCCAGAATCTAGCCCCTCTTCAAGAAGGGCGCCCCTAAGCTACAGGGGTGCCAAAGCTTTGTAAACTAATCATCTTCGCAATCTGCAACCTCTAGAATCCTCAACTTCTGACGTCAGTTACCGGAGTTCTGAGTCCCGGATAACCTCGCAAGATAGCTCATCGGATAACTAGGGTAATTCTGAAGAGATTGACTGTGTTTATGAGCACATGCCACAAAATCTAGACCTTCAAAGAGAAGGGCACCCCTGGACTACAGGGGCGCAATTTTGCTTTTGCCTGAGAAATCTTCATAAATTGATCACTGAAATCTTTGTCTTGGTCACTGAAATGACCATGCAAAGGTAAAATTGTCGCCGTGCAATGCTCCTCCATCGTGAAATGCCTCGTTCTGAGTTCCCGATTCAGGTTCTGATCAATAGGCACTGCCTTTGACTGACACGACACTGACCAAACTCCATGCTTGATATTGCCCAAAAACTGTTTTTGACATCATTTTAGCAAGGTTTAGACTCTTTTATGCAAAATGCCCTAATGAAGCAAAAAATTTGGTTTGGGTACAACACTGAGCATCCTAACAAGCATGTTCTAATTTCCAAATTCTGTTTTCTGTCTCTCTTTTTCCTTGCATGGAATAAAATCTGGTAGCTCTCTTGTTTTCTGAGTATTCTTGTTGAGACTTGTAAGATAGCAAACTGTATCACTGTGAAATAGGATTTAAGCTTTTGAGCAGCATAATCTCTCCTTTTTCCTTTTGAAATTTGTGAACAATATTTAGAATAAGAATTACTAAAAGGGCTAAGACCCAATATTATATATGAGACTGTTATACCGTTTATTGAATGGATTCTTGGAGTAAAAGTAAAAGACTGCTTGCAAGTTAAATCTATTGAGGTTGGAGCACCATAGAAAGGATGCTCACTAACTGGTAATAACTGTTCTCTAGTGAGCCCCTTAATTAATAAGGTACTGCATGCTGTTCATCATAAATATATTTGATTTACTGAGATAGTAAATGATAAGGAAAGTATTTCCTACTTGTATAGATAACTATAAGTTCATACGAACATATAGCTTAAATGCTAACATAAGGAATGACCAAGAATAGGTCAGATTGGTAACATTGAAGTCACATATTAAAAGCTGACCATTATAGAAGCAGTGTAATGTTGATGTTCAGGAGCAGTGTCGGTCTTATCTTCCAGTGATCTCCTTTGTTTCATGTTAATAAATTAAATCATACCTTAGAGCTATTTAATTTATTGAGACATCGATTCACTCAAGAGGCATGATTTATTGAGTTGCAATTATTTGTTAAGGCCGACATGATTATTGAAGAGGCACGTTCAATAAAGAAATTCATTTGTTATCAAGCCGACCTTGAAATGGCACGATTCCTTATGTGGCCGACTTCTTGCTCATTGGATACGACTCAATGAAGAGGCGCCTTTCTCTATGATGGCCGACTTAATTTGAAAGAGTGACGACCTTTGCATATTGTATATATATTCGATGGTTCTCTCCTTGTTTATCATTCATTCATTCAAGCATATTCGTCACACGTCAAGTGCGAGTTTATTTACAAGTGCAGATCATAGTTGAAGGCTGAGTTTCTCCATCAGCGAATTATCTTATTGTATTTCTGTGTTGCATCATATCTGGTGCTTATATTCTGGTCTGCAAATTGACCTCTTGTAAGGAGATCATTGTTGGTGAAATTCAATATATAAGTGATATATTGTTGCTGGGTTTTTCTCCCTCAAGAGGAGGGTTTTCCCAGGGTATCTGCTGTGTTGTTGTGTCTGATTTTGAATTAATTTTCTGTGCTTTAACCTGATCACTAAAATCTAACATGTAAGACTGTCTCTGCATGAGAATATGGGCTAGTTTATTGAAGGCAGAAGCCTTAAATCCCGACGTTGATAGAATCACAACAATAGTGTCAAAATTTACTTTTGAGTTCTGAAGTTATCCAGTTGTGAACACCTTAGTGGGTGGGGAACAATGAGATCACCTTAAGAGGTAAGCTTTAATGAATACAACTCTTATATTAGTAGAACTAGCTGGTCTACAGAGGTTTAACCTTAATAAATAAGACTACAATGTTACCATGATAGGCCAGAACTTAAAGGTAGCTATATTCCTAATGGAATATTATATGAATCAGTATACCTTATGATGACCAGATAGGTCAAGATTTGATTAATCATTATATTACGAGGGAAGTAGCTCTCAAGGGTTATGCTAAGGATTTGAACAAGAGGTTGTAGCCTAGACCCAGGTGGTTACCCGAAAGTCACTTGGGTGTTCGAGTCTGAAATTACTATCAACTCAAATGAGTTGTTACTTAGTGAGACTTTATATTCTAAGAAAGGATTTCATAGTGGAATTAAACACTGAATCTGAGATTATAACATGAGGAAGGAATCTTCAGTTCAAGAGTAACATTTAATGTTTATATAAGATGAACATATTGTCAATACTGTTTGTTGTGACCAAGAGGGTCTAGTCAAAGATCGTGGGTCATGAGTATCTACTACTAACGCTTAGAATGGGAGAGTAAAAATTCCCATATATACTATGAAAGACTAGAATAAGCGGCAGTTGCTAAGTCTCAAGAAGTTACGGGAATGTAACTTGGCTATTCTAGGTCAGTAAAGTATAACCAGTCAAGTTGTTTATCGACTTAGTAAGTGAAGAACTAGAACATGTGGCGGTTGCCAAGGCCCAAGTAGTTACGTGGATGTAACACAGGTGTACTAAAGTCTGAAAGACTTAACAGCCTAGGTGTACTATAATTGAACAAGGACCAGTACTATGCTCAAGATTGACAGGCGTCAAGGAGCAATACTATAATCAGATAGAACATTAGTCAAGGAGCACTATAATGCTCAAGATTTACAAGTGTCTAGGGGTATGACATAAATGAAGATGTTTCCTTATAGAATGAAACCTTGTGTGATGTGTTATCCAATAATCAAATAGTAAGTTTGAATTATCACAAGGTCAGATAAGTCTCCAAGTCGAGTAGGGTGGGTGAACATACAACTTTGCTCCAAGTAAGTAGTGAATGTATTTTTACACAAAACTTTGGCCAAAGTGGGTGCATGAGTCACTACATGCACGTGTTGGTTCACCGTGTCCAAATACTTAATGCAATCAGAGTTGTTTGTCATAGTTGGAGGTCATCCATAGTTGATAGACGATATTGGTTGAGTAGATCACAAACACCAAAGCTCAGATGGCTTTGATTAGAGGGTTCCTAACCACTCCCTTCGTTGAAGGGCAGGGACACTTCCAGTATAGAAGGTGTGGGGGGGACTGCTTAAGTCCGTGGTTGGAGGTAAAGCACTTGGGTGATGCTCTCCCTCTGCAATTGACTTGTCGAGTCTTGGAAGACATAAAGATTGAAAGCATCCAGATAAGGATCTCTAACTCTAAACTCTTTTGCTTAATGCATTATGAAATTTGAAAAGTTGATTTAGTAATTTAATGGAAAAGAAATTGTGATATGTACTTTTAAGATTGAATCATTGATATGAAATCATTTACGTATATTCATGTTTATTTCATTTATGCAAATGAAACTTATGTTTTAGAAGAAATTTTATTTTCCTTATTTTTAGGTATGTTTACTTTTCACTATGAAGTTAAAAATTTCCATGTAATTACCTTGTAATAAGGTTGTGGATGTTACAATTGACATTAGATGAAGTAGGAAGACTAGATGAATCACAAGTAGTGCCAATGGCACTATCACTAGCACTACTATTGTGCCCATGCTGCTGCTGGATATCTGACTCCTCATATGCAATATGGTGGGAAGTGGAAGCATCCAAGTCAATATGCTCTGGCTCTATATCCCACAACTTCATCTCCCCTTCCTTGTAATCACGTTGTTTGTGTGAAAGGTAACGCAAGTTGGAATGCACATATACTAAGTTCTCTACTCTTTTTTAGAGCAATTTATTGCACTTTACTGAGTGGATGAAAGAATATGTGCTCCAATTCCTCTCAGATGCAGATGAACTAGCAACCTATGAAGACAAAGTAAACAATTAAAGTAATATATTATAAAAAATTTAAAAAGTATTAATTATAAATGTAATTATGAAACATTTAAAGCTAAAATATGAAAATTTATTGAACTTACTTGTGATAAAACTTTGATTGCAAGAGGCTGCAAATGTTGGAAGTATTGTCCATGGAAGTACCACCAACTATGAGTATCCTTTAAGAACCTATCATGAAAAGCATCAACACCTAGACCATTTGAGTGCACAAAATCAATGAACTCATTCGTGACTGCACCTCGCAATTCAGGATCACGAAAGAGTCTCATGAATGCTACCTTGTACCCTTCAACCACTTCAAAATCTCTATATGGAGGAAGCCTTCCTGTAACTGAAAGAATCTGACTACTGTAGTATTTTGGAGCCAATGCAAAGGCAAGGTGTAATGGAGTTGTCATTTTGTTCCATCTTTCTTCAACAATTGTTTGCACTTGTTTGAAGAAAGTCTCTTTAGGGTCTTGCTCTTTCGCATTTATGGTGCACTTGATCTTCTCAAGCATTGATTTTATACCATCATATATCTCTCCAATGCATGGCTTGTCCATGTCAGTATAGCAAATCATACTCAAAATGGGCTCGGTGAAACTAAGGAGATACCCACACGATCCCACCATGAGTCATCTAATATCATGTTCTTAATTTTTGTTGCTCTTTTAGTGCTGCTTTGCCTCCATATAGACCAATTGTTGCCAATCACCATGCTAGAAAGTGCCTCTCTAACTTTCACAAGTCGTCTCAAGACGATTGTGTTAGAGGCAAAGCGGGTCTCTACAACCTATTGCAAATTAAAAAAATAATTAAAATTTAAAAATAAACTTTAAAGAAGAATTTAAATTAGAATACACAATCAAATTATGAAAATGTAAATATTACTTCACTTACCTTCAATAGCTCCAATTTTGAAAATGATCTAAAGATCCCTTGAGACAAGTGGTGGTTAGTGATGAACATCTGAATGTCCTCAACCTCTACATACAATTCTTTGATCCATGCAATTTTATTCCCAATCTTTTGCAGCATAAGATTGAGTGAATGGACCGCACAAGGTGTCCAAAAGATATGTGAATATCTTTCCTCAACCAACAACCCTGCAGCTCTACAATTCTTGGCGTTGTGCATTACAACTTGAACAACGTTGCGGGGTCCCACTTCCTCAATGGTTGCAATGAGAATATTAGCAATAAATTGTACATCTTTTACTTGCCCCTCACAATCCACAAATTTCAAAAACATTGCCCCTTTAGGGGACACCGCTATGACATTGATCATAGGCCAATTTTTTGATTCCTTCCAACCATCCAAAACAATGGACACACCTGTCTCAACCCATGAATCTTAAATGGGCTTCAATGAATCTTCAACCAATGCAACCTCCTTTTCCAATAAGGTTCCACGCACCTTCTCATAACCTGGGCCCTTGTACCCTTTTGGAGCTTCATTAACTGCTCTCAACATCTCTTTCCAATATGGAGAACGAACAACATTAAAAGGTATTCCATTCGCATATATGCATCTTGCTACATTTTGGTCAACAATGGCTCTACACCCATTTTGAAATGCAAGTTCCAAAGGCCCCTTTGTTCTCTTGTTTGCAATATGTTGTGCACTTTGAGCTTGAGAATCCGGAGTGGCCATAAATGGGTGGTCTTCTACCATAATATTGGGATTAGATGGGGGTTGCATTCCCTTTGATTTTTTTTAATAAAGGGTGATTTCCTTTTTGGACTTCTCATGCATCTGCTGCTTCTTGCTCCATAATGTATTTTGCAACTATCTCAAGTGGAATAGATTCATTGTCTTTTCCAAGGCAAGGCTTGATGCCTTTTCCAAATATGCCACACAAATGTGCTTTCACCCTAAAATATGAACTAGAATATTGAACATCACATCCATTGCATTTCCAAACGTAACTACCACCACCTAGAACCGGTTTTATCATTTCAACATACTTCCATAGAGGAGAATTTGGATCTGTTTTGAACTTTGATTTAGTTGCGGAGTCGGAACCAATTGACATTGTGATTCCTATGGCAATTTTTTTGCAAACAACACATTCAAATTTTGAAATTTCAGAACAAAAACAAAAAAGTTGAAAACAAAATATTGATTTATAAAACCTAGCTCTTTTGAATCTTGCATACATTCATAGAAGAATGGAAAAACATAAATAAACCATAAAATTAAACAAAACAAAGTTTCATGTTTGTAAAACAAAAAAATGGATGAAAAAACTCAAAAAAAATGAGAAAAACTTACCTTTTTTGCAAAAATATCCTTCAACAATCTTTGTGGCAGCCAATGAACACTTGCAAATCTGTAGGAATGGCAATGCAATCATTTGTAGAAGCTTCAATGATCAATCTTCAACTCCTTTTGTCAATCCAACAAGCAAAAACGAAAGCTCAGCCTCTTGGAATGAAAATGCTTGTTTGCAAAACAAATGAATAAGAATGAGGTAGTTTAGGTGTTTAGAGTGATTTAGAGATCACTTTTAGGGTTTCCTTGGGCATGGGTCAAAGTCAAACTCTATAAAACATTAAAAAAATGCTCAAAAAAACACTTTTTGGTCGCCTACCCATGCGGGTTTTGTTTGGGTTCGCCCGAGTTCGGTCTGGCTTCTACTTGGGTTCTCTTGGGTTCTATCTAGGAGAATCTGACCAAGAAATGAAGGATCCTAGTCGAACCCACAAGCGAATCGACCCAGGATCCAAACCAAAAGCGAACCAAGGGTTCCAGAGGCAAATCCTGTAACATAGATTATAACTGAAAATTAAGTGCTCTCCACCATGAAAAATCTGATATGTATCACAGAAAATGTCTTTTGCAACCACAAACTTAGTTGAATCGATTCTCTTAAAAAAATCGACTTCAAGGAGTGCCAGTCATACCAAACATCTCCTATGTTGTCACCAAACCCTTTGCATGCTTAGTGTTTGTAAGGGACCAAAACCTAAGGGGTTTTAAACACTAGGATTTGATAACATATGAGAATTAAGTGCAAGATCCCATGATCAATAGAAAAGAAAGCAAATGCATTCAATAGATCATTCACATGCAAGAACATTACAATATTGGAGGATACCTTTAAGGTTCCCCAGAATTCAAACATACAATCAAAAAAGAATGAATTATTGTCATATTATAACTTATTATTAATTATTACTATAATAATTACATAGTTATGGCATCTCATTGTATGGGTATAAACTAAGTCACAAGGTTCGAATTCAAGTTTGAATTCAGCAACAATAAAATTCGAATGATATTCGGCAAGGGTAAAAAATTCAGAATTTTGGCATTAAATTTGCCTTAAATAATTTTTTTCTTTAAATATAATTACATAAGTAATATATCCACAAAATTATCAAAAGAGTTTAACATTGCTAAATAGATTTGAAGTCGTCATAAAAAGACATTTATAAAATATAAACCATAAACAGACTTTGTGCTTAGAATGATCTATGAGCAATGATTTATAACAAAAATAGGTCGAAAACCCTAAAAATTGTTTTTGAAAACCTTAAATAACACTTTTCCACAATATATTTTAATGAAGAAACATGCGCCTTTTTTCCATACAAATTTTTTGCCAAATTTTATGTAAATGTTTGAAATCTAGAAAAATTTGAATTTCTTGCTTGAAATTCACTGAATGTTGTGACATATGGTATAAATGGGGCAAAGCCTGTTGATGTTTACAACGTCGGGCCTCTTACTTCCAGCCACGACTTTGTATCAAAGCAATAAATAAAATATAGCCAATCGGCTATTTAATTTATTGGAGACGTTATTAGTGAAGAGACACTTCACTTGGAGAATAAATAATATTTATTTGTTTATTATTAATCAATTCTTAATGAGGCCGACCTCATATTATTCGCCACCTTCATTGAGATACAACCCTTCATATGTGGCCGACCTCCTTCCTTGAAAGGGCGCGATCCTCTCTTCATCTTGTATATATATAACATGTTGTTTAGTTGATCGATAATCATATTCATTCATAGTTCGATTTCATAGAAGTGCAAGTTTATTCAAGAGCAGATCGAAATCTTCAAGAAGGCCGAATTTATTATCAAGGAAGAGCAATATTGTTATCAAGAAGTTGCATCAAGTTTGGTGCTGATATTTAGCCTTGTGATTGGCCACATTGTAAAGAGACTTGCTGATTATTATTCAATATATAAGTGATATATTGTTGCTGGGTTTTTCTCCCTCAAGTTGGAGGGTTTTCCCAAGGTATATGCTGTGTCAAATTGTTTAAAATTGCTCTATATCTGCTTATTTAATTTCTGATCCTAAAACTAACATGGTATCAGAGCGGGTTTAAGCAAGATCATGATCAAATTTCTATAAGCAGTGTACTCTTCCTCTCTTGTTCTCATCTTCGTGTGTCTATCTTCTCTTCAAAAATGGTGAACGGTCTCAAGGTTGAAGATAGACTTGAAGGTGCTTCTAACTTCACCTCTTGGAAGTTTAGAATTTTGATTGCATTGGAAGAAAATGAGATTGTTGAGTTCATGGAGAGCAAAGTTCCCGAGCCTTCCGATGAGAATGAGAAGTCACAACGGAAGAAGAATGGCACAAAGGCCAAGAAGATTTTGATTGATTCTGTGAAGGATCACCTTGTGCCTATTATCTCCAAGTTGAAGACAGCGAGAGAGATGTTCAAGACCTTGGAGGGATTGTATGAGATCAATAATACAAGCAGAGCTCTTGCATTGAGGCAACAACTTCATCATATCAAGATGGCGAAAGGAGATTTTGTCATCTCCTTCTTCATGAAGATCACCGAGTTAAGAGATCAGCTTTGTGCTATTGGTCATATGGTTGATGATAAGGACTTAGTCATGTTGGCACTTAATGGTTTTCCTCAATCTTGGGAGCCATTTAGCCAAGGTATTAGTGGAAGATCGAAACTACCAAAGTTCGATCGACTTAGGGCAGATTGCATTCAAGAGGAATCGACATTGGCAGCGAGAGGCAATGGGCGAAGTTCTACCAATGAAGGCATTCATGTACTTGCCACTCAATCATCGAAGAGGAAAGGAAGAGAAGGGAAGAAAGGCAACTTCAAGAGGAACAAAGATGGAAGATCGGATGGTGCTCCTGAATCTAAGAAGAAGAAGGATCTCTCCCATATGCAGTGCTTCAGATGTGACAAGTTTGGTCACTATGCGAAAGATTGTCCAACTAGACCTAAACAACATGCTTCTATTGCGGATGTCAGTGAGATCTCTCCTCAGAAGGATTCAAGAGACAATTCGACTGGATTTCTATTTATTTCTGCCCTATCTAGTAATGTTCCAACAAATAGCAATACATGGTTGATTGATAGTGGCGCCTCTCGTCAAATTACTGGATTTAGAGAACATCTTTCAAATTTGGTGGAGAGAGATACAAGCATTCAAGTCATAATTGGAGATGATGCATGCTATTCTGTGAAAGGTGTTGGAGCCTTCTCTCTTCACTTCGATTCTGGCATCTCTCTTCAGTTGAGCGATGTGTTATTTGTACCAGGCATCAAGAGGAACCTTGTCTCAATTTCAGCTTTGGAGGACAAGGGATATCAAGTTGCATTTTCTGAAGGAAAAGTTCTTGCATGGCCGAAGAACTCTAGCATCAAGACAACCCGAGTGATTGGTGTTCGGCAAGAGAGTCTCTATAGACTTTCCACTCGTCCAATGCAGGCATTGTTGCATGATTCCACCAGTTCATGATAGCTTTGGCATAGAAGACTTGCTCACCTTCATTTCAGAGCACTCCCATCCATGGAGAAGATGGTCACTGGCCTTCCAAAACTCAGCGAGGAGCATGCAGGTACTCGTCGAGGATGTGCATCGGGTAAGAATACTAAAGGTCCTTTTCATAGTAGTGAGAGTAGATCAAAATTTATTCTAGATCTTGTTCATTCTGATTTGTGTGGTCCAATGTTTGTTGCTTCCTCGAGTGGTTTCTTGTATTATGTAATTTTCATTGATGACTACTCTAGAAAGACTTGGATTTATTTCTTAAAGACTAACGAATCTGAAGAGGTACTTGAGAAATTCAAAGAATTTAAGGCTCAAGTAGAGAACTTGTCCGAGAAGAGGATCAAAGTTCTGAGATCTGACAACGAAGGAGAATACATCTCTGGAGGCTTCCGTAACTTTTGTATCAAGGCAAGGATTAAGAGGGGGTTTTGTGTTCCTTACAATCCATAGCAAAACGGTGTTGCAGAAAGAAAGAACAGATCCATTGTTGAGGCAGCTAAAGCTATGATCTATGATCAAGACTTGCAAACCTTCCTTTGGGCAGAAGCATCTAGAACGGCAGTGTATGTTCAGAATCGGAGCCCTCATCGTATTTGGTGAACATGACTCCTATAGAAGCCTTCACAGGTGTGAAGCCTGAAGTTAGTCACTTGAGAATCTTTGGTTGTCCTATGTATGTTCATGTGCCTAAAGATAAAAGGACTAAGTTGGAACCTTCTAGCAAGAAAGGAATATTTGTGGTCTATAGTGAGTCTTCAAAAGCATACAGAAATTACATTCCAAGCCAGAAACAGATAGAGATCAGCAAGGATGTTACATTTGAAGAAGATGTTGCATTCAAGAGATCTAAAGGCTCTTACATGGAGATAGATAATGAAGACCATGAGACTCCTTAGGACATGGAAGTTGACCATACTCCTGAGATTCAGAGGGAGACTACCGAACCAGAAGAAGATGGTGATCCAGTTGAGCCGTTGGAACCAACTGATGGGCTGAGAGATATTGGTATTGGTCGAAAGAGACCTCTATGGGCTAGGCAAACAATGCAGGAGGCAGAAAAGTTTGCAGCCCCTAGAGGAACATTCAGAGAAAGCAAGAGACCACAGAAGTTTCCAAGCTATGTTGCATTAATGGGTCAAATTATTGAATCTGAGCCTTCCAGTGTTGAGGAAGCTTCAAGTTAGCAAGTATGGAGAGATGCTATGGTTGAAGAATATCAATCTATCATCAAGAACGATGTTTGGGATATAGTACCTAGACCAGAAGGGAAATCTGTTGTATCGTCTAAGTGGTTTTTCAAGATCAAGCATGCGGCTGATGGAAGCATTGAGAAGTACAAGGCTAGCTTTGTGGCTAGAGGATTCTCTTAGAAAGAGGGAATGGACTATGAGGAAACATTTCCTCCGGTTGCTCGTTATACATCCATCAGGACTATCATTGCTATTGCAACGGCTAAAGGATGGAAGTTACATCAGATGGACGTGAAGACTACATTCCTTAATGGTGTAATTGAAGAAGAGGTATACATTGAGCAACCTGATGGCTTTGAGATTCATGGGAAGGAGTCTCATGTTTGTAGATTGAATAAGGCTTTGTATGGCCTTAAGCAAGCTCCTCGTGCTTGGTATGAGAGGATTGATCGATACCTAATGAGCTTGGGCTTCTCCAAGAATGTTGTTGATTCAAACCTGTATTTCAACGTAGTTGATGGTGAGGCATTAATCTTAGTTCTTTATGTTGATGATCTATTTCTTAATGGAGAACATCTCATTATCAAATGCAAGGAGTTAGCTTCTGAATTTGAAATGAAGGATCTTGGATACATGCATTACTTCCTTGGTTTAGAAGTATGGCAGAGGCCTAATGAGATCATTCTGAGTCAAGGAAAGTATACAATAGACATCTTGAAAAGATTTGGCATGATGGATTGCAAATCCATGTCTACACCAATGGAAACCAATTTGCAAAAGCTAAAAGATTCTACAGCTAGTTCAAATTTGGTGGATCCTACTATGTATAGGCAATTGATTGGATCATTGACGTATCTAGTTAATACTAGACCAGATATTTGCTATGCAGTGAGTGCTCTTAGTCAGTTCATGTGTGAACCAAGGCAAATACATCTTGCAGCGAAGCATATCCTGAGATACTTGCGTGGCACAATTGGATATGGCTTGAGATATTCTTCCAGTGTGGGCCTAAAGCTGCAAGGATATTTTGATTCTGATTGGGCAGGGTGTGTAGCTGATCAGAAGAGCACCTCTGGATGTTGCTTTAGTTTGGGGACTACGATGATCTCTTGGTGTAGCAGCAAGCAGTCTTTAGTGGCACTTAGCACCGCAGAGGTCGAGTTTATTGCAGCTTGTGTGGCAACTCGAGAAGCAGTGTGGCTTCGGAAGCTCCTTGTAGGATTGTTTGGATAATCGTTGGAGCCAACTGTCATTCATTGTGATAATCAAAGCTGTGTGAAGCTTTCTGTCAATCCAATGTTTCATGACAGAACAAAACATGTTGAAATCAAATACCACTACATCAGAAATATGGTATTGAGGAAAGCTATCCAGCTGATATAAATTTGTACTGATGAGCAGTCAGCTGATATTCTCACCAAACCTCTCTCCAAAGTGAAGTTTGTGCACTTCCGAGACAAGCTTGGAGTTGTGGAGAATGAAGCCCTAGCTGAGAGGGAGACTCAGCATCAATGATCTTCTGTGATTTGCTTTAATGCATCTTTCTCTGTGAGAGAAATTTGAGGTGTAAGCCCTTGTTTAATGCATCTTTCTCTGTGAAAGAAATTTGAGGTGAAAGCCCTTGTTTCCACCCTCTGGGAGTAGCCATGGTGGTTGTCATGTTGAGTGACTCCATGACAACATCACATTGAGAGACTCAGTGATGATTTCCTTGTACTTGTGTTTATTCACCCTCTAGGTATAGCCATGGTGGACGTCATGATGAGATGACGACATCACGTTGAGTGACTCCGTGATGGGCACTTGTGTAAAGTCCCCATCTCATCAGTAATCCGTTGTGACACTCATCCGCCTATTCCGGAAGCCTGTAGGCATGAATGAGGTAAAATTAGGGTTTCCAGTTCGGAGGTTCCTTGGCATTTTCTGTGAGTTTACTATTTCTAGTAAATTCTATTTTAAGCAGTATGGTGTTTGTCAGCTTTCAGTACTTCATTTCCAGTTGGAGCATTTAATTGCAGTTCTTATTTGCCCTCTGAAGGCAATTTTTATGTTGAAATAAGGCATTAAGGTTATATTATGCAGTTGACCCCCTTGGCCTAGTTGAACAACTTGAAGTTGTGTTTAAAAAGGGGACCTTGAAGGGTGATGCCTTCATGGAGAGTTTTAATAATTTTTTATCATGAATATTATGCCTTGGGAAAATAGACGCCACTTTTCTAAAAGTGAATTTTAAAATAAAGTGAAAATTCTTATGATGCAATTTTGGACGCCACCTTGAGAAGTTGAAAGTTTTTGGGAATTTGAAGGGTCTCCTGTGTCTTTTGATCTGCTTCTCAGGCATTTGAAGAGTTTGTGAGCTCTTATTTATTCAGGGTCTTTGCTCCAGCATTTCATCCATGAAAATTATGCTAAAGTTATGCTGTCGAAATGACAATTGACATATTGCTTCGAGGATGTCTACCTCCTAGCCTCTCATCCAATTTCGTGTTTGCAATATAACACCTAGTTGGCTACATTGCTGCTTCTCAACATCAGACTAGCAGATTGAGCATCAAGATTGAAGAATTTTTGGAGTATTTTCACAGTTTTGATTTCCTGGTTTATCAACAGCTGAAGCTGATTTTTGTTCATATCTATTGGAGTGATTTTATTTCCGTTCTGGGTACTTTAGAAAATCAATTGTTGATACAAGGCGCCACCTTCCACAAAGAATTGGAATTTAATTCCAAGTATTTATTTTTTACTTGCAAAATCGATTTTCTAAGGAGGCCGTACCATTTAGAGGAGCATTGGGATTCGTGCTAAATAATCTGGAATCTTTGGTGTTCGTTTCTGGAATGCATCTTGGGCGCCAAACTTCTAGGAAGCATTTGCAACTAATATCTCATCATTCGGAGGTAAATTGATCAACTTATGAGCATTTCATGAATTCACAGTTTGCTGGTTGAATTTCCAGAATTCTGATTTTTATATCAGATTGTTTCAATTTCCAGTTTTTGGTCATATACTTCAGTATTTGAGTGTTATATCATTGTAAAAGTTCATACTTCATATCTAAGATTCATTCCTTATCATTGTAATTTGTAATCTACAGAGTTTAATTTGTAAGGTTGAGATTAAGCATTACTAATCCAACCAATCTTTCAGTTCTACAATTACTTACTGTTTTTTCATTAAATTACCCCTGGATGGTTTACCGCCAGTGTGGACAATCTGTTTTGTAACTCTCTTATACCCACTTTCATAGTGGTGAATCCCCACAGCTTTGTGGATGCCCGCCGCAGCGGATGAATTGTTTTTATTGTAATCTTTTCCCTCCACTGTTTGGTGGTAGTGTGGAAATGCTTTTCATGGCTGGTTATCCGCCTATCAGTTTATAATTTCAAATTTCTTCACTCCGTCATATGTTAGCACCTCGCCCTCAGTGGGATCTTGAGTGCACATTCTTGACGTTGAGTAGTTTTCATTTCAAGTCCAGTTTTCAGTTTGAGGCTAACGCTAATCCAGTTAACTATTGCTGGTTATGTTGTGTTAAATTCATCGAAAAAATTGGTTAGCATATTTCAATGGTATCAGAGCAGAAGACCCTGCCATCCTGTGGCAAATTGCAGTTGGTTAACTGATGAGTGAAAGAGACACTAGGCCATACACCAGAAGTCAGGCTAGAAATCAGCATCAGTTTCCGCCCGTTCCAGAGGCAGATACCTTCTCAGAAGTCCTAAGAGATCTTGGTAAAACAGTGAAAGGTTCAGATAAATCAATGGAAGTAGTTGAACAGACAGTTGTAATAATGTCAGACACTGTAAGGAGAGATAATGATGAGAGGGACAGAGTTGAGAAGAAGTTTGATGGGATGATAGATATGATGTCCCGATTATTGTCCAAGTTGGACCAGCAAGCAGCTCAGAATATCGTTCAGCCCCAAAATAACTCAACTGAAGAAAGCAGTGGAGTTAATGGGAATAATAATAGTAGCAGTCCCGAGGTGAATACAAGAGACAGAATTGTAGGTCAGCATGCTGCAATTCCTAGTGGGTCATCCTCTAGACCCCTTTTTCCCGTCTTCACACCAAGGGAAGAGCAACAACCAGTTGAAGCTGCTCCAAACTTTGTTGATGATGCTCGTCAAGCTTACATGGAGTACGTTTCTTTACCTCTTGATTTGAGAGGTACTTGGACCTTTGATCAATACATGAATCAAAGGAGTCGGAGAAATGGTCGAAGGAATGATCAACGTCCTCCTACAGCACCTAGAAATGATTTCTACCAGGCATTGGGAAATATCACTATGGAACATTTTGATGGTAGTAATAAGTGTACAGCCAAATCATGGGTACAAAAGTTAGATAACTACCTCTCTCTTAGACCTATGCCGGAAGAAGATGCTATCAAATTTGCTACCTTGCATTTAGATGGGATAGCTCATGAATGGTGAACTCATGGTTTGGTCACTCTTGGCCATAATCTCATTCGCACATATGGAGAGTTTACAAATAAGTTGATAGAAAGATTTGACACCAAAGATCCTGAATTGAGATTCAGAGAGTTGGCACAATTGAAACAGCAAGGATCTTTAGAAAACTATGTGGCTGATTTTCAGAGGTTGTCAGTAATGGTGCCAAACATTACTGAAAGAAGACTTGTAGTTCTTTTTGCTAAAGGTTTAATGGAGCCTTTGAAGGGTTGGGTCAAAGCATTTGATCCACCAACGTTAGATGAAGCTATTAAGAAAGCTAGGAGCATGGAGTTGGCAACCCCAAGGCCTAAGTTTCACTCAAAACCATTCAGCCATAAGAAAGATAAAAAGCCTTCTTCAAATCTGCCCAAGAAGTTTCCACCAAGGTTGTCAGAAGAACTCAAAGAACAGCTTAGAAAAGATGGAGTTTGTTACACTTGCCGTGATCCTTGGGTTAAGGGTCACCGTTGCTATGGAAGAGGCAAAGCAAATCGAATGGAGGGCTATTCTGATTATGGATCAGAATTTGATTCATCTGATCAGCAATACGAATCAGCAAGTAGTGAAGGTGAAGAAGTTCCAGAAGACAAGTCCGAAGAGGTGGGAGATGGTAGTGCTTTCGCACAACTATCAAGTTTCCAAAAAAATGAATCTTTTAGGATTCATGGAGTTGTAAATTCACAAAGGATAGTTGCTCTAATTGATACCGGAGCAACTCACAATTTTATTGATGAAGGATTAGTTGCTAGAAAAGGTCTGAAGACTGAAGACTTTGATGGTTTCAAGGTAATGGTTGCTGATGGTTTTACTATGTCTTGCACAAGGAAGATTCCTAACCTCTCCTTGCAATTGGGGAATCATGAGATTAAAAATGATTTTTATGTGGTGGGAATTGGAGACACTGATGTTGTGTTGGGCATACAATGGCTGCGATCTCTTGGAGAGATCACATTGAATTTGCAAACTATGGAGCTGAAATTTCAGTCTAATGGAAGGAAGGTTGTTCTAAGAGGGGTGTCAAATGGAGGCCCTCGAATTGTGTCTTTGAAGAGGATGGAAAGGCTGATCGACCACGATCAGGTTGAATGGGCTGCTGAATGTATGGTTCTACCAGCTGATCCGGTAGAGGAGAAAAGGCAATATCATCCTGATATTCAAGCCTTACTTTCAAAGAAGAGCAAAGTCTTTGGAAGCCTACCTCCTGGAAGACCTCCTGAAAGAGGTTCTGAGCATGTGATTGAGTTAGAAGAGGGAGCAAAACCTGTTATAACTACACCTTACCGCTATCCAAAGAGGCAGAAAGATGAAATTGAAAAAGCCATCAAGGAGTTGTTGGAAAGTGGTTTCATTAGACCAAGCAAGAGTCCTTTTGCTTCTGCAGTGGTGCTGGTCAAAAAGAAAGATGGTACAATGCGTATGTGTGTTGACTACCGCGCATTAAATCAGAAAACCATCAAGAATAGATATCCTATTCCTAGAATTGATGAGCTTATTGATGAGCTCCACGGGGCCATGTTCTTCTCGAAGATTGATCTTCGTTCAGGCTATCACCAAATCAGAATGAGGGAGGCGGATATAGAGAAGACAGCATTTAGATGCCATTTTGGGCATTTTGAATTTCTTGTCATGCCTTTTGGTTTAACAAATGCTCCAGCCACATTTCAATCTTGTATGAACAAGATTTTTAGACAGCAGTTGAGGAAGTTTGTGCTCGTCTTCTTCGACAATATTCTCATATTCAGTAAGTCATGGGAAGAGCACCTTAAACATTTGGAAGGAGTGCTTAGTATTCTAGAGGCGGAATGTTCGTTCGCCAAAAAATCAAAGTGTGAGTTCGGGCTGACAGATCTCTTATATCTTGGCCACATTATCAGTTCAAAGGGTGTGAAAGTGGATCCAGAAAAGATAAGGGCCATTCTTGATTGGCCAACTCCAAAGAATATTTCTCATTTGAGAGGATTTTTGGGGTTATGTGGATTCTATAGAAAATTTGTGAAAAGTTATTCTCATCAAGCAGCACCTCTCACGGATCTTACAAAGAAAGGAGTTTTTCTTTGGACTAAGAAGGCACAAGAAGTTTTTGATAAATTTAAACAAATCATGAGTACATGTCCAGTATTGGCTCTTCCGGATTTTACAAAATCTTTTGAATTACAGTGTGATGCTTCAAGTGAAGGTGTTGGAGCTGTTCTAATGCAAGACAAACATCCTATTGTCTTCGAGAGCCGGAAGTTGAGAGGGGCAGAAAAAACTTACTCTATTTATGACAAAGAGATGCTTGCCATCATGCATGCTTTGTCTAAATTCCATCAATACTTGGTGGCAAGTAAATTTGTTGTTAAGACTGACCATAATAGTCTTAAACATTTTATGCGCCAAAAGGATTTGAATGAAAGGCAGCAGAAGTGGGTAAGTAAGCTCCAAGCATATGACTTTGACATTGAATATGTCAAAGGAAAAAATAATATAGTGGCTGATGCTCTTTCAAGAAGGCCTTATTTGCAGTCACTTTGTGAGTTATCAGCAGATTGGAAGGAGTTAATTGCTGCTGATTATGTTAAAAATCAGTTTGCAACCAGCTTGTTAGAAGGTCATTTGGTTGATGAAAGGTATAAGTTGGTTGATGGGTTAATTTATTATAAAGATAGAATCTTTTTAGTACAAGAATCTAAGCTTAAAAAAGAAGATTCTACAATCTTTTCATGATGTTCCCCTTTCTGGTCATCAAGGGATTTTCAAGACTTATAAGCAGATTCGTGAAAGATTCACTTGGAAAGGGTTGAAAGAAGAAGTCTTGAACTACATTAGAGAGTGTCCAATTTGTCAAAGAAATAAAAATGAACACTCCTATCCAGCTGGTCTGCTACAGCCCTTGCCCGAATCAGAAATGGGAAAGTATTGCCATGGATTTCATCACTGGGTTGCCCAAAGTGCAAGGACGTGATTGTATTTTTGTTGTGGTTGATAGATTAACGAAATTTGCTCATTTCTTTGCTGTCACCACTTCATTTACAGCAGCTCAAGTGGCTGAGTTGTTTTTCAGAGAGGTTTTCCGTTTGCATGGGTTGCCTAAAACTATTGTCAGTGATAGGGACAGCAAGTTCCTAAGTGTTTTTTGGCAAGAGATCTTCAGATTGAGTGGGACAGTGCTTACTCCAAGCACTAGTTATCACCCACAAACAGATGGGCAATCAGAAATCGTGAACAAATGGTTAGAGGGTTACCTAAGAAACTATGTTTCAGGACAGCAAAGAGCTTGGATTAAATGGCTTCATTTAGGAGAGTATTGTTATAACTCTTCTTATCACATGTCAATTAAGATGTCACCTTTTATGGCTCTTTATGGTTATGAGGCTACTAATTTTGTTGATTTAGTGTTTGGTGATAGCAGAGCTCCTCAAGCACTGGATATGTTACAACAGAGCCAAGACATATTGAAATCCCTCAAGGAAAATCTGCAACAAGCTCAAAATCAGCAGAAGTTATACGCTGATCAGCAGCGTGTTGAAAGGTCTTTTGAAATTGGGGACATGGTCTATTTGAGGCTTCAGCCATATAGACAATCTTCTCTCAAGAAAAGTGGTGCAGAAAAGTTGAAGCCACGCTTTTATGGTCCTTTCAAAATCACTAAGAGGATTGGTGAAGTTGCTTATGATTGGAGCTCCCAGCTGAAAGCAAAGTACATAATGTCTTTCATGTGTCACGCCTCAAGAAGGCAATTGGACACAATGTGGTGGCTACATCAGAATTACCTCCATTGGATGAGGAAGGTCAGTTGGTGTTGATTCCTGAAGAAATCCTTGATACTAGAGAGCGTTCTTTGAGGAGGACAATCAAAGAATACTTGGTTAGATGGAGGAATTTACCTATTGAAGATGCCACGTGGGAAGGAGAACAGATTTTGTTGCATCCATCTTTTCAGTTGCTTGAGGACAAGCAATTTCGAGGAGGGCGGACTGTAATGTCCCCATCTCATCAGTAATCCGTTGTGACACTCATCCGCCTATTCCGGAAGCCTGTAGGCATGAATGAGGTAAAATTACGGTTTCCAGTTCGGAGGTTCCTTGGCATTTTCTGTGAGTTTACTATTTATAGTAAATTCTATTTTAAGCAGTATGGTGTTTGTCAGCTTTCAGTACTTCATTTCCAGTTGGAGCATTTAATTGCAGTTCTTATTTTCCCTCTGAAGGCAATTTTTATGTTGAAATAAGGCATTAAGGTTATATTATGTAGTTGACCCCCTTGGCCTAGTTGAACAACTTGAAGTTGTGTTTAAAAAGGGGACCTTGAAGGGTGATGCCTTCATGGAGAGTTTTAATAATTTTTTATCATGAATATTATGCCTTGGGAAAATAGACGCCACTTTTCTAAAAGTGAATTTTAAAATAAAGTGAAAATTCTTATAATGCAATTTTGGACGCCACCTTGAGAAGTTGAAGGTTTTTGGGAATTTGAAGGGTCTCCTGTGTCTTTTGATCTGCTTCTCAGGCATTTGAAGAGTTTGTGAGCTCTTATTTATTGAAGGTCTTTGCTCCAGCATTTCATCCTATGAAAATTATGCTAAAGTTATGCTGTCGAAATGACAATTGACATATTGCTTCGAGGATGTCTACCTCCTAGCCTCTCATCCAATTTCATGTTTGCAATATAACACCTAGTTGGCTACATTGCTGCTTCTCAACATCAGACTAGCAGATTGAGCATCAAGATTGAAGAATTTTTGGAGTATTTTCACAGTTTTGATTTCCTGGTTTATCAACAGCTGAAGCTGATTTTTGTTCATATCTATTGGAGTGATTTTATTTCCGTTCTGGGTACTTTAGAAAATCAATTGTTGATACAAGGCGCCACCTTCCACAAAGAATTGGAATTTAATTCCAAGTATTTATTTTTTACTTGCAAAATCGATTTTCTAAGGAGGCCGTACCATTTAGAGGAGCATTGGGATTCGTGCTAAATAATCTGGAATCTTTGGTGTTCGTTTCTGGAATGCATCTTGGGCGCCAAACTTCTAGGAAGCATTTGCAACTGATATCTCATCATTCGGAGGTAAATTGATCAACTTATGAGCATTTCATGAATTCACAGTTTGCTGGTTGAATTTCCAGAATTCTGATTTTTATATCAGATTGTTTCAATTTCCAGTTTTTGGTCTTATACTTCAGTATTTGAGTGTTATATCATTGTAAAAGTTCATACTTCATATCTAAGATTCATTCCTTATCATTGTAATTTGTAATCTGCAGAGTTTAATTTGTAAGGTTGAGATTAAGCATTACTAATCCAACCAATCTTTCAGTTCTGCAATTACTTACTGTTTTTTCATTAAATTACCCCTGGATGGTTTACCGCCAGTGTGGACAATCTGTTTTGTAACTCTCTTATACCCACTTTCATAGTGGTGAATCCCCACAGTTCTGTGGATGCCCGCCGCAGCGGATGAATTGTTTTTATTGTAATCTTTTCCCCCCACTGTTTGGTGGTAGTGTGGAAATGCTTTTCATGGCTGGTTATCCGCCTATCAGTTTATAATTTCAAATTTCTTCACTCCGTCATATGTTAGCACCTCGCCCTCAGTGGGATCTTGAGTGCACATTCTTGATGTTGAGTAGTTTTCATTTCAAGTTCAGTTTTCAGTTTGAGGCTAACGCTAATCCAGTTAACTATTGCTGGTTATGTTGTGTTAAATTCATCGAAAAAATTGGTTAGCATATTTCAACTTGTGCACATGTTCTTTCCATACATGGGAGTAGCCATGATGGACAATATCACGTTGAGTGACTCTATGATGAGCTCTTTCCACATATAGGTGCAGCCATTGTGGGTGTCATGTTGAGAGATTCCATGACATTGGATAGCTAGAAGTATTCCTCCCTAGCTGAGAGGGAGTGTTGATGTTTACAACGTCGGGCCTTTTACTTCCAGCCACAACTTTGTATCAAAGCAATAAATAAAATATAGCCTATCGGCTATTTAATTTATTGAAGACGTTATTAGTGAAGAGACACTTCACTTGGAGAATAAATAATATTTATTTGTCTATTGTTATTCAATTCTTAATGAGGCTGACCTCATATTATTCGCCACCTTCATTGAGATACAACCTTTCATATGTGGCCGACCTCCTTCCTTGAGAGGGTGCGATCCTCTCTTCATCTTGTATATATATAACATGCTGTTTAGTTGATTGATAATCATATTCATTCATAGATTGATTTCATAGAAGTGCGAGTTTATTCAAGAGCAGATTGAAGTCTTCAAGAAGGCCGAATTTATCATCAAGGAAGAGCGATATTATTATCAAGAGATGATCTTCAAGAAGGCCGAATTTATCATCAAGGAAGAGCAATATTATTATCAAGAGATTGCATCAAGTTTGGTGCTGATATTTGGCCTTGTGATTGGCCACATTGTAAAGAGACTTGCTGATTATTATTCAATATATAAGTGATATATTGTTGCTGGGTTTTTCTCCCTCAAGTTGGAGGGTTTTCCCAGGGTATATGCTGTGTCAAATTGTTTAAAATTGCTCTATATCTGCTTATTTAGTTTCTGATCCTAAAACTAACAAAGCCCTCTAGTTTTAACCTAGACTTGATTACTTCTAGGAAGAGTTAACACATAGCCTGCTATGCTGACATCAATCCCAAGGCATACCAAACATATTGCTAACTCAATGAGCCTGATAAAACAGATTTTACAACTCTAACATCCTCCTCTAAAAACAGAGCTTATAGAGCCCAAAGGAAGGAAGCATTTACCTGCCAAACCTTCACAACAATATTCCCTCTAAAGGAGTCATAATAAAAGATATCATAAAAGTAGCACTACACTCAAAAAAATTCAAACTGGAAACTGGGTTATAGACTTTTGTGAGTGGTTCTGTCAATCTGTACACAGAATGCTTCAGCATGGTGTTCTTGAAATTCCATTGATGTTGGCAGTGTAGGACCGTAGGTTCCTCTCCTTTGGAAATTACTGAAAAAATCCATATATTCCAATTTCTTCATATAATGTGATGGCAGGTTGAAGAATGCCAGAATGAACTAGCTGGTGACAGGTTGGAACATGGAAAAATTGGTCCTTGAGGGTTAAATCACAACAGAAGCCAAAGAAGGACCGAAAGGAGGTCAAATGGGATTGCAACATAATGGATGAAAACAATGTGAAGGCAAAAAGGACCTAGGATGTGCTGAGAAACCTACTAACATCCAAGGCTGAGGACAACATGATTGCTCTAGCCAAAGTCCACCCAAATCCCTCGTATGTCAAGAATGGAAGGTGTAAGGTGCTCACCACCAATGAACCCCTTGGCAAAGAAAAGAATTAGTCAGCGGCTTTATTGGCACACAATTCCTGCATCCCCATTTCAAGAAAGACTTATTCAAAACATCAAGGAATGTATCTCCCCTGTAAACATAGACTTCTTCAACATAAATAATTTACATAAGTCAAGTTTAAGTGCTTAGAATGCCTTCATAGTTCATAATGCAAATGGGTCACTTTAGATGAACAAATCAGTTTTGTAGAAAATTTCTTAATGCAAATGGGTCACTATAGATGGACAAATCAGTCTTGTAGAAAAAACGTAAAAGTTATTAACCTTCCTCATTCTGGAACCCAGCTTACATTAGAGAGTCAGAGAGCTCGATTGATTTCAAAGTGATATAAATGATAAGTTTCAGTGGGAATTTATAAAATAAAATCATGTGCTTGCTTCATGTGTAAGCTGGCCTACTACATTGTGTGTGATTAGCCAGCTAATGGTACAAATTTTGGACTGATCCACAATTTATGGCTACTCAGCCCACAGCATGAAATTTGGACTGATAACAATTTATTGATTATGGGGGCCCCTTTATGAGTTTGATGTGGCCTCTTCCAGTCACTAAGATTTCATTAATTAATTTGAAAACTATATTAATAGTGTAAACATTACTTGAGATTTTATTTTGTAATGTACCTTAGCATATAATCTTCCACCCAAGTACATATTACCTTCTAGAAGTTGCAATGCTAGATTCAGTTGGCCTGAATGACATCATATCAAGAACAATATTTATGCCATCAATTAAACAGGAAAATATTGCAGTGGTTGTAGTGATTGCCATTGTGGAACTATAATTTTTTTTGTTGGCTGATCTCAGGAATTTCTAGTCCAGTACAAGCTGGTAGAGGCCACAAATGGGGAACCTCCTCCCCAGCATTAACACTAACTGTTCAAATCCCCAAAAATGGAGGCCCAGCAGGGGCATGAAGCTGGCAACCTCAACAGCCCAGCAGGGATTTGAACCTTGGTGACTACAACAACAACACCACTGTTTTAACCATCACACCATGCCCTTAACAGCCATGATTGAACCATTAATAATGTATTTGAATTTATATTCCATTTTGAATTATCAATTGATGTCTTATGATACATTGAGAAGTTAGAACTTGATAAATTTGCTATTTCTGATTTTTTTAACGATATGATAACTCTTCTATGTTGAATTGATAGCGATTTGTGTTTGGTTCTTAAATTTTAAAATTACAAGAAAAAGATCAAAAATTACAATCAATTATTAGAAACTACAAATTCACCTTTAAGTGTTTTCACAGATTAAATCCTCCTTCAACTTTTGCTATCTAATATATTTATATTCAATATAAAATTTATATCTTGAACAGTTGCCCCCTGTGAAGTTCTAGTGACTTTTCAGTGTACGCATGTTGTGATTGTAGGGGTTTAGATTTTGAAATTGAAATAATGTGGTCTTCACAGAATTTATATTTGAACTATGAGTAGATTATGCTCCCATGGATTTTTCCTACTCTCACACTGGTTATCCAGAAGAGCTTTAGAAAAAAAAATCCTACATTCTACACTTGCATTCTAACCCCCTCCCCAACTTGCCCCAAACAAAAGTTGACCGACATTTTGTAGACATCCTAAGGGTCCCAAAAACTTCATGTAACTGTGCAAAAAGCCCGTCCAAACATCATCAGCATTATTTTTCATAAGTGCATCAAATGGTTCCAGCAAGTAATTATGTGGCTATCAAGAAAGTGTTATTAATTCTCATAGAAGCAAAACATGGCTTGAAGATATGAAAATGGTTTATAAAGTTGTATTTTTTTTCTAAAGTCAATTCATAAAGCTCAGTTTCAGGATATAAAAGCCTGGTATTGTAGTTTTCAAGACTTTACTAGGATTCACAAATGTATTGAATTTTGATCATATAATTGTTTCAAATTTTGAACATATATCCAATCTTCCAAAAGTTTAATATTTATCTGCAATGAAGATGGTAGATTAAGGGCAGGGTAAGATAAGCACTGATTCCTTTTTTATTACTGTGAATTAAATCAATGCCAGGGTACAGAAGAGAATGGTGGAGAAAAATAGAACACTGAAAACATGCAACCGTGGTTACCTTTCAAACTCCGAAGTGATATAGATATAGAACTTTTACATCTTTAAGTAATTGAAATTACCTTGTAAGATGTTCATGAACTATCTCATCCTTCAACAGATCATCAGAAAAAAGATCATTTTCAGCTTTTGCATCTGCTTCCCTCTCTATCATTGAACTTGTGCTATATCCTGTAACGAGAAGTTGCCAATATCTGAAAGATATCAACTTGCATCTTCTATATCAAAAACTAAAATAATAAATTTAAAAAGAAACACTACTCAAATAATAAATGGTATATCGATATTTTTACCTCCAACAACATGATCTTCTATGACCTCAACTATAGCAGTTTATTAAGTTTTGTAATGCCATGGCATAGAACATGTAATGTCCCTTATGGGTTTATCTTAAAATTTTCCCTTAGTCTTCTAAATTAGGATGTTCAAATAGATTCAGGAGCAATAACTTTGATAAAACTCTCTAAACCCTACCAAGAGCTATCTTCAGAAGCTAATATTGACTTGATTACCGGACTAAATATATTTACATATCACATTTAAATATCTTGCTGTTAAGAATGAACTGATATCTGCTATAAATTATGATATATACCCTGCGGTTATAGTTGTGTTAAAATACAGAGAGGACACCCCAAAACATGTATGCTGTTTCTGAATGTGCTAGTCAAATACGTATCTTGAGTTGATTGATCATTGGCTCCAAGGAGTACTGCAGATTTGATGCTTAGAAATATATAACTTCCCAAATCTATTCCCTTAATATTTTATTGCCTAACAATGGCTGTGTATCTAAATTGGATGGTGCTTTAATCTTCAGTCGATGTTGCATTTGCTGATTCTCTGCTCAGAATGTATTTATATCTTTTTTTCTCTACCTATCCCTTTCTTTTGTTTGGGCGTTTTCCTTCCTTCAATACCTTCGATTGATTAAGAGACGTATCTCTTGTGTGAGTCGTTTCCTTAAAGAGGCGCACCTCTTTATGCTCTAATTGCCTAGCCTTTGACTGAATCGTTGTTTCCCTTTAAATAATATTTGGGTTTGTTAGTGGTAATTATTTTTACATTATGCAGATTTGCAATGCTTTGCTAGAAAGGAGTCGGCCTTCATCAGGGACCATCCGCCCAGGTTTGGGAAGTCCTCCTGCCATTATGCTAATAGGATAATTTATTCTAAAGTCGTTGATTTGTGTCTATATGGAATCAGCTATCATTGCTCCCAATAGTGTTGCCTTGCATCTAACTCCAGATACTTAGCTCAACCATGCAAACGTCATTGAATAAATACTCACGTCACTGTTGTACCCAAACCAAAATTTTTGCTTCACTAAGGCATTTTGCTTAATTGAGTCTTAATCTTGTTAAAGTGATGTTAGAAGGTCGTTTTTGGGCTTTTTAAATATGGAGTTTGTGTCAGTTTCATGTCAATCTGTTACTGAAGAAATTCAAGAAAAGTGAAAATTTGAAAGAAAATCATCAGAATTTTCTATCTCTGGAGAGGGGAGAACATTTTCAAAAAGGCACCCTATCTTTTAGGGGCTCAGATCCTGTTTTTAGGGTTTGTCACCTCCAGCAGACATTTGTCCAGGATCTCGCCAGCTTCGCAACGAGCTATCAAGCCTGTCAAACGAACCTGTTTTGCTCGAGTTATGTGAGATACAGCAAAAAACGAGAGACAAGAAAATGACTAACACTACAAGCAAAAGCGAGCAGTCTATCCCAGGGGCTCCCATCTTTTTGAGGCCCTAAACGGAGGTTTCAGATCAAATGACCCCTTTGATGTTTGTTTCACGCTCAGTCCAGCTCCGCGTTGCACCCTTCAGCACGTCAATTTGAATTGCTGAGAAGTTGAGACAAGGAGGCAAACGCAAGGTTAAATCTTGATTTTGAGGTCGTGAATAAAGCAAAAGAGCACATTTTCAAAAAGGCGCTTGAGCTTTTAAGGCCTTTAGTGTCCTCTATTTGGTGATCTCAGATATTTAGTTTGTTTGTGTTACATCTAGCTATCTGTTGCCTGTCTCCGTCAGATCAGAAGATAACCTAGCTGCCCGCAATCAAAGTTTCAGTGATATTTTGGTCAGTTCCAGAAATGGCTCTCTGGAGAAAAAAGAGCACCTTTTGAAAAAGGCGCCCTCCTTTTTCACCTCTTAGATGATGTTTTCTTGGGAAATGTTCCTTTGCAGTTGTTTTGCGGAATGGTTTCAGCTTCACGTTGCACCAATTTGCCAGTTTTGAAAGTTTGTTGAATGCGAGATACAAGGGAATCTGGCTTACCTTCGTAAGATGAAAATGTTGAGAAAATGGCTATCTTTGGGATGAAAAGAGCACTTTTTGAAAAAGGCACCCTTGTTTTTCAACCCTCAGATGTTGGAATTTGAATAAATGTTGTCTAGGAATTGTTGTGTGGAATGAAGTCAGCTTCGTAGTGATCCAGTTATCCAATCCTGGAACTTTGTCAAACAAAAGTTATGGAGGATTCAGTTTTCCCTTCGTACGAAATGAAGATGGAGAAATTTGACTAAGTCTGTGAAAAAGAGCAATTTTTGAAAAGGGCGCTTGGATTTTTGAGCCTTCATATCTCAGTTTTGTGGTTTCAAACCCAAGGGATGATCTCGTCAGTTTCAACTCTGCTATCCGTTGCAATCGTCATCCAGCCAATTAGGCTTGTCAATCATCCAGAATCAGTGTGCGAACAAAGGCTCCAACGAAGGACAAAATCCAAATTTTCATCAAAATTGGCTAAGTCTGGAAAAACACCTTAAGGGTCAAAGTTGACTTTTCAAAACAAGTTGACCGGTGCGCCCTAATTAGGGTTTCTGACTTTAGTTCAACTGAACGATTTCTGGGTTGCATGCAGAAGATACTGAAGTTCATTTTGAGTTACTATTTTTAGAAGTTCAGTTCATCTGCAGTGTGATTGCGTTTGCATGTTCAGTTAACTGAAGAGGATGTTGAGTTCTAATTTGCATGCGAAGTTAACTGTTTTGCATGTGCACTTAACTAACTTGCATGCACAAGTTTAACTGATTTGCATGGGCAGTTCAACTAAAGTTAAAAGTGGCACTCTATTAAAGCATCATTTTCATGCATTTTAAGCTTTAGTTCACAGCCAATCACATTCTAGGCATTCATTTTGAAGGCTTAGTTAAGCATACGCCCTAATTTGAGGCTCAGTTAACTGCCAAATTAAGAGGTGCGCTTTGAGTTTGAGAAGATGGACGAATTTTAAATGAATTTTATTTATTTAAAGACAAAATTCGTTCTTATTTCTTCATTCTTAAGCAAGTCGTGCTTTCTCAAAGAGCTTCATTAATGGCGATTTCTTCATGCATTTGAGGATTCAAAGTGCTACAGGTGTCAGATTTCAGTATTTTTCGTGGCGTTGGATTCAGATTGCTGAGGAGAAGGCAATTCCAGATTTTATTTTCAGTTTGCATGCAGGTTACATCAAAATCCAAGATTGAGGAAAGCGAATTCTACAAAGGAAGAACAAATAAAACCTTCTATCTTCTGTCTTATTTCTTCTATTTCTCATCTTAGGTTTCTTCACATGTCAAAGAAATTCAGCATATTTTCAGAATTTGATCATCTGGGTTCGCGTATTTCAGCATTTGCAGCAAAACCCATGTCTTAGATTTTTTCGAGAAAATTGCCCCGCAGCCTTCATTTTGAAGCTCTGTGCTTTTTTCCGAAGATTTCTTTGCATGTGGGCCAAAATCACATCTTTTTGAAAATCGCATCATCTGGGTTTGTTCAGAATTCCGTTGTGCACAAAACCCATGTTCCAGATTTTCTCAAGAAAAATTGCCCCAGGGAGCTCTAAAAACCCCTACAATTCTCGATTGAAAAATCTTTGCATGTCAAGCTAAACGACGTGTTTTCACAATTCTGACGTTGTGGGTTGTCTTAGAATCATTTTCCAGACAAAACCCATGTCTCAGAATTTTTGGTGAAAATTATCCTCTGACAGGGTATTTTTAGCCTCACCAGGGGCCATTTTATCTTTCTGGAGAAAGTTGTCAGAACATAGCCGTGTTCACAGTCAACGAACAAGTTTTTCAGAAGGCAGTTCAACTAGACTGAATTCAAGACCAAATTGGTCTTAATTTAGGTTTTCATCAGAGCAGCTGACAATGAAGTGTTAAGCTGCAAAAGGAACAGAGATCATTCCATTTACGAAGCCGCCAAAGTCACTCAAATCCCGTGCCATTATCTTCATGAAGATGGTACCTACATTGATCTTGAGGCTATACAAACTAAGTTTAGTTTCAGAAGCTTGTTCGTGATATCTTGATGGAGATCCTGTGGTGTCTATGTTGGATCACATTTCAGTGATTTCGGCTAGTTTCAAAAAGACAGCTAAGGATGTCAAAGAATGCATGCATACAGTCAAGGAAAGTGACAAGGAGTTGAAGAAACAGATTATTGCTTTGGACAGCATCAAAGTGCCGGAAGACAGAGTAATTGATGAGTTCCTGGACGAGGCGTTGAACCGAGATGACTTTCAGTGATCAGTTAGTTAGAATCTGCAGTTAGTTTCGAGGTTAGAGTCAAGAGCAGCAGTTAACTCGACTTTCAGTCTTGAGTTCACTTGTTGACTTCATACATGCTTATCTCTTCCTTGGGATTATCTTCACAGGAGTTAGGGTTAGGGTTTCCAATTAACTGAAGGTAGTGTCCAGTTAACTTTGCTTTAAATAAGGACGTGCATGCTTGCACATTGTCCATTTAGGTTAGATGTACCGGTTAACTGATGGTAGTTTTCCAGTTAACTGTATAGTTTGCTTTATTAGGGTTTAGCAATAAATCTTGCATGCATTGCAAGACTGTAGTTGACTCAAGGTGACTTTAGGGTTCCCTACACCTTTTGATGTCTATAAATAAGAGCTTTTGCTCATTTGTAAATAACTTTTGTGTGATAGCATACATGCTGTGCCCACCTTGCCTGTAGTATTGCTATTTTGTATCTGTTCACGAACTTTTGCACGAGAGAGAAATATATGTTGTGCCTACCTTGCCTGTAATATTGCTCGTTCTGTATCTGTTAATGAGTATTTATTATGATAATGAATGGTTATGCCACTCGGGTTTCATGCAATTATTATGGTGAATGCTTGCCTTAGTTAGATATAGTGGCTAGTCAATCATAGATTGTATGCGTGTCTCGCCAATGCAATTTATTATCCTAGTTGGCTATCCTTAATGTTATGTGTTTAATAAACTCGTTCAGATTGAGCTGATAGATGTGCCACCTTGCCTTCAAGTTGAGAATCTATTCTTGGTTATCGTGTGATGTGTGTGGAATAAACTTATTCAGATTGAGCTGATAGTTGTGCCACCTTGCCTTCAAGCTGAGAATCTATTCTTAGTTTATCGTATATTGTTGTTTCCAATAAGCCTATTCAGACAAGCAGATAGTTGTGCCACCTTGCCTTCACGTTGTGAGTCCGAACCCGGCTTATCGTCAAATAGAACATTCCTGCTCCATTTCCTCATGCTCTGTTTTCTTGAGGAAACTGGATAGATTTAAAGTAGTTAGCTTAGTTGTAGTTAATGATCTGCGAAACCAGAAAATCCTTAGCTGCAATGTTCTTGGTTTTCTTAACCTTGTGCCTCTTCCAGCTGAGAACAAAAAGATAGGACTTAGATTACTTTTCTTTTCCACACATTCCAGCACAACGAGGGAGCTTCCCCTCCTAATTTGAAGAGCACTCATTACGCAGTGTGCATAGCTGTCCGTACAAACTTGCACTCCAAAGGTGTTAGTTTTTACGCCAACAGTCACATAAAGGTACACAGTGCTGGTTCTGACGGCTCAATACATTCTTTATATATATGAGATGCTACCCCTGATAGCTTCCAATTAATACACGGCAACCTTAAATAAATTCATTCTTCCTTACCATCAATATCTTAAGCCTGTAACGCCCCTTCTAATAATAATATTTATAACTATAGTATTATCATTTATAATTTATAATGATATTTTAGATTATCTTTATTTTATTATTTTTATTCTGGATGTTGAGCTTATTTGTATTATAATAATGACAATTAATTGTCAATATATATTGTTTATTTATTGTAATGATTTTAATACCCAGTATTTGTATTTCGGTGATTGCAATATTATACTTAATATTTATATTTTATACTCAACTATTATAATTATAATATTTTCAGTGATAATTAATAATTATAATCATAATGATATTTTAAATTGCCTTTCTTTATATTTATATTGATTTAGTATTCCAATACTTTGTATTTTTTGTTACAATTTTCGGGGACATGACAGAACATTATATCAAAAAGCAAATAAAATAAACTCAATCTAATGCCGCTGAAAAGAAAAAATCTAGCAACATATGTGAAATACAGAGTTTCAAACAGAAATAACTTTCGATAACAAAATAACTTGATGAATACACTGCACCCATCAGATACAAAAATACCCATAATTTTCTCAAGGAACAGAAACACTAACCATTTTTAACAATGCCTATCTCTTGGCCTTTGTATTGAATTGATGACACAGCTTTCTTTGAATTCTTGAAACTCTTATTTCTGCACCTTTCAAATGCACATACTCAGAGAGTGCAGAAGATTCCCAAACAAGATTAGCAATGATAAACATGCTATTGCATTTCACAAGCCAAATAAATACAACACGGTTGCTAACATGACCCTCAACGATGACTGGAGATCATGCATGAAATGCAAAGCTAAAAATACGGTGCATATAAAAAAGTAATATCAAATTTAGAAGATTGACAGCAGTATCCTTCATCATATTTTCCTGCATTTACATTAGACTCTAAAAAATATCTTTGAGAAAAATCACAAAAGCATCCTGATTAAAAAAGTAATATCAAATTTAGAAGGTTGACGATAGTATCCTTCATCATATTTGCCTGCATTTACATTAGAATCTAAAAAATATCTTTAAGAAAAATCATAAAAGCATCCTGATTGAAGCTCATAGCTTCAAAGCAAAGGCTTCCCAAGCATTTGTAGCAGATGAAAGGGCATGTTTTCCTAGCCAGTTCTACTAAGTTTGTACTAAAACTTAAGTGTAAATGTTAACCTAAACATGTAGCTTTGTGAAAGTCAATCAAGTGCTCATGAGAATGAAATTTTTAGTCACACATCTTTATAAAATGGATAGCGTCTGACAACCTTCAAAGAACATATAAAACATCAACAACAAATAAGCCCTTTGCACAAGCAATGAATCCCCATAAAAACATGACTGCTTTAAGAATTCTGAAAACTCCCCATAAAAACATGACTGCTTTAAGAATTCTGAAAACTCCAACTGAAGACCTGACATATTTTTCCTTTCAACTACTTTCAATTACAAATTTAGTAGATCCCCATTTGCTATTTTCTCTTTCTCCATTAGTTCACATAAAACCTCCTAACATGCAAATGCTGACAACTGACACAAACTACACAAAAACATTTAAGATTCTCAAATTGCCTCTTCATGTTCCCAACTCTTTGAGACTTAAGAACATAAGCAACAATAAGAAAACAGGATATAAGTTCCCTTCAACATCATTTTTTCCTTATGCCTATGAAGAGGATTCTAACTTACCCAAAGTGGGTGCGCACTCCCCTCCCTCTCTACTTCAAGCAATCCACACAAGATAGCTTTTGTTCTTTGATGCCTTTGTCTCAATCCTCTTCCTGCATATCTGTAATCTTGGACCATTCAATGTCACCATTCTAAGCCAATCCATCAATGATGGTCAGTTCTACAACACCATTAGTACATATACTTGCTACTTCAAAAGGTCCCACTGCAACTTTAGCTTCCAAATGGACCCACTAATTGCAACTTTAGCATCCCTCTTTTTATACTAAACATGTCATCAACACACACAGGCTCCTTCCTGAACATTATGAACACAAAGAGGGTTACCATGCCAGACCAACCTTCATATGGTGCCTATTTCATGTTTAATAGATCCATTAAATTCTTTCAATCCAGGAACACCAGATTCTTCAATCATCAAATATATTCATCATTCAAATACATGCTTATTCATCATTCAAATACATGCTTACTGCCACCCAAAGACTGGGGACAACAACCTTCATTTTGCATTGCAACTTCCTGCCCGTAGGATGATTTAATAGTAAGCCCAAATGCACAAAATTGTTGGGGATTTTTTGTTCCAGCCCACAAGTTTTGTATGAACTATTCACTAGGATCTTATCCAATGATCCACCCTAGGATAATGACTTAATTTCTAATAGGTGACTGTCAATTCTCTGTCAAATATCAAGTTACATGAGTGACAAAACATCTGCTCCGATCGCTTATTCAGCATGAGGTGCAGTCAAAAGCATACTAGCGGAAATTGAAAATTTATACAAAAAATTGCCCCAGCTGAGTTTTTGGCAATTAAATTGCTAAAAATCACAATTTGCTGATCAATTACAAGTTACAACACCAAAAAATTCAGAAAATGATTAGTTGCCAATTTAATCCAACTTTGACTGTTTTTTGCAATTTTTTCAAACTCAACCATTTTTTTCTTTTTTGTCAGAAACCCTAACCCTACCTTTTTAGCTCTTTTTGCTGGCTGAACAATTTTCCTTTTCTTTTAAAACCCTAACCCTAACCCGATTTTTCCCCAATTAAATTGCTATTTTTTGAAAATATCTTTGACTTTTGATTTGCCAATTTATTCTGTAGAACAATTATTTTCTGCTATGGTCAAACATGGTAATGACACAGTCATTAGAGAACTTGATTGTGCCTTGCAATGAGTTATTTGGAACTTCTTTTGCCTCCACATAGTTGAAACTTGAACATTCCATGGCCACAAAAACTTACCCACATTTTTTGCATGCATGCTTCAAAGGATCAAACTTGCCATTTGTTTGCTGCTCTGTCTGATAAATTAAATACATGAATAAATAATGGAGAAGACAATGACCACAAGATGAATGCCTAAATTACATCTTTATTTGCACATGAAATTATTACAGAAGAAGACTAGAGATGGTCAGCCAAGGATCAAAGTCAATCTGACTAGATCATACTACTCTCCTTAACAATACACAATGTATTTAAAGGACCCGACAGTTGCCAAGAACACAATTGTCAACAAACCGATGCTTATAACTACCCAAAGCTAACAACCAATTAATACATAGTCCAATAACCAATATAACCGAAGCATAATAATAGACATTGTACACCGACTACATCATCCCCCCAAAAGAAAAAGTTGTCTTCCAGACGACAAGTAAACATCAAGTAGCATTAGGGAAGACTTGCCAAACTGATGACGATGTTGTGGACAAGAATCGGTAACCAAACTTGGAAGTGTACTTTGCAAACTCGGACTTGGAATGTACTTGGCAATTCAAATGAGTGTGATGGGAATCTAGGGGCAATGCTCCCAACGGGGTCAAGGGGCAGCGCCCCTTGCAAGGGTTTGGGGGTAATGCCCCCAACGGGGTCAAGGGGCAGCACCCCTAGTGAACTCCCCCAAGCCCAATTTAAGACCTTCAAAACCAGACAAAAATTCGTGACACACCTCATTTTCATGAAGTTTTTAAGAGACGAAAAACGATATTGACAAAGCCATAAAAAAGAGATTTTGCACTGTTTAAACAACATATGATGTCAACAGGGGAAGGAAGACACCCCACCAATCGAGTCACAAAAAATTTCAGAACATCATTACGTGAAATGGATTGTCATATGGTGTAGAGGAAACATTGGCGTATGGTGTGAAGATTGTGTCATACACTGTAAAAAGGAAGTCATTGTACTGTATAAAAGAGAAGTTGTCGTATTGTGTAAATATTCATTGGTCATACACTGCAAGAAGAGCCAGGTCGTACAATAAAATGAAATTGCTGCAGCAGACTGACTGGTCATACGTTATGCTAATGTCGCCATACAATCAAGACTAGGCGTACATCATAGGAGGCTGCAAACCATCATATGACTGAGATTGAGCATACATCACAAGAGGTCGTACGTCGTACAATGTCGACAATGATGCAAAGGAATATGTTGTACGATGTAAATACTTTGCTACCATATTAAGTAAATGGTGTGTCGTACAATGTGAATAGGGGATGATGGGTTTCATACGATGCAAGCTACCAATGCCTTGTCTCTCCACTGTACGAGAGCTATGTCTGAGTGGTTGCTTCCACCATACAATCTGAAGGAGGATACATAGAGGTTTATGTTTCCTACTAGGAGGATGAAGTCATACAATATACTTGATCACTACTTTAAACTATTCCTGTGACCACTGAATGTTATATCGAATGACTAAATGGTTCTGCTATACGATGTCATGAATGTTTGGATGCCTTCATCGATGGTGTCGTACGATGTGATTATGAGTGGGTCGTACAGCAACATGGATAAGTTGCACGCTATGCACAATGATTGGTTGTACGATGTGCTCGATGAAGGGTCGTACCGTGTACTCAAGAAGTTTGGTGGACGACCCTACACTACATACAGAGGTTAAATGCCATATGATGTTGCCAGTGCCAATTGAGGGAAATCGTATGATGTGCACAAAATGAGGATGTCATACAATTTGTTGTGTTCCCTTTTCCAAATGAAGTCATACTTGAAGTTGTACCGCGTGGAGGAATTGAGTGAACTATCATACGGTGTGAGAGGACCTTTTAATGTGGTTGGGCTTTACAGTTAGGATTTTTAATATAATCAAAGGCGTACTATTAACAATTTTACATTCTTTTGCAAAGTCGGATACCTTTACTAGACTACTACAATTGTCATCTTTTGCAAACCATGGATTGTGTCTGGCACACATAAACTGTCCAACTTTTCAAAATCATTTGTCATCAGTTGCTCTTCATTGAGTGTTGTGGCTTCAAGAAAATTACAAGCTGACGGAAATACCTCATAGTCCTCCATTTGCCAATGAAATAGGCCACAAAGAGAATTTGTTCATCATCTGAGCATGACTATAACTCCAAAATTCCTTCATCATTTGGTTCCATCAGACTTTGACTCTCCATCCATTCTTCTTTGGAATTTGAATATAACGAATCCAAGGAAGCTGCTTCCTCACTAATTGCTTGGTTTTTCAAATCAATTATATATTTCCGACCCTTATTCTCAATGGAGATTGTATTTTTTTCCAGTTGTGATTGGCTTTGGCTGCCACCAGCCAGCCCTGACCTAACAATGTCTCGTATGCTTTCTTCCTTAATGAAATGACCACAAAGTTCAACAAAAATGCTTGGGTTCCAATAATTACCTTTTGTCCCATTAAAACTCCAAGTACCTTAATACCTTGTTGATTTGCACCCACCAATTGAAAAGTTAGCGGCCAAATGGTTGGCTTGCCAAGACTTCTCCTAGGGTCTTTTGGAAGAACATTCACACCAAACCCGCCATCAACAATTATATTAGTGAAATTCCTTCCAAGATCTCCATATTCACCATTGTCGGTTTCTTTGTTGTGTTAACTATCAGTAACATTGGATCAATCACTTGGTCACCCGAGAGCAAAGGTTCAATTATTGGTTCTTTATTCTCACCAAATTCTAATTGGGTCATAGCATGCACCGTCTCATTCTCCCCTAATACAATAGCATTTCAAAGTTTAGGAATACTTTGTAATAAATCCACTACTTTAATTGGTACAATATCTTGAAGTACTTGTCGTGCAATGTTTTTCTCGAATTGTAATTGATTTGTTACTGTACTTGCATTTGCATTTGAGTAGTGTCATTTGTTATCCATAGCATTCTCCACTTCAGCCCTTTTTTCACAAAGCCTTTCTTTTTTTCGTACATGGGTTTTGGTACACGGCCTTCTTTGCTTGGGCACGAGTAATGGCCAATACTTCATTATGCCTTACATCAATCATGTTGACACTAGCCGTTTGATTCTGACATACGGTGTCTTCATGGTTTCCAGGTCGACACCATTTGCACAATAATTGCACTTTGTCTTGCTTGTTCTGGTAGTCTCTCGCAAAATATCCCCATTCACTACATTGTCAACATTATATAATAGGGTGTCCTTTGGGGTCATATTGTATTTGGCTTCGTCCTCTTTGATTTCTATAACCGCCTGGAGATGCATTCTATGGAGTGGACTCCTCTCCCTACGTAAAGAGTACTTGTGTGCTCCTCGTCTTCAAATTGTATGGGCACTCCTTTATTGAATGACCCATAACCTGGCAAATCTCACAAAACATCTTTTTAGGACAATTACCTTTTATGTGCCCCTTAATTTTGCACTCAATACACCATAGTTCTTTGTTTGTTTCTTTCTCCGCCTTAAATTCTTTCATCATTAGGAGTATGTCCCTCTAGCATGCTTGTACCATTCCTAACTCATCATCACTATTGTCATCCTAACTCCCATCTTCCTCTATTTTTATTTCACCGTGCAAGGACATTTTATCTTCACTTTCTATGTTCATCGCTCAATGGTAGGCATTGGTGTATGTGACGGAGGCACTACTTTCATTTTCTTCCTCAGTGAAGGAATCAATCCTTCGATGAACCATCTTTTCTTCAATCCATCAGTTGGTTGCTTCTCTAATTTCACCAATAATTCCTTGAGCCAACGATTATAAGCTCACACATTCTTATGCTTCCCTTGTTTGGTATTGTAGATCTCCGCCACAATTTCATTATTGTATCTCAAGAGTTTGAATTCCTCTTGGAATGCTCTTTTCAATGCATCACATGTATTCTTATGAGTTGCTTCCAATTTTGTGTACCAGTCTATGGCTATCCCTCTAAGAGTTGCTAGAAATGTTCTCAGCCAATACGCTGTCATCCTACCCGTTTGCTACCCAAGTTATCTCACATGTCTTACAATGCCTTACAGGGTCCTCTAACCCGTTTCCAATGAACTTTGGAAGTTTCTACCACTCTATAGTTAGACTTGTTGGGGGAGTCACCGTTTTTCCTCCCTATTGTACCATCTACGACAATAGCTTGGTTGGAGAGTTTTGACTTGTACATTTCGATGCTTTCCTTGCACTCTCAGACATGCCGCAATCCTTCACTCATCCCTCTTCGACATTTGTCACCCTCAGGTTGCCTTCAGGGTCCTTTTGATGCTCCCTTCGTCCTGGCTTTATCAGCTCTAATCTTCCAATGTTTGATTCTTTTGTTGGTGTCAAGTCTTCAATCTAGTGTGTGGTCTCTGTCAAACCATCGATAGGTTCTACCTGGCATTCCCCTTTAGCCAACTTTAATGGTACGAACGGTTCTCTAACAATCGAGTTGGCAGGTTCCCCCTCAACTTCCCTTTCACCTAACAGTGAACCTCCTTCTCCGACAGTGATGGTCCCAACAGTTCGTCAATGGCAAGATTGGTGGGTTCTCCTTTGCATTCTCCTTCGTCTAATAGTGATCTTGATAGTTCGTCAATGGCAAGGTTGGTGGGGTCTTTGTACGCTTCGTCGAGGAGCGGTAGGTGTCGTGCTATTTCTTCCTACTCTCCCTTCGTGCATTCTCTTTCTCTCCCGACTACGACTTTGGCTTACGCTTCGGCTTCTGCTCTTGATTGGACTCAAGCTTTCCCTAAGAAACCCTTCACCTTCTTCAACTTCACCCCTCAGTCATCTTCGTTTTCTTTGTTTGATCCTTAAAAATCACCTAATCTCTTGATCTTGACCACGTTGTGGTCTCTTCTTGCCTTTATTGGGGTCTAAGAGCATGAATCTCTCAAATCTGACCCAATTTCTTTAAGGCAACAACGCCAAATGTTTGCTGCTCTATCTGATAGTTAAATACATGAATTAATAATGGAGAAGACAATGCCTACGAGATATATGTGTAAATTATATCTTTACTTGCCAACTTCTCAAGGGTTTGGGGGCAATGCCCCTCAAAAGGGTTTGGAGGCAACGCCTCTCACAATGGTCAAGGGGCAGTGCCCCAACATGGTCAAGGGGCAACACCCACACAAAGGTCTAGGAGTAGTGCCCCAATGAGGTCAAGGAGCAGCACCTCTTGTGAAGTCTGGGGCAAACACCCCTTGCAAATTTCTTGTCACGAAACAAGGCAGGTTCGAGGGGTAAAGCTCTTGCACCAAGCCCTAATTAAGGCCTTTGAAACTACCCAGACTTTCATGGCGCGCACCATTTTCATAATCTTTAAAAAGGCAAATAACCATGTATTTTCAATCCAATTTGAACAAGAATAATCAAATGTTTGAAAAATGTGTTTTTTCAATGTTTATGTGTAATGTCCCCTTTTTGAAATGAAGCCAAGTTGAAAGCCAAACACACCCATAATTCATTTTTCATGGGCTTTGGGAATTTTCAATTTTGCACTAGGGAAATAGGATTAAAATTATAATGATGAGTGCCCTAAGTAAAGTTAAAATATAAAATAAGAATGTGTCATGTCCCCGAAACTATAATCCCAAATCATGATTACTAAAATATAAGGAAAAAAAACCAAACATTGAAATGCAAGCAGCAATATATATATATGAAGATACTTGCAAATTCACTATAATTATAATCATCAAAATAATATTATAATTATAAACATATATATATATTTGAATAGAATGTAAATACAAATATATATAACAGCATATAAGTATAAATATATTTAACATGTAAAATCAATATAAATAATAACAAAAAAAATATATATTCAAACATATATAAGAAAATATAAATAATAATAATAATATTTAAGAAAGCCAATATTAAATACATTAACAGCAGCAAACTAAAGTCAACGATTAATCACAAAAAGAAATCGCTGATGAAAAGGCAGCAAAGGGAAGTCACGTCCCTCCAAAGATAAAAGGAATGACCCTTCCCCTCCATGAATCACGTCTCTTCTCCAACGTGAGAAGATATAAGATAAGTGAGGATAAGAAAGGGGGGGGCATCGAATGAATAGAAGAATATATTTTGGTAAAAGGAATCATTTTAATAAAGATTCTTTGTAAATCTGATCACAAGGGATAAGCAGCAACAGTAGTAAGTTCATTATAATTAGTCAATGTTGCTGTATGTTTAGTATTTATATTTGTTATTTCTGTGGTACATAACTAGGGTCTGCAATTATATATGTATGTATGTATATATAATTTAGGATCTAAATTAATTATCTTCATATTATGCTTATCACAGTTATTATCTATAAGTATAGATCTATACATATTTTGTTATTTATGTTTGTTACTCTCTTAATAAGCTTCATCATGATTAGTTAATACAATTGTGTATTTTGCTATTATATATATATATGATATGCATGTTCATGCAAAGGTGAGTATTGCCAATCAATTAGGGATAATTATATATTAGATCTTTATATATATATATTATATACAATTATGTAATAATGAGGCCTGCAACAATTATTGTGTCTTAATGAGCTATCTTGACATTACCTTGAATAATAGACTTTGGGCTCAAACTCCCTTTGGCTAACACTCAATAGGGAGAGGATGGTTGTGGAGGGAAAGGCTGGTAAGTTCGATCCCATGTTGATGTCCCAAGATGGTAATAAGCCTTGAGGGAATCCACTTGGAGATTGGTCACGCGCCCTTTGCACTGTAAGGCGTCCCTCCTCCAATGAGGCTAGGAAAGAGGAGCCAAGGCAAAGATCTATTCCAATCGAGAGTAAGAAGTCACATCTGATTATGCTAGTTTATGGTTTTAGATGATAATGCATTTAATTGTCTTATTCTTAAGATATGCAATCTGAAATGATGAACAAGGAATTATGTGCTTAATTGATAATACATGTGGTAAGTAGGTGTTCAAGGAAATTTACATTAATAAAATGGTGTGTTGGTAAAATAAATTATATGTCCTAACTTGTGCTTCTATATTTAGAAGATAAACCAAACAAGGGGACATTACAGAATATCTCTTATAATTAAATTTTGTTTTAAATAATTCCTCTCAAATATCATTCAAAGGTCGTGAAGGAAATTTGAAAAGTTATGTCTTTTGGAGGAAAACTCTATTTAAGAGAGACCAAGCAAGAAGGAAGCATATTGATCAACCATTCTATTTTTTTATTTCTACTCCTTGTCGCAGCATTGGACTTTGGTCCAATGAACCTTAGGATGAAAACCCTTTAAATCTGGAATTGGAGGACAAAACCCTCTGATTTCCATTACTGGATTAGTGGGCAAAACCCCAGCGCAATTCTAAGGGTTTGTGCATTGGATCATTATATTGCTGTTCATTTGTTGTGAGACTCAAGGGCAGAAACTGATGCCATATTCATATCTGTGTGCGAAAGATATTGCATGGAATAGAATACTGATTATAATAGTCTGCTTGTACAGGACCGAATATTAATACTTTACCAACTACTTTGGCCACTCACAAAGGGCCCAGCACTAAAGTTGCAGACCGCTAGTACAGAGTCAAATATATTGCTGTTTGGCAGCTCCTTTCAGCGCTATTACTGAGAATACATTGCCAGTGGCGGCTCCTACTCAGTACCATCTATTGGATCAGGTTTATACTGACAATAGTGGCTTCTACAGTGCTATGTTAGGGCAGCCTGTACAGTGCCTATGATCTGATGATAATGATTGTCATTGAAGGCAATCAGCTTCAGCTTGGAAACATTTGATAGTGGTAGTGTTCATCCAATGAATAAATGAAGGTAGCAGATTGTGTGGGGCTGCTGTGTCTATGTGTTATTCATTATGGATGTTATTGCTGCAATTTATCTAATTTTATATTCATTGTCAAATATTCCAAATTTGCATATAAATTCATATTTAGATTGTGTGGCTTGCCACCAATACTGGGAATTAAATACAACTCTGACCCTCATCTAGTTGACAATCTGATTTGTGAGGTAAGTAAGGGAAAATTATTGATCTGAATTGAATCATGATTGAATTTGCATTAGTATTCCATTTCAGGATCTTACATTATGCCACATTTTTGACACATATTTTGCCACATTGGGTTACCTATTCTGCATCCAAAAGTTGCATGCGTGGACTCACTGAGTTTTGCTGCTCTGACTCATCAAAAACTCATCCATCACAAACACTGAAGTTTTCACTGTGTGTACTTAGCTGCCCAGAAAACTCGCAAACACTCAACGAGTTTGTATACAATGGATCAAATATCAATTGCTGAGTGTATTAAGTATACATCGTTCCTTGACAAAAGTTTTTACATCTATGATATCTATTTGTTAAGACCAGAGAGTCGCATAGCCACCCTGTTTACAGATCATCTCCTCTTTACTAGACCCGTTCTCTTGAAAAATGGTATATCCTATTCCACTTTAGACAACTAAACTCAATCTTGGAAAAGGATTTATTTGTCTTTGGATAAGATGTATCCTTCAGTTTTCTGCGACTATAGATCTGCAATAGTCCAAAGGATACCCGAGTAACAATAATTGGGGCCACAATAAATCTCCATCAATGCAAAATGGTGGTCCATAACTCCAACTGACATGTGGCAAGATTGTGAGTCCATGAGAATAAGGTACATTTTAAGTGTGACCCAGGTTCACAGATGAATAAGAGAGCATGTTTATTTTCATCAACATTTCAGAATTTCATGATTCATTATCAAGACAAACAAATGATCAATAGCCCCATTTATAGTAGTAGGTATACAGAAAAACTAGGAAAAGAACCATTACTTTGAAAGAGGGTATACTAAAAGTCACAAACATCATGAAACTTCATGTCCTAGGTTTTATATATATAATGTCAATATATATGTAAAATAATCTAGGTTATATATGATGTTTATGACTTTAGTATATTCTCTTTTAAAATAGTGGTTGGGTGCCCACTTCTTCTGTAGCTATTGATTATCTATTTATCCCAGGAAAAGAACCATTACTTTGAAAGAGGGTATACTAAAAGTCACAAACATCATGAAACTTCATGTCCTAGGTTTTATATATATAATGTCAATATATATGTAAAATAATCTAGGTTATATATGATGTTTATGACTTTAGTATATTCTCTTTTAAAATAGTGGTTGGGTGCCCACTTCTTCTGTAGCTATTGATTATCTGTTTATCCCTTTCAAAGTGATGCTTGGGTGTCTAAATCTTCTGCATTAGCAAGGATAAGCAAATGATCAACCACCCCAACTATTATGATTAAAGATGAATTAAGCACCCAATCATGACTATGAAAAAAAATATACTAAAGCAGAGAACTTTAATATTGTAACAAACTTTTACGTATATATTACATATTAACATTGTAAACAATTACATTTAAATTTAGAATTAGAATTACTACCTAAGACATGATATTTTCAATCAACAGAACTAAACAAAGAATTAAAAATGAACTCTCAAGGTATCTTCTATGAAAACAATACAACAACACACTTTCCACAAGTCATACAGATAATGCTGGCCAAGTTAAAACTGTTATTTTTCATCATATTTCCTAATATTACGTGATTCCATCAAAGCTAAAACTTTCAAATTAATTATTTCTCATTAATCAAAACCCTAAATACAAAATATTTCGCTAAGTCGAAAAAGAAAACATCAACCTGACCTTGAAAATAGCTTGAGCAGGGCAAGGGTGAGACTTGATCCCAGTGCAGCTCCTGCGGCTATCAAAATTACTGAATCATTTTTTGGCATTTTCACTCAGTAACTGCGGTGCACGTATTCTGATTTTCTGAGAGAATCAATATATTACTGTACAGCCGCAATTTATATCGACATATCAAATGGATTCCACCCCTTTGATATCATTCAAATTTAAAATTAAGTCAAAAAGACAAGGAAGCTCGTCTTCATTATAAATCGTCCCATGCACGAACTTAGGCTTTGCTTCAATGGATGGGGGGGTTCTACGAAAAAATTTACTAGGGTTATTTGAGAAAATTTAAGAGCTTTTCGTAATTATGGTGAGGAAATTTATAGCAGTTATTGTTACTAGAAATTTTAGTTTAGAAATTTTATTCAATCATGATCTCATAATTATTTTTTTAAATTAGTGTTTCATCTAAAATTTTCTTTTTAAAATTCTATTCACAATTCGCAAGTTATATCATTATGATATTGCTATTAGGATTCAACCGTGTAGTTTCGAGTCAAACTCATTGACCCATGTTTCATGAGTAGTGGTTCAACAAGAACCCATCTCTCATGATATCGAATGGTCCACTTAGCACTCATTGCATCTAGGTGACTCACAGAGGTGAAGCACTGGTCCGTCCCGGGAGGTCACCCATCCCAGTACTGCTCCAGCTCAAGCGCGCTTAACCAGGGAGTTTTTTCCAAGGTTAAGCCCGTTTGAGTTGTTACCCCATTTGCAAAACCTTCAGCAAGTGTTGCGCCTTATGAACCATTCATAATAGAGCCCCTTTAGCTCATCAATTATGCTGGTGAGGTGTTTCTTCCATGGTCAATTATGATATTACAATTTCAGTAGATTCAACCGTAGTTTCGAGTCAAACTATTGACCCATGCTCTGCTTGAGTAAGGCCCACAAATAAACCACATATCTCATGATATTGAATTTCAACCACTTAGCACTCATATCAGATCTAGGTGATGCTCATTGAGGTGAAGATCGCACCGCCCTGAGTCACCCATCCCCAAAGACGTTCTTTGCCGCCGCTTTTAACCGGGTGAGTTTTCCAGTTAAGCCCGGCTTTGCCGCCCACTGCAAACCTTCAACAGTAAGTTGTGTTTTCACCCCGGAAATATTCATCTCTTAAAGACAAGCCTTCCAGTTGTTGCGTGACCAGGAGTTTTCCATATTAAGCCCGAGAAGAGCTCATTTTGCAAAACCTTCAACAAGTGTTGCGCCTTTTAAAACCAGCGGTTTCTCCTCAGGAGCATCACCCAGATGCAATGAGTGCTAAGTGATTCATTCATATCATGTCGGGTTCTTGTTGAACCACTACTCATGAAACATGTCACCATTTGACTCCTAAACTACCTGAATCCCCTGGATAGCACACGGCACTGATACCGGTGAAGTGCCCCTACCGAATGAATTCGATGAGCTGCAAATATGAATGATTCATAAGGTCATGCTGAAGGTTTTGTAATGGTAATATCCTGCTTGGCTTTAACCTTGAGAAAACCCCAAGCTGTTTTGCTTGACTTTGGAGCAGACTGGATGGGTGACCTCCTGGACGGACCAAGAGCCACACCTCCTCAGGAGCATCACCTAGATGCAATGAGGCTAAGTGGACCACCTTGAGGTCATGAGAGATGGGGTTCTGTTGAACCACTATTCTAAACATGGGCTTTCTCCAAATGAGTTTCATTCCCTAGAAACTATTACCTGCTGGAATCCTAATAAAGCAATATCATAATTTGACACACTGGGGAAAAATGCCTACTACTTTTCAATTGATGAGCTAAAGGGGCTCTATTATGAATGGTTCATAAGGCACAACACATGCTGAAGGTTTTGCAAAAGTGGTATCAACTCAAGCGGGCTTAACTTTGGAGAAAACTCCCCTGTTGTTTAATTCTTGAGCTAGGAGCAAGATAGATGGGTGACCTCCCTTGGACGGACCAAGGTTTCTGGAATTCCTCCTGAGGCCCACCATGCAAATGAAGTGCCAAGTGACTATTCATGAGAGATGGGTTCTTGTTGAACCACTACTCATGAAACATGGGTCAATGAGTTTGACTCGAAACTACATGGTTGAATCCTAATAGCAATATCATAATTTGACACGCTGTGGAAAAATACCTCCTACTTATCAAGTTATATCATGTCAATAAAAACCTTTTATATTGATAGGGGAAATGTTAAATCTTGATTAACATTAATTGTCATGTGAATAAAAACTTCTAATTAATGAGAAATTCATCCCTTCCATTAACAAATTCATCATTGGCAAACACAAGTTCACTTTATGAAGAGCACAATACACCACTTCACAAAACTTACTAACCTAGTTCTAAGCTTAAAATTTTAAACATGCCCCTATTATAAAATCTATGAAATCATTCTTATAAAATATTATAAACACCTCTTAAAATATTTTAAAATATTTTAAGCCCACCTTCATGGGACTACTAGCTTTAAACACGACAGCTAAAAAGTAGGGGATCTTATTTTCCAAGTTAAAATTATAATTATAATTTATCAAGTAGATGATTTTTCTACAACCATGAATATTGTCAGGATCTTTCTTTAGTAAGTACTAAAAATTTTGGGCTTCCTTGATTAGGGAAAATTCCCTCAACTTTAGCTTGCTATCTCTCAAAAAAGATATACATAAAATAAATTGTGAGAGACTTTTGAGGAAGAAGAAATGGTCGTTGATGATGGGTGGCAACTTATAGATTGTGGCACTGGTTGCCTAGTGATAAGATAATCATGATGTTTAGGATCCTCCTCCTAATATTGGTGTTGCCCTTCCAACTTAATTCTATTTTAATTTTTATGTTATTTTAGAAACTTGACCATTGTTCCCCTTTTGGAGTCATAAACTCTTTCATTCTATGGCTTTACCAAAGTGTCTATTTTTAATCTCAATTAGTTGGATTGTATTTAAGGCATGACTTGCAATGTCATATTTTTTTAGGATTTGGTTATATGCTTTGACACATTTCTTTTAATGTAATTGTTTTAAGATCATTTAGGAACCATGATATTTTTCTTTTATTGTAAGCAAATTGTCAAATTATAGTTTCTTGTGTTATTATTAAAATTTGAAGATAAAAGTGAGAAGTAAAAGAAAAGAGTGGGAGAAGACAAAATGTGCAGGGATGTGACAAACTTGTCATTAATAGTGGTTACATACTTCAACCCATATATGACTCGCCCCTTCTGCCTACTTCCCCCTACCCACCCCCTTCACCTATTACTAATCTTTCAAATCCTAAATTGTATCAACTCTACTATTTTAGTTGTTTAATTATTATCTTGATAAAAAATTACATGAGACCACCTAAGCTTTCAAAAACTATCATATGCAACTACACAAGACCATGATTTTAGCTTTTCAAGGGAATTTATTGTAAATATTTTTTAAAAACAAAACTAAGTCATATGTGCCTACATGGGACCATGACATTTTCAAGTGTAGTTATGTTATTTTTGAAAACACAAAACAAAAGGTCGCATATTTTCAATAAAAATCTTATATTTTAAGCATATAATAATTATAATATTAAATTTTGAAATTGTATAGATCAATTCTAATGTATTATAGATTTATGAATGCATGGATTTAACAACTATAGGGAGATAAAACATATTCTCATAAATATATGAGGTAAATAAATGCAATCAAGTAATAATAATCAAATTACCCTACATGATAGAAATGTGACATAAATGTGTACTTGTTTGGATTAGAAAAATAACAAAAAGTAAATGTGTGTCTTAGTGTGGCAGAAGGGGATATTGAAATGATAATGACAAATGACTATTACCCAATTTTTGAAACCAAATTTGAGACATGTTGTACCCAAATTTTTTTGTATTGAGTATGTTTCAAATCTAAACCTCGATATTCCTTGTTTGAAAGCCATGGTGGAATCATTGTCTCTCATGGTTATTAGAGTTGTTTTTGTAATCTCTAGTCAATGTCTTTACAAGGCTAGCAAAAGGAACATTCCAACACACCAGGGACAATGAGTATTGGAACTTGGATGAGGAAGGAAAGGAAGAAACTATTTAAGATAAGGAAATGGTTTGTTCATATCATTAGAGTGCATCAATGCACTAAGTGGCCTAATTTTGGTGAAAAGATGAAGATATGATCATCAAGACTTGGAGATCATATCTGGACATATGAAAGAGATTATTTAGGTGATAAATTACAATTTTTGGATGTCTAATAGTGTGGAGTATGCTTAGACAAAGGATGGTCCTTGTTTGAGTGTTAAGTCATGGAAAAGTGAGCATCTAGAGTAATGATGCATGCCTCTCTATTAAGTTTCCAACTTTAGTGAACTTCAAGTGAAAAATTGCATGTTTTTAAATATCGACATAAAATTAGAACAAAAAGTGAAAAATAACAAAAGAGATCCATTTTCACAAGGCAAATAATGTCAACTTAAAAACATAACAAGAATTGTACCCTTAGTGGTGCAGTGCACACCATTCCAAAGAGTGTGCACTTAATTCAAAAGATTGCTTCTAGAATAAACTATGTGTGATTTTTAAATTGTGAAAAATTAGTGTCAACTAGTGTACACTTAAGTGAAATTAAAGCCAAAAAAAATCCCACCTAGTGTATCTATGCACACTTCTTCAACGGATTGTGCAAGTTAAAGTCAAAACATGAAAAAAGTGTACTTGTAGATGATGAGTATGTACCTTATTAAAGGGAGATAAAAAGTTAGCATTAAAACGTTAAAAAGGTGTTATCAAGACAAAAATCATGCACCATTTCATGGAGTGTTCATGTTTCAACTTCAAAACACCAAAAATGGTGTATATATAGTGTCTAAGTGTGTATCTATTAGAAGGATGGGAAAAACAAATATAAATTTAAATTAGAAAAGCAACATTTGGATGCTTCATCATTATAAAAATGCTTACCACTATTTCTTTTATTGTTGTTGAACAAGGATTTCACTTGTAGTAACTAAAACAAAGAAGATGTCATTGGATGAAGTTTCTTGGTTGCTTATTCATTTACAATAGATTACTCAAGTTTTATTTTAGGTTCCCAAGGATCAACACTTGTCCTCATTCTTCTAATGCCTATAATTGAGTTGTAAATAGATTATACTTGATTTTTAAGTGTTTGCAATAATTTCATGAGTAATTTTTTAATGGTTTTTATAATAAACACATAAATTAACAATCAATTCAAATGCTCTAGGGTTTTAATTATTGGGAAAAGGTGCCTCAACCTTGAATTCCTAATTTTCATTTTTTAATATATTTTGTATGCACTTATTATTTTGTCTTTTAGTGATTTGGTCTTCTTATAGAGAGTTGGTGTCCCACTTAGAGGCTTACTAGACCTTACGTTTTAGTCTATTTTGGCCTCACATGAGGAGGTCAGTGTAGACATGCAAAATTGACATCATGCATCTAATTCATATTCACTAATTCCATGTCGCCCTTAATTATCCCTTTATCATCATTATATCCTTTTTTATTAAATAAATCATTTTATTTATTTAATCCTAAAGTTCATCTTTAATTAAATAAACCAATCTTATTTAATTCATCTTTACCACTAACATCATCATCTTTAGTTAAATAAATCAAAATATCTATTTAACTAAGTCTAAATCATTTTCCATCTCCTTTTGATTTATTTTAATCCATAAATCTAAGTCAAAAAGTCAAATCACCTAATCTTCACTTAAGTTAACTAAATCATGATTAAGGTTAAATCTAATGCAAGTCCCATCCTCTAGTTTTTCCCACTTGCACATGAAAATAGATTTAAGTCATTAATTAAATCTCTATTTTCTCTCAACATGGCATAATAGAGAATATTCCCTCAAATTTGAATTCAAATCCAAGTGGACTTGTCCCTTCCAACATAGCATTAACTTCTCTCTTAAATGTCCCCCACTTGGCATTTAAGACCCTTTCTTCTCCCTCCAACAAGCCAAATTTCAAATTTGAAAAGGCCACCTAATGTCATTTTTTGGCACATTCATCAAAACTTGCACATCCTCCACCCATCCATATCTTGACAAGTGGCACCTTGCCATTGGTTGAAAGTTAGTCCCGCATTCATCTCTTTTGCCTCTTCTCTCATCAAAATCTTCTATAAATGGAGAGGCTATCCTTCATTCAATCATCATCAAAGTTACTCTCTTCACATTGAGAGCTAATTTTGTCCATCATCATAGCATTGCATCTTCATCATTGGCTTATCAAGGATTGGGAAAGGGCTTCTTTCCACAAAAACACCAATCCAATATGAGATAGGATTTACTTCATGTTTTATATGCTTTAGTTATCTTTTCATTTGTTTGCATTTTTAAGCATGATGTATTATTTCATATGGATGTTGAATATTTTCTTTGTTTTGAAATACTAATCATGCTAATGGTGTATGTTAGAATTTTAACCATTTGCAAATTTTGATGTCCACATTATGGCGCTAGAAGGAGGGCATGTTGGGATAATGTGTTTATTCTTTTTTTTTTGATACGCACTATAGATGTTTTATATTGAAATAGAAAAGGCTTACAAGCGTCTGCTACACAGGAATAACCAACCACCATCACCGTCGGGCAAGATGACAGCCCAACCGAGACTCAAAACCGAAATTTCCCTAAACCCGAACATGCAACAGCAACCCATTAAAACTTAAAAACAGAGACGAGGGTTTACAGACCGATCCACCACCCACATGAACAAAGCAGCCAAAAAAAGAAAAGACCACAAAAAATGACCGTTAAAGATTTTAGACACTGAGCCACCTTACAAGAAACCATTGACCTCCGCAAAACAAACAAAGCCCTCCAACCAGTTAATACCCTCCGATGGCACCATCTTTAATTTGCGTTTCAAGAACTCCACGGCCACGTCCGCAAGCTTTCGGTGGCGAGACAAAGCTGGCCCTTTGAGATCAAGGAGGAAGGGATACACCTTGACAGCTTCCTCTGAGTGCCATAATAGAGGCAAATCAGCCGGGCGCGGGATACCTTTACCCAAAAGGGCCGCCTTCAGCGTATCTTCCAGACCACCGAGTAAAACCATGCGGAATAAACGCTCCATCAGCTCCCGCGCCAACTTCTTCAGGATTTCCAGGTCCAATAATACTGCGAGAAAACGCGAGGAAATGTGAGCATTGTCTCTGGCATATTCCTTTCGATGCAAGTGTTCATTTCCCAGAACCATCTTAACTGCGACCAGTAACACAGGATCATCCTCGAACAAAATACGTTTCAGCCTTTGATCTGTGATTTCCCTGAAAGCAATTTGTCGCTCCGTGGCGACCAGAGAAACCGGCGTGTCAACACCGAAGCATTCCAAACCATCCAAGGAAATATGAATGGTGAATTTCAATTTTTTTGACCCCTCCATGATTACTGCAACACCCTGCACAAGAGAAAGACAAGACCAGAATGCAAAAACCAAGCACCGAAATGAATTTAACAAATCCATAAATAAACCCGTGATAATTCACTTGGCCATCGCACAAATGCTGAAATTATGAAAGGACGATCTTCGCATCCTCGCTATGAAGGAGGGCTACGGACGCAGTCCTAGCACCTTATAACTATAATCACTTCAAGTGAAGTGAATCGCCACCCGGCTAAACTGTAGTCTTGTCAAGGGTTGCCGTATGCGACGTGTCACCAAATAGAAGACTTGAAAGCTAAGCCAAACTTACTTTCTGACAAACATTAAAGCCCCGCTTCAAACGAGTCGTTCTCGTTAAGACGGCCAACATTCCCTCTGTGAACTAAGGATATCCAAGTATGTCGTGGATATGTCGCCTCAGCATCCTCTCCCTCTGTCACGTAGCCAACTCACACACCCTCAGTTTTGGGTGTCAAAGGAGCGGCAGGGGAGGGACCCACCCATCCGCCCACATGTGTTTATTCTTGATATCTACATCTAGTTACCTTTCTTTCTAAAATATGTTGTTTTTCTAATTTGTGCAGCTGTGAAGATGAGATTAATGTTGTTTTGTCTTTCCAATAAATCTTCCTTTTTGTGCATATCGTTATTATTTTTGCACACTTGCTGTTGTTTCATAAATGAATCTGTATTATTCACTATTTTGTGGAGCTTTACATATCACCACATGCCTTCATGAATCAATGCGTTCCATGGGATAACATTTCTTTCAAGCACTTTGTTACATAGTTTGTGCACCCTCTCCATGAATCCATTTTGTCCACTGACTTTTATTGTTGGCTTTATCCACTGACTTTCAAAGACACATCATTCATTCAATTCATAGGATTCAAGCATTCCTACATTGCGCTACTCCCATGGCGGCCAATGAAGCCTCTTCCTCTGCACCCATTTCTTTACCCGTGAGAATTCACTAATGAGGCCATCCAATGAAATCGGATCACAAACCTTTTTCCAAACTCCCCAATTTTGACATTCTTTCCTATGTTCTGTCTCAAGGTTGAAGCAAATAACCAGAATAATGGTAGAGCCTAGCGCTTACCTAACAACATCTTAATTTATTCATCGTGTTTCTCATGATATTCCAAATCGAACCTCATGATCATGATAAATATGCACCATCTCTTACTTTATTTTGCGATTTGCTGCTACGACATCATGTATTCATGGTTGTTGGCTTTACGCCTACTAAAGGCATTTGCTTGAAAGTTTCTAAAGCCTTTTCAACAAGTCTATCTTATATGTATCCTACGATCATATTAGTCCATGCGACCTGCGTTCCTTTAGACATTCTGCCATATAGTTCAACCTAAAAGGTCTGTTTTGCTTCTGTCATTTGCAGGAAACAAGAAATTGTTTAGTAGTGGGATTTGATTATGCTAATTTTTGTTTGCAAAAAAAGGCACAAGTCTACTTTAATTAAAATTTTGTTGACAGAAAAAGAAAAAAGTTGTTTAATAGCTTGCCATTAATTAAAAAGGACGACCCACATCAACAAATGTTTGTTTTTGAATTTGGATTTATGTCAATTCTGGCCCTGTCATAAAACTATTCGTTGATGAAAGTCATTAACACTAATGTGAGGATGTGACATGCATTTCATAGCCCATATAAAGGCAGGCCGAGCGGCCTCCATAGGAGAACCCACGAACAAGATTTAGATCTTTTCCTATAGAAGACCGAACACGCATAAAGAAGGGACATTGAAGGTCTCAGTCCAATTTAGAGGTGGAATTTCCATACCTGTAAGAAGTAGACAACCAACAGGATCTGTAGCATCTTTCTTGATCTTTGTAGGAGGAGAAGCAGAGGTTTAGAACATATTTAACGGTGGTGAAGTAGTGTAAAATGTGAGCTTTTGCGAGGCATAACGGCAAGTCATGGGAGCATGTAATGAATGCTATCTAGAAGCGTGAGGAGCTATGCAAGCCCCATCATAGCTCTAGTTTGAAAACCCTCAAATACGTTGATGGAATTCAATTCTTAGGCCGCATCCTCATCAATTTTATGAGTTATACGAGGTTAAAGAATAAATACGCAATAATGATGATATGACCTTTTTTTCAAATTGGGGTGCGGGTAAACTCTTTGAGTCTCTTTAAATATCGACTTTGTGTGGCATCCACAAGATGAAATAGCGTAATTACTTTCTATCTGTCATGCACTTTGACTTGTTGCATCCACTCTTTTAGCCTGCAACTTTATGACAACCCACATAAGTCACTTAGCTATAAATCTTTCGACTTAATCTTCAAATGTTGTGAGTTTGTTTTACTTTTGCTCTTACTATAAAAATATTTGCTGCAAATCCTTTTCATGCGAGGAGCTTCATAAATAATCTTTCTTTACTATATTTGTTGTACTCATTATATCGATTTGAAGCATTAAGTATTTACTCATATTTGACACTTTTTTGGGAGAATGTGTTTAAATCAGAATCTAAGGATGGCATCGATAGATTGAAGCAACCACTAGCTGGGAATATGATCCATAAAATGCATAAGATAATGCATTCATTAAATTTGTGCTTGCGAAAAAATCATGGATCTTGTTGAATGTTCACACTAATATTTGTCTTTCTATTGCAAAATCATACAGACATAATTAATAATTGCAAGATACCACTTATTTATGCTCCATTTATTAATCATTAGTCTTTTCATTGGTTGATTTTACGGCTTAAAAAAAAATTAATGATTTGATCCTCACATTATTGTCTTTATCTTATAGGAAAACAAAGGAGGAGGGATTTTCTTTTTCACGAAAAATTCACAACGTTGAAGCATTGGATGCAATCCTTGAAGAATCTTGGAGTTAAAGAGGATTGAAGCCTTAAATTTTGAGGTTGACAAAGCATTTTTTAATGCTTAGGGCTTCCATTTCATGCTTTAATTTTCTATTTTAAACCAACTCACATCCTTTTGGGGCTCTAAAAAGAAGATTTCAATCTTTGCTACAAAGGGCTTAAAATGAATCTTAGGACAAACTCACTAGATTTTGTTTGAGGCTAACAAATTGAACAAGACAATCTTCACATTTCCTTTGGTGCTATAAAAAGAAGTCGTTATTCCTTTTTGGAACTAAAATTAACATGTGCTACTTTGTTTTGTGATTGCTTACTTAAAATAACACCATTGAAAAGACGTATGCGCTTCTCTCGCGCCTCACGGCGGTCTTGAGAATCAAAAGGCTTTTTGATGGTCTTAGGTTGGGATAAAGTAATTTCCTCCACATTTCATTTTGGGATTAAAATTGAACACAACTTGTGAGTGTGGGTGGAACGTATTGCGTGTGTTCTCCCTTTGTTTCTAAACAAAGGTTGATCAAACTAAGAATATTATTTACTCACTTTTGTTTATCTTAGAGGGCCTGCCTTGGGGAAAAAGTACTCACCCAAGGGAACGACTCAATTGGTAAGACTATAAAGCCAAGAGTATTTCCAGTCGGAATATAAAAGTAGGTACTGGAACAAAGGCCAGTATCACACGGTTGGCTCCGACGAGAAGGGAAGCAATGGTCTCTCACCTCAATGGGTCAACTCCTACGAACAAAAAGTTTGAATTAAAACCCTTGTTGTTGAAAGGCCAAAATCCCTATCTATTTGTTGGTGCAAGAATAGTCGTTCTGAAGCGGCCCCGCACTTTTATAGTTTTTAGTAGAAATGGAAAGTATGCCATGGGAGTTTCATGTGTACTGATGCTTGGTTTCCCCGAGAAGTGAGTGTCATGGAGGGGAGCTAGTGGGGTCAAGCATCTAACCATTCGCTAAAAATAAGTGTAGCTGGACTTGTCCAAGTGGGGACTCAACAAATATAGTCTTTCATATCCATAGGATTGTGCTTGTTCTTGGTTACAAAACACTTTGCTTGTTCGAAAATATTGGAAAACAAACATTTAACATGAGCATAAAATATCAAACCCTTTAGGAGAAGCAAATATCCTTGAATGAATTCACATGCTATTGCTTTCCCTTGGGATTCGTATCCTTAGAGGCTTCTAAGCATCTGGATTTCATCTCAATTTTCTCCTACTAAGGTCAACATTAGGAAACTTTTGCCTTGATTTTATAGATTTCCACATAATGGACTTTATGGGATGAAAGAGAATTAGGACATTGGACATCTAGTTTCAAAAGCTAATCAAGAAAGTGTTTGTGGTAAAAAGAATCCATTAAGAAAAGCTTAAATCAATTGAACCCCACACGAGTGCTTGTTATCTTTTGTCTTATGGTTTTCCATGCAAAACATTGGTCTTTTGGTTTGAACTACTCTTAGAAAAAATCATGTTCTTTAATATCTTGGTCTAGTAAACAAGTCCTTCATAGGTTCATTTAGGATCCAAATAAAACACTTCATCCATCTCAAAGATCAATCAAATCCCATCCCACAAACAACTTTAGAGCTTTGGAAAACATCAATTATCTAGAGTTGGGTACATCCTTAAACCAAATCAAAATCACTTGTTTAGTTAGGTGTGTTTGGATGAATCCTTCCTCTCACCCTTAGTTAAATTATCACCTCTTTGAACAAGTTCATCCTAAGATAACATCTAAACATATTAAGGTTTACAAGTTCGTTATCCAAACCAAACCAATCAAAATCAAATCCTAAAGTCTAGCATTGATCCAAAGTACCTAAATGTTCAACACCCATATCATTCACCCCTTTCATCCTTCATCTTGTCATTTGGTCCTAAACACCTTAGAGGTCACTTTTGCAACAAGGTTGAAACACAAGGACATGGAATATAAACTTGATCCATACATCATGAGTAATCTAAGTCAACCAAGCTATCAAAGCCTTACAATGTTGATTGATTATCAAAACTCGCATTTATACAATCCGTACATGGGATCATTATCTCCTACAAACCTCGATGGTACAACAAATGTGAGTATGCCCAGTCAAGAGTTTGGAACATCTTTCCCGATGGTAGATTTAAATCCGAGTCCAAACCTGCAAATCTATCAACCAAAAACTCAACGCATGAGTCTTCCACTAAACAACATCATCCCACCAAATCCATACATGCCAAATGTGAATATATCAAGTACAAGTTTTCCAAACATGAACATTGTGAATCCACACTTGGTAAACTTTGGGATGGATATGTTTGTGAATCATACAAATGTTGTTCAAGGTCCAAACAAGATGTTAACAACTCCATGTATCAATCCAATTCAAGGTAACACCATACAAAATCAAGGTAATATGATTCTCAAACACAACAATGTTCAATTCCAACCTATCATGACAAATCTAAACATCATCCCAAATCATAACATTGTCCAAAATCAATTTTTCCATGATCCCATTCAAACACCACAAGTATGTGTTCCAAATTTGCTTGAACAAAAGCCAAATCAACTATATCAAGGGTGTCAAGATCAAAATCAAGATCAAATTTTGCAAGATCAAATTGCTTCACTTACCAAAATAATTGACTCATTTCACCAAGACACGTCTTCACTCTAAAATCAATACACTCTACCATTGGTTGAACCATGTCATCAAAGCATTGGGTTGTGTCCACAACCACGTCAAGAACAATATCTCCAATGTCAAGAAGTTAGATATCAATATCAACCACATTAACAAATCCAACCCCCACATCTTGAAGATCAATCACCACATCTCAAAGATCAATCACTACAAGGTCAATTTAAAGTACAAACCTCACAAGGTAACAAACAAAAATACACACCACTTGGGAAACCAATTGAATCGGTCATGCAATAGTTGGTGCAGGAAAATCTCATTAAAATACCCACCTATGAGAACTATCAAGAACCAGACGTACAACTGCCTTCATATGACGAGAAGCACCTTTGTGAGTATCACAAAATAAAGGGGTAGACAACATCAAATTGTGTTCAACTCAAAAATATCATCCAAGACTTGATTGATCAAAAAAAAAAACTATTGGGGACAATGATCATGATTCAACCACTAATGATGGAATTGACAATCTCTCCACCACAATTGTTGAAAATAATGATCAAAATCTTGAAGATGTTTCTACCTCATCCAAACATCAAATCAACATTCATCAAGAGTCACTTTTTGATCATGATAAAAATCCCTCAACAATATCTGACAATGATCTATTTCAAGAAGTGTTAACATTATTTGATTTTGTAATCAACGATCCACTGAACAATGATCATGTTGAAAATGTCTCTACATCACCTAATGAGTTAGAGGACATCTCGAGAATTTATTCTAAAGCATGATCAACATCTCTCACCAAAGTATAGCAATGGTCCTTTCCAAGACATATTGACATCCTTCGACCTCATGATTGTCGATATTGAAGGAATCTTCAACTCAACACTTGATCCAAATTCACTCAAAGATCAAGAGGATATTGAGCCACTTCCTATGCCTAATGACAATGTCCAAGAATCCTTTGTAAGCAATATGTCCTTTGAAACTAACCCATTTCAAGAAATTGATCCAAAGTATGTCAAAAGCAATTTCAAAATCAATCAAGATCAAGAGTTTGTATCTCTAAGCTACTACAATGGTCTAATGCACACTCTCCTATCTATACAAGATGATCATATCCACATAACACATACTCCTCCATCTATCCATGAGATGCTTTCTATGGATGGACACGTAGATGATCTTCATTTAGAACATGATTCCTTTACTCTGACATTATTACACAAAGAGAGCAGATTACTGATTCCTACAGTCAAACTAAGTTGTCAACATCATGATCAGATATATCCCAAATTCAAACTTAGGACATCATGTATGAAGATATCCAATATTATCCACTCAAGGAAACATGTCAAATAGAACAAGATATTCTGGAGTTAGCAGAACATCAAATTGAAATAACATCATCTGTAGTGGTCATTTATCAGAGAATTCATTATAAACAAGAGCTCTTAGAATAGGCAGAATCAAAGCATGAAGGTGCTACTACCACCATACTGGGGGAAACTATGTCTCAAGAAATTGTCAATATAGGGAGCATGAAGAATCCTTATGATGAAACCGATGCCAATACTACAACCAGCCAAGTCATGGATCTTCATCCACCCATCACCTCATCCAAAAATTGGGACCAACATTAAAAGAAAGATTTGAATCAAAGCACAAATAACGTTATCAAAGCAAAAGAAGCTAAGAAGCATATCAGACAAATCAAATACAAGTGGATACCAAAGAATACCAAGAAAGATTATCCCTATCAAACTCCATCAATCAAAGAAACTATGGGGAAAAATAAAAAAGGGAAATGTATCCATCAAAGACGTCCAAAAAATCAAAAGTAGGCTTCCCATGCGATGCATAAAGTATATCAAGTAGTTGGTCCTAATTCCACGCACACTTTTGCATCCACCCACAATTGCTCATCTTCCCAAGTTTGGATAGTCAAAAATTCCAAACTGTCAACCAATCCATCTTTTATCCCTAAAAAAACTCCATCCACGCCTCCACGCATGATATCCAATTCTCAAATTGACCATGTATTGGCAGCCACCCTTCATCATAAGGATTCAAAAGGCACTCTATCGCTATGTTCGCACAAAGACAAAGTTAACTTTGGTATCAACAAAGGAGATCAGGAATCTCAAAAATTGTATTCAAGTGCACATATCTTAGCAAAGAAACTCCTTCAAGCAGGATATCGATGGCACATTATGACAGAAGCATCTACATCGACACCACCAGGTGGTTCAACATGAGCTTAAAATATTTCAAAAAAACCAAAAAAATATAAAAATATAAAAATCAAAAAAATGATTGAAAATAGTATAGAAAAAAATCGTCCTCCAATGAAAACCACTATGGTGGCACTTTGGACAAGTGTCATGATGAAAACCTGGCAAACATGCGTCATGTGTAGAATCGAGCATCTACATGCACCAGTTCAAGTGGAAGCATCTCATCCCATGATCCATGATAAATCCAACATTCCATCCATCTCTTCCATAATAAATTCATTCATCCATGAACCATGTATCCAATTCATTTTCATCCATCTACATCCATCTTCCTACATTATCTTGCTCTTGGTAAAATTTTGGTGTACACTTTACACTTACTTATGATGGACATCTTGACATAAGCCATTTTCATTGATCCTATCCTACCCAGCATTATCTGAGCCATGAAGAATTATCCAAATGAGGGTTCCTTTGTTTGAACACCTTATCTTATTGCAAGATAATCCATATCCATCCGTCCACACACCTATCCAGGCATCCACCCATGGCATTTCGTGCATTGCTAGACATCGGGGGCGAATATTTACATCTTGCTTCAAGAATAAACCTTGATCTATATCCTCCAACTTATATGGTGATCCGAACATTGGCAAATGTGAAATCACATTGGTCAAAGCACTTGTGAGAAAAAATCCAAATCACTAGCCCATGGCATATTTTGACAAGAAAATGTTCCTCATCAATCTTCGTCCTTCATCAAATAATCAATATCAGTTGCATCTAATGCATGCTTCAACGTCACATTAAACCATTCAAACTGATTTTGTTCCAAATCGAGCTTCATCAATCCTGATCAATCAAATCCAATCAATCCATCATCTCGGGATATCCATCCTAATCCTTGTGTTTGTTAACACTATCCTTGCGTTGTTGTATATCCTCAACAATGTTATCATCATTGATCTTGATCAATTGAATCCAATCAATCCCTCATCATCTTGGGATATCCATCCTAGTCCTTATGTTGCTTAACACTATCCTTGCATTGTTGTGCATCCTCAACAATGTTATCAACATCAATCCATCAATCCAATCAATCAACCTTAGCTTGGTTTTCAACAAAATACCAAAACAAATCACTGATATCATCACACATATCCATATCCAAATTGTCAAAATCACACAAAAACATTAAGAAAAACACCAAAATCCAAAAACATTCATAAAATCTCAGAAAACTCCAAAACATTTGAAATTCAAAAATCAAAACATTTGTAAAATCTCAAAAATACCAAAAACAGCCTCAAAACATTTCAAAAAACTCAAAAAACATCCAAATATTTGAAAAATCCATCCATCTCATCTCACTTTCACCTGCAATAAACATCATTCACAATAAATCAATCATCATCCCCGACCTTTGGTAAAATAGTCAGAAATAAGTATGGCAGTTCAAAAGTGAAAACTCAAAACGTCAAAGTCTAAGGTTTAAGTCAGTACATAAACAAGTTAGTCAACTCTTTGTGTCAATAGCCTGTCATCCAATCAGTCCCATATCAATCATTTGATAACATCATGTCCTAGGATGTATCCTTCCTACAATGGGCATTATCTATTGGCAATAGTTTCAGTTCTTATCCTTAAAAACACATTTTCTTTTGGTTAGCGGTATTAAAGAACATTAGCTTGTTTGTTTACTTTATCTTTGTCTTTTGACTTATCTCTTTGTGCTCATTCCAAAAACCTCTCGATGATGTCCAAACAAAAGGATTTAGAGAGATGGGAATGGGGCAATGATCATTATCTTTTATCTGTTGCGCTTGTTGGATGTTCTTGTAATATAACCTTCGTCATGCGTGCTTTATTTGGGCATAGCAAGGGTGTTTTAGGTATCTTGTTGACCACATAGGAAGGCTTTCCTTTCTATGTTTTGGTATGAGATGTTTGAAATATCTAAACTACATTTTAAACGAGGTTTCATATGTCAGGTGTGAACAGGAGTACTTCTATTTGATTGTCAAGTCAAAGTCCATCATACTAAGTGCAATGCCATCCTGGTTCTTTATACCTTGATGCATCATGCTTATGTGTGTTATCAAACATAAGGTAAGTGGCCCTTTTAAAATCCCAATTCCTAATAAGCGAATCATCCATCTCTCATCATTATCGACTCGTGTCTTGTTGGAATCTCTTGCTTTCTTCTATCTCCTTTCCGCTCTAACATCATCATGATCATGTAATCATCATCACCAGTGCATCCATCTTGCATCCACAAACCATCAACATACTGCATATCATATCATATCATATCATATAAGAAACACTGATCGTCTCACATGCATGTTCATCATCATAATATAGATCTATTAGTCTAAGCATCTGATAAAACTATACATTTGCATAAAACATCTATTGCATGATCATATAGGCATCATCACATCATATCATAATTTAAGTTGTTTAGGATAATATAGATTGGTTATTCTAAGCATCTTAAAACCATCTCATTTGCATCATCATCACAACCATCCATATGTCATGAGATCAACCCTCAAATCGAATATTTTCACTCGATCTCTCGAGGGGGCAATGTACCAGTGTACTTCTTTCCGTTGGGGCATCCAAAAAAATTAGAATTTTTTGAATTTTCATTGTGGTAAGTTTATTCTTTGAACTAATGCAACAAGTACATTGCTTCAAAGAGGGGCAAAACATAGACATGCAAAATTGATACCACGCATCTAATTCATATTCACTAATTCCATGTCATCCTTAATCATCCCTTTATCATCATTATCCCCTTTTTGATTAAATAAATCATTTTATTTATTTAATCCTAAAGTTCATCTTTAATTAAATAAACCAATCTTATTTAATTCATCTTTACCACTAACATCATCCTCTTTAGTTAAATAAATCAAAATATTTATTTAACTAAGTCTAAATCATTTTCCATCTCCTTTTGATTTATTTTAATCCATAAATCTAAGTCAAAAAGTCAAATCACCTAATCTTCACTTAAGTTAACTAAATCATGATTAAGGTTAAATCTAATGCAAGTCCCATCCTCTAGTTTTTCCCACTTGCACATGAAAATAGATTTAATTCATTTATTAAATCTCTATTTTCTCTCAACATGGCATAATAGAGAATATTCCCTCAAATTTGTATTCAAATCCAAGTGGACTTGTCCCTTCCAACATAGCATTAACTCCCCTCTTACATGTCCCCCACTTGGCATTTAAGACCCTTTCTTCTCCCTCCAACAAGCCAAATTTTAAATTTGAAAATGCCACCTAATGTCATTTCTTGGCACATTCATCAAAACTTGCACATCCTCCACCCATCCATCTCTTGACAAGTGGCACCTTTCCATTGGTTGAAAATTAGTCCCACATTCATCCCTTTTTCCTCTTCTCTCATCAAAATCTTCTATAAATGGAGAGGCTATCCTTCATTCAATCATCTACAACTTCATGCAAAGTTACTCTCTTCACATTGAGAGCTAATTTTGTCCATCATCATAGCATTGCATCTTCATCATTGGCTTATCAAGGATTGGGAAAGGGCTTCTTTCCACAGAAGCACCAATCCACTATGAGATAGGATTTACTTCATGTTTTATATGCTTTAGTTATCTTGTCATTTGTTTGCATTTTGAAGCATGGTGTATTATTTCATATGGATGTTGAATATTTTCTTTGTTTTGAAATACTAATCATGCTAATGGTGTGTGTTAGAATTTTAGCCATTGGCAGATTTTGATGTCCATAGTCAAAGTCCCACTTTAAGGTGGCATGGTTTGGCCATGTGTCAACATCTTATGGTGTGCATAAGGTCATCATGAAAGTAGTTACATATGTCATTCTATGATGCATAAGAGCAAGAGGAAGGTTACATTGGAATTGTGACCAACATTATGATAGGTTTGTTACACTTATCACGGAGCATATTTTTGAATGTTGAATGGGGACATATTGGGGCACTCAAGCTTCGATGGTCAAATATGACAAGTTGTGACAATGTAAGGTATGGTAGGAATATGCTAAAAATAGCCAAGAGGACCAAACGAAGAAGATGGCATTAGAATTCGGACTCAATTTTTTTATTTTTTATAGACTGCAGGAATTGGGTAGCACGACCCCCTATAAACTGCAGTGCGCCTGGTAAACTTTTTAACGTGACCAGCGGCGCTGGCGCGACACGCCCTCCGGTACCACGGGACGGGGGAGACTAGAACTCGTAACCAGCCGAGCCGCAACGGAAATACTTAGCCAACCGAGCTAGGGCCCCCGCCCATTCGGACTCAAATTTGGATATCATACTTATTTTGGCTTTTTTGATGCTTTCCTAAACTATTCATGGTTTCTAGTTTGTACTTCATATATTTAAATTAGTACTTGGAGTTGTAGTTTGTATCTAGTTGATTTATAGGTACCATTATTTTATTGGATTTACTCCAATTCTACATGTTGGTGATACTTTTGTAATAGCTTACTTTGTAAGTGTATTGTATTCATTTGATTTAGTGAATAATACATTAGGCTACTTTGGAGTGTAGGGTTTTTCTCTCAAAAGGTTATACGTGTTTCTATTTTCTATAATTTGAAAAAAAAAAAGATTTTGCACAATACCTCATCTTTAGCTTAGTATCGGAAGCATTGACGTGTACCTTGCTTCTTTTCAATTGGTATCAAATCTTGATCACCTTTGGCTCTAATTGTTTGGTCGAAGGTATTTTGTACTAATATTCAATTGAGTGGGAGCTTGCACATTTTTTTTTTATCTTACCACAAGAAGAGATGGTAAACACATCTAGAACAATATAAATGGAGAATTTGAATGAAAAGAACTTTAATATTTGGAAGCTTAAGATGGAGGAAATGCACATGAATAAAGAGCTATGGGTTACAATATTTTTACCATGCCATTAGGTATGAAACAAGAAGACTAGGACTTGATGGATAAAAAGGATAAGGGTATTGTAATGGTACTTTCCTTTGAGTATAAAATTGGATAGATTTAATACATCAAAGTTAATTCTATGTGGCAGTGGGTTTATTAATGTTATTATTTAAGTTTAAATGTTATAAGGTATATCTATAGATTAGATACAAATGCAATATAAAATGCTTGTTTATCAATATTAATGTAAACACCATCATTAATATATAAATTGGTACTGTAGATGTCTAAATTTGGACACTTAATTTATCCAAATTCATCCCCTTTCATCTTATTTTCGTTAATTAAGTAATACTACTATTATTTAATTAATATCTTTAATTATGCCAAATCCCTAAGGTATTTAATCAATAATACCTCATCTCTTTAATCCTCCTTCCATCAATTGAATTAAATAAATATTCCATTTATTTAATTCCCTTCATATCACATCCTCCATCATTTTTATCTTATCTTAATCCATCTTCTAATCCCATCATTAGGATGTGCACATGCCTAATCCTTGATTAGGATGTGTCACATCCTCCAACTTTTGCAAGTTGGCCTCTAATCTCTCTTAGCCACCTAACCCTCCTCTAATCCTTCATTACTCTTCCCCATGTGATCTTTGACTTGTCACATCAAGTCACATGTGAGATCTAACCCTCTTCTAATCTTCATTAATTAATCTAATCAAGTACTTGCACAATCCTAATCACCCACTTTAGTCAACTCTCCCCATCCCCCAAGGAATTTTTAATTCCATTTTATTCATCCAAGGCATCTCCTTTCCCTATGTGAATTTTTAATTCACCTTTTAATCCCCCAATGCATTTAAGGAATTTTAAATTCCTTCCCTCTTCCCCATGAGAATATTTGAGGAATTTTTAATTCCTCACATGTCCTCTCACCCACATGGGGACAAGTACCTCCTTTATGAGGAGATCTTGTCCAATCCCAAGGTACTTTGTACCCCCCTCCATGTCATGTCCTATCCTTCCACCTCATGTCCACTTCACCTTTTAGGGCTATCTCACATGCTACATGTCAAGATGTGAGGGATTGAGAGTTCTCAACTCACCTTAGCCCTACATCTTGATATTTGGTGGCTCAATCTTGACCGTCCATTTTCCCTAGGAACTCTCAAAAATCCTATAAATACCCCCTCTTTTCTCTCATTTTAGGGAGATCATTTGTGCTAGCCAAACTCTTGCAGTTTTGTTTCTCAACCAATACTTAGCTATTTTCATGTTTCCAAGCATCATTTGCATCTCACATCTCACATCTTGTGCCATCCAAGGAGCATACACGTCAAAGATCGAAGGGCCAACCAAAGGATCGACTCAACGCAAGGTATAAAGTTCCATTTTGTTGCTTTTTATCTTGCATTGTTTCCAACTTAGGCTAATCTTGAGGTGTAGGTTGTTTTAAGTTGTTTATTTGCACTCTTCTACTTGCTGATCGTTTTCTAATGCTCACATTCGACCTATCACAGATACCTACCAATATAAATATGATTAAAAAAGGAATCAATAACATTTTTAAATAATTTAATTAAATCAACTCCATTTTATTTATAATTAAAAATCTTTGAACAATAATTTTTTTAGTACTTATTTGAATCACAACACTTGGAAAGGTCACTCATAGTTATGCCATGCTCTAGAGGACTTGTGTAAAAACACAATATGTGCCTATTTGGCATGCTCTAGAGAACTTGTATAAAAACATAATATGTGCCTATTCACACTAAAGCCCTAGCTAGGATAATTTGTGTACTTTGTACCTCAATTTGGACACACTTGTGTGCCCCTTATACAGTGCCCATAGCCAATCAAACCACTTTATTCTTCCTTGAGTGATTTCCAAGTCTCATATAAATGCTTTATATAAGTCTTAAGAGTCGGTTGTCAAACAATCACACCCTTTCACAAAGGTTAGATTTAATTATTATTTAATAAATATATTATCCCTCTCTTTTAGAAGAGTTTTCATAAATATTCTTCACATTAATCTCCATTTTAACTAAAGGATCATATTATCGTTTATTTTTCTGTCTCATTTTAGTACTTTCATAACTTTATTTCACTTTGGAGAAAAAGTTTCATAACATTTATCCCCCTATAATTTAACTATTATCCTCAATAGCTTAAGTTGAATCTAAATCATAACTCACAAAAAATAATTAGGATATTAGTAAATTTGTCACTTTAATTTCATCTATACTTTTTTTTCACAAATTCTAGATCTTATCAATTATAGTGATTCAAAATTATAGATCAAATATAAATACTTTGCTAATAAATAACATGTTTGAAACTATAGATGCACTTTTGCATAGAGTAAATCATGATTTTACAGGGAGCTAATGCAAGTTTTTATACTAAATCTTTCATTTTGTAACTTTTATAAGATGATTAGTGAATGATATGCATGTAACATGTGCTATGAAGTCACATATTGCTAACACTCAATAACATTCCAAAATGATAATCGTGCACTTTGAATTGCATGAGTATCCTTTTTCCTAAATGATTGAATAGAAACAAGTACATAATTAGCCTTGAATAAAATATGTCATTTCACACAGTCATTCAAAAAAAAAATTGACATAATTTTTTGTAAGAGTTGGTATAGAATACTCTACACCATTGTTGGGTGAAAATTATGTAATCAACTTTTTCAATAGATTACAGAACTAGGACTTCAACCACAGCTATGTGAGATTTAATCTCTCATCTCAACAAGGGGAGGCGCCCTTCTTACAATTAGAAACCAGCTAGAGTATTTACATAATATTTAAAGTATTTACGAAGTGGGGGGTGCATGTCGCATTCATCATTCTCTCTTTTTTCAGAGAAGATGTGTATAATGCTTCACAACTGAAAACGTTCTTAATTCAAAGTACTAGAAACTTACCAAAAGCAGTACAACTGATTCCCTATCTTGGAAAAGCACAACATAGAGGTATTAGATAAGATTATAACAAAAGAAAAATGGAAACAAGTAAGGCTCATGAAGGCGCAAAGTCGTTTCACAATTTTTTCAATTATAGATCTGTGAGAACAATATAGTTTGTCGCATTAGAAGAACAAAGTCTTCTTAGATGCAATAATTCATTCAAACAACATGAGAGATTACAAGCTCAAAGTCTTGTAGAACTTTCTACCAAAACATTAAAACATAAACAATAATTCAAGTTAGAAATGTGACACAAAGTCCACAAGAATCACTTCAAGTCCTTCATATTTCATAAAATAATCACCACCAATCTCAATCAAATTCAAGAGACAATCGATCCAACGCAAAGTCTAGTATGCAATTTCTTCCTTTATTGATCAGATTTAGATTGACAAAACATGAACACAAAGTTTCACAATTTGTTACAAATTGAGCAACACTTCGTTGCAAAAGCTAAAGGATAGATAATACAATAGAAATCCCTAATATATATAGAAGAGAGGGATGAGAAAATCTAGGAAATCAAAGGAGCAAAATTAGGAAAGTTAGGTGAGCTAATTAAGGAAAATCTCACCTAACTTTGACCAAGGTCAAAGTGAAATTTGTTTTCAAAAAATTACATCTCAGATTTGGTGTAATTACATTTCGAAGAATGACATTTAAGATTTCAAAAAAAAATTACAAGATGCATAGGGGAAAGCACCAAAAATTTAAACACTGGGAAATCAAGAATCTTCATGGTTCCTTGCTTGGGCGCAGAAGTCTTCATACTTCATCCTGGTTTCCTGCATGAACTCATCTGGACCAACGATGTAATCCACAATGGTGTGAATCCTCGTGATCGATCTCATGGCAGACGAGTGAACCTTCTTGCACCTATCAAGATGTGTTTTAAGGTTATCCAATGTAAGCCTTGTATCACAAATGACATTTAGAGAGGCTTTTGTCAATCAACTTCATGACGGCTTCCTTGAAGGTTTGGGATAGTTATGTGGCCGACAGGAAGATACAATTCTTCTCAAGAAGCTGCCCTGGTAACTCCTTGATTCCTCTTTCGAGAATCACACGATGCCCTTTGACATCTTCCTATACTTTGTGGAGATCTTTTGTAGGAGACTTGAACACATGAATATGGTGCTTGAAAGATTCTCTTACCTCTATGTATTTTCCTTTGTAGAGAATCACCCCGACTTCCACCAATTTACTGAGTTTTGCCTATTTCATTTGCAACCACCACAACAGGCATTTTTCCATCTCTTTGCACTCTTGGGAAAGTGGACTCTCCTCCTTGTCGAGCTCTGTTTTGAGCTTGGCTATAAGAGTATCTCTTTCATCCGCAATAATTATAATTTGAGAACCGTGCTCTATGATCTTTTTGACAAAATCATACAACACCCTTCCTTTAGAGGCGAACTTCTCAACTTTCTTGACAGTTGGGTCCTCAACACTTACCATTGCTAATGGTTGTGCATTGCTTGTAGATCCTGCAAGTCTCCTCATAATAGTGGCATAATGCTCTGCCCTCTTTTTGTACATATTATGAGCTTGCTCCATTTTATCTAGTTTTCTAGCCAAAATATCCAAAGTCACCTGCGCATCTACTTTTTCACTTTCATTTGTAACTTTTCCAAGTTAGACCCTTGTCACTGTGTAATCCTCCATGTTGACGTCTCCTTCTTCATGAGGTGGTATGCCAATTTCTGCATACTTTTGACCAGTTTTGTCAACATTCAGCTGTGAATACACCTTTTCCTTTCTCTTCCCCTTAACTTTTGGAGGGACTATCTCTTCAAGGTTGAGCTCTTCTAGAGAAATCATCTATTTCTTTTGCTTCAACACTTGAGATATCAACCAAGGGGGAAGAGATGGGGCATGAGCTGCTGGATCAACCATCAACTCTGTCATCACTGTCACTTCTGAAGTAACAAGTGGTATTGTGACAATAGGTGCAATGTTTGTCATAACTGCTTCTGCAGTTGGCACATCGAGCTGACTTATTATAGATTCATTCATGAATCGATTGAAATCAGTCTTAGAGGTGATATCATATGATGGTGATGAAAGGATAGGAATAGATGATGGAGGGTTGGATAAAATTTCAATCATGTGTATACTTGTTATTGATGGAGTGTCAAGCATGGTTGACGTAGCAGGGTTAGGTGAAACACTCACTCCGGGTATCACGGTGGTAGGAATAGGTGATGTAGGAACATGTGGTGTAGTATTCAGATTTGGAGGTGTATGAGGAACATTTGAAGTTAGAGGTGATGATGTTCTAGGAAGTTATTCAACTACATTCTCAAATGGAAACATAGTTCTTTCTTCATCATGCTTGGGTTCCTGTTGATCATCCTCTTGTCCTTCTGACTCTGGTTCACCTTCAAAATCACCTTCAAACTCTTGTTCATCTTCAAAATATTCTTCTTCATCAGAGTCTGCTTCTATTGAAACTTCTTCAGTGGATTGGTCATTGGAATCTCCTTCTTTTTTGGCATCTATCTCTTCAGAAATGACCCCTTTTCCTTTGGAGTGAGATGGTTTAGATTTCGTATTTTCTCCTTCTAGGACAAACAGTGTATCCTTCTTAGCGACAGTGAACTTGATCCTCGGGCCTCTTTGCGAAGAAGTGGGAAGAGCCACAAATTTGTCTTTCATGCGAAGTTCATGTTGTCATTTGGCTTTTGCTTTGGATTCCTCTCCCTCAGAATTAGTTATGAAAGTCTTCATCTCAAAGCCGTGTTTGTGTAACCATTCTACGGTATTAGACAAGATTGGTGCCAATCTTTCCCTGATGCTAGCACTTTCTTTTCTAGACCATTGAATTGCAGGCAACAACCTCTTGGCTATTTCTTGTTCATCATAGACAACATTCATGATATCACCAGGATCTGTGAAATCCTCTGGTAGGTCAGCGACACCAAGAGCTCTGATCTACTATACGATTAACCTGCAATAATCCATCTTACGAATTGCCTCTTCATCTTTGCATTTAGCCCAGATGTCCTCAAAATGGTACTTGTGATGATGACCCTTTTGTAATTACCTTATGAAATCTCGATAATCAAAATCAAACCTATATCTGTAGGTCCTGATTGTCATGACTTGCATCTCAACATAAACTGATTTGGATTTTTTCACTATCTAGATAGTATACCTACCGATTGTCAGTAGGATTTTGAATCCATGCTTGTGAATATTTCTTCGTTCTTTGTGTACTAAAATCAGCTGCCTGTACATCTCCATGAGGACCCACTTGTTCAAGAGGTATCGTGGCAACATGTAAGGGAAACTAGTGTAGCACCCTACTCTTAAATGAGTAAAAGTTGGGAATTGTAGAAATATGCATCCAACCTTACTTATCACTTTGTAGGCCCCATCAGGTACCCTCTTCCTCTCGAGAGTATCAAAATTGAAAAGCAGAGTCGTGAGAAAGCATCAGTAACCCTCCTGAAATGATGGAAGCTTTCCTTCAATTCTAGTTGATAGAAAAATTTATACAATGGTACTAACATTTGATTCCCTTTTGTGCATAGACCTGGAAATTGCCTCATCACAGTTGCGGCATACACCAGATAAGAAGTCATATAGAATTTTAATGTAGAAGGCACATTGATCAGTTGTTCATGTATTTCATCATTAATCTGCTTTCCCCAATCAATGTGAACTTTTTGTCTTCTTATGATTCTGATGTATTCATACATCCAGTCATGGAAATTAGATGATTTAGGCAACCCCTTGACTTTGCTAAAAAATGTGATCATATCTTTGACATCTTCTTTGAATTCACTTCATGGGAGTCCCTTCGCCCATCTGGAAATAGTTTGCCTAGGAGTTTTCAACCATTGGCTATTTATTAGGTCTTTAGCCTTGTTGGGATCAGCGTCATAGACTTATTTTGATTTTTGTATTGAGATGTCAATGTATTTCTCCATTTGTGGAACTTTGAACACAATATTAAACAAGTCAAGGTTGAGTTTCAATATCTTGTGCCCAGAAGAATCAAACACACTTCTATTTCCCCTGATGTAGTAGGATGCAACTTGAAGGACAAATTATGTATTGTGTGCAGTAGTAGGGAACATAGATACCAAATGCAGGTTACTTTGTACAATTTCTCTTATAGAATCATCAAGAGGCTTCTTCTCAGTTCTCTTTGCAAAATCAACTAGGTCTTGATGACCAACCTCTATGTCTTTTATTTCTTCCACCTTGGAGACCACCACAGTTGGCGGATAAACACCTTGATATTTGTACTTCATTTTGTCTTTAGCTCTTGAAGACAATGGAGGTTTTCTGACAGTCATCTGAGAGCAACAGAGTCTACAAGCAACACTTCGAGGATCTTTTAATGATGTTTGAAAAGAGACTAAGATGTGGAAACAAAAAATGTTAGTCAGAAAACATTGGGATGTGTGAAGTGAGCAATGATGTCAAGCAAGCATGAAATGAGTGATAAGACATGCAATATGATGCACAAAGTGGAAGGAACGAGGTTCAGAGAGAAGCTGGAAAATTTGAAGTGCTAAGGAGCAAAAACTGGGAAAAGTGTAAGGGCACCAAAAATCAACGCCCTTGCACTTGGGAGAAAATGGTCATGGCACTACAGAGGCGCTAAAAAACAACGCTCATGCACCTCCAGTGTTAGGATTTTCTTTTAAGGCCAATTGAATGTAATGGTGCACTTTTTTAGCGCTACTGCACTTGAAGCATGAACTTGGAAAATCATGTACAATGATGTTCTAAAACAACGCTTTGATTCCTAAAGCATGGATTACCATTATACCAATCACTTGAATAACGTGTTTTGAAGAGAAACCCTTTCACCACGCATTTTAGAGAGAACACTTACATTTACTACATCGTTACACATTGGTGTAAATGGTGACAAGCTGAAATAAACAAAAACCCAACCGGTGTTGAGGAGAAATGACATGGGAAAAGAAAGGAAAACAATAGACAAAGGCATGGTTTACAAAAATGAGAAGAAACCACGATGAAAAGAGAAAACGTGAGAGTTAGGAGCAAAATGCATGAAGAAAAGGAGAAACACAAAAAGAGAAAAAGGAAAAAACCCACGCATCAACACAAAAAGCCAAAGATAAAAGGAAAGAAAGAAATGTGTGAGTTTGGAAAAGTGCATGAAGAAATCGATGGCAAATAAAAATGCTCTTACAGATCACTTAAGATGTGCTCAAAACAATGTTAAAAATGAAGGAAAGAGAGGGGAAGTAAGAAGAATGACTTACCAAGAGAGAAAACGCGAGAACCTAGCTGGAAGGTACTTCAAATTTCCTCAAAACATGCTTTGTTGTTTGATTAGAGTTCACCCAGCAAGAAGGAATAGAGTAGAAGACCACAAATGATGAAAAAGAAACCTAAAATCACTCTTAAGTGAGTTTTAAAAACCTAATTTGACCTCAATAAAAAGTGGCATGAAATAAGGCATGATAAGCAAAAAATGTAAAAGACATGAAAAAACACGCCTAAGCCAATTTTTGGCTAAGTTTGGGAAAAATGTGAAAAAGCACTAAAATTCAGCACCATTACACTTTTCTAAAAATCACTTTGGTGAAGGGCACTAATTTTTGGCACCCTTGCACATTTTAACACTTAGCCAGTTTTTCAAAGTGAGTTGAAGCGTTGTTTTTTGTCACAACTGCACTTTTCCCAATTTCACTAAGTATTAACAGTGAGACTTCGCGAAGGTACTCGTTTTGAATGTCTTCACGAGGTGAACATAGGGGGATGCTCAAATTGACTATTTGAGGCTTTCAAACATATTTTGAGATGGCTCGATAATCACCTCATTTTGTGTGCTTGAACTTCATGAACCTAGGAAGCGAACAAGTTTCGTAGGGGGGTTATCCGTGGAACGAGCACTGCTAGATTCTGTGATAACAGTTGGATCCTGCTAGGGATCTTCCTTCAATCATTCTTTGAAACGAATGAAGGGAGAAGAACTCCAGAATTCAAGTGCCTTTATCCATTGGGGTTGGAGTCGGGCAACAATGACGACAACGTAAACTTAAAACATAAAGACTCAAAGGACTTAAAAATAAAAAAGTATTTACATACCAACGCCAATTACTTTGTTGTGTAAAGTGCTTGAGATGTTGCCCATTGTGAGGAAGGGAAAATGACATTCTGTCTCTGTATGCTAACATGAAACTGTTCTCACCGTGCAGTTGATGAATTTGGAAAGGTCCTATCCACAGTGAGTCAAATTTTCCATGCATACCTTTTGGTTCTCTTCGTTTGTCCCAAAGGAGAACGAGATCACCAATTTGAAATTCTCGAGACTTGGCCTTCTTGTCGAAAAGCTTCTTCACTTGTCCCTGGTGTTTTGTGATGCGATCAACCACTTAAACCTGGTTCTCTTCCAATTCAGAGAGATACATAATACACTTATCAATAGAGTTATCAAAAGTCTCATCCTTGATGGCCTTAGCCAATTTGAGGGCTAGAAGTTCCAAGGTTATAGGAATCTCGACATTCAACCCGTACAAGAGTTGAAAAGGAGACATGTTGATTTCCCACTTCAGAGTTATCTTGTCTACCCACAAAGCATCAAACAAAGCCTTGTGCCACAAACATTGATTCTCGTCTACCAGCTTACGGATGATAGTCCCTAGATTTTTGTTGCTAGATTCAACCTGACCATTACCTTGTGGGTAGTATTCAAAAGAATGTAAGAAAGTTATGTCATGTTCGAAACAAAACTTAGTGATCTCATTAGATGAGAAGGTAGAAGCATTGTCAGCAACGATCTTGTTTGACACTCTGAACCTGGAAATAATGTTTTCCTTCAAGAATTTGCACACCACCTCAGAAGTAGCATGCTTGGTAGGAATCGCTTCCACCCACTTGGTGAAATAGTCAGTAGCATTCAAGATATAGATGTGCCCTACACTTGACGATGGATTAACTGCACCTATGAAGTCGATTCCCCACTGCTAGAAAGGTTCTTCAATCACAACAGGTTTTAATGGCAACGATGCCAATTTGGGTCGGCCAACGAACTGTTGACACAATTCACACTTACGCACCCAAGAGTACATGTCCTAAAAAAGTGTGGGCCAGTAATACTTCGCTCTCGGGATCTTGTGAGTGGTTATTGGCACTGAGAAGTGTCCTCCACATGCTAAGTCATGATATGACTTCAACAATTTTTGTTGTTGTTCCTTATCAACCCATCGAAGAAAATTTCCATCCATTGCACGCTTGTACAAGCCGTTGTCCCATAAGACAAATTTTGTTGATTTCAGCTTGATGGTTCTCTTTTATTTTGGGGTTAAGTGATTAGGACATTCCCCACATGTGAGGAAATGGGTGATATTGGAATACCATTTGTCAGTGGTACTAACAAACAGTACCATTGGGAGTGTACTTGGATCCACCTCTTCATCATCTGAAACTTCTTCATCCTCTGAAATTTCCTTATCTGGGTTATTTTCAGCAATAAGTTGACAAAGTGCACGTCCACGTATCAAATTGGTGGGTTTGATTTCCAGATCATATTCCTAAATTTTTGCAATCCAATTGCCTCTTTTTGTTCCAAATTCCTGTTGTGTTGGGATAGACTTAACAGTCGAATCTGGGACTAGAACCTTGACATGACTATTTAGAATATAGAACAGAAAATGCTTAATAGCTTTGACGATTACAAAAGCATGTTTTTCCATTTGAGAATATCTCAGTTCATAATTCTTCAAGGGACAACTCATGAATGCAATGGGAGATTCAAATCCCTCATTATTTTCTTGCACCAAGATTGCTGAGAGTGTATGGTCAGAAGCATAACTATACATGATAAAATATTTGGTGTAGTTGGGACAGACCGACACAAGCATGTGAGAAATGGCCTCCTTGATATAATTGAACACTTCTTTCCCTTTTGCCATCCAATGAAATGTGGTGTTACCCTTCATCATATTTACAATATGACGAGTCTTCTCAGTGAAGTCTGGGAGAAACCTCCTTAAGAAATTTACCTTTCCAAAGAAGGAAAGGACAACCTTCTTGCTTGACGGCAAGGCGAGAGATTTAATTCCATTGACTCTTTCCAAGTCAATTTTGATTCCCTCTATAGATACAACATGGCCAAGGAGCTTACCTTCTGTAACCCCAAAAGTTGACTTCTTTGGATTTAGGGAAATACCATGTTGACGACATCTCTCAAGGATTTTCCTTAAATGGTAGAAGTTTTCATGGCGTTGCTTAGAGAAAACCATGAGATCATCAAGATACACCATGATAAACATACCCATCACATCGCGAAAAGCGATATCCATAGCATGTTGGAACGTGGCACCAACGTTGATCAAATTGAAAGGCATCATGTGATATGCAAAGGTCCCCCATGGTGTTGTGAAAGCGGTTTTGTGTTGATCGCTTGAATTAACTTCAATTTGATTGTAACCAGAAAACCCGTCCAACATGGAGAGCATTTCGGATCCGGTCTCATTTTGTAGGACTTGGTCCATCACTGGAAGGGGATAATTGTCTTTGAGTGACAATTGGTTTATATTTCTGAAATCTACACAAATGCAGATTTCACCGTTCTTCTTACGAATGGGAACGATATTCTCTATCCATGTTGAATGATGGATAGGGAATATTATTCGTGCATTTAGCATCTTTTGAACTTTCGCTAGGATTGTTCCAGAAATCTTGGGATTGTACTATCTCTGCTTTTGTTTGTAAGGAAAATCTCCAACCTAGAGAGGAATATCATGTTGCACTTATTTGGGCCGAAATGATTTCAGATCTTCATACGAATATGCCAAGACATCCATATATTCTTGTAGTAACTAAGCAAACTATCTTCTTTCTTTAGTGGTGCAACACTTGCCAATGTTCACCATCTTGGGATTAGCTTCAGTTCCCAAATTTATAATGTTCTACTTCATTATATGAGTCAGAATCTGAGAGTTGTTTTTTAACGTAGCGAGCATGCTTGTCAAAAAGCTTCTCTAAGGATACTAATCCTTTGTGAATCTTATTCCCTCTGAGTTGTAAGTATTCTTCACCTATAACAAGATCCATATCTATCACAAATTCTTGATGTGGAGAATCACTACCTTCGAAATACAACTCATTGAAATTCTCTACCTTCTCTAGAAAAGCAATGATCTAATGATCATCGTTGAAAATCTGTCAGTTCTCTGAATTGTCAGGGACACTTAGGAAAAAAACCAGCTCAATAGTGTGGGTAGAACCTTGGAAGTCTTTATGTGGTACCAAGAGCATGGCTGATATTGCCAAAGAATCAGCTCTAGTATTATATTCTCTGGGGACAATAGATATATCGAAAGCTTCAAATTCCTCAATGGAATCCCAAGCCAAATTATGATAATGCCTGAGTCTGTCATTTTTGATCTGATACAGATTTCTCACTTGACATACTATCAGCTCGACATCACCTTGTGCATGGAGATTTTTTATACCTTTCTTTAGTGCCACTTGCATTCCTAATAGCAGGGCTTCGTATTCGGTGATGTTATTAGTGTTATCAAATTGTAACTTGAAAGAGAAATGGAAAAAATTTCATGTGGGGGAAATAAAAACCATTCCTTCTCCAAAACCAGTCGAACAACAACTACCATCAAATTCGAGCAACCAAACACAACTAAACACCGTTGGAATCACCAAGGCTAACAGTGTCGAAGTCTGAAGCTTCATCATCTAGTGAGGATTCATGATCGGAGATAGAAAAATCACCCGATGACAATTCATTTGAAGTTGAGGAAATATCATCATTTTTTGATTCATTTCGAGTCAAGGACTCACCCACCTCATTTTTTTGCAGATAGTAAGTTCCCACACCTGAGGATTTGAACAGGATCTGAGCTCTGGGGTCATCTGATTGGGTAACTGAAAATTTTGACTCCTTTTCAGGAATCAATTTTTTCATCACACCTTTTACAGGTATTCTATCTTCAGACATATCCATGCTTAGTTCTCCTCCAACATCTTTACAAAAATTTCATCTGAGGAGAATTTCGTAAAATGTTGGTACATCGGCCATAAGGACCATCATTTTTTATTTTCTTCTTTGGGTATGTAGCGAATGCGTACTGCACATCTTTGATCCGGCCAATCAATGGCACTTGTTTGTTCTCCACGGAGAAACAACGACTCACAGTTTTGGTCTGATCTAGGCCCAAAGTAGTGGCTACTTTGGCGGGCATCACATTATCAGATGCACCAGAATCTATAACATAATTGATCAGCTTAAAACCATTTACAAGTAGGGAGATGAAAAATGGATCAATGCATCTGGAGGTAGTTGGAGGAGTGGATACAAGGTTACTTTGTGGAATTTTGGGCTTAGGAGTGATAGGGACGTCAGGAGGTGTATCCTGACTAGGGGTAATTCTTTTGTCATTAACAAACTTGACAAGCTTGTCAAATTGGTCAGGGTTGGCTTTGAGGTACTCAGCCTTAGATATCTGGACCTTGGTTTTCTTGGCATGGTTGATAATGTCAAAAGCCTAGAAAGAATTTTGTAGGCTGGAAGTCATAACTTCACTCATTGGTTTAACGAAAGGCACACTAGTCTTTGTAAAGAGAGGATTAGCTTTAGGGATAATGGGAATTGATGAAGAGGGATGAAGTGCACTTACTTGTGGATTCACTGCTTTCTTGGGTTTCCAAGGGAGAGGAGATCCTCTTTTGGCGATCGTGACTGGCGGCTTCTCCTTTTTAGGTGGAGTAGCAGCTTGAGCTTTATCAAGCTGATTTTGTTGATGCCACGTAAAAACAACATAAGTTTCGGTCACCAAGTCATCTTCTTCCTCTTCTTCCACCATTTGCATGTAGCTAATCTTGGAGTCACCAGCGAATTCAATTTCTTCTTTAGGGAAGAGATCGACATTTTCTTCTTCAGGGTAGTCTTGTTGTGCATAATCGTCTTGTTCAACCTCATAATATCTTGCAACATTATTAGCGGGTGGGGATTCTAGAGAAAGCCTTCCTGGGGGCGTCGGGAGATGATTTTGATTTTTTGTGTCAACATAATTAGGAAAAGTCCTCCTTGGGACGTCCTTGTAGTTGCTATTGTTGGAAACTTGCTTTTTTAGAGATAAGACTTCATTGGCCAGTCTTTGGACCATGGGATCCATAAAATTAGACTTGGCACTAGGAGTATTAACATTAGATGTTGAAGACCCTGAGGCTTGCATCCTTTTGTTGGCATTAGTTCCCATTCTTATTTCTCCAACAAGGATCTTGTAGTCTTCCAAGCTGGTAGCTAGTTGCTGAGCTGCTTCGACGTTGGCAAGATTTTCCCTATGTAAGTAGAAACTTACTTTGGATAGTTGTGTGTTGATGAAGAAGCACTTCACATTATGATCCTTCGGTCTTGCATCATTCATGATTCATGTCACTAGCTTGTTGAATTTTGCCACAAAATTGCGCATGGGCTCATGAGCTTCTTTACGCATGGTGGTGAGTTGAGCCAACAAAGCATGTGAATCTTTAGCAGGTTTGAATCTTTCTTCAAAATTTGTGTGAAGAGTGGCCCAGCTGGTGACAAAGGCATTAGGAAGTGTAAAGAACCATTTGGCTGCAACCCCTTGAAGGGATTCAATGAACAATCTTACAAAAACGTCTTCATGCTCAATACCAAGAATGCCATAAACGATGTAGAATGTGGATATGTGTTCATTGGGATGTTGTTTTCCATCACCTTGAAACTTTGGGAGATGTTTTCTTGAAACATGTGGAAGTTTGTGCAAAGGTGCAGCCAAACGAAGGGGACCAAAAGCATTTCCCCATGGTCTTGAAGGTGGTGTGGCCATAGCTGGTTGCACAATAGGTACCTGAATGGGACGCCTACGGTAAATAGACCAAACACTTGGGAGAGATATTTGGCTACACGGAGGGTAGCTTATACCACGTTGCAGTGGTGACCTTACTCGTGGGGGAGTAAATGGAAAATTACATTGCGACAACTCTTTGAAAAGTGGATCTGCTACTCCTTGAGCCCTCAATCCTTGTGTATATATTCAGTCCGCCAGAATGTAGATTTGAACAAGATGGAGATTTAAAAGTAACAATATACAAGAGAATAGTAAGAAATAGGAAACTTATCTACTTCAATCAAAAGTGTGAGGCTTAGATTGCGTATGTCGTTCCCCAGAGGAGTCGCCAAAAAATTGTTGGGTGAAAATTATGTAATCAACTTTTTCAATAGATTACACAACTAGGACTTCAACCACAACTATGCGAGATTTAATCTCTCCTGTCAGCAAGGGGACATGCCCTTCCTACAATTAGAAACCAGCTAGAGTATTTACATAATATTTACAGTATGTACGAAGTGGGGGATGCGTGTCGCATTCATCATTCTCTCTTTTTTCAGAGAAGATGTGTATAATGCTTCACAACTAAAAATGTTCTTAATTAAAAGTACTAGAAACTTACCAAAAGTAGTACAATTGATTCCCTACCTTGGAAAAGAACAAATTAGAGGTATCAGATAAGATTATAACAAAAGAAAAATGGAAACAAGTAAGGATCACAAAGGCGCAAAGTCGTTTCGTAGTCTTTTCAAATGCAGATCTGTGAGAACAATATAGTTTGTCACATTAGAAGCACAAAGTCTTCTTAGATGCAACAATTCATTCGAACAACATGAGAGATTACAAGCTCAAATTCTTGTAGATCTTTCTACCAAAACATTAAAACATAAACACAAATTCAAGTTAGAAATGTGACACAAAGTCCACAAGAATCACTTCAAGTCCTTCAAATTTCATAAACTAATCACCACCAATCTCAATCAAATTCAAGAGAAAATCGATCCAACACAAAGTCTAGTATGCAATTTCTTCCTTTATTGATCAGATTTAGATTCACAAAACATGAACACAAAGTTTCACAATTTGTTGCAAATTGAGCAGCACTTCATTGCAAAAACTAAAGGATAGATAATACAATAGAAATCCCTCATATATATAGAAGAGAGGGATGAGAAAATCTAGGAAATCAAAGGAGCATAATTAGGAAAGTTAGGTGAGCTAATTAAAGAAAATATCACCTAAATTTGACCAAGGTCAAAGTGTAATTTGTTTTCAAAAAATTACATCTCAGATTTGGTGTAATTACATTTCGAAGAATGACATTTAAGATGTCAAAAAATGTTTACAAGATGCATAGGGGAAAGCACCAAAAATTTGAACACTAGGAAATCAAGAATCTTCATGGTTCCTTTCTTGGGCGCGGAAGTCTTCATACTTCATCCTAGTTTCTTGCGTGAACTTCTCATCCAGACCAACAGTGTAATCCACAATGGTGTGAATCCTCGTGATCGATCTCATGGCAAATGAGTGAATCTTCTTGCACCTATCAAGATGTGTTTTAAGGTTATCCAATGTAAGCCTTGTATCACAAATGACATCTAGAGAGGCTTCTGGAAATTTTGTACTGTCAATCAACTTCATGACGACTTCCTTGAAGGTTTGGGATAGTTCTGTGGCCGACAGGAAGATACGATTCTCCTCAAGAAGTTGCCCTGGTAACTCCTTGATTCCTCTTTCGAGAATCACACGATGCCCTTTGAAATCTTCCTATACTTGGTGGATATCTTCTGTAAGAGACTCGAACACATGAATACGGTGCTTCAAAGATTCTCTTACCTCTATGTATTTTCCTTTGTCAGGAATCACCCCGACTTCCACCAATTTATTGAGCTTTGCCTGTTTCATTTGTGACCATCACAACAGGCATTTTTCCATCTCTTTGCGCTCTTGGGAAAGTTCACTCTCCTCCTTGTCGAGCTCTGTTTTGAGCTTGGATATAAGAGTAGCTTTTTCATTTGCAGGAATGATAATTTGAGAATCATGTTCTATGATCTTTTTGATGAAATCATACAACACCCTACCTTTAGAGGCGAACTTCTCAACTTTCTTGACAGCTAGGTCCTCAACACTTACCATTGCTAACAGTTACACATTGCTTGTAGATCCTCTAAGTCTCCTCACAACAGTGGCATAATTCTCTACCCTCTGTTTGTACATATTACGAGCTTGCTTCATTTTATCCAGTCTTCTAGCCAAAATATCCAAAGTCACCTGCACATTTATTTTTGCACTTTCATTTGTAACTTTTCCAAGTTGGAACCTTGTCACTGTGTAATCCTCCATGTTAGCATCTCCTTCTTCATGAGGTGGTATGCCAATTTCTGCATACTTTTGATCAATTTTTTCAACATTCAGTTGTGAATACATCTTTTCCTTTTTCTTCCCCTTATCTTTTGGAGGGACTATCTCTTCAAGGTCGAGCTCTTCTAGAGAAATCATATGTTTCTTATGCTTCGACACTTGAGATATCAACCAAGGGGGAAGAGATGGGGAATGAGCTTCTAGATCAACCATCAACTTTGTCATCACTGTCACTTCTGAAGTAACGAGTGGTATTGTGACAATAGGCACAGTGTTTGTCATAACTGCTTTTCTAGTTGGCACATCGAGCTGACTTATTATAGATTCGTTCATGAATCAATTGAAATCAATCTCAGAGGTGATATCATATGATGGTGATGACAAGCTAGGAATAGATGATGGAGGGTTGGATAAAATGTCAACCATGTGTATACTTGTTACTGATGGAGTGTTAAGTATGGTTGATGTTGCAGGGGTAGGTGAAACACTCACTATGGGTATCACGGTGGTAGGAATAGGTGTAGGAACAGGTGGTGGAGTATTCAGATTTGGAGGTGTATGAGGAACATTTGAAGTTAGAGGCGATAATGTTCTGGGAAGTTCTTCAACTACATTCTCAAATGGGGACATAGTTCTTTCTTCATCATGCTTGGGTTCCTGTTGATTATCCTCTTGTCCTTCTGACTCTGGTTCACCTTCAGAATCACCTTTAGACTCTTGTTCATCTTCATAATCTTCTTGTTCATCAGATTTTTCTTTTGCTGAAACTTCTTCTTCAGTGGATTGGTCACTAGAATCTCCTTCTTCGTTGAAATCTATGTCTTCTGAAATGGCCCCTTTTCCTTTGGAACGAGATGGTTTAGATTTCGTAGTTTCTCCTTCTAGGACGGATAGTGTATCCTTCTTACCGACAGTGAACTTGATCCTCAGGCCTCTTCGCGAAGAAGTGGGAAGAGCCGCAAATTTGTCTTTCATGAGGAGTTCTTATTGTCGTTGGGCTTCTGCTTCAGATTCCTCTCCCTCAGAATCAGTTCTGAAAGTCTTCATCTTGAAGTCGTGTTTGTGTAACCATTCTGCGGTGTTAGAAAAGATTGGTGCCAATCTTTCCCTGATGCTAGCACTTTCTTTTCTAGACCATTGAATTGCAGGAAACAACCTCTTGGCTATTTCTTGTTCATCATAGACAACATTCATGATATCGCCAGGATCTGTGAAATCCTCTTGTAGGTCAACGACACTAAGATCTTTGATCTGTTGTACGGTTAACCTACAATAATCCACCTTACGAATGGCCTTTTCATCTCTGCATTCAACCCAGAAGTCTTCAAAATGGTACTTGTGATGATGACCCTTTTGCAATTTCCTTCTTACATCTCAGTAATCAAAATCAAACCTATATCTATAGGTCCTAATTGTCATGACTTGCATCTCAACATAGATTGATTTGGATTTTTGCACAGTCTAGATAGTATACCTACCAATTGTCAGTGGGAACTTGAATCCATGCTTTTGAATATTTCTCCATTCCTTGTGCATTGAAATCAGTTGTCTGCACATCTCCATGAGGACCCACTTGTCAAAGGGGTACCATGGCAACATGTAAGGGCAACCAGTGTAGCACCCTACTCTTAAATAAGTAAAAGTTGGGAATTCTAGAAATATGCATCCAACCTTACTTACCACCTTATAGGCCTCATCAAATACCCTATTCTTCTCAAGAGTTAGATCAAAATTGAAAATTAGAGGCACGAATAAAGCATCAATAACCCTCTTGAAATGATGGAAGCTTTCCTTCAATTCCAGTTGATAGAAAATTTTTTACACGGGTACTAACATTTGATTCCCTTTTATGGATAGACCCAAAAATTGCCTCATCACAGCTGCGACATACACTAGATAAGAAGTCATATAGAATTTTAATGTAGAAGGCACATTGATTGGTTGTTCATGTATTTCATCGCTGATCTGCTTGCCCCAATCAATGTGAACTTTTTGTCTTCGTATGATTCTGATGTATTCATACATCCAGTCATGGAAATTGGATGATTCAGGCAACCCCTTGACTCTATTCAAAAATGTGATCATATCTTTGACATCTTCTTTGAAGTCACTTCGCGGGAGTCCCTTCGGCCATCTGGAAATAGTTTGCCTAGGATTTTTCAACCATTGGCTATTTATCAGGTCTTTAGCCTTGCTGGGATCATCATCATAGACTTCTTATGCTTTTTGTATTGAGATGTCAATGTATTTCTCCATCTGTGGAACTTTGAACACAATATTAAAGAAGTCAGGGTTGAGTCTCAATATCTCGTGCCTAGAAGAATCAATCACACTTTTGTTTTCCCTGATGTAGTGGGATGCAACTTGAAGGACAAATTTTGTATTGTGTGTAGTAGTAGGGAACATAGATACCAAATGCATGTTATTGTGTATGATTTCTCTCATAGATACAAAAACCCAGCCGGTGTTGAGGAGAAATGATGTGGGAAGAGAAAGGAAAACAATAGACAAAGGCATGGTTTACAAAAATGAGAAGAAACCACGATGAAAAGTGGAAATGTGAGAGTTAGGAGAAAAACATATGAAGAAAAGGAGAAATGCAAAAAGAGTAAAAAGAAAACACCCACGCATCAACACAAAAAGCCAAAGATAAAAGGAAAGAAAGAAACGCGTGAGTTTGGAAAAATGCATGAAGGAATCAATGGCAAATAAAAAGGCACTTACAGATCACTTAAGACGTGCTCAAAACAATGTTAAAAATGAAGGAAAGAGAGGGGAAGTAAGAGGAATGACTTACCAAGAGAGAAAACGTGAGAACCTAGCTGGAAGGTACTTCGAATTTCCTCAAAACGTGCTTTGTTGTTTGATGAGGGTTCGCCCAGCAAGAAGGAATGGAGAAGACCACAAATGATGAAAAAGACACCTAAAATCACTATTAAGTGAGTTTTAAAAACCTAAGTTGACCTCAATAAAAAGTGGCATGAAATAAGGCACGATAAGCAAAAAATGTAAAAGACATGAAAAAACACGCCTAAGCCAATTTTTGGCTAAGTCTAGGAAAAATGTGAAAAAGCGCCAAAATTTAGCACAATTACGATTTTCTATAAATCACTTTGGTGTAGGGGCGCTAATTTTTGGTGCCCTTGCACATTTTAACACTTAGCCATTTTTTCAAAGTTAGTTGGAGCGCTTTTTTTTGACACAACTGCGCTTTTCCCAATTTCAGTAAGTATTAATAGTGAGACTTCGCGAAGGTACTCATTTTGAAGGTCTTCATGAGGTGAACATAGGGATATTCTCAAACTGACTGTTTGAGGCTTTGGAACACATTTTGAGGTGGCTCGATAATCACCTCATTTTGTGTGCTTGAACTTCACGAACCTAGGAAACAAACAAGTTTCATAGGGGGGTTATCCGTGGAACGAGCACTGCTAGATTCCGTGATAATAACCATGCAAAATTTGACTAAAGATTGTAGCCACCCAAGATATAGGAACTTCATGAAAGCGCAAGAGAGATTAGTTATGAGATAATATTGTTATTCTATCAAAGGATGCAAATGATAGATTATGATGATATGATTGATATCAATGTTGATTTACACATGAGACCACCCAGTTATATAGCCAATATGAGGCATATGATTAGACAAGATCATGACAAGTGTTTTAATCCTATGTCATGAGAAATAATATTAAATGACTTATGACACAAGTATTAAAATTCAAAAGACAAGATAAGATCTAATGTTAGCTAACACCTTCTAGGAAGATTCCCTTCTAGGACCTAAGTAAACTTAACATGTAAATAGGACCCACTAATGAACTAGTTAGGTAAAACACCTATTTATGCCAACCTATGCAAGGAGAAATACCCCCCATAAGAGGGAAGAAGAGAGACGATGCAACCCCCCTCAATGTAGACTCTCATTCAATGATGGTAGATGCTTGATATTGAATGTTGAAGATGATCCAAGATTGTTGAACAACATTCCTCCCCTTAGGAAGAAACAAAACCAAGATGGTATATAGGATGTCTTCCCATTCTTGAAAGAAAGATGAGAGAAGAAATATGATGTGTGATGTCCTCGAAGAATGCTCAAGTGTCTCCATGTCGATGTTGAAAGTTGTCACACTCCAAATGGACGTTCTAGGACACACTGCAAATGATGAAAATACATAATCTCCTAAAAAATATTATAGAAAACAATATAAAGACAAAGATACCTCCTTTGTAGACAAAGAGGCCTCCAATTTTTTTCCAAAACAATCCACACTCATGTCAAACTATAAGGAATGATAATGTTGAGAATGAACAAGAGATCAAAGTTTTCCCTCACAACAATTTAAGAAGGATCATCTCCATGAAAGAGAAGATGAAAACAATCAATGATGTCTCCCAAATCTGAAATAGTTGACTCACAAAATTTAAACCTCTAATTTTTGTTAAGTACTGATCCCAAGTAGATGTATTTGGAAGACCATGTATGTCCTATTGTACTGAAACACACTTGGAGCCAAAATTAAGGCAACACAAGCATCATCAAGTACAATAGTAGATGGAGTATATGAGGTCTCAGTGCATGCCATTCAACTACACTTAACATCCCCAGAAATGTCCACACTAGACGCCTGAATGTGAACATCAAATGATTCTGCCAATGCTGGATTACAAGAGTCCTCAGCCTCGAGATGTTGAATCATATAAAATAAAAAAAAAGATGAAACTCCTAAATATGGATTAGGATCCATAGAAACTAAAGTCTCAATATAAGTCTCTGTAGAAGGAGAAGGTTTCATGTCATCAAAATAATTGTACATTCCCAATCAACAAATATTGCATTTTTTTATCATCAATTGGTTGAAACTCATCAAGTGGAACAAGACAATCCATGATAGGATCCTATAGGAATGGAGGTTCATTCGAGTCTATATACATCTCCCAAAGTCTAGTCATAAGGTCATGAGGGATCTCAATACCACCAGTGGCTATTTGTGTGTCAATATCACAATTAAAACCAATTAATCTTAGGATATATGTTTAATGTTTATGTCCCACACAACTCCCTTCCATTTGGATGATGATTTAGGAACCAATCCATAGAGATATGGAAAAATATTAAGCCATGTACAATGTGTGAGGATTCCATCTCGCCAAGACTTAGTTTTGTCTATTCAGCTTGACTACAATAGGATGTCTTTTGATACCCATGATAAACTCCTCAACTTTAGTCACTTAATAGACCAATCAAGAGACATAATCCAACAAAAGCATAAGATTACCCCCCCCCCCCCAAATTACTCAACCAAGAAACCACCCAACAATATATGATTTGGAACTTTATATACTTAGTGCAATTACAAGTGCCACTTGCCAAAAACAGTGAAGTGAACTTGATCTTAGTGCTTACAAATGTTAAATTTGGCCATAAGATCAAATTTTGTTTACATAAAATGAGACAATTTCAATAATATCACTACAAAGTCCACAAAAAATAATGCATTTTCAAAAAAAGAACCACCAAAAAATGTTATCGTAGGAGTGAAAACAAAACCCAAAAAGTTCCCAAAAACAAGAATGACTCAACAACCCTTGTGAGAATCTATAATTTTTGGAAAAACCAATTACACCAATGTGAAGAGCACAAAATTATACCCCAAATAAATAAATAAAAATTTCTTGCAAAATAGAGCTTGTATGACCAAGATATGCCCTTTTGAATTTGAACTACAATTTAATCAAACCTATTGATGGAGAGGGGAGAAAGAATTCTCAAAGGTTTGTTGACGAAATGTTTATGAAATATTCATTTATTATGTTAATGTTGGTGGGACCATGTGAGCGAGTATAGGGCCACCACGTGGTAGCCTTTGGCAAGCCCCGTCCTCTATGGGACTGTAGTGTAGTACCCATAGGTACTTAGCATCAACTTTTTGTTTTAATTTAAAAATTTCATAAAAGATATATAGAAAATCCAAAATTTCATTTTTATTTTTTTTTGGTCAAACTAACCATATTTTTCGCCAATACTACCATACAACCTTACGAACTGTATAATCGACCATACAAACAAGGAGGGAAAAATTTTCTTTGAGGGTTTGAGACAAGTTCTTGGATTTTGATGAATTGACAATCAATATTGGGGTTTTTGGGCTTTCTAGACATGATGGCAAAGTCTATTTTTACCCAAAATACTCCAAAATTGTAGTTACCTCCTAGATTTAGCAACCACTTTTCAACTTCAAACCCTCATAGATTTGGCCTCATATGTTTGATTTAAATGAAACAAAAGGCCAAACTAACTTTCTCAAATCCTTTGAACTCAATGGTGAGCTCAAATTTGCACCAGCAAGTTTCAATTTGAACCTGCGATACAAAGCCACAAAGAAGAAGCCTTCAAAGCTGGCATTTCTATCAAGCTTTTTTAATTCTCCAAACCATCATTCAATGCAAGAGAAGAGCATACTCAACTTTTCAAGATCCACCAAGATTTAAAACCTAGATCTCTCAATAAAGACTAACAAGAAGTAATCCCACAAACTCTAATAACATGTAAGAGTTAGTATAAAATATTCTACAGTATGCAAGATTTGGATGAAGATTATAGCCACCCAAGATCTAGGAACTTCATGAAAGCATAAAATTAAATAAATGGTAGTTGATTGAAAGACATGATAGTTGATTGAATCATAGTCAAGTGTAACACTAGGTAAATTTGATTGAATAAATAAATAATTTATTTCAATAGGAAAGATTGAAAAAAGAGTGAAGAAGGAAAATATTAATTTAATGTGTGTAAAAGATATTTTAGAAGACAAATTGGTGAAAGTTAAAAATGTAATTCATAATTGATAAAAAAGGATAAAATAGATAAGAAAGGATATTTATAACTATTTATGTGAAAATAATATTTTGGAAAAAGAAATACAAAAAGTTCAAAATAAAAATGAAGAATTAAAAGGGGAAAATAGTTCACAAAAAGGTGAAATAAAAAATTTGAAAGAACATAATAGTCAATTGGATCAATTGCTTGTAGCATGTCAAAAGGAAAATGAGCATCTAAAACCAAAGCCTTCACTATATGATATACATGATATATGTTGTTCATTGATTAATCATTTGATAGATGCAATATAGATCGAGTTCTATAGATAAAGAATGTAAGGTTGGAAATAATGTGTTAAAATCTGCAAATATTGCTAGTTGTGATGATAAGAATAAAATACATTTTAAAAACAATGTTGGTTTTAAGATAATGAGAAGAATGGGATATGCAAGAAAATATTTGGGAAAGCGTGAAAAGGAATTAGAGAGCCCATTAAACTAAAAGTTATCCAACAAATGAAGGTTTTGGATATGGAAGAATAAATGATTTTACAAGTAAAACAAGTAAAAAATCAATTCAAGTAATGCAATGTCCTAATTGCAATAGGCAAGGACATAGAAAACAAATGTGTTGGTATCTTCGTGTCCTTTTAGACTTTATAGATTGAGGATTAATTCTAAAAATATGTGTTGGAATAAAGAGTTGAAGAAATTAAATCTATGAAAGATTGTATGCAAATGAATTACGGATAAATTGATGGATTTAATTGGGAAAAGATTACATATATGTTTTAAAGGTTATGTAAGTATACATATTCATATATAAAATATAATAGCAATAAAGAAAATTTTGAATATTTTATTAGGTTCATAGATGTTTTGAATCAAAGGATTTCATTATCTTGAAAGACATCATGCAAATTGGAAAACTAGGAGTAAGTTTTTAGGAAGTGTGCATCTAGATTAATGCCTTATAGATTTGAAGATCAATTGGAAAAAGAATTGGCAAAGAAGATAAAAAAAATATCAAGAAAATTTAGAGAGTAAATTGACAACAATGTTGCACATCGAAAATAAGGATAGAAACAAACCCAAGAACATCAAGAAAGGTATTGCAAAAGAATGGATAAATTGGAGAAGAGGAAGTAAAGTGTACCAAAAGGGATGTTTCTAAGGAAGAAGTAGAGTGCACCAAGAGGGTTATTGTTGAGGAAGAAGTAGAGCACACCGAAAGGGTTGATGTTGAGGAAGAATTACACCACACCAAGAGGGTTGCTATTAAGGAAGAACCATGGTAATAAAGGTAATCATGAAGGATACAAGTGGTTTCACCAGGTTGTCTTGAGGATGAGACAATATTTCAGGCTTGGGGAGAATCTTGGCAAGATATGGGAGGTCATGAGACACCACATAAGTAATTTGGGTTATTTATAGATCCATATATCCATTATATACCACTTAAATAGCCTTAAAACACCTCTAATGTGCCTAAATAAGCTATAAAAGTGTAAAATATCATAAAGAAAAAGGTAAAATCATGGAAATAAGATAATTAAGTGTTATTATGAAAGGATATGATTGAAAGGAATTACAAAAAGGTGTTAAGAGGTTATATAAAGAAGGAAAAAGTAAGAAAAAATAGTGTGGAATCATATTAATTAAATATATGCAAGAATAAGGAAGATGATAAGTGAGAGTAAAGCATGAAGAATTAATTATAAGATATGTATAAGCCATGATAGTATATTAATATATAATCTTATATATTTATCAATGTATATATGAATTATAATGTATTATAACTTGGTGTATACTTTTACATACATAAGTTCTCACTTTTTTTATTGCATCACAATGAGGTTTACCATATATAACAAAATATTAAACCTTAGACTCCAATCAAGGTTTTTATGTTGATACTCTACAAACTTGGTCCTAAATATGTAGTTTTTGCTTCTACCTTTCACACTCACATGGTGACTATGAGAGCTGCATATACCATGCCTTCATTTACTCCCTTCTTTGAGATTTTGATACATTATCAACCCAAGCTTCTTTCAATGGGTCTTCTCAAGCCATATTACTCTCAAGATTTGTTGATTGATCAATATAAGGTCATCTTGACAAGAAAAATAAGTGATCCAAGAACAATCCATGTATAAAACAAGCACAACACTTTCCTACCTCTAAAGAAAAATCCTAATCCTCTTCACATAAGGGGAGTTGTTAAAATAAGGAAAGAATAACTTGTGCCTATTATAATAATATTAGTCATGATGATCATTAGTGTCATGAAAACCAAATCAATGAGCTAAAATATATTCTTAAAAAGAACAACACTAATATTCCCTCCTTTGTTGCAAAAAAAAATTCCACTCCTTCAAAACCAAGTAAAGGAAAAGAAAAATCACTTTCTGCTTCCATACATTATTCTAAGAAATGTATAATTAACTCACATGCTTCACACAATATGGGTTCCAACCAAGAATAGTTTTCTTTATTGGAGCCTTGTCTTGTGCCTCATATTCTCATTAGTGATGATTTTCTAATGGATGTCAATGGGAATGGTTCACTTTATTTTGACAATGGTACATTTGAGGATTTTCTCTATATGATTTGATTTGTCAACAACCTTATTTCAATCTATCAAATCACACATCTAATGAATGGAAGAAAAGTTAAATTCACTCTATCTTTCATTATCATCAAGAATATTAAAGATAATTCTCTCATTGTAGTTGGTAAATTTGGTTATCCTTCTTGGATCTATGATTATCTCATTTTATACATGATACTCTTATTGCTTTTTTCACCTATTCAAGTTTTGTGAGTAAAGTATGGTATGAGTAGTTCGGTGAGCTCAAATACCACCAAATTTAGTAGCTTAACACATAGGACATGGTTATAGGTCTTCCTTGAATCATATTTTTAAATGGATTATGTTAGGTTTGTGCCTCAGGAAAGCATATTGAGGATAAATTTGACAAAGGAAAGGCTTGAAGGGCTTCACAAGTCCTTAAGTTAGTTCACAACTTAGCGAGTCCATTTCCATCCTTATTATTTACAAGAAAAGTGGGGAGTTGCAGAATTGAGTTATGAGCCCCAAAGTATTCTCTATTTGTTGTATTTATACCCCAGGCTCAATAGTCAGAGAGGGATAGGAGGTTCACATAGAATGCAAAATACACAGGTTAGTGAAATAACATATAACCAAAAATTAAATAACCTTCATATCATGATGCACAACATGTAGTCAGCTAATACATTCATATGGTTATCAACATCTATCCATTATATAACATCTTGCTATAATTATCCTTCTATTATATTTTCTTCCTTTACAAGGATTTGTATCTATTCTCTTCTTCTCTCCTTTTTACATAGTATTCTGCTTTATACATATATTCATCTAATGGGACATGTCCCTTATAATTTACTACTTGTACAGGATGTGTATATCTAGTTAAGAGATCCATAACCTCTTTATGATAGTTTGTGGTAGGATCTTGACTACTGCTTTGTCACTGGTAAATTTCCTACTAACATCATCCCCCCTTCAAACTTTGTCTTGTCATCAAGACAACTCTAATTTGGGGTATTTGGAAGAATGTACTTGTAAATATTCTTTAGGTTGATAAAGGCGATGTACCAATTTACTTTTCCCTATTGAAGGAGTTAATTCTAGAAATTTATTTATGTGAGGAGGTTCTCAACTATAAGTATGATAGTGGGGATCTATATTTGTTGTGCTATTTTTTGTGCATCATTAATAAGGCTGGAATTTATGCCTCTAAGTCCACTCACATTGGTCCTTGAGTCATAGGAATTGTGTATGTAATAATTCCATCTGTTCTCTAGTTTGACCATTTGTATTTGTTATTGCATCATAGGATTGTTCCACTTGAAGAATATGAAGCTAAATTTGATCCATTTGTACCTTGGTTTTTTCTATGATTGCAGGCCATTAGAGATATAATTGATATAATGTATTGATGTCACTCTCTGTATTCTTTAGTGTGTTGATGTGGGTTTCTAATGTGAAGTGGGCAATCACACATTTTTTTCCTTTCCTCATCCATTTTGGCCTCATGTAGTTCCATAATGATGATTTTTATCATATTATATTTATATATTTGTGTATTTTGAAGAACCCCATCTACTAAGAGATTTATTTGTCCTAAAAGGGGTTGAGAAGGATCCACTTGTACTTGAGGGAATTTATTTTATGTCTTTAACAATATCTTCTATTTTTTTTGTGTTGTCGACATGTTGCTTCAAGACGTCTTCCCTTATTGTATATTACAAAATGTCTCCCAAGTAAAATTTTTGTATAGGAGGGATACTAGAGGGGTCAAATTGGGAGCCAACCAATGGTCATTGAAGTAGTTGGAAAGTGGCCACTAGTTGGGTTTTCTTTTGTTTGGCCAAGAAATCTTTAATGGATTGCATAAGAGAAGTGGTGAAAGAGGATGGTTTATCAAAGGAATGTAAAGGGGAAGGTAATTGTTTGCCAATTGAGGTACTTATCTTGATGGAGGGGGAAGATAGGACTTCTTCATATTTTCTTCTTCCTCGTGTATTTCCTTATATGCTTCTTTTGTTGCCTTCTTGATTTATTCTTGGATTTTTTTTGTTATTCGTAGCTTCTTGAGAATTAACTTATCCAATCTTTTCTTTTACTAGAGTTCTCTCACTTGTATCTAAGCCAATTTCTCTTTTTGGACCTTGGTATCCAAGAGGACTACTTTTGCAATAACTACTTCCTTCAATTTTGCTTCCCTTTATGTAGCTTGTTCATATTTTTCTTTAACACAATAGTTAGTGATGTCAAAAATTAATCCATTAATGAGTCCAATGTAGTATTGGACACCATGTATCAAACAAGTGATGCTTCTCCTATGGCTTGGTTGGGAGCTCTCGCCTCCTCATACACCTGGAAAGTGTGTTGCAATACTTCTTTGTTGAACAACCCACTGTATAATATGTCTTCATTCATTAGTTCATCTTTTGTTGGGTTTTCTACTTCTTTTCTTTCCTCTTCCACAAGAGAGGTATCCTTGTGTGATTTCTACTTTTTCCTTCTTTGCTTATTTTATGCACTCATCTAAAGGAGTAACTTTAGGGCTTCTTCCACTAAGGACTCTTGTTGTGGTGGGGTAGTGGGTAATCTCCTCTTCGGTTTTATTGTGCTTCCTTCAAATTGAGATGATTCCACTGGGGATGCTCCTCTTTTTAATCTTCCAATCCTTTGAAGAGTGGTGGTGTTTTTTTCCTCTAGTTTGGCCTTAGGTAGACACCATTTTTCTCTTAGTTTCTCTTGGTTCTTATCTGTATGTTCCTTTAATTTCTTCTTAGCCAAATTGTCCATGTATTCTTGATATATTGTGAAATTTTCTAACTGAGGATCTTTTGGGAGGCTAAGTAGTGTTGTTGCATACGAGTAGCTTTCTGCATTAGAGACCTCATATGGAAGCTTGGGGATCCAATATGTTCTTGGCTCTATTACTTCCATCAAAACGTAGTATTTTTCTACTAAGAACACAAAATCCTTGATATATTTGTAGACCACATTATAAGAGATGTGCTCCCTATCTTGCAACTTTTATTGAATTTTTTTAAATAAAATCCAATAGGTGACCATGTAGGAAGTGACATCTTGGAAATGTTTAACATGATCATGTACTTGTGCACATATTTTTCCTACAAAGTTTGGGAGTTCATTCATGAAGTAAAATGTTAGGAAAATAATTAGGGTCCCATACCTAAATTGGTAGTGTGACTACTTGGTGTGTTCTATATTCTCCAATAGTTATTGCCAAAGTACCTCACAAAGGTTAACATATTTCCCCTTGATCGCCATCTGATATGTTGTGTAAATAGAATTTGCAGTGGAAGAGTCTTCTTTGTTAGTGTAATAAACCTTAAACATTATTCGTATGATGGTGTATTTGACTGTGGAGTTTGTGATTTTTGTCACGTCCCAAACTCTTGTCATTGTATGTTGCTCCAATAAGTTTTTTTACCTCCAATTTTTTTATTGCTTTCTTCAGTAGAACCTCCCCTTATGCATATAATCTAGTTACTACTTGAATAACTTCTTTGATAACTTTGTAGGGATTACCTAGGTAGAAATACTCATCCTGGATCTGGCAGAGGATGATTCAGATCCATCTTTCTTCCTTTGTAAAATCAGGGAACTCCTTCTAAATGTCTAGCTTCTTCTCCTAGATTTGGTTGCATTATGGAAGGTAATTAGTGTGTCTAGTTGCAACAAGGCTAATTGTAGGGTTTCAAAATTTTCATGGTTGATCTCCATTAATGAGGTATGGATATACTTCCTAATATCATATATGTAGATGAAATTTGTAGGAACCTTAAGAAATTCTTCATCTGGATCTATCTCCATCACCTTCCATGGGAATTTTTATATTTGGGATGAGGTTTTTGAGAGATATCTATGAGAATGGGGGTGTCTATTGGTTTGATATAGTAGATAAATTTACAATAGGGGTTTTTTCACTTTGATAGAGTTTCACAATTGAAGAGCATGATTGTGTGAGAATAATATTTATTTGTGAAGTGAGCAAAGTGATTTTAGTGATAGTTTCATTATATATTTATAGAACTTGGTTGGGTAAGTGCATTAAATGTTGTAGATTTTTACTTACCCTCCCACATTTATTTTCCCATTACTTTTTCTTATGACTCTATTTTGGTGGGTAAAATTATAATGTAATTGTGGTATACTTATAATACATTTATACCAAGTATGTGTTTTGTGATGTTATCCTATGGGTTTGGAGTAGGTTCGAGGAAATAAACGCTCAAACTCAAACCTATATATTGTAGCCATGGTTATGAAATTATTTTGGAAGTAATAATACTGAATCTTAGAGTTTTGAAGAATTTTGGATGATCATTCCTATTTTTCTTGATAGTTGTTGTCAAGTTATACCTGCAAAGTGTAAAATATGTGGAGCTGTTAAACCTTTGTTGTATTTTAGTGTATGGGTAGCTTATATAATTCTGGTATACTTGGTTTGGCTTCCTAGGGGCCTCAATTAAGCTATATGTTTTGAGATTTTTCGATGTTTGTGGGGTGTCTCCCTCATGTGCAAAAATCTGCAATACTTCTTGACTTTTTCTATTATCATGCATACTCTCTGGAATCCATATACCTTTCTGGATGTTAGCTTAGGTTCCTTTGCATCCATGCACTTAATACTTCATCACAATATGTACTACCATCCTTACTTTCTAATTCAAATTCCCCTTCACTATTTAGTTCTTCCATTTCATCTGTGTCAAAAAATTTAGAGATTGAATATATCAATCTTGAGTTGTCTTCTTCATTTTTCTCTTGAGCGATCTCCTTTATGTATAAGAACTATCTTCATCTCTTAGTAGTATGTGAACTACTTTAGTATCATCCACAAAATATATTTCTTCTTTTCTAAAATCTACCACTCCATTTGTATTAATGAACCATTGTAGCACAAGTAATGCTCAAAATGTGTTGAAGGGTTCTTTCATAACAACTACCTCAAAGTTGGCCACTAACTTGATATATTGCTCATTTACTTCAACATTCTTCCATGTGCTCATTGTTTGCATACTAAAACCATTTGCTCGGATGACATTGTAGGGAGTTTTTGTTAATTTTGGTCTACATAATTTCTCTCAGGTTGTCTCAATATGATATTGATGTCTAGGCCTAGATCTACCATTATGTTTTTTACCTTATGGTGGTTAAGGTATGTTGTTATCATCAACAACCTATTCTTCTAGTCCTTGTCTCTTTGCATCCAGTGGATTTGTAGTTGGCTATGCATTTGTTTATTCTAGTGTTTTCCCAATTGCTCCAATTTTACCAACATATTCTTTTGTTGTTCCAAGGAAGCCAATTCCTTTAATGGAATTACTTCTCCTTTTGAAAAGCAAGCAATTTCTTCATTATGTTGTTGGGTTATTGGTCTTTTTGTATTCTCAACTCCTTTATCATGTTGTTTCTTTGTAGAGTAGAAATAATCTATGCTTTTTTCTTCTTCATTTTATTCTTAGCTAGTTTCATTGTTTATCACCTTCTTGTTCTTAGTAGTATCTATCCCTTGGAGGGTAATTATCGTAGATTTTTTTTTCTTATTTTGTGAGATTATATTTTTATTTTTCTACAGTTTAATGCCCCCTTGATATTCTTCTCTAGATGTATGTTCACTAGTAGATGTGTTAGATGACCAATTAATCTTCTTTTGACACCTTCTATCTCCTTGCAAAGGTACTTTCCTTATAGCCCAAGCTCATTTACTTATCCCTTGAACTTTGTCACTTTTAGATACAAGCAAGGCATTCTAGAAATACGGTTGTGCCCTTTCACAAATGTATAGATCATGATTCAGATTACCCTAGAATGCACAATTTATTTTCTTGTATGACCAACATTCAATGGTGTAGTGTCCAACCTTACCACATTTAAAATAGATTGTGTCATCTCTTTTACAATTCCCCCTTCCACATCCTCTACCTCCTTTGTAGCTAAATAACCTTTTATCTTCATTATAGTTTTACAAATGGGTATTCTCCATGGAATTTATATTCTGGTTATTCCTCCATGGTGGTATCCTATATCCATGGTCTTGTGTGTACATGGGATGTTCCATATTTTGATCTATTTTTTCATATCCTTGGCTTAGCAGACATCTAGGCTCTTGGTGTAATTCCACATTTCTTAGCTAGAAATATTTTGAGGGGGCATTTATTTGTCTAATGGTCATCCCACTTTGCATAAATTTTGTAGAATACTGATTGGAGTTTTTGTGGTAAAGTCTGCAATTCTAACTTTATTGTTGTTGCTCACCTTTCACCTCGTTCTTTGGGTAATCATTTCTCAAGTGACCTTCCCATAAGTAGTAAGAGCACCATATGTTCTATTTCCCTTTATTAGAATATTCTCTTGCTATTATATCCTAACACAAAGTGAGTTTTTCCATCTCCAATAATGGTTTTTCTATTTCCTCACTTTCCTTCTCCTTGTTTGTCTTCCTCCATGGTTGTGCTTTGATGCAAGGTTACCACATTTGTGTATGTATTAAATATTATACCATCTAGTGTTTCCTGGATATCTTTTTTGGAGTTTGCAAATGAACCATTCTACCTTCAACTTTTCTACTAGTGGTTCCTTCAATTTTTGGGATACTTCTTTGAACCTTTTATCATATTATTTCATCGATTCTCCTTTTCTCTATACCAAGTCTCTCATCTTACTTGCATTCTTTGACAATACTTTTGGAGTGTCAAATTTTTCCAAGAAGTCTTTATTTGTACATCCTCCTAGTCCTTATCATGCTTAGGATATGATTTATTTTACCAATCCAAGGTATCCTTTCTTAGTGATGCCACAAAGTCAAGTAAATTGATTTTATCTTCATTACTATCTTTTCTTTTCCATAGTGATTCTAGGAGTAATACATGTTTTGCGACCTCAAAGGTATTGTTGGAATTGATTTTCATTGATTTCAAGAGTATAGGAGATTTTTAGAATATTGTAATTGATGTCAAAGGTGAGAAGAGCACTTTATCAATACAAGAAATTGTATGATGGACAAAGGCCAAATGCCACTATTCATGTTTGAAGACCAAGTAAAATCAGATTGAGAAGAATAGATAAAAGATGAAGTATGTAAGTGGAGCAACAAAATATATATCAATAATAAAATGAATCATATATCAATGATGAAGTAAATAAAATTCAACAAATTGATAAGGGAATGGATGAAATATATATTATGAAGCACTTCTTACATGATAAAGAAATTAATGAATTAAATAAAGATTAGTTTTAACCAAAAGTCACAAGTGTACGGTGAAGGGTTGTGTCTCATAATGAGATAAGATATATAAGAGATGTTATATGTGGGAAAGTTTTATCATTCAAGAGCGAGTGAGAAATAAAAAAGGAAGGAAGAATCTATCATTCAAAGAAGTGTATGGAATTAGAATATGTAGCATGAACTAAATAAGAGGAATATAGAAGAATGAAGTGAATGCATATTATTAATTGAATATTTGGTTAAGAATAGTCAAGAGACATGTTGAAGAGATATGATCATTAAAGAATAATAAAATAATAAAATATCATTCAAAGGAAACCATAAAGGAGAAATAGAAAGGAAAAAGAAAAAGTATTAAAATACAACAATTAGTCTTAACAAAAAGACATCCTTTTAAAGATTTATCTCTTTTCAAAGAGATGCAACTCTCCATTGAGATGTAAAGATATAAATAGATGTGTGCAGAATAGAAAGGAAGATCTATTAGTCAAGAGAGAAGTGCGTAGAGGATTAAAAATATATATTATTGTGGATATGTGTTAAAAGACAACAATTAGTCTTAACAAAAAGACATATCCTTTTAAAGAGTTATCTATTTTCAAAGAGATGCAACTCTTCATTGAGATGTACATATATAAATAGATGTGTGTGGAATATAAAGGAAGGTCGATTTGTTAAGAGAAGTGTGTGGAGAATAAAATATATATTATTGTGGATATATGTGAAAAGTTAGTAATAAAGTTTGAAAAGGCAACAATAATTATTTAAGAGGAGTCATGACTATTTGAGGGTCATTATGTTTGAAGGAATGTATCTCTTCATAGAAATATGAAGATATAAAAGGGAATAAGAAATGTGTGAGAAGTGTGGAATAAATGTAATATCATACAAAAATATTTGTGAAGAAGGGAAGTGTGTGAGACACAAAGATATATCATTCAAGAATAAGAAGATTTAAGAAGAATATATGCATATTTGTATATGAATATTTAAGAAAGAGAATATATGTAGATTTGTGCGTGAATATTTTGAGGAGAATACAAAAGGAGATCATTAAAGAATATTTATAAAGAAGATTTATTCTTAAGAAGAAAATATTCTATTAAAGAGGTTGGTGCCTCATATTGGAGAGGTTAGTGCCCCATATTGACAAGGTCGGTATCTCATATCAAAGATATTGGTGTCTCTTGCTGAGTTGGTGATCAATTGTGGGGATTGGTGTCTTCAATGGCTTGCTGCTCACAAATTACTTAAGAGGGGATTGATTTCTCTTATAGGTTGGTGCCAACAAATATTGTAAGAGATTTTAGTATCAAGCAATATTTTGTTGTGGTTTTTCCCATAAGGGTTTCCATGTAAATCACGTGTTCTACTTGTGTTGTTTAATTATTAGATCTTATGTGGATACTATGTAGTTGATATTATTGTGGTTGTTAGTTTGAAAAAGTAAAATATTGCATTATATTGATTCACCCCCTTTTTAGTATAATTGTGTGCTCATCATGTAAGGCAAGTTTGAAAACCATCTATTTTTAAATATATTATTTTGAAATAATTATTTAAATGATTAAATATTGTTTAGAAAATAATTTGCGTGCTTTCTTATTTTTCTTTAAATTCTAAATTGGGGCCAAGAAGTGGGCGTTACTTGGTTTATGAAAAGTCATGATTCAGTTTTAAAAGATTAAGAATTAAAAGAAGTGGAAGAGGAAAAAAAAATGAAATCATTATGAAAGGGATTTCTCTTCTTCCTTTTGGGACAAAGTCGCTACGATTAATAAAAAAAATTTGAAATGTGAAAAATGGCTATGTAGGCTCAACGCTTACAACATGAATTTGCAAACACAATTATTATTTTTAATTCCTTTTGATGAGACTTGAGATATAGAATTATCTGGTTTAATTCATATGGGAAGGCTTGAGAAAACATGGAAGAATTTGAAGGAAAAATCAGACAATAGAGAAAGAAAAGACTTGGGGAAAATAGATGCAAGCTAGGAAATTTTGGTGAGGATTGAATAGGAGTAATATTCCGGGTATGTAATTGATTTATGTTATATGCAAGCTTTATGAATTATTTTCTTCATATTTTATTCATATTTTTTTTCCTTAGGGATCATTTTCTTGAAATCAATCTCCAATCACTTATTAGGATGTTAATATAACCAATATGAAGATTATAAACCCTAGTTTGTTACGTTGGAAATAAATTTATTTCTACAAATTGGGTTTCTCTAATTTTTTTATATAAGGTGTTCCACTTAAGTATTTCAAACATATCCAAAAATCAACCATACCCAGTTTGTCGTTATGGAGATATGTAATGTTTAGTGATTGTCTATTTCCTACCATTTTGTCTCTAATAAAACAGTCTGTTGCATTGACAATAACTTTATTTCTACATACTGTGTTTTTCTAAAATTTTGATATAAGCTGTGCCACTTAGTTATAAAAAACATATCAAAAAATTAGCACTACCCAGTTTGTTAATTTGGAGATGTGTATCAATTAGTGACAACCATTTCTGCACCCTCTTTGTTGTTGCTATTTAGTTTGCAAATTTTTGAATTTTTCTCTCTAAACCTAACATATCTCTGATGATTGAATTCTTCTCAAGGCAATAGTTGTTCATGTTAAAACATTCATTTTTGGAACCTTATTTTATTTGAAAAGAAATAGTAAATCTAATCTCTATGGTATTGTCTAAATTGTATGAAATTGCATCCGAGATAAAGTTTATCTATTTTATCATTGGTTGAGATGGGTCTTCATTGTATATATGTGATTGCACATTAGATGATGTATGGGTATATATGTCATTGCATGACTCATCTTTGATTGTTTCATGTATGATGCCATTGTATTTTGCTTCTCTACTATTTATTCTTTTGTATGCCTTCAATAATTTTCTTTTGAAATCTATTTAGCACTTGAATTTTGATTAACCAACAACCTAGAAGAAAATCTATCTAGGCATAAACTAATTGAGCAAATTTTAGTTATTTCATGTTTCTACTTTTCTATTCTTTTGATAAATGTAATAATTATCTTTATACCAAACAATTATCACTGATAGTTTTATCATATTGAATAGCTAAATTATTATTGTAAAAATTGAAGAATGTGGCTATATTGTTTGGTTTAGACTAAGTTAATACTTCATATGGGCTTCTATTTTTTGAAATGACTGGTTTGTCATGTTCTTAGTAGTTGATTTAATGCTTGCAATACATTTTATAGGATCAAACTCTAAGTTGGTGTAAATAAATGATGAGGGAGTGAATACTTCTTGAGATGAAATATGTCTTATTTCACATAGTGCAACCTTCTTGTGATTTCGCATACATATCTTTAGAAGTTGAGTAAAAATATTATATATTTCTGCATTCTAGTTGATGTGTTGAGATAGAGAACGAATGGAGTGTTTTTGCTGTTAATGTTATAACTTCCTTATTTTACCCTATAAGGATTACTCGTAAATATAAATATTGCATGTACTCTCTAAAACTTTAATGATACTCTAAAAAATATTATGGAATGAAATAGACTCCTTATGAGTTGTTGAATCTAAGTCAACATTGTGGTTGCAAGACTAGTTTCCTGAACTACGAAGTCTCTGTGCTATGCATATGTAGGTAAGGCCATCAAGGATGAGCCCCTGAGACTTTAGGTAGGACCTTAGGGCCTTAGGCTAGTATATTATTATTTGATATGTATTTGATGGACTTTGTGGAACTAATACTTGCATTTAGTTTTGTAGAAACAAGTTTGTAGACCAAGCAAGATTATGAAGCTAAGGAAGAACTTTCCATCTTGTGAAAAGATGTTTATGAATCTCTTTGTGAATGTGAAGAATTGCATAAAAATGTTATATCTTATAATTGCAAATGCACTGATATGTATAAAACTACTTTCCTAATTTGAATTTTATAAGTTAATATTTGGAAAAATTCTCTCCTATTTATTATTATTTTTCATTATTTTTTACTAATTCAATATTAATTTGAGTGGGCATTACACATCAAGTATCTTTTTTTAATATTGGGAGCTTTATTGATGGTTCCATGTTTTTCCTTACTTTCTCTTATTTTGGTTTGCAGATGGGTTGAATTTCTTTCTTCTCCTTTTTAACAAGTTTGATCATTGTGGGTTTGTTTTATCTACCCTTCTCTCTTGCTAACTTGATATCAAAGTGTTATTTGCCTAGAACCTTTCACAATATGCTAAAATGTGTTCTTGTGGACTCTTTTCTTTCTTTTATAGTACTTCTTCAATTGATATCATTCTTGTTTTATATGACATAGGGAATGGGTCTTGGTTTGTGTAACGTGCCCATTCTTCTACACAATAACTTTCCTAAGTTTAAACTCAAGTAAATAGTTTGAGCATCTAATCAATATGACCAATAAAAATTTTATTTTCCAAAACTATAAACATAGCATTCACATTTGAAATAAATATTTTTCAAACTTTTCCATTGCATTATATCAAAGTATTACAAATTTTCCAAAGTAATGATTACAAAATTCATGTTAACATGATAACATTTATCTTTAACAATATTTCCATAGAAATGGATACAAAATACACAAACAAGACTCTGTAGAGTTACTCGCAATAGATGTATGAATGCTCTAGGTGTCCTCCATCAAATATTGGTCACCTACTGATAAGGAGAAGCATCAATCAAGTTATTTTCTTCCAACCTTGGACTAACTATAGTCCCCCGTACATCTATCATTCTGATAGATGGCCTTACCCTTCGATGAAGAGTTTGGTTTGATATCCTCATAATAAAAATTGACCTTTCTCGATCATGGTATTGTATACTACATATCTAGATTTGTCACACAGTGGCTGCAACCTACACATATGACATTCCTCTAAATAGTATGTAAACCTGGATCACAGTGAATGACATTGTAAATAGTGGAAACTTACACTACTTTGGCCAAAGTATTCATCACCCAAGATTTAGAGTGGACGTCATAAAACTTCGCCCACCTTCCCACTGAGATTTGTATTGACCATTCATACTTATGTTACGCCATGGAGTAACCTTAACCCCAAGAATAACCTATAACCTCTATGTTAAATTATGACACTTCTATAAGCAAATCAAATTGACTCTAAGTCTAAACTTGGTGAACCATTAACTACGTAAGCTATTTCCCCAATATAGTACTTATTCCCTCTATAACCACTTATTCCTTAATATGGTATATGTACAAACACTTCAAGCAAAATAGTTCCTTACTTTAAGTATATCAAGCAATCTTTCACTTGCTCATAAGACTAACATAAATTTTCCCTAAAAAGCAATCGATCTAATTTTTCCAAACAAAACAAGAAAAGTCACACAATTCTTTCAAATATAAAAAGTATAAGAGAATAAAAATTAGCATTCATGTTTACACAATGCTCCAATTGATCGAATTGGATTAGTTTCTCAGCTTCCAATTAAATCAATATGCAATTCCCCAAATAACCTTCTCCCTCTTCACTAATTCTCACTCTCAAATTACTCTCACAACTCTCAAATTCCCTCAAATAAAAAAACAAATAAGAACAACTCAAAAATATTACAGCAAGAATGTAGATATGCATCCCCAAATGAAGTAGATAGCTCCTCTATTTATACACAAAAATCAACAACTAAAGGCTAGAAACAGGGTATTAGAAATGACACTTCTCAACTCAAATGGTTCAACTTAGTAAGGTAAAGAAAAGGTGGCAATTGAAATTGATGCAAAACAAACACATGCATAGCCATCGTGAATGAGTCGCACTTCTTAAATGAACAAGTAAGATCATCAGAAAATCAAGGTATTTGTCTTCTACAGGTCGATTTACATAGACAGTTGCACACAAGAGTATTTCCACATATTTCAAATGCTTCACATTTTAGAAATTCATATTGAAAATAGACTTCTAATCGATTCATATCATTCTCAAATTGGTGCCACATTATGCCACTTGCGTCTTTTATCATGGTCGTTATTGCTATTTTGACTTGGTTTTCTTCTTCCTGCACATTAGCATTTGTTGTTGTTTGCTTTTGACAAAGTCTTGGCAGATATTTTTGCACGTTGATTTGCATTGGATACAAGTAGTGCTATAATATGGCATTGTCCATACTCACTATACAACACTTTAAATGTTTTAAACATCACTTAATATACATTTATATGTGTTGTTCACCAAGTGCTATTTTCTTTGATAATATGTTGCGCGCATTACATAGCATAAGCTATGCACTAGTTTAAATAATTCAATGCTATGGGAAACATTATCATTAATACATAATGATTATTTATGTATAATATATTTGTATTTATATATATATACATGTTTTCATGTATATATATATATCTCAATTTTCAAGTTTCTATAATACATTATTCGATATGCAAATATACATTCACGTATTGTTGTATATATATATATTCATATACTATATATATACGTTACCTTGATATTTAATACATATATTCACAATCATATCGATTGACATATATACATGGAATGCATACGTATATATGTATATATATGCCACCTTGTTTGATTGATATTCTCATGCATATGGGTAATCCATTCATGAGCATGCATAGATACGTCTATCTACATATAATCATGCATGAATTTACTCATGTGTATGAGTTTATCTTTGACCAATGCATATATACATATATATACATTTTATGTATATATCCCATCAATTAAATAGAAACACATAAGGGAGAATTCAAACATTACAAAGATACTCAAAACTTAAACTCCCAGATAGAGACATCAAAAACAAACCACAAGCAAGACTAAAGGTAACTTACTATTCCCCAAGCTATTATCTTGACTTGACCAAACTAGATGTGTTTGTGTGTGTGTGTGTGAAAGCTCGGTTTTAGGTCTTTATTAGAGGTTACCAAACCAAATTCTTCTCCCTGAGTGATACTTCCCCTCTCTTTAGGAGGCTTGATTTAATTCTTGCATCCAACTTTACACTTTGCAATATTAGTTAGTTGAAAACAATACATTCATTTGCATCAAATATTTCACAATCAGAATCATTTCATAACATCAATTGAATCAACATTTATTCTTTTTTTTCTAGATCACATAAAGCATAAATACACTCATATAAAATATTTTCACCCAACTAGGTAAAAGTAAATAATTAGTAACACAATAGGGTGTAACTTATCCCCCCTTGTGAATCATCATCCCCGATGATTTTAAGAAGCAGACATAGATATTAACTATAAGAATAACATAATAGAATTATTTTTCAAGAACTCTCAAAAGCATGTAAGACATAAGGAAACTTCTGCTTAATTTATGCATAGTCTTCCCAAGTGACTGAATCTTATGCATACTGGTCCCATTGGACTTTGCATTGTAGAACCTCTCTATTGCGTAAGCAAAACTTACGTGTTCCAAGCACCTTGAGAGGCTCGATTGTTACCACTCCTAGGTCTTGTACTTGTAAAGCATTCCAATCAATAACATGGTTACCCTTGGTATATACTTTTTAAGGTATGAGACGTGAAAGACATTGCGCATCCTAGCAAGAGCTAGTGGCAACACAATTCGGTAAGCAATTGGATTTATTTCCTCAAGAACCTCGAAAGGACCTATGTAGTGTGGAGCTAGTTTGGATGATTTTCCAAACTTGATGGAACTCTTATGAGGTTTAACCATTAACAACACCTTTTCCCCTACTATAAAATTTTTGGGTACCCACTTAGAATCTGCATAGTTTTTTTCCTATCATTGGCTTCAACTAAACTTTGCTTAATAATTGCTCCACCATTTCCAATAACATCAAGCTTATCCCAACTTATAGGAGTTTGACATTTTCTGCCATACAATGCTTCAAAAGGAGCCATCTTGATTGTTGAATGAAAAGAATTGTTGTATGCAAACTTAATCAATGACAGGTAATCTTCCCACTTGTATTGATGATCCATGCAATACATTCTTTGTAGATCTTCAAGCACTTGGTTTACTCTTTATGATTGTCCATCCATCTCTGGATGATAAGCTAAACTTATATTTAACTTAGTTCCAAGTGAAGCAAATGAGGTTTTCTGAAACCTAGATGTCACATGAGCATCCCTATCCATAATAATCTTCCCAGTAATCCCATGCAATCTAAACACCTCTTGAATAAATTTCAAAGCTATGATAGGAGCTCCATTAGTTATATTTCCTGGAATAAAATGTGCCACCTTCTAATTAACTTATCCACCACCACTATAATGGCATTGTGCTTATTCCTTGACATAGGTAGACATTACACAAAGTCCATACTAATGACTTGAAACTTACTTTCAAGTATATCATGTAGATACAAAAGACTTGCAGAGTGATGATGTTTTTCTTTTACTCTTTTGAACTCTAAGCATATTGCAACAAATATTGTAACATCCCCCTTCATACCCTTTCAAAAATATAGCAGCTTCACCTCCGCCAACATCTTCATCACACCAAGATGTCCAGAGTATGGTGCATTGTGAACTTCTTTCTATAACGAAGATTTTTGTCACCTCTTGCACCTTTAGGGTTTTGCACCTAAAAGGAGAGAGACAAAGAACACCACTTCATTCAAGAGCAAAACCTTGAGATTTCAATTCAAAAGGAGATTGAAATTTGACAAAGGAGATTGTTCCTAAGGCTAGAAGTTGATAAAGAAGATAAACTATTGATGCAAAACTAAGGAAATGCAAGATGTTTGAAAACACGTTGTGATATGCAATAAGACCTAAAAATATGAATAAAAATGCAAATAAAATAGAATAGGAAAGAAAAACAGAAAGTGTGCACCTAGAAATGTAGTGAAGACCGGAAATGTTTTTGATCCTAAATTTTTTACCTACTAGGACACTTACACCATTCTGGGTGACTTAGTCCCAGATTTGGAAAACTGTTCCAAAGCCCGTTTCAGCCAAATGGGTATTTGAAGCTACAAAAATTTATGAAAAAAATGTACAGTGGGACTAAGTCACCATTTATGGAAACTTAGTCCACTTTTTCTTTTCTAAAAACCCAAAAGTGGAAATGAAAGCTCTCAGTCTGTACTTTCTGTTCCTCCAGGTGTCTGATACTGAAACTATCAAATTCGGGCCAGAACGAGACTTTTTGTGTATATTTTGACCTTGCCAAAAGGGAGATGACTTCAACAAGTTTGAAACCTATTCTTCGATCATGTCCAAGCCATCCAAGAACCTAAATCTGCAATCACACAAAAGGAAGAAAGAAAATGTTGATTGTTAGGGATTGGGGGTTTGCCTTGGTTGAACCCCATTTAGTTTTAATTAAACCAAAATGATGAAATAAATTGATGAAACATGAAAAAAATTAATTAGAAACTTTCCATGATAATGGATCTTTGAATTTCTGCAACAATGGATGAAGAATCTTGCTCTTGAATGCCTTAGAAGTGAGTTTTGAATGCCTTAAGATGCTAAAACCCTAGCTTGCTTGACTTGAGATTGATGATGGATGATGAATGAATTAATGAATGAATTGTGAATGAATAATGAATTAGGGTTTAAAGGCATCCTTTTATAGAGGAGAGTTAAGTGAATCATGGCTAGAATAAAGATCATGATCAAGGGCCAATAGTAAATTAGAAAATAATTTAATCAAGGGTGGAGGTTAATTGAGAGAGTAAAGACATGGATAGATAAAGACTTGAGGTGGAAGATAAGATTGTCACAGAAAAAGAAGTTGTTGGAGAAAATTAAATAATAAAAAATATTTAATTTAGGTGGCCAACATAGGAGAAATAAATAAAATATTGATTTTATTTATTTAAAAAGAAAGGTGAGAACAAATTATATAATTAAATAATTAAAAATGATTATTTAACTAGGGAGATAAAGAAAGGATAAATAATTAAATAATTATAACATTTATTTAATTATAGAGAGAAAAGGCTAATGAATAATTAAATAATTAAAATAATTATTTAATTATAGAAGAATAGGGAAAAACTATCTTTGAATTAAAATAATATTTAATTCAAAAGTGTGGGGGGAAAAGACCATTAGACTTAAATACTTAATAAAAGTCTAAAAAAGAGTGAAAGTCATTTACAATTCTTTACAACACCTTTACAAGACATGCATTTTATTCAATTTACAAGGGTCCAAGACCTAATGTGAATGTGTTGACCACATTACAACATTAAATCTAGGAAAAACTAGGCCAACATCCAAAAGAAAGACTCAAATGAGCATGAAAATTTCCAAGGATACATTTTTTTACGTTACACTTTCCACACTAGGTTCCTTAACTCCTCTGAATTAGGGACATATACTCTTCCTTTAAACCTTAGTAATCCATTTGGTTCAAAGTGAAAACCTTCATACCTTGCATCTTGTGGATTATCCATGAGTTCTTGCTTAACTTTCTTATAGAATTTGTCACCCAAGGATTCTTGCAACACCTATCCCTTAAAGTCAGTTTGAATTGTTACCATTGAGGTGATATACCTTCTTCGACTCAGGGCATCAACTACTCAATTCTCTTTTCCTTTGATGTAGTTTATATTGAATTCATAGTCTGATATCAACTCCAATGACCTCCTTTGTCCTGCATTCAAATTAGGTTGAGTAAATAAATACTTCAATCCATGATGAATGGTCTTCAACTCAAAAGGATTTCCCATCAAATAGTGTCTCCACATCTGTAATGCATGAACACTGCCACTAACTCCAAATCATGTGATGCATAATTTTGTTCATAGGGCTTCATCTTCCTAGATTCATATGCTATGACTTTTCCTTCTTGCATCAAAACTCATAATCCTTCTCTTGATGCATTTGTTATGATAGTGAAGTTAGCTTTTGGACCAGGTACCTTCAGTATTGGTGCGGTAGTCAACTTTTCCTCGAGTAGGTCAAATGTTGCTTGACACTTTTCTAACCACTCAAATTTGTTACCCTTTCTCTGTAATGAAGTAATAAGAAAGGCTATCCTAGAAAAGTTGGCAACAAAATTCCTATAGTAGCCAACCAAACCATAAAAATTCTAATCTTTGGTACGCTTTTGGGCACTGGCCACTCAAGCACTGCCTTTATCTTAGTTGGATCTACTGCAATCCCTTTCTCTGAAATTACGTGACCCAAGTATTGCACTTCCTTCTGAAAGAATGTACATTTAGAGAGTTTCCCATATAGCTTGTGCTCTCTTAATCATTGGAGAACTATCTCTAAATTTTTACAATGCTCCTCTTCATTCTTGGAATAGATTAAGATATCATCAAGGAACACTAATACAAATTTATCCGAGCAATCCCTAAATATATTGTTCAACGGGTTCACAAATTTTGCAAGTGCATTCGTAAGTCCGAAGGGTAGGATCGTGAACTCATAATGATTGTATCTAGTCCTAAAAGTAGTTTTGAAACTATCTTCATCTTTGATCCTTAGTTGGTGATAATCAGATCGCAGATCAATCTTTGAAAACATTGTTGCACCTCACATTTGATCGAAAATATCATCAATACATGGCAATGGTTACTTATTCTTTATTGTAGCTTTTTTAAGCATCCGATAATCTATACACAAGCATAGGGTACCATCCTTCTTCTTTATGGAGATCATTGGTGCTCCCTAGGGTGAAACACTAGATCTTATCAATCCCTTGGATAACAACTCTTCCAACTGTTCCTTAAGCTCCATTAATTCTATTGTAGTCATCCTATAAGATACTTTAGATATAGGTTTCGGTCCTGGTAATAGATCAATGGAGAAATCAAATACTCTTTTGGGAGGCAATCCTAGTAGTTCTTCTAGAAGACCCACAATTTTTTGTAAGATGGGATACTTCTCCATATCCGTTTCTCTAGATCCTACCAATTCTTCTTCAACCTCTTGAGAATATTGTGTATCACCATACTTATCATTATCTTGAGGAGTGACTTCCTTGAATTCTTCTAATTTATCCATTTTAATTGTAAATAGTTGGAAACCTTTCTTTTTCAACCTATGTATTTGCACAGTCGATATTTGTCACAATTTCACTTCTTTAGGTGTTCCTTGAAAAGACACTGGATTACCTAGATCGTCAAGACATTCTATAGTTTTAGCATGGAAATCCACTTTAGGTCTATGCTTCCATAGACAATTCATACCTAATATATCATATGAACCTAAGGGTGCTACGTACAAGTTTACTTTTGTCAAAAAACTTGGAAGTTTAACCCTTGCTTCAAATAAACATTGGTTCACTATTGCTCTTGCTTGGTTTGCATATTCTACAACATAAGATTTTTCCATAAAACCAACCTTCCTAGAAATATGATTAGCTACTCTAGGTGAAACAAAATTTTATATGGTTGTCGTATCAATATGTATGGAAATAAGTAAACCAAACAAAGTACCTGGAGTTTCCACTGGGGTGATTTGGTAATTAGCTTATCGATTGTCCACTGTTGCATGGATCCTTTGTTGAAACGAAACCCATTGAGGAGGAAGTAAATTACCATGTGGTTGCGAACTTGATGGTTTGTTGGGACATTGACTAGCAAAATGATCCCCTCTGCATGTAAAACATCCTCTTACTGGTCCTCTTATTTTCTCTATCCAATCAGAATTACCACCATTCCCTCTAGCTTTTTTATAGTTACCACTGTTGTATTTGTTCCTCAATGATCCTTCCTTGGCTCATTCCAATTATTGTGAAATACATTGTCCCCTTGCCCTTGAAACTCTTGCCCCTCATTAAACTTCGTTGGAGCTTGATTAGGTCGAGGTCCTCTAAACTTATTTTGATTCTTCTTCTCTCAGTAGATTGAGATGTTTTTGATCTTTTCCTCTTGCTTGATTTCCTTCTCATATACTAGATCCATAGTGGTTGGACCATGTACATCCACCTCTCCACCTATTTGGCCATTTAGTCCCATGACGAACTTCCTGATTTGAAATCGCTCATCCTTTTGGTACATTGGTACATACCTCAAGAGACAAGTGAACTTCTCCCAGTATTCATTCACTGACATTTCTCCTTGCTTAAGATTTTGGAAGTCAATGAGATTTTGATCAAAAAAGAGTTGGGATAACCACCTCTTTCAAAAAATCTCAACAAACTCATCCCAGTCTAGCTTTAAAGAACTGATTCTAAATTCCATCTTCTTGTTCATCCACTAGTTAGAGGCTTCTCCAACTAACTAGAATGTTCCCCACACAACTTTGGTGACCTCTGAATAATTCCTTATTTCAAAATATTTCTCCATTTGAATTTACCATGCCTTAGCTTCTTCTTCGTTGGTGCTTCCTTAAAATTTAGGAGTAATCTTACTCATATCCCTAGATAATTCAGTTGTCATAATTTCTCTTGGTTCCATCAAAGTTTGATTGTGTCCTAACACTTTCTTGATATTTGGATTTAGTATGGTTTATGGAATCTCCCACTTCTTCCTCATTATCGAGAACTTCTTTGTTGTGTGGGACTTCTTCTTCCACTCTTTCTCTTCCCCTCACTTTTGCTCAAGGTTTCCTATCCTTGCATTAGTTTCATCCATGATTTCTAGAAGTTGATCTAATTTGGCTTTGGTGTTATTTGGACCTTGTCCAACTTCTTGACTCCCTCCAGGATTAGTTCTTGTTCTAACCTTTGTCATAAATATAGTTATACTCGAAGGTTCAGGATTAGTTCTTGTTCTAACCATTGTATTAAGTATAGTTATACCTGGAGGCTCATCTTTAATTAGATCCTATCATGGTTTACTAAATGCATAGAAAACGTTTCAAAAAGAGAAAATAAACATATACAAAGTTTCGTTGGGTTTCACATATGCAATTTGGATAATAACATAATTTTTCATTTATTCATAAGGATTTCAATATCCTTTCTTTTACATAAGTTGACTATTTAAATAGTCAAGAGGAGAGTATCCATCAGATTTAATCTCAAACACATAACTCAATGGGGTGTACCCCTTAGAATTTTTCTCATCTCTCATTTTCTCTTCTTTATCCCAAAAAGGATAGTGACCCTCAAATTTATCTTCCGATACATAATTTTGGGGAACGTATCCCTCTGATTCACCACTAGAGGCTATTAAAATTACTTCAACCAAAGGTACTACTCGAGGGTTCCTAAATATCAATGCTAGACTAACACTACATTCTGAGGGCATATCCCTGGAAAGTGATAATGAATCTGATATGGCCAGTGAAATAGAGGATAAATTGTTGAAATTAGCTTCATCTCCAATCCTTCTTTTATCTTGACTAATCTATGATAGAGCGTGACTAATTTTATAGTATCACTTAGCCATATGGCATTGCCATAGTTGGTTCTCTCAATGGTACAAACAAGGGCTTCTTTTTCCTTCTTGGCCCATAGGTAGCACTCATTTCTGATCATTGACTTTCTTGCAGTTAACTTGAGATACACTATCCTGACACAAGAATTTTCCAAACATTAGACTCATAATTTTGGAAGGTAAAACATAATGAGCACATAGGTTCCAAAGTTGAACTTGGTAGCTTTGATACCACGTGTAACCTGCCCATTGTTCTACATAGTAACTTTCCTAAGTTTAACCTCAAGTAAATAGTTTGAGCATCTAATCAATATGAGCAATAAAATTTTTCTTTTCCAAAACTATAAAGATAGAATGCACATTTGAAATAAATATCTTTGCAAAATTTTCTATTGCATTATATCAAAGTATTACAACTTTTCCAAAGTAATGATTACAAAATTCATGTTAATATGATAACATTTCTCTTTTACAATCTTTCCATAGAAATGGATACAAAATACACAAACAAAACTCCGTAGAGTTATTGGTAATGGTCCAAGTTCCCTACATCAAATCTTGGTCTCCTACTAATGAGGAGAAGCATCAGTCAAGTGATTTTCCACCAACCTTGGATTAATTGTGGTCCCCCACACATCTATCATTCTGATAGATGGCCCTACCCTTCGACGAAAAGTTTGGTTTCATATTCTCATAATAAAAATTGACCTTTCCTGAGCAAGGTGTTGTGTCCTACATATCTATATCTATCAAACAGTGGCTACAACCTACACATATAACATTCCTCTACCTAGTATGTAAACTTGGATCGTAGTGAATGATAGTGTAAACAGTGGCAACTTACACTACTTTGGCTAAAGTATTTATCATCCAAGATTTAGAGTGGACATCATAAATGTTCATCCACCTTCCTAGTGAGATTTGTATTGGCCATTCATACCTATGCATAGGCTATTCCCTTATGCCATGGAGTAACCTTAACCCCAGGAATAACCTATAACTTCTATGTTAAATTATGACACTTCTATAAGAAAATCAAATTGACTCTAAGTCTAAACTTGGTTAACCATTAGCTACATAAGCTATTTCCCCAATATAGTACTTATTCCCTCTATAACCACTTATTCCTTAATATGGAATATGTACAAACACTTCAAGCAAAATAGTTCCTTACTCTAAGTATATCAAGCAATCTTTCACTTGCTTATAAGACTAAAATATTTTTTTCCTAAAAAGTAATTGATCTAATTTTTCCAAACAAAACAAGCAAAGTCACATAATTCTTTCAAACATAAAAGTATAAGAGAATAGAAATTAACATGCCTCTTCAACGTAATGCTCCAATTGATCGAACTGGATTCCTTTCTCAACTTCCCTTAAATCAATATGTAATTCACCAAATAAACCTTCTCCCTCTTCACTAATTCTCACTCTCAAATTATTCTCACAACTCTCAAACTCCCTCAACTCAAAAAAATAGATAAGAACAACTCAGAAATATCACAACAAGAATGCAGATATGTGTCCCCAAATGAGGTAGATAGCTCCTCTATTTATACACAAAAATCAACAATTAAAGGCTAGAAACAAGGTATTAGAAATGACACTTCTCAACTCAAATGATTCGACTCAGCAAGGTAAAGAAAAGGTGGTAGTTAAAATTGATGCACATAAAACACATGCACAACCATGGTGAATGAGTCACGCTTCTTAAATGAACAACAAGTAAGATAATAAAAAAATCAAGGTATTTGTCTTCTATAGGCCAACTTACATAGATAGCTACACACAAGACTATTTCCACATATTTCAAATGCTTCACATTTTGGAAATTCAAATTGAAAATAAACTTCTAATTTATTAATCTCGTTCTCAATTTGGTGCCACATTGTGCCACTCATGCCATTTATCATGGTCATTGTTGTTGTTTTGACTTGGCTGACTTCTTCCTATACATTAGCATTTGTTGTTGTTTTCTGTTGACAAAGTCTTGGCATGTATTTTTGCATGTTAATTTGCATTGGAAACTACGTGCTATAATATGGCACTGTCCATATTCACTATACAATGCTTTAAATGTTTTAAACATCACTTACTATACATTTATATGCGTTGTTCACTAAGCTCTATTTCCTTTGATAATATGTTGCACGCAGTACATAACATAAGCTATGTTTTATGTGTTATGCACTGGTTTAAATAATTCAGTGCTATAGAAAACATTATCATTAATACATAATGAATATATATATATATAATATATGTATTTATATATATATATATATGCATATATGTTTTCATGCATATATGTGTGTGTGTGTGTGTGTGTGTGTGTGTGTGTATCTTAATTCTCAAGTTTGTATAATGCATTATTTAATATAGGAATATACATTCACATATTGTTGTATGTGTGTGTATATATATGTATATGTATGTGTTTAATTATATATATTAATATACATGTATGGATGTATCCTTTTCATCAATACATACATGTATGTTAATATATATATATATATATATATAGAAGACATATATTCATGGTCATATCGATCGACATATATACACATAATGTGTATATATATATGTATCTATATGTGATATGTAAATGATCCTACTTATGAATCACTTAAATAGTTTGTTAGATTCACCTATGGATCACAAATATTATTATTATTGATTGTTGACAAATTGCATGTAATAAAGAGCATAGAAATGAGCATTCAAAACATAGACAAAAGAATGAAAGAAACAAGATTTGATAATGAAGTTCACCCAATGTTCAGGTTAAGTCTCCGGGCTCGCTCAATTTGCGACACCGTTTTCCATTATTATGATGCAAATTGCCCAATTACATCACTATGGTCTTCAAACTGCAATACAAATTATTCTGCTTTTAAGGAAGATTATTGCTTTTCAAGCTCTTCCTGCTTCTACATCGCACTGACATAAAATTTCTAGCAACATGTTCGTGCCTAGCTTCTCTATCGCTTTTACACTGCTTCCAAAGCAATAATAATGTAACTCACTCTCTCAAAACATGAGAACAAAAGCCTAAAGGCATCAAGCCTCTATTACAAAGCCAATGGGAAATTTCCCTAATTCTCCTTCCAAGAGAATTTTTCCCAAGAGAATTGTCTCTAAGCCTTCTCTAAGCCTTATTTTTACAAAGAAATAATACCCCCTTATATACATGCTCATATGCTAATAAGGGGTTTCAACAATAATACTTGCAAATATTCGCTATATCTCCATTTCGAGATTACAAATCTTGAAAATATAGCCTATTTACCCCTTATTTTTATGAGAACCCCTTATTTGTTTTTTTACAAATCTCATAAAAATCATAAATCGAGCTTAGGAATAATTTTTTAATATTTTCCTAGATTAGGCCCTTAAATTTTAAAAACCAATGAAAATCCTTTAAAAAAGGATCAAATTTTATATTTGTCCTAAGGCCCCCCTTAATTTTCTCCTTATTTTGTGGTTTACATAAAATAAAACAATTCTTATGTTTATTTAAAGTTTATATATAGGGAGGAGCTCCCCTTATATCTCAGACAAGGCGTGTGGTGCAAGAGGATTTTAAGGCACAGGTCAAGGGATCAAATCCCACCAAATCCTCTTTGTTTAAATATTAGACCAAACACTTTTTCTTTAATAAATATGGTTTAATCCTTATTTTATCACTTATTTGGTCTATGTCAGTGCTAACTCACTGCTCCTACCATGCAATTCACCATGTGTCCTGCCAAGTGTCAAGATTTGGTGATGCCATGTCATCACTTTGACCAAGTTTGACTGGTCATAACTTCCACATACAGACTCAGATTTGGTTCATTAAAAATGTGTCGAAAAGCTCTCGCTAAGCTCTATGTGATGGAACTAGTAGAGAAACATTCCATAGTCATTAATTTTTCCAGTTGACCAGCTTTGACCTGTTGACCAAACTTTGATCAGACATAACTTTGGCATACAGTCTCTGTTTGAGCCCGTTCAAGTTACGTTGGAAAGATCTCAGTGAGCTCGACACAATGATTTTGATTTCTTGAGAATTGGAATAGTCAAATTTTTAGGGTTTTTGAAGATCCATCTAGATCAATCCTTCCCATTGAAAGAACTTTTGGACTCCAAAAGTTTATTACAATATTCTACTCATCTTGTTGACTACTTAGACTCCCAAAAAAATATTTAAACACAATGTTGCAAGTGATATTATAACAGGTCATCACTTTTACAATCTTGAGCAACATGTGAATTTACAATAAACATTATTTATGGAGATAACCAATCCAATTTTTACCTACCCAGGCTAATGGATTCTCCTTTTGTAGCTGATCTTCTTTAGGGTATTTGTCCAAGATTACGTTTGCATGTTCTACTTTCTCCTTTGCAACCTTCTTATGTATAGGTTCTTGCATAGATTTTCTTTCCTGGTGAGCAATGAAGCTTTGGATGTAGCTTCCAACACTTTACTTCCCAGTGTCCACTCATGTTACAATGAGTGCAAAAGTTTTCCGTCTTCAAATCCTTCTTGCTGTTCTCCTTCCAGCGAGGATGACGATTTTCATGTCTAATTTCTCCATTGATCAACAAGACCTTCTGATATAGTTCCTTCCATTTTTGACACTTGGCAACACAATGGTTATCCATACCACAAAAAGAACAAGGAAAAGCATTCCATATGCTACTTATTGCATTAGCAACAATACCATAGTTCATAAACACTTTGGAGAAATTAGGTTTATACCTTTGTGGACTTTTATTGCCACCAAATCTATGAGGATATTTGGACTTTCTCTGGGACTTCTCATCAGATCTTTCATTTATAGCAAGTGACTTGTTCTTGCCTTGTTGTGTTGACTTTGTCAGTGGTTTTGAGTCCACCTTTGGAAAGCTTCTTGTTGTTGCCACCTTCTTGCCACTGTTGTAACCCAAACCTGCATACCAAGGCCTTCCTCAAGCAATCTCCCAAGTTCAACATTCTCTAGTTGAATGCGATGATTGATTTCTTCCAACTCTTGGATTTTTGCACACTTCAATCCTTTTCCCATATTTACACTTTGCAAAATTCAATCTAGCTCTAATACCACTTGATCTGTAAATGATCCTACTTATGAATCACTTAAATATTTTGTTAGATTCACCGATGGATCACATATATTATTATTATTGATCATTGACAAATTGCATGTAAGAAATAGCATAGAAACGAGCATTCAAAACATAGACAAAAGAATGAAAGAAATAAGATTTGATAATGGAGTTCACCCAATGTTCGGGTTATGTCATTGGGCTCGCTCAATCTGTGATGCCATTTTCCATTATATTGATGAAAATTGCCCGATCACATAACTATGGTCTTCAAGCTACACTACAAATTATTTTGCTTTCAAGGAAGATTATTGATCTTTAAGCTCTTCCTGCTTCTACATCACACTGACATAAACTTCCTAGCAACATGTTCATGCCTATCTTCTCTATCACTTTTACAATGCTTCCAAAGCAATAATAATGCAACTCACTCTCTCAAAACATGAGAACAAAAGCCTAAAGGCATCAAGCCTCTATTATAAATCCAATGAACAATTTTCCTATTTCTCCTTCCAAGAGAATTTTTCCTAAGAGAATTGTCTCTAAGCCTTCTCTAAGCCTTGTTTTTACAAAGAAATAATATCCCTTATATACATGCTCATATGCTAATAAGGGGTTGCAACAATAATATTTGCAAATATTTGTTATATCTCCATTTCAAGATTACAAATCTTAAAAATATAGCTTATTTACCCATTATTTTTATGAGAACCCCTTATTTGTTTTTTGACAAATCTACTAAAAATCATAAATTGGGTTTAGCAATAATTTTTTAATATTTTCCTAGATTAGACCCTTTAATTTTAAAAACCAATGAAAATCCTTTTAAAAAGGATTAGACTTTATATTTGTCCTAAGGCCCCCCTTAATCTTCTCCTTATTTTATGGTTTACATAAAAGAAAACAATTCTTATGTTTATTTAAGGTTTATATATAGGGAGGAGCTCCCCTTATATCTCGTACAAGGCATGTGGTGCAAGAGGATTTTAAGACACATGTCAAGGGATCAAATCCCACCAAATCCTCTTTATTTAAATATTAGACCAAATGCTTTTTCTTTAATAAATATGGTTTAATCCTTATTTTATCACTTAGTTGGTCCATGTTAGTACCAACTCACTGCTCCCGCCACGTAATCTACCATGTGTCCTGCCAATTTTCAAGCTTTGGTGATGTCACGTCATCACTTTGATCAAGTTTGACCACAACTTTGACTGGTCATAACTTCCACATACAAACTCGAATTTGGTTCGTTCAAAATGCATCAAAAAGCTCCCACCAAGCTCTACATGATGGAATTGGTAGAGAAACATTCCATGGTCATTAATTTTTCCAGTTAACCAACTTTGACCTCATATTGACCAAACTTTGATCAGCTAGAACTTTGGCATATAGTCTCTATTTGAGCTCGTTCAAGTTGTGTTGGAAATGTCTCAACGAGCTCTACATAATGATGTTGATTTTTTGAGCATTTGGAACAATCAAAATTTTAGGGTTTTTGAAGATCCACTTGGATCAATATTTCACCTTGTCTGATTGATATTCTCATGCATATGGATAATCCGTTCATGAGCATGTGTAGATACGTCTATCTATGTATACTCATGCACACATTTACTCATGTGTATGAGTTTATTGTTAACACACACATATATACATTTTATGTATATATCCTATCAATTAAATAGAAACACATAAAGAAGAACTCAAACATTATGAAGATACTCAAAACTTAAACTCCTAGACAAAGACATAAAAAATAGACCACAAGCAAGACTATAGGTAACTTACTATTCCCCAAGCTATTATCTTGATTTGACCAAACTAGATGTGTGTTTGTGAAAGCTTGGTTTTAGGTCTTTATCAGAGGTTACTAGACTAAATTCTTCTCCCTGAGTGATAATTACCCTCTCTTCAAGAGGCTTGATTTAATTCCTGCATCCAACTTTACACTTTGCAATAGTAGTTAGCTGAAAACAATACATTCATTTGCATCAAATATTTCACAATTAGAATAATTTCATAACATCAATTGAATCAACAATTATTCTTTATTTTTCTAGATCACATAAAGCATAAATACACTCATATAAAGCATTTTCACCCAACTAGGTAAAAGTAAATAAGTAGTAACACAACGGGGTGTAATAGTTTGAGGGTTGTGACTCTTCATAACACCATTTCATTTTTGGTGATGCTTTCTTATTGGTAAGGGACATCTCATTAGCTAGTGTTGACAATTCCTTCCCCAAGTTAAACATGGCTTTGTTAGCTTTCTCTATATCTTCTTTCCTTATTTTCTTCATACTTGTATTGACTAATTCTTCCAAATATTCCTCTTGAATAGATAAAATATTTTTTAGAGTTTTCAAAAATTCAAGAAATCTATCATCCAACTTGAGTGTAATATTTGTTAGATCCGACTTGACAGGTGGATTTATAGAGAGCTGTGGTAGGGTTGGAGCCTCATTGCTTCTACAATCCTCTACCACTAGCCTCTTGGATTCTCCATATTCCTCCTTAGTCTTTTTCAAATATATCAAAATTTCTCCTACTTTTTCCAATTGTGAAGTCACTTGTTCTGAAGTTTTCCATCCTTCTTCAATATCTTGTTCACTTCTTCCTTCGACAACACCCACCTTGATGCACTCAATTTTTCTCTTTCTCACATTTTCCAATCTCCTCTAGTGTCTTTCTTCTCTCTCAACATTTTGTTTGTGTCTTCTCTCTTCATTGTTTGGACTTGTCATGTTAACTTTCTTTGGCAACTCAATTATTTCCTTAATCACTCTTTATTTATTATTGTCTCCTTTTTCCATAGGCATTTTTTATTTGGGGTTATATTAATCCTTTATTTATCCTCATGGTATCTATTCATTATATATATATATATATATTGATACAATTCTCATTTTATTGTATTATCTTCCTTTACAAGGTTCTTTATCTATTCTTCTCTCCTTTTTACATATTATTCTACTTTCTATATATATTCACTTGATGGTATTGTCCCTTATAATCTACTAGTTGTCTAAGAAGAGTCTATCTAGTTAAGAGCTCTGCAATCTCTTTGTAGTAGTCTATGGTAGGATATTCTCCACTGTTTTGTCACTAGAAAATTTCTTGCTAACACTTATATCTTTAGTAAGGTCCACTTTCTCATGTTCATCGGTAATTTTTTAAAATACAAACGGGTCTTTTTATTTTGATATAAATGTGAAGTGTTTGATAGAATTCATGAGTTCAAGGATTGAATAGAAAAATAATCTAGAAAGTTTATCAAGATCCTTCACACCAACAATGGTAGAGAATATGTGAACCATAACTTCAAGCAATTTTTTACTCTCGAAGAGATTTAAATTGAACATTTATTTTCCTACACACCTCAATGGAATGATGTTACAGAGAGGAAAAATAGATCCTTGAAGAGATGGCTAACTACATTATCCATGCTCATTCCCTTTCACGTGAACATTGGGCTATAACAATCAATTATTTTTCTAACATCCAAAATAGGGCTCTCCATAAGGTATTGAAGGACATCACTCCCTTTTAAGCTTGGTGTGGTAATAAATGTATTGTGTGGCATTTCAAAAAAATTATCCTACATGGGCTCACATTCCTTCAGAGCAATATAATGCTTTGGAACTTGAAATTTGGCCCTACATCTTCATTTTATACCTTTAGGTGTCAAATAATATTGGATCTTGAATTCTAAGACATATGAGATCTTTATTGAGTGAAGTGTGAATTTGAGGAAAGTTATCCCAACTCAACCTCTCATATTCTTCCTTTCTCCATAGTGGATTTTGCTGACAGTGACATAGAGGACTTTTCTCTAGCACATTCTACTTACAAGGTTGATAATGAGGCTTCACCCCCTCATTCACCAAGTTCACATTTAATGGTTTATGAATCTCCTCCATCATCTCCTTCCTCTTCTATGTCTTGAAATGCGCTTGACAATCTCTTGAGTATGCAAGAACTCTTATCAAGGATCCTTCTAACACTCAAAGGACTTGGTCACAACACATGAATATTCCATATTTTTAAATTACAATAGCTCTAGATCCATAATAATTTCATGAGGCATCCATAATATTTGAGTGGGAATTAGACATGGAGGAAGAGTACAACTCTTTGATCTAGAACAACATATCAAAGCTTGTTCCACTTCCTAAGGGAAGAAAAATAGTTTAGTGTAAGTGGATCTATTGAATCAAATTTGTTACAGATGGATTAGTTGAAAAGTATAAATCATGACTTATGGCCAAAGGTTTCTCACAAGTTCTTGGTGTTGATTGCAATAAGATCTTTTCCCCTATTACCAAGATGAACTCCATTTTCCTAACTCTTGCCATTGTTGCAATTCATGGTTGGGATGTACATCAAATAGATTTGTAGATTGAATTTCTACATGAGGATCTATAGGAGGATATTTTTATGGAATCGCTATAGGGAATCATTCAAGATTCTTCATTGGTTTTTTAGCCAAGGAAATATCTCTATGGCCTTAAGTATGACTCATGGTCCTAGTAGGGTAAGATGAACTCTTTTCTTCTCCATATGGAATTATTAATGTCATTCTAATCTAAATTTATACATTTTGAGATAGGAGGATTCTCTTCTCATTTTGGTTCTCATGTTGATATTTTGAATGTCATTGGGAGCACCTCTCCACCATTAATATCTAGAGTTAGGACTACTTTGCATGACATATTTTTCATGACCAAATCGGGTGTTCTACACCAATTTCTCAAGATTGAGATCACTCAATCCTCTTCTAATATTACTCTTAAACAAACTAAGTATTCCATTGATCTCCTTTCTTAGTTTCAGTTTCATAGGTTGATTGTAAGCCTACACTAAATTTGTTTATGTCAAGTGTCAAACTTGAGTCCAAGTATTTCACTACCTTCATTAATGCTAACTTGTATCACCAACTTATTGACAACCTCATCTACTTGATTCATACTAACCCTAAAGTTTTACATGTAGTTGGCATCATTTCATGATTCATGCAAGATCCTCACAAGCTTCACTAGAAAGTAACCAAATACATTCTTCACTGCATGTAAGATACTCACAGATATAGGATTCATTATGTAGTAAGCACAAGTTCATATTTAATTGGATACACAAACTTTAATTTGGATTATGATATTTATGATTTTAAGTCCACATATAGCTACAAATTCACTTTGGTTTTAGTCCTATTTATTGGCAAAGAAAGAAGTAACACATTGTTTCTCTCTCATAAGTTGAGGCTAAGTATTGGGGGATTTTCAATGTTGCTACTAAGGCTATTTGGCTTCAAAATATCCTCATTGAACTTGGCATTAATTTTAAAAATCCATCAATCATCTATTATGATAATCAAAGTTCAATCTAGATCTCAAAGATGTTGGAAATTCAAGATAAAACTTGCAGCAATATGAACTTAAGTATGTGTTTTCAAATCTGAAATTATGTATCTAAGCTTACCAATATTATGATATATTATTAGCAATTGCAACAATGAAAGAAAATCAACAATACCACAAATTGAGAATCGCAAGTGACACAAGATATACGTGGAGAAACCCTTGTGGGAAAAAACTACACACCCAAAGAGATCCAATGTTTGTATTAATCTTTAAATAAGCTACAATAATACAATAATCCTCTCTAAATTCTGGCAACACTTCGTTAATCTAAAAACCTACAAACAAACTCTTGAAACCACCATCTCAATGCTCCAATATATAGAAGTTTGTGAGAGAGAATACCATAAATATCTTGAAACAACAAGTAAAACCACTTGGAAAAACCCACGCCCCCTTAGTGGACAACCTAGAAACATGGTGAAAAATATTAAATTCTCACATGGCCTTCACATGGGCACCTAACCCATAGCCAATGAAAATTGGTCAATACCGAGTGCTCCATAACTCTTCGACAGCTCTAACGGCTCAAACCTAGAACATGCAAGCTTGGGTGCCCAACCCATGATAACATGCAAGAGCATGCACTTCTAGGTGATCCCCACCCAAAAGTTGAATGCCCAAATGGAAATGCTCCCAGGATGCTTTGTAATTGTCACCATTGTGGGTCCACCTCTTTGAATGCAATTAAAATTTATCATAGGAAAATAAATAATAAATATTTTGCCCCTCATGTCCTCTAGAACACTTTCCAAAGAATTTGGAGACACACAATTATCAACTTTGGATAGCAATTATAATGTCACCTATCCTAACATTCTCCCACTTGACATTATAAATTACAATTACATCCATGAGATACAAATAAAATATATAATCAAGTACATTGATCAAGGTCCATGGCCTTCCTGCACTAAGAGAACTTATCCATGGTCACTGGCTTCATGAGAGAATCTGCAACATTATCCAAAGTGCTAACCTTCTCAATCAACACCTTACCATTCTTAACCATTTCTCACACAAAGTGATATTGAACATCAACACACTTAGTACGAGTATGATACATAGGATTTTTGGCTAAGCTTATAACACTTTGACTACCACATCCAATCCTTGTTGTCCTACAATTAAAACCAATGCCATTACCAAGTATTTGTAACCAAATTTCCTCCTTAGAGGAATGTGTACCAACCATATAATTTTCTTTGATGGTGGACAATGCAATTGTAGGTTTCCTCTTACCCATCCAACTCATTGCAACTCCAAATAAAGTAAAAACATAGTCATTAGTGGACCTTCGACTATCCAAGTCACCTACCCAATCCACATCAACAAAAACCTGTATGTCCAATGGCTTAACCACATCATCAATAACATGATAAACCAAATAGTAATCTAAAGTACCACACAAATATCTAAACACCCTCTTAAAAAAATTCTAATGCTCTCTATCGGTTAGACATAGACTTGCTCAAAACTCCCACTGCTTGGGGATATATTTGGTCTAGTGTAAACCATTGCATACATCAAACTACCAATGACACTAGCATAAGGAAATTTATACATCTCTTCAAAATCATCATCAAAATTAAGACACATGTCTAACCTTAACTTAGTACTAACATGAAATGGAATATTTATTGGTTTACAGTCATGCATACTAAACCTCTACAAAATGGTATCAACATGCTTACTCTAACTTAACCAAAGCTTTATGTGAACTCGATGCTTACTGATCTCCATTCGAAGGATATATTTTGCAGCCCCCAAATCCTTCATATCAAATGTGCTAGAAAGCTGAGTCTTAAGCTCCCTAATCATCACCTTGTTGTTACCCAAAAACAACATGTCATCAACATACAAGACAATGATTAGTATTTGATCATTAATAATCTTAATATAAACACAATGATCCTCCTCACTCCTTAAAAATCCTATATTTAATGCAAATACATCAAACTTCTAGTACCACATCCTAGATGACTATTTCAAACCATATATAGATCTCTTTAACTTGCGAACCAAGTGTTCTTTTCCTTTCACAACAAAACCGCCAGGTTGTCACATATAATTCCTCAAGATCCCTATACAATAAAGAAATTTTAGCATCCATTTGCTCTATTTAAAAATCATAAGCAACAACAATAGATAATAGTAATCTAATAGAAGATAACTTAGCAATAGGAGAGAAAATTTCACCGAAATCAACTCCCTCTCTCTGGAAGTAGCCCTTAGCCACCAATTTGGCCTTGTATCGCTCTAACCAACCATCTGCACCAAATTTCTTTCTTCCTTTGGGTAAAATAACAAGATCCTAGCTATCATAACTATCCAAAACCATCATCTCCTCATACATAGCCTTCATCCAATACTCACTTTCTTTTGAAGAAAGAGCCTCCATGTAGGATTTGAGTTCATTGCCAGTACTCAACAAAAAAAATACACAATGAAAATTAGATGGCCTATACCTGTCAATTGGATTTCGTTGTCTTGTGGATCTCCTCAAAGTAGGAGTGATGGGATCTACATGTTCTTCCTCTACTATATGCTCATCTTGCACATCATCTGAACTCTCTAAACCATCTTCTTCTCCATCCTCTAATCCATATGGTTGTTCTTCCACATGTGCATCTTCCTACTTTTCAATCTTTGTCTCAAGGTACACTATTTTTGTCTTATGTTTCTCCTTTGGTTGTTCTTAACCTGAGTAAGCTCTAAACTCCTTGAAAATCACATCTCTAAAGAAAACCATTTTACGGTTTAATGGATTCCAAAGCTTATAACCTTTTGAATTCTCACCATAACCAACAAAGATGTAATTTTGTTCTTTTGGATCCAATTTAGAATGCTTCTCTTAAGGAACATGAACAAAATCCTCACAACAAAAGACTCTTAAATGTGAAACAAAAGGCTTTCTACCTATCCACACTTCATAAGGAGTTTTATCAACAAGAGTTGAACAAGGATATCTATTAACCAAATAACATGTAGTACTAACAGATTCCATCCAAAAGTGTCTATCAAGCTTAACACCACTCAAAATTCTCCTATCTCTTTCCATCAAGGTTCAATTCATTCTTTCTACTACCCCATTTTGTTGGGGTGTATATGGTGTATTCATTTGCTAAAAAATACCTGCATGCTTACAAAACTCATCGAATTCCCTATAACAATATTCACCCCATTGTTAGATCTCAACACCCTTATCTTATAATTTGTTTTCTTCTCAACTAAGGCTTTAAATTCCTTAAAATTAGTGAAAACCTCATATTTTGCATGCATAAAATAAATTCAGGTGTATCTTGACACATCATCAATGAAAGTAGCATAATAACAAGATTTTCCAAAAGAGTCAACATCCACTAGTCCAAACACACATGAATAAATGATCTCTAATAATCTCTTAGCTTTATTAGTTCCATTAGGAAATGATGATCTATTATGTTGAACAAACAACAATGCTCACAAAAATCATATTTGCCAACAAAATAATCAGAATTACCATCAACCAAATTTTATTCAAAATGGTCTTAAGATCCTTTTCACTTATTTGACCCAATCTATGGTGTCACAACATACATGCGTTTTTAGTGCCAGTTACATTGGAAACATTACAAAAAGTGGAGGCATTAAGTCTAAACAAAGTCCCTATTTGAGATCCTTTAGCAATCACCAAACTCCCTAATACCAACCTGCAACCAGACTTGTCAAATGTCACATGCATTCCACAATCATTCAACTTGGATGTAAAACATCATTAAGGGTTTTAATCCTTCCATCAATGAAACACAACTTTATCTTTCCCTTACCAACAATATTCTTTGTGTTGTTATCACCAAGGAAAAATTCTCCCCCATCATAAGCTAAATATGAAGTAAACCACTCCATGTGAGGATTCATATGTTGAATCAATAAGCCAAGCATCATCACTAATAGTGTTAGCAGAAATAAACAAATCATTAGAATCACCACCTTTCAAGGACTCTTTTGTGGAAGTATTTGAACTCTTTTTCTTGTTTTTGCACTCCTTCACATCTCCTCTCTTACCACAATTCCAACACTTTACTCTACTCTTCCTAGGGGTTTTGGAATGTCCTTTAGACTTTTCTCTCTTTTTGCCCCCTTTAGGCCTTCCTTTTTCTTTGTACCTTCCTCACACATGCAAGGAATCTTGGGAGCCCGCATTCATGGAATTTCTCATCTCTTTTGAAGGAAGTGTAGCAATGGGATTATCCATCTTTGGATCTGTACCACCACCACTTATGGAAACAATTAGATTTTCCCAAGATTTGGGTAAAGAGAAAAGCAACAAAATACATTTATGTTCTTCTATCTTAACATCTATGGATGCAAGCTGACTTATAATCATATTAAAAGAATTTAAATGTTCTACAATGGAATCACCATCCTTCATTTTCAAAGAATACAAACATTTTTTGAGATATAATTTATTTGTTAGTCTTTTAGTTCGATAAATTTCACCTATCCTCCTCCACAACTTGTATGCTGTAGATTCTTCTGAAACATTCAGGAGGACGAAATCTACAAGACACAATCAAATGGTTCCCTGTGCCTTGTACATTTTCTTCCAATTTTCATCAAACATTGATTTTGGTTTCTTTTCACTTGAAATTTCTGACCATTGATCTCTCTCTTCAAGGATATCCTCCATCTTCAACTTCCACATCTTGTAACCAATGCCATTGAATTTCTCAATATCTAGATGAGATGTAGAAGCCATGGTTTTGAATCTTCTTCACAAATATGCAAAACCCACAATGCACAAGCTCGCACTGCAACCTAAAAAGGAAGGATTCCCTCTCTCAACAAAACCATTAGCTCTAATACCAAATGTTAGAAATTCAAGGTAAAACTTGCAACAATATGAATTTAAGGATCTATTTGTAAATATGAAATTATGTATCCAAGATTACCAATATTATGGTATGTAATTAACAAATGTAACAATAAAATAAAATCAACAATACACAAGTTGAAAATCATAAGTGACACAAGATATATGTGGAGAAACCGTTGCAGGAAAAAACTCCACTCCCAAAGAGATCCAATGTTTGTATTAATCTTTAAATGAGATACAACAATACAACACTCCTCTCTAAATTTTGGTAGTACTTCGTTACTCTGATAACCTACAAACAAACTCTTGAAACCACCATCTCGATGCTCCAATATATAGAAGTTTAAGAGAGAGAATACCACAAATGGTATCCCGAAACAAGTAAAACCACCTAGAAAAACTCACACCCCCTTAGTGGACAACCTATAAACATGGTGAAAAATATTAAATGCTCAAATGGCCTTCACATAGGCGCCTAACCCATAGCCAATGAAAATTGGTCAATATTGAGTGCTCCATAACTCTTTGATAGCTTTGATGGCTCAAACCCAGAAAATGCAAGCTTGGGTGCCCAACCCAAGATAACATGCAAGAGCATGCACTTTTGGGTGGTCCCCATCCAAAAGTTGGACACCCAAATGGAATATGCTCTCAGGATGCTTTATAACCATCACCATAGTGGGTCCACCTCTTTGAATGCAATTACAATTTGTCATAGGAAAATAAATAATAAATATTTTGTCCACCATGTCCTCTAGAACACTTTCCAAAGAACTTGGAGACACACAATTATCAACTTAGGATAGCAATTATAATGTCACCTATCCTAACATAAGAATCCAATCCATCATTAGTAGACCAAACACATTGATATCCACATTCACTTTCTATGGGAGTTGATAAAATTTTAGGTCATTGATTTGTGTTATTGTCTTATACCAAAGTAGGTTGTAGATGTCTTTACCAAATCCTTCACTGAGAGATAGTATCTCCATCTATTAGATCTCTTGGGGGTGTGGAAAATCATTCCTTCAAGAGGGCTTACTTATTCCTTCTTGCTTCAACCTCTCATAAGGAGGAGTTTTTTGTCCACTAGATTTTCTCCTTCTCTTCTTTTTGGAGGATTTTTTTGTACATGGGTACCTCATCAAGCCTATAAGAGAAATTTAGGGCATCTCAAAGAAACCTCCAAGAATAGTAGTGCCTTCGGTAACTTTAATTCCGATTAGAGTGCCTCAAAGACATGTACAACTATGTCCTAAAGCGGAAACATACACAGTTCATTTCCCACATTAATCCTTCTGAGAGAAGCACATGTAAATTCAATAGCAAGCAATAACAGTTTCTAGAAACAAAACCAACACAGATGAAAGATAAGACAAAAAATCAAAACACACAGATTGACGTGGGGAAAACCCTTTCGGGTAAAAAACCCCACCCTCCAAAGTTCGAGCCATTGTATTATTCAGTAACAAAAGGTTACAATACTATTTCAGGCTCTTAGCCTTTTCAGAGATTACATCTTGTTCATTCTGGAAACAATCCTAGTAGCAAACTCTCCCTTTGTACATTTCCTGATCAACCTCTCAAACCAAACAATCTTCGCATTGTTGCAATACCCTCAACAATATACAATACAAATCGACACGAGAGATGGACCATGGCATTCGATTCTTGATCAGGAGATATTTTGGCAACATAACCCTGCCTCTCTCTTTTCTCTATTTCGGCTTCATGGCCTCGGCCTTCCAGCTAGCCACTCGGCCCTCACTCTATCACTCACCTATATCAAACACAACAATTCACCAGAACATAATTGTTTTCATTTCCTCACAAACAGTTCATCTTCCACGTAGAAACGGTCACAACAAACGGTTCACATTCTGCCCTCTCTGATAGGTCCAAGTCACACCATGTAGGACAATCTTCCAATCGGTCAACAATGTTCACCCTGTGTTGCATGTCGGTGAGACACTAACCATGTCTCCTCGATGCCACAATTCCCAACCGTTGATATTGCCAAGAGTCATCACTATCGGAAAGAGGTTACACCGAGTTCAAAAGTAGTCGGTGAGACAAACCACATCACTGAGACATCATATTGATGACCACCACATGTAGCGCTATTTGACAAGACCATCGCTATTCAGCAAGAGGTCATACCGATGTTCAAAACTCACATCGACATCAACATTCCCATCGGCGAGACTATCGCTATTCGGTGAGAGTCATAATGAGTTAAGGAGTCATATCGATGTCCAATACACCCGTCGGTGAGACTTCCACATTCGCTAAGAGTTCCAACAAGCCTTCATGTTACTTTGATCTATCTTTCGCCTTGAGTCACCCTGATGCAGATCATTGACCAGAGTCACATCGACAATCAATGGGGGCACCAACTCACATCTTATCGGCAAGACAATATACATTGGAGAAAGGTTTCACCGAAGTCCCAACTCACACCGAAAGCAGACTCGTCGGCCAGACCAACACTCTCGGCAGAGGGTCACACTGAACACAACAAGTCACACCGATGACATCCCTCGCCAAGAGTCTCCCTGACATCCAATAAGAGTATCTTGTCGGCCATACATCTCCCATTGCCAGGACACATTCCGATAGGAACAAGTCATACCGATTATTGCATCGGCCAGACAGACCAAGGGTCATGCCGATATCGGCCATACTTTCTACCATTTCTGAAACATCATTCTGACTATCCAAGGTTACACCGAAGATTCAGGTTATACTGATCGCCAAGACATTCCAGAGGTCACAGCGATAGTTCAGGATCAACTAGCAGATCGGCCAAACATCTCAACAGTCACAACGACCATGCTTACTCAGACGTTTCAGCCTGTGAGATTGAGGCACACAATTCCAACAATCTCCCACTTGACGAAGATCACACAAGAACCTCCAAAGCAACCAGAAACTAAGATCACACTAGCTCCACTAGTTCAGACCCCGCAATACTCAAGACACCTAATCAACAAGATTCCATAGATAACAATCCACCGGACATTCTGCAACAAAGACCAGGCATCCAACTGCAACTCACTATCTAATAAAGTAACTGAAATGCAACCTATCACAACCTTCTAGGAAACCACATAGATCTAAAAACATGCTCTCATGCTCCATCAAAACTTCTGCACCAACATCCAAGATGTCCACCATTCAGGCAACAATCCCTGTCATATTCCAATATGCCACCTATGGAAGAAAGAACATGCCAAGGTGAATAAGCACAGTTCAACGAACAAAATAAAAATATCCCAATGATATCATCAATAGGATACTACTACCACTTCACTGTGCTCAAACACTATACAAAAGTAATATCAAATTCAAAGCCTCAAACAAAACACAACAGTGAAGTCATTCTCCAAAAAACAAGATAGAAGACACCAGCTAGAACAACAATCAGACTGACTGCTTCCATCCAACTAATAAACCCACACGACTAAAAATAGCACCCATAGCTCTTGCTATTCCATCTAATCCCACATACCTAAAAGGTATCAGCATTAGTAAACTCATTCCAAACTATAACCAACTCAATAACAACAATTACAAGCTCCAAGTGCCAACCAGTTGAAGAAGACAAAACACAACAGGAACTCCCACTGCCCGAGTAATTCCAAATCTGAAAGATCAAAGACATACCAAGTCTACCAATAACAACACATAGAAAGTGTAACCATGTAGTACCAAAAATATCCACAATGATATGCACAACCTGCAACAAACTGTTACAAGAAACATTTCTCTCACCACAAGTCATCACAGTTCTCCCAAGTTCTCCACACGCAATCAAAGGAAAAAGGATTAAGAACCTCCATGTCATCACACATGAACTTGAGTGAAAAACACATGACCACAAGCAAGTGATCACTATAGCTCCAACCAAACCTCAAACCAATGTAATGTGAAACCAAACATCCAGGAAGTAAACCAAGACCAAAGAGAGAAACTTTGCACATCATATTCCTGTAGAACATCCTCCTACAGACACTTCTAATTGCTAGCTGTGCCAAGAATGATCTCCTTCTCATCCCAAAAGAAAAGCCTTAACAACATCCATCCATTCAATCACCAAGATCAAACCAACTTTAAAATCATGTAATCAACATGGATGTAAGCCTCTCAAAGAAAATCAAGCTACTTCATTCCCCATTTCAGGAAATCAGCCCATACATAATCTCCTACCAATTGTCATAAGTAAATAACATAACAAAAAAGCTCAAGGAGATAAAACAAGCTGTACATCTTCGACCATGAATCCTCCAAAACCATTAAAAAACAATTCAAGATCCATATCATGAAAGTGAACATAAAACACATCTGAAAAATATAATGGGCCAAATACCTCTTAGATAAACTGTCGAGTAGACCAAGAGTGGGAACGAGAATACTCCTTCAAGATATAAAATTTATCAAGACTAATAGAGAGCAATCTCCTCATAGGTCTCTATTGAACTTACGTTCAACCAAGGTGTAGGCTTCTCAGACTTTCTACTGAAAAACTTCATCAAGAATACAAATCAACAACACTTCTCTCATAAGAGAAAAACAACCTCACCTTATTCTTCATGTATCCATGAGTACTAGCAACTGATCATCTCATGCTAAATTTCAACTGCATTACTGCACTATCACGAAGTATCAAGCAAATAATCAAAGCACCCAATACACAAAGAATTACCAGACCACTGTCAAAGCTCCAATCATCTGAATCAGGAACTTATCATGACACCATGATCTACATATCCCCTTAGGAGATACCATGCTTCAAGTGACTTCACAATTGTCTCAAGTACAATGCACAATGCCAAAAATCCAGTGCACAAACAAGAGTATACCATGACATAAAGCAAATAGACTCAAAACCAACATCACCTGTCAAGCACCACCAACACCTCAGCCAAAGACTCCAAGTGTCCTCCATGGATCCAAGATGTTGCACATCTTCAAATAATGTCCATGCAAATGCGAAAGAACCCTTCTACAGAAACAGGATCTAAAAGCTCCCCCTTGAAACATTTGCAACACTAAAGAAGACCATTCACCACCATGTGATGAACCCACAATTACTGCTAAAGCTCCCACTGAAACGTGACATCCGAACTCTCCAAGCATCATGACCACCTGCTTCAGGTTCCCATAACCGACTATTCAGGTACTCAACAATATCCATCCTCTCATCTCAAAGAAATCACACCAATGCATAAGTGACCATAGACAAGGCTAACTAACAAGTCTGCACCAGCAATGAATCAACCTCGTGGATAAAGACAATCCACATCCAAGTTATCTCACTACAGCCAATGGGTAGCTAATCCACCAACCGCATAACTCATAGATAACAAACATCGAACATGCAAACCCATCATCACATTGGAAACTGCAACACTGAGATTTCAAAGAGAATAACCATGTAGACAACATGACTCAAACACCAGATCACACCAAACCTGATTTTCCAAACACGTCCATAATGAGCACCATAATCAAGGAACCCACAAGCACCACCACAAGAATGTTGAGTGACAAATCATGTACCAACACTCCCATGCAAAGAATAAATCACACCTCCTCAAACCATGCACAAAGCATGCATGCAGAACTGCAACTATCTCATCTAGCAACACCCCAAAAGCTGGGGTCTATAAAATAGCTTAACAACAACTCCACATAACCACAAGTTTTGCTTAACCATGTAAAACATGTACATGCATCAAAGAAATAGATAGGCCATTTCAGAAGCTTACAAATCAACTAATGATTGACTCCATAGCCTTTATGTATTCGAGGTTAACAGGAAACAGTGCCTTCCAACACCAGGAAACACTACCTGGCATAAGCACACTCTTCCATGGTTGAGAAACAACCTAGGCTTCTCCATATCATCAAGGAGCCTCTCACATAGACACCCAATATGAAATTTTTACTGCTACATAGCCACGGAGCAAGAAAATACACCTCATACACCAAGGTTATACCGCTACCAACCAGGAGACACAAATCACAACAAACCAACATGATCAACTCCCTTTTCTCCATCTTCACCATCCTTCAAGCTGCGTGTTGTCTCTGAATATCACAAGACTTCCACTAACCAAAGGATCAATAGAACAAATGATTCCTCCAGATTTCCTCCAGCCTAACAAACTGAGAAATCTTCACAGGAGAAATACCCAGAACCATCAACCAAAAGATGGCTCTGATACCACTTGTAAGAAAAATTTAGGGCATCTCAGAGAAACCTCCAAGAATAGTAATGCCTTCAGTAACTTTAATTCCAATTAGATTGCCTCAAAGACACGTACAACTATGTCCTAAAGCGGAAACAGACACAGTTCATTTCCCACATTAATCCTTTTGAGAGAAGCACATGTAAATTCAACAACAAGCAATAACAATTTCTAGAAACAAAACCAACACAGATGAAAGATAAGACAGAAAATCAGAACACACAGATTTACGTGGGGAAAACCCTTTCGGGTAAAAAACCCCACCCTCTAAAGTTCGAGCCATTGTATTATTCAGCATCAAAAGGTTACAATACTATTTCAGGCTCTTAACCTTTTCAGAGATTACATCTTGTTCATTCTGGAAAAAATCCTAGTAGAAAACTCTCCCTCTGTACATTTCCTGATCAACCTCTCAAACCAAACAATCTTCGCACTATTACAATAACCTCAACAATATACAATATAGATCGACACGAGAGATGGACCATGGCATTCGATTCTTGATCAGGAGAGATTATGGCAGCATAACCCTGCCTCTCTCTTTTCTCTGTTTTGGCCTCATGGCCTCGACCTTCTAGCTAGCCACTCGGCCCTCACTCTATCACTCACCTATATCAAACACAACAATTCACCAGAACATAATTGTTTTCATTTCCTCACAAACAGTTCGTCTTCCACGCAGAAATGGTCGCAACAAACGGTTCACATTCTGCCCTCTCTAATAGGTCCAAGTCACACCATGTAGGATAGTCTTCCAATCGATCAACAACGTTCACCTTGTGTCGCATGTCGGTGAGACACTAACTGTGTCTCCCCGATGCCACAAAGCCCAACCATCGATATCGCCAAGAGTTATCACTATCGGCAAGAGGTTACACTGAGTTCAAAAGTAGTCAGTGAGACAAACCACATCACTGAGACGTTGTACCGATGGCCACCACATGTAGCGCTATTTGACAAGACCATCGCTATTCGGCAAGAGGTCATACCGATGTTCAAAACTCACATCAACATCAGCATTCCCATCAGCGAGACTATCGCTATTCGGTGAGAGTCATAATGAGTTAAGGAGTCATATCGATGTACAATACACCCGTCGGCAAGACTTCCAGATTCGCTAAGAGTTCCAACGAGCCTTCATGTTAGTCTGATCTGTCTTTCGCCTTGAGTCACCCCAATGCAGATCATCGACCAGAGTCACATCGACAATCAACAGGGGCACCAACTCACATCTTATTGGCAAGACAATATACACCAGAGAAAGGTTTCATCGAAGTCCCAACTCACACCGAAAGCAGACTTGTCGGCTAGACCAACACTCTCGGCAGAGGGTCACACCGAACACAAGTCACACCGATGACATCCCTTGCCAAGAGTTTCCCCGACATCCAATAAGAGTATCCTGTCGGCTAAAAATCTCCCATCACCAGGACACATTGCAATAGGAACAAGTCATACCAATTACTGCATTGGCCAGATAGACCAAGGGTCACACCGATATGGGCCATACTTTCTACCGTCGCCGAAACATCATTCCGACTATCCAAGGTTACACCGAAGATTCAGGTTATATTGATCGCCAAGACATTCTAGAGGTCACAGCGATAGTTCAGGATCAACTAGCAAATTGGCTAGACATCTCAATAGTCACAGCGACCATGCTTACTCAGAGGTTTCGGCCTGTGAGATTGAGGCACACAATTCCAACAAAGCCTTGTAGCTGAGGCCCATATTTTGCATATTTTTCTCCCTAAGTTGCACTTAAGGGGTTGTTAGTGTGGACAAGATATATTTTTACACTTAGTTAAGTTTACTTAGGTTTTTTAACTTTAATACCCACATTGATTGTGTTTTTAGTCTCTTGGGTAGTATTGTTGGATGTTGTGGTTGTGTTGCTGATATGTGGTTGTCATTGATGTCAACACTATTAGCATTAATGCATTAGAAGCTGTATATGTCAAGGATATTGAGAAAATTGTGATAAAATGAGTTACAGGTTGTTAGTGGTGAAGTGAAGTTCAATCTGTTGGTGAGTTCAATACGTTGATGATAAGAGGTTGTGAACTAAATGGTTTCTTGTTGAGTATATATATTTTATCCATGTTAAGTTTCAAAGATCTGCATGAAGTTTTGATCGAGTTATGAAGATTTGTATTATGACAGTTTCTCTATTTGTGTTCCTGAATGAAGATTATGTGATTTCAGTTAGTTTAGTTGTTGTAGATGCTTCTCTGGTGATTCATGATGTTTGTGGATGTTTCTAGATCATGCTCTATCTTTGTTGCACGCTCACATTGATCGTTGTAATCGCGATCCGATATTTTCTCTTGCGTGTTCATGTTTTTCATGTTTATGGCCGACTAAGTGATTGTAGCGTGTTGTGGATCTTCGAGGAGTAATTAATTGGAGTGTTTTCATGTTGGGGATGTTATTTTGGGTCTTCACTATGTTGTGACCGACCTTGGTTGATTCACATTGAAAATTAGTTAGTGATTTTTGGCTGACAGTTTATATTCATTTTATTATTTTGTTGAAGCCGACATGTAGCGATGTAATTTCTTGTTGTGGGTATATATAAGCGATTGTTTATTCGATTTAAAGTATGCTAGTGGATGTTGAGTGTGTGTGTGCATGAATAATGTTCTAAATCATTCAAAGGCAGAGCAGAGTGTGAAGAAGTGTTCATGTGCTTAACTGGAACTGTGATTAGGCATTAGCAGATGCTATTTTATTAGTTCAAATCCTTGCAGATGTAATCTGAATCAATCTGTAAGACAATGTCTTCTTTTGGGCGATTAGCCTTGTTGTAATTGAGAAGTGAGCTCTAGGCAGTGTGCCTAAATGCATGTCCATTCCCCATTTTTATTCCTTATAATTTTAATGGGGTATAATCTTGTGCACTGACCTCCACCATGGTTTTTACCCTAACGGGGTTTCCATGTAAAAAATCTTGGTGTTATGTGTGTTTCTGATGTGTCGATGATTTATCCTTTCATGGTTAATAATCAAATCTAGAATAAGGTTAATAAAGTTAATAAGTTTTGAATTTTTGTGACAACTGATTCACCCCCCCTCTTAGTTGTCTGCCCTTGTGTTTCCAAAAATTGATATTAGAGCAAGTTCCTTGGAAGAAGTTTAACAACTTGAGGTGATCCGGGATGGCGAATTATAAGAATGATAGTCCAAAATTTGATGGAACAAATTATTCTTTGTGGAAGACTTGAATGGAGTGCCATATGAGATGCATTGGTGAACCTTGCTGGAGTATTATAAGTAATAGGTATGTTATTCCACATAATGGTCCTACTAATACTACTAAGATTAGGGATATTGCGTATAATATTAGGGCTAAGGAGGCATTTGTTGAGTGATTTGATTGATACTGAGATGACAAATGTGATGGATCTAAAAATTGCTTATGAGATATGGAAAAAAGTTGGAAACTTTGTATGAAGGTGATGCTAATGTGAAGATTGCTAAGTTTCAAAGTCTGAAAGGGAAATATGAAATGTTGAGAATGGGTGATGATGAAAATATTACTACTTTCATGTAAAGAGTGAATGAACTTGTGTGTGGAATCAGATGTGCTGGTGGACAATTGGACGAATTAGAGATTGTTGCTAAAGTGCTTAGATCCTTGCCTGCTTCTTACAAAGTCAAAGCTAGTGCTATTGAAGAGCTCCAGACTGTAACAAATGTAACAAGAGATATGTTGATAGGTAAGCTTACTGCTTTTGAGTTGAGTGAATTTGGTGATGCCCTTCCTAAGGTAGAATCTGCATTCAAGGCTACTATTTATGGAAGAGATAAACAGAGATATGATCTAGGTGAAAGTTCATCAAGAAAGACATTCAAGTATGAGGAAGAAATAAGACAGATTGAAGAAGAAGAAAGAGAGCTAGAAGAGTTGGAAGCACTTATTGTCAAAAGAGTACCGAGAGGAAAAGGTAAGTATGAAGGAAAGTTGCCTCTTAAATATTTTTCTTGCAATAAAATAGGTCATTTTGCATCAAGGTGTCTGGAAAGAGTTTCTAAACCAAGGCATAACAAGCCTAAATTTCAAAAGAAGTTTTATTATGCTATTGATGAAGGAGTGACAAATGATGAATTTGATAAAGGAAATGGAAGTGAGGAAAAATGGGTATTTATTACTATCAAGGAAAATAATCCCGTGTCTACTGAATCTGCTAGTTGTACAAATGTGGAGAAAGCCCTAGCTGCTCGAGTTGAAGAGAAAGATGAATGGGTAATTGACAGTGGATGTTCACATCATATGACAGGAGATAAAAGTAAGTTTGTGAGCTTGGAAAAGTATGGTGGTGGTGTTGTGAGACTTGGTGATGACAAAGCTGGTGTGATCCGTGGCAGAGGATGCATTTCTCTTGATGGTAAGCATAGTACTGATGATGTCCTATATGTGGAAGGTCTAAAGCATAATATTTTAAGTGTTGGAAAGATGGTAGATAAGGGATATGATCTTCAGTTCAAGGATGGAAAGTGTAGAATATTGGGAAGTTCCGGAAATGTGATTGCATCAGGTACAAAAACTAGAGGTAATATCTTTCACCTGAGTGCTACTACTAAAAGTTGTTTGATTGCTCAAGTTGATGAAAGCTAGTTGAGGCATAGGAGAATGTGTCATGTTAACTTTGATAATATTGTCAAGATAATTTCTACTAAGGTTGTGAGAGATCTTCCTAAGTTGGTGAAACCTACTAATGCCATATGCAAGGAATGTTAGTTAGGAAAGCAAACTAGAATTTCATTTCGAAGCAAACAACATTGTTCAAATGAATTGTTGGAGCTTGTGCATACTGATCTGTGTGGTCCTTCTAGAGCCAAAATTTTAAAAAATACATGTATTTCATGTTGCTTATTGATGATTATTCTATAATTTTGTGGGTTACTTTCTTAAGGGAGAACAATGAAGCTCTGGAAAAGTTCAAGATCTTTAAGGCTATGGTTGAGACAGAGACAGGTCAGAAGATTAAATGTCTAAGATTAGATAGAGGTGGTGAATTCACTTCTGGTGAGTTTAATTCGTTTTGTGAAGAACATGGGATAAGGAGACAATTATCTGCCCTGCATACCCCTCAACAAAATGGAGTTGTGGAAAGGAAGAACAAGATAGTTCAAGATGCTGCTAGAACTATGATGTTGGAAGGAAATGTTCCTCATATCTATTGGAGAGAAGCTATGAGTACTATTGTATACACTCTCAACCGGATACAAATCAAAGGAGATACTGGTAAGACCCCTTTTGAGCTATGGACTGGTCTTAAGCCTACTGTTAAATATTTCAAGATCTTTGGAAGCAAATGTTATATCAAAAGAGATGAAGATATAGAAAATTTTGATGCTAGGAGTGATGAAGGTATATTTCTAGGTTATTCTACTAAAAGCAAGGCCTACTGGTGCTATAATAAGAGATTGAGGAAAATGGTTGAAAGTGAAAATGTTAGGGTTGATGAAGACATAGCTACACCATCCAAAACCTGTGGATATTATTTTGATGATCAAAATGACAGTACAAATAAAGGAAAGCAAGTTCAGAATTCAAATCAAGTTCAAATCAATCTAGTGAATCAAGAAGATCAAGAGGAAGGAGAAAACAGTGAAAGTGCAGAAGAGAGAACACAAGAGCCTGAAGTTCAAGAATGTCCTAAGACTCCGAGGTATGTAAGATTGAATCATTCAGAAGATCAGATCACAGGTAATAAGAACAAAGGTGTCCAAACTAGGAGAAAGATTGCAGAAGAGTATTGTTTGATTTCAAAGACTGAGCCTACTAGTGTGAATGAAGCATGTAAAGATTAACATTGGGTTGAAGCAATGAAAGAGGAGCTAAAGAAGATTGAGAAAAATGATACATGGATTCTTGTTCCCATACCTAAGGATAAAAATGTCATTGGAACTAAATGGGTCTTTAGAAACAAACTGAATGAGCAAGGTGAAGTGGTTAGAAACAAAGCGAGATTGGTGTGTAAGGGATATTCATAGATGGAAGGAATTGATTTTGAAGAGACCTTTGCCCCTGTTGCTAGAATTGAAGCTGTGAGATTGTTTCTTGCTTATGCTGCCTACAAAGACTACAAGGTTTATTAGATGCATGTCAAGTCAACTTTTCTAAATGGTGAGTTGGAAGAAGAGGTGTATGTTGAGCAACCAGATGGATGTCACTTGACTGATTAGGGAGATATGGTTTATCAATTAAAGAAAGCATTGTATGGACTCAAGCAAGCCCCTAGAGCTTGGTATGCCAGATTGGATAAGTACTTGTTGAAGCTTGGATTTAACAAAGGTACTGTTGATAGTAATCTATATTTCAAGATTGATCATAATAAATATCTGATTGTGGAAGTCTTCGTTGATGATATAATTTTTGGAGGAGATGATAGTTTGTGCATGAAGTTTGCTGATCAGATGCAAAGTGAATTTGAGATGTCTATGATTAGTGAGATGAAATTATTTATGGGATTGCAAATTACTCAGTTAGATAAAGGGATATTTATATCTCAGTCCAAGTGTGTGAAGGAATTGCTGAAGAAATTTGGTATGAAAGATTCAAAGCCAGTCGGTACACCCATGGTGACCAGATGTAAGTTGACAACATATGATGATTCTTTGAAGGAAAATTGGACTAGATACATATCAATGATTGGTGGATTGTTGTATTTAACTCAAACTAGGCCTGATATAATGAATGTTGTATGTATTATTGCAAGATTTCAAGTTGATCCTAAAGAATCTCATGTGACTGCTGTGAAGAGGATTTTCAGATACCTGAAGGGGATAGTTGATTTTGGCCTGTGGTAACCTAAAGATGATGATCTTACTTTGAGTGCCTTTACTGATGATGATTGGGCAGGAGATGTGAATGACAAGAAAAGTACTAGTAGTGGTGCATTTTTCTTGGGAAAGAAGTTGATTTCATGGTTAAGTAAAAATAAGAATGCTATTTCTTTATCTACTACAGAGGTCGAATACATTGCAGTTGCTAACAATTGTACTCAAGTATTATGGATGAAATAGATGTTGAAGGATATCGGAGTTGTGTATAATGAGCCCATTGCTATATTCTGTGATAATTCAAGTGCTCTTAAAATTTCTAAGAATCCGGTGTTGCATTCAAAGACCAAGCATATATCTATCAAGTTTCACTTTTTGAGAGAAGGTGAGTGAAAAGAAAGTCAGATTGGAGTATGTGCCTACTAAGGAGCAGATTGCAGACATCTGTACGAAGCCATTGCCTAAGGATAGTTTTGAGTATCTTAGAGGGAAGTTAGGGGTGATTACCCCTCCTAATCAGAACTAAGATGCATTCCTTTACATTAGTATGTGCTTTTCATAGTCATATCTTGATCCAGATTGATGTTGTGGTGGCTACTACTTAGGGGTAGTAGTCAAATGTTCAAATGTTCAGATATGTCATTCAGAGCTTAGAGATCTTTGTCATTTATGTCAAAGGGGGAGAAGAGTAATGTGAAATTTTTTTTGGGTGAGAATAACGTTGTGGAAAGAAGAGTTATGTGGATGAGTTGAGGTGAGAAGAATCAAAACCTAAGGGAGAGTAAGTGTAGTTGCGTTGATGGTGTTTTTCACATCATGTGTTGCCATCAATGCCAAAGGGGGAGATTGTTGGATGTTGTGGTTGTGTTGTTGATATGTGGTTGTCATTGATGTCAACACTATTAACATTAATGAATTAGAAGTTGTATATGTCGAGGATATTGAGAAAATTGTGATAAAATGAGTTGTAGGTTGTTAGTGGTGAAGTGAAATTCAGTCTGTCGGTGAGTTCAGTACGTTGATGATTAGAGGTTGTGTACTAAAGGGTTTCTTTTTGAGTATATCTAGTTTATCCACGTTAAGTTTCAAAGATCCACGTGAAGTTTTGATCGAGTTATGAAGATTTGTATTCTGATAGTTTCTCTATTTGTGTTCCTGAATGAAGATTATGCGATTTCAGTTAGTTCAGTTGTTATGGATGCTTCTCTAGTGATTCATGATGTTTTTGGATGTTTCTAGATCATGTTCTATCTTTGTTGCATGTCCACATTGATTGTTGTGCTTGCGATATGAGATTTTCTCTTGCATGTTCATGTTTTTCATGTTTGTGGCCGACTAAGTGATTGTAGGGGAGTAATTAATTGGAGTGTTTTCATGTTGGAGATGTTATTTTGGGTCTTCACTATGTTGTGACCGACCTTGGTTGATTCACATTGAAAATTAGTTAGTGATTTTTGGCCAGTTTATATTCATTTTATTATTTTGTTGAAGCCGACATGTAGGATGTAATTTCTTGTTGCGGGTATATATAAGCAATTGTTTATTTGATTTGAAGTATGCCAATGGATTCTGAGTGTGTGTGTGCATGAATAATGTTCTATAACAAGTCTTGTTATAATTGATCACCAAGGAATTACATTTTAAACACAAATAATTCCTATAGCACAATACATAATTTATGTAGTAGAAATATAGTTTCTATTATATTTTTTGTAGCAATCCATGTGTACACCAAAGATTATCGCATAGCATCTTGGTTTGGATGTAAAACAAATTAAGTATGATCAATAACATAACTATGCTATGGATGGTAGGAAATATATAAATAATTTGCATACTTTTTGTAGCACTCTCTAAGAAAGTAATTTGATAAAAATCTACCAAACAATAAACACACCATAACTAAAGAAAAACTAAGAACATAACTTGATACTATTTTTGGTGACACATGATTACTTATGGATCTATATTCTCTTGCATCAAGGATAATCAAAAAAAGAATGCAAATTACACAAGATACATCTTAGGAAACCCTCTTAGGGAAAATCCAACCTCTAAAACAGGCTCAATGTGTTATTCAATAATAAATTCAATTATAGTACAATTTCATAGTCTCAATCTTCTATCATGAGAAATAAGGTTTCCAACCACTAGATTCATGGTGTTAGCCTTACAAGTACAAACACACTTTTTTGCAAGTATGAAGGTGTTGTCATTGATGTCAATAGGAAGTCAATAGGCTGGTGTTGTCATTGATTTCAACTATGTGTTAAGGACGTTTGTTGCATGATGAAGATGTCGAGGATCTATTGAGAAAATATTGAAAAAGAGGAAAATAGGTTGTTGTAGGCTGTGCATGTGTAGTTGAGATATTGAGGAAGTGTTGTGAGTACACGGAGCTATCTTTATGTTGCAATGTTTGAAGATGTGTTGGAATGAAGTAATGAGCCGAGATGATGTCTCAGGTACTTGGTTTCCAAGTGCTTTTGAGAAAATTTTATAAACAGAGAAAATAATGTTGTGCAAGTGTTTAGAATGTGCTCCGAGATGTGCTTCATATTTCTTCTGTGTTGATGCTATGCCTATATGGATCTAATATATTGTTAAAGGGTGTTAGAGGTTGCTATATTCAAATTTGGGTTTTTGGATCATTGTATAGAGTGAGATATTTTCACCAGTGTGTGAACTAGTTTTCCAATGATGCATTCAAGGACAAAGCATATATCAAATAGCTATCACTTTATGAGAAAGAAGGTTAATATGGAGAATGAAGTAAAGCTAGAATATTTACCTACAAAGGATCAAATTGTTGACATATTTACTAAGGCTCTTCCTAAGGATACTTTTGAGTATCTTCAGGAGAAGTTGGGGGTCATTGCCCCTCCTCTGAACTAGATGCATATGGAGATGCATCAGTCCAGTGGATCTACGGATTCATCTCTAATCTGGATTGATGGTGGCTACCACTCAGGGGGAGTAGGTAGTATCATGTGTTGTCGAGTTGCTAATTTGGTTGGGTGTAATCCTAAGGGGGAGTATTCAAAGCAAGTATCTTGGTTCAATGTCAAAGGGGGAGAAAAATGCAATTTTTTTTGTCCTTCTCCATTGATGTCAAAGGGGGAGAAAGGATCAAGTTAAAAAAAATATCTACTAAGGGGGAGAAAAGAAAGGAAATCATAAGAAAGTGTGTTCAGAGCTGCTACGTTTTATTTGATGGTTTTTCACATCATGTGTTGCCATCAATGACAAAGGAGGAGATTGTTGCAAGTATGAATATGTTGTCATCGATGTTAACAGGAAGTCAATAGGTTGGTTTTTTCATTGATGTCAACTATGTGTTAAGGAAGTTTGTTGCATGATGAAGATGTCGAGGATATTGAGAAAATTGTGAAAAAGAGGAAAATAGGTTGTTGTAGGTTGTGCACGTGTAGTTGAGATATTGAGGAAGTGTTGTGAATACATGGATCTATCTTTATGTTGCAATTTCTGAAGATGTGTTGGAATGAAGTAATGAGCTAAGATGATGTATTTGGTACTTGGTTTCCAAGCACTTTTGAGAAAATTTGATAAACAAAGAAAATAATGTTGTGCAAGTGTTCAAAACGTGCTTCACATTCTTTGATGCTATGTCTTTGTGGATTTGATATGTTATTCAAGGGTGTTCGAGGTTTCTATATTCATAATTTGGGTTTCTGGATTGTTGTACAAATATATTTTCACCAGTGTGTGAACCAGTTTTTCAGTGATATTTTTTGTGGCCTGGGAGAAATGTATTTGCTCCGCATTTCTTCGCAGTTTGGCTTTAAGTTGTGCGAATTTGGAAAGTTTCTTATAATTTTTGTATCTTTCATAATTCATGGTTTCAATTAATTTGGTACAACAAAGTGTGTGTTTCATGCATTGGTGTGTGAATAAGGTTTATTGGATGTTCTGGGATGAAGTATTTCTATGTTACAAGTTGGGATGAAGCCTTTGTTGGATATTATGTAGTTCGTGGATTATTCTATATCGTGTTCAAGTGAATTTTGTTGTCTGAAAGTTTCAAATTGATTTAAGGAAGCGTGTACTTAATGTTTCATGGTGTTTAACATGAGTATTATACGACCTTGTGTTAGCACTACGTGTGAATTTTATGAAATCATGTTGAAGCGTGTTAGGATTAGTTTGGGTCCTAATTAAGGATTTATTTGGGTTGCCTTCATTCCTATCCACCGTGGGAATGTTTAGGTGTTGACTTAATTTGAAATTTAAATGTAACAAATAGTTGCCGACCTTGGAGAAGGTTTTCAAGGTTGAGATTGATGTAAATTAGAGTAATTTTGTTGTAAGATGCAAAAGAGAGACAAGATAGATGCAAGATCAATGCAAGTGATGTGTGTGATGTGAATTATAGAAGTACAGATGCGAATTTAAGCAAAGCAGTGCAAAATTCAAAGTATTAGATTCCTGAAGGCAGTGAGTTGAAGGTGTTTGAAATCTTTCATGCAAGGCTACAAAAGTGTTGGAGAGTTTATGGTGGATTCCTTGTTACATTAAGAATTTTTTCTCTGTGTAACATTTCTCTTCTATCTTCTTGTGTTCTTCCTATGGTAGTGAGCCCTGGGTGTGAGCCTTTTTGGATAGTGTATCCTATTCTGGCAGTGAGCCCTTGTACTAGTTTTGCAATTACTTATATTGTGAGCTAATCCTCACCATGGTTTTCCCTCATTGGGTTTTCCATGTAAATTTGGCATTCTCTTGTGAATGGCGTTGTTATTTCAGTTTCTGCAATCTACATTTCACATGTTTAATCACTTTAACAAAATAAGGGTTTAACAAATGCATGTGGATCCGATTACTATTGAGGATTTTAATGTTTTAATTTGCTACAACTGATTCACCCCCCTCTCAGTTGTCTTTTTCATTCAACACATTTTATTACCACCAACCCATGCATCTAATATATAGGTAAGTCAAAAAATACAAATCAAGGATAGTATTCCAAAACCATGTCATAAATGATGGAAAAATTCACCACCCAAATCAAGGCTCAAATCTCAACATTTCACTCAACAGAGGCATTACTAATTTGGACTTACCCACTTTTTAGAAATATTATTTCATGTATCAACTAAAAATCCTCCTTGATTTTATATTCCATGCTTAACTACCTCTTTTCACACTCTTTCCCAAAGTAATGTGTTTGCACCTTATGAATTCCATAGCTTCTATCAAATTCCATGACACTAAGTGCTACTTACAACTTGTCAAATAAATATATATTTTACATTTTTACATTTTCATGTGACAGACATGTCATATCAAGTGGGACACCCTTTTCCATGTGGGTACAAAATTAATACAAATTAAATAATTCAAACATTAGGAACTTACAAGTGTATGATGTGCCTTTTCCTAACAATATTGAGAAATATAAGAGTAATCAACCTCAAATCAAATGCATCTAGTATTTTTCAAGTTAATATTAAGGCATGGTGTCAAATTTATAATTTTCCCCCTCATGTTTTATTTTGTATGGCAATACTAATGTTGGTAGATTGCATAAATTCAAGTTAATATTAAGGCATGGTGTTAATATTATTGCATAAACATTTTTCTAGAGTGTTTGATCAATATTATAATGCTTAAGTTTTATGTATAACATATACTTTATATTCATCCTTTTTAGAATTATAGTGCCAATAGCAATGAAGATGGGTGAAGAGAACATATGAGGAAAATACCAATCAACATCTTTGTAATAATATATTATAAAAGGTTTTTGTTTAATATATATAAATTATTTAGTGTGTTTATTATGTATATGTGCATCTTTTGTATTCAAAACAACACCATGTTTAAGGTCGAAACCAACAAGTTTTAATATTCAATTTAAAATAAAGCATAATTTATCAAATTATTTTGGCATGCACACATTCCACCATATTTTTGTTTTCAATCTATGTGTTTGTTTTCAAAGTTTACCCTATTTAGTGACACACTTGGCACACTAAGTCTTTTAACAAACTTGAGATGACTTCATCTTTGATTAGTTTCTATTCCTTGGACATTTGCTCAAGAGGAGAGGAGAGAAGGTTGAAGTTATAAAGAACTTGAAGTTTTATACATAGAAATTAGAGATCCTACGATGAAACAAAAGAGGTCAAAAACATTTATGCAATATGGGAGACTTCTTCTTGTTCAAGGGTTAAGGGGTTATAAATCTAGAAGTTCAAACTTGACAAGGATTACTAGTGTTCAAAGCAAAATCTCTAGGTTGCCTCTTTAGAAGGTTGTATGAAATTGAATTTTGATGGGTTGGCTTGGGGTAATCCAAGGCCAACAAGAGGCATTGGTTTTATTATATGCAATTCAACTAGAGGGCTATTTTATAGTGGTTCTCTCTTTTTAGAATTTGTATAAATAATAAGAGGGGCGGAAAGCTCTATCACATGATTAAAGATGATTAACTCGCAATCTACTAAACACTTGATCCTAGAAAGAAACTCGATAATTGTAATTAATGTTATGATTAAAAAAATCCAAACTAAATAATAAATAAACATTAAAAAAATGTGTTAAATATGAAAATCTTTTAAATGTATTAAAAGAAGATTTAACATTTTAACAGATAAGAGTAACCTTGAAAGTGTACAAACAATCTTCAATTACTACCATTTATAGTCAAAGTGTGGCCTTTTGACTTGATCAGAATCTTGTGTTCCCAAGGTTGAGCAGAGGGATCTTGTCTTGGGAGGAGTGTCTCTTCTAGATCATTATCATTAAGGTTGTTGGGTTGTGTCTGAATGGATTGGCGTCTCCATTGGAAGTAGATCTGGTAATCGTCTTCCCTAGGGATAGGTGAAGATATAGGTGTTGGCTTTAATATACATGTAGTTGCATATATTCAATGGCATGAGGATTTATGGAAGGGCACTTTGATGACGTTTTTGAGGTGTAATTTATTGACATTTATCACCATATCAAGCTCATTTAATACCATATGAGGCTGGTTATTTTTGACGGGAGTGCTAGTTTGCAACGTGTACTGGGGCATTATTGCTTTCTTCATTCATTAAAATATTTATTTCCTTCATTCATTCATTGCAGTGCATAAGAGTGTATGGTATATGATTGGGAGTTGCACGACAATTTTAATTCTTTAAAAAAGTAGTGGCTAGGCATGTGGAGGCTATAAGTTTTGCCCAAGTGCTCGCTTTTTCCATCCCAGGAGGTATTTGCAGGATATTGGTGTCATCTTTGGTTGTATTTGTTGGTTGGTCATTGAGTGTCAGCCTCATCTCCTGTTTTGTTGTTGGCTTAGAGTCCTAAGTATTATTGTCTTTCTTAATTTAGTTCTGCGTGAAGGTTGACTTTAGTATTCTTTATAAAATTTTTTTCTTTGAGTTGGTCTAATGGTGAAGAACTTGTACTCTTGAAAGAGAGGTCACAAGTTCAAATCCTGCAGGGGGTAAGGTATGTACACCTCGTATTGTGGAGCACGAGTTAGGTGCCTCCCTCATATCGGGAGTACAAGGAGTCCCATATACTGCAAGCCGTCTGTAAACCCAAAAACAGATCGCCTGGTATCGTGGACTATAAAATAATATTATTATTATTATTTCTGATGATGAATCACAAAGTGTGATTGGAACGTTGATCCAAAAAACTTTTGACCAATCAAATCCAGAAACAATTAAACATAATAATATGTCTGTGTGTCTTGATGATAAACTTGTTTTTGGTTTGTGTGTCCATATATGATCCTTTTTTATTAGCTAGCGTTGCTTATGTTCAATGTTTTGTTGTTTGGCTGGTTCCTGTTCCTGCCAGCCTGCCTGTTTCTTGGGGCTGTTTTTATTCTGTTGTTAGCTGTTGTAAGTGATCAAGGTTCTTCCCTGCTTATCTGATAAAAAACAATATAATTATTTTTTTCTATCCTGTCTTTTATCATCTATAAAAAAAATATTAAAAATTTATTCAGCATTATTCGAAATCATATTGTCATACATAAATTAAAAATGGAATATAAGAAAGTTGAAGAAACAAATGTGAGATAATCAGACACATTAACTGTTTTTAAGTTCATACAAAAAAATCATAACAATAATTGAACTTACAAATAACACTTTCTTTTGATGCTGAAGTTTATAAAAAAGAAAATAAAAATAAAAATAAAAAATAAAAAAAAATCAAGAGTTGAACAATAAACAATACTTCCTTTTGAAAAAGTTAGTGAGATGCACTAATTGCCGAAATTCATAGAAGAGATCGAACAAAAATTCAACTATAAACAATATTTTTTTAAAAAGACACTATATTTGCATGGAATGATCTCTGTGTTAACCAAATCAATTCTACATTTGATTGGGTTTGCAGTCGTGTTTTATTCCAGATTGAAATTTAAGGCCACATGTAAATATTTTGACGGCATATGAAGTATCTTTATACTTTTCCCGTAGAATGTGGAGAATAATTTATTTGAGAAATTTTGGAAAAGACAGTAAAAAATTCTGAAGGATTATAGAAGATATGTTTTGATTGAAGATTTTAGATGTTTTTCACAATAAATTTCTTTAATGTTTTCAAAACAATGATGAATTGATAACCAAACAAGAGAAACAATTATTGGACAGACAGGGTCGACCGTCGAACTTAACCAGTGAGGGTCCATTCCACTTGACCACGACAGTTCATTCCAGCTCTTCTCTGTCGCCTCTGTCAGACAGATTTGCAGGGAATTGGCTCATTACCATTGACAGATGATTGATGTCAAGCCACTGACTCTGTCTAGTCATGGTAATCAAAAAGTACAGAAAAAAACAGGATTATAAAGTTTAATTTGGAAGCAGATTATTAATTATCAGTCTATATATTATAATAATATATAAATGAATAAAATTATATCAAATGTTCATATATATATATATATATATATAAGATAATAGATTCAAATCTTAGTATTTTACTTCATGATATTGTTATCAACTGTGCTATTTTTGAATCAAATTCATTGATTCGTATTTCATGTGTAGTGGTTCACACAAATCCATCTCTCATAAAAATGAATTGTCTACCCAACATTCATTACATCTAAGTGATGTTCATAAGGTCGAAGCATTTGGATTTCTAAGAGATCATCCATTGCAGCACTACTTCAATTCAAACAAGTTTCCCTCAATATATGTACTGTATACTGATAAAGAAATAATTATTAACCAACGAATATCCTGTAATTTAAATTTTGATTGAAACAAGTAACAAAATGTGAACAGATTTCATTCATTGTGTATACCGAATTGGTGAAGTGCTTTTATTGATTGAAACAAGTAACAAAATGTGAACAAATTTCATTCATTGTGTCTACCGAATTGGTGAAGTGCTTTTATTGATTGAAACAAGTAATGAAATGTGAACAAATTTCATTCATTGCGTCTAATGAATTGGTGAAGTGCTTGAAAAGTTAAAAAGGGAGATTGTTACTTAGAGTCCTACATTGAACTTGGACACAGTGGACGCGTTATGTACTGTTTACTGCTGACCGTGCCAACTGTTTAAATGAGACCTGATAACGGTACTGATAAACTGTAAGTCTTAAAGGAACAAGAGGTCCCAATCTCAAATCATAAGGCTGGCTTTAATCAAACTTAAATTTGATGATGGACCCTCCCATCACGGGATCTTTTATGATGGTTGTTGATTCTTCAATGCCCTCCAATTACGATAAGAGTAGGTAGTAAAGGAAGCAACACTGGACCTATAGAATTTTTGTCGGCCATCCCAATTTTTATTTGTTTTCGATCATTGGTTATAGTATGCTAGAGTAGCTAACATAAGGTCCCATGAAAGTTACACCGAGGATCCTAATGTTTAATATCTCTATACCCTGTAATCTTCATGGACTACCTCACCACATTGGACACATTAATTATAGGTAAGAAATTTACCCATTTAGTGGTGCAACGACCTGCAAAATCCGTATCAATAAAGAGCAAGAGTTTCAAAAAAAAGAGACAAGATTTAGTAAATTTAATGGCCAAGCTTCGTCTGATGTGTGATTCTCATTCCTTCTGACAGTGAAAGGTTCGAGCAAGTTTTCAAGGCGCTTGGAAGAATGTGTCTTCCAGACTAGGGTTTTGTCTGCTAGTGCAAAAACACTGTAGATCCGACAGTGAAAGGCTGCTTTCTGAGAAGGTGGGTGGGTTTAGCTGAAAGTAGGGTCCAGTGTAAGGTTTTGAGCAGATAAAAGGTGAGTTTAAATCCCAATTTTTCATGTGGTGAGTTTATAATCAGAGAATCCCATTTAAACATTGGTAATCTTGCTGATTGAACCCGAGGAACCATGGGGTCAACAAAACCTCACACATTCTAACAGGCCTAGCAAAAAACATAGAAGAAACAGATCATATATTATAAGAGGACCATGGAACCAAGAGGTGCAGTGGACATAAGGGAGCATCAAATGAAACCTCAAGCGGTACCATATACTATGTTATTGTCTAAAGAAACTGGTCAACTATTCATATGAGAATGTTAAATAATAGATATTAATTAGATTTAATATGAGCAGTTCGTTCTTTAGAATTTATGTACATTTTTCTATCATTTAATACCATTGAAGTTCATAAACTATTTGATCTCATACACATTATAAAAAAAATGTATTTCCTTTCAATATAATGAATTACTTAAAGATGAAAAGTAAATCAGTCCACTTGATAGAACTTATGCATATTCCTCCATTATCTAATATTGTCAAAGTCCATAAATCACTTGATCTTGTACACATTATTTAAAACTTGTATTTCCTTTCAATATAATGAATTACTTAAAAGATGAAAAGAAATCAGCCCACTTGATAGAACTTATGCTTATTCCTCCATCATCTAATATCATCAAAATCCATAAACCACTTGATCATAAACTACTTGATCTCATACACATTATTGAAAACTTACATTTCCTTTCAATATAATGAATTACTTAAAGATGAAAAGAAAATCAGCCCACTTGATAAAACTTATGCATATTCCTCCATCTTCTAATATCGTCAAAGTCCATAAACCACTTGATCTTGTACACATTATTTAAAACTTGTATTTCCTTTCAATATAATGAATTACTTAAAGATGAAAAGAAATCAGCCCACTTGATAGAACTTATGCTTATTCCTCCATCATCTACTATCATCAAAATCCATAAACCACTTGATCATAAACTACTTGATCTCATACACATTATTGAAAACTTACATTTCCTTTCAATATAATGAATTACTTAAAGATGAAAAGAAAATCAGCCCACTTGATAAAGCTTATGCATATTCCTCCATCTTCTAATATCGTCAAAGTTCATAAACTACTTGATCTTGTACACATTCTTAAAAACTTACATTTCCTTTCAATATAATGAATTATTTAAGATGAAAAGAAAATCAGCCCACTTGATAGAACTAATGCTTATTCCTCCATCATCTAATGTCATCAAAGTCCATAAACCACTTGACACATTACTAAAAACTTACATTTCTTTTCAATATAATGGATTACTTAAAGATGAAAAGAAAATCAGTCCACTTGATAAAACTTATCTATATTCCTCCATCATCTAATATCGTTGAAATGTATAAAACACTTGATCTCGTACATATTATTAAAAACTTACTTTTCCTCTCAATATAAAAAATAGAAAATTTTGCTTGCTCCAATCCAATGACTTAGGATTCCCTTTTATTTTTAAAGAATTGCCGTACATTAAAATACTGCATATTATGATTTTAAATTGAGTGATTGATATTTTTTTGAAAAAGTAAAAACTGTACAATGATTTAATTGTCTTTCTGAAGGCGAGGTACGTATATAATATCAAGCCCATGACGAATAAAGCTGCACCAAATCATATCTGTAATCCTCCGGTATCATTGATATGCAACATATTTCTGTTTGCTTTGTTGTCAGCAAATACCATTTTCACGTGAGAATAGTTTTAATAGACACTCATATGTCAGAAACATTAATTTCTATTTTTTAATAACAAATTTAGTACAGAAGCTCATCTGCCACTAAGTCCATTTTCATATGTGAACAGTGTTCCAGGTAGTCCAAAAACTTATCTATCACTAAGACCAAAATTTAATGCCTGTAAACTTTAGGTTTCATGATTCTTCTGAAGAAATGTTCAAATTCTTCATCTGTCATTTTTTAAAGGTTTAGAACAGATCAGACATTCTGACCGCCCCATAAGCTATTAAAAAGATAATTTTCCGACAGCCCATTCAGTTATTAAAACATTTCTTTTCTGGCAACCCCATTAAAGCCATTAAAAAGGAGAATTTCCTGAGAGGTATTTTGTATGGGACAGTGTGCATGCACTCCCAGCTCTCTGGAATGCACTGTTAGAAAAGTTTCTTCTCTGGCAGCCATTGTCGACTACTAAAAAGCTTTCTGCTGTAGCCCCATTAGCTACTTTAATAAAGATCTCCTTTTTACATGAAGAAACTTTGAATTAAGGCCACCTACCCAGTGTTATCTTAATGACTGGTTCGCACCATCACTCATAAAACCTGTAGTAAGTAGAACCACTATCTACAGACCATGGTTTTAATAGCAGTCTGAAGGAACAGGCAATTATATAACGTCAGCTAATAAACAAAGCACTGGTAAATAGCATTGATAAATAGAGGATTATCTAAGTTGAGATTTTATAATTAGTAATTGATTTGGGTACGTCAAAAGTCTTGTTGGATGCAGTAATTGTGGGATGATTTTGATGTTAAAAAACTGATTTGGGTACATTAAGAGTCTCGTTGGATGCAATTGTGGGGTGATTTTGATGTTAAAAATTATTATATAATCATATTTAGAGTACTTTCAATCATTATCATGTAGATAATATTTTAATTTTTATATGCATTTGTTTGTAAAAGTACTTGATATTAAAAAATTGTTTCATTTTTAATTTTATTATAAATATGAGTTTCTATTGAAAAACATGGGGTGATTAGTCTATACTTTGTGATTGTTTGATATGAGGGTTTATTTGAATGATATGTGGATATTGTTTATAAATCAACTTAAATCAAAACTCATGCATTAGGGTAGTAAGTTCCTCTCCTTTGTTGGTAGAGTGTAGGTGGCTAACAATTTTTTTTGTAACTCATGTCTAGTTATACAAAGTTAATCAGACAATTTTTTGGTCTAAATGGAATGACACTTCAAGTTTCAAAGCCACCCTTGTGGCTACCTTATATCTAGCCTAATACCAAAGGAAAATTAGGGATCACTGATGGAAAAACTCAAGAAATAATTCTTATCTTTAAATGGATCACAATATGGAGGAACCTTAGAAAATATAGGTTAGACACAAGGTGGCTTCAGTAAAGGGAAATGGTTTGTTGTCTAGCGTTAAGATAAGCTTCTTTGAAGGCATCCCTATTGTTGGTTACTATGTGGAAAGCTTGACAAGTGGTATCCAAGTTTTTAATTGGAAATCAAGTATCAAATAAACTTATCCACCTTATTTTAAATTTCATCTTGTGGTTACCTTATATCTTGTCCAAGATTGGTCAATTTGACCTACTCAAAAACATTGATCCACTTCCTAGAGTAAAATCTCACTCACAAGACCAGGGTTGTCATCATGCAAGTGAAATTAGCTCATCAACAAACTATGGAGAGTTAATGGCCAACTCTACGAGAGTGGGTTATCTCTCCTACACTTCAAGATCAACTTAGACTTGGGAGTGTGTTCCTAGGGGCATACCTCAACAAACATTGAAATCAAACAAAATGCATAACTACAACAACTACAACCAAACCCAAATGTAATCTTAATCCCAAATACTATCCCTAGGTAAAGACAAATTGGTTGCATATGATCCATATGTAGCTGATATGACTATATGCAAGTATGACCCACATAAAATATATCTATCAAAATTTCACTTAAGAATGACTCCCTAGTTATATCGATAGTCATGGGTGTACATGAAGGACCACCTAAACTAAACTAATGATTAATTCTTTGTTTGTTTTGAATGATTCAAGATTGGCTAGGTGGACTAGAGACTAGTGTCTATTTATTGGGCAACAAAGTCACAAATAAGAGGAAAGGAAACCATAGAGGAAGCATAAAAGAGATGATTTGGGCATATATGTCGTCAAAGCACAAACATCACACAACTTGAACATACTTAGTTATCCAAAATGAAATGCATGAATCCATATGCAACAAACAAATGACTATTACAAAGCTTGTAATACATTAGAATGTTGTTAGATTATCAAATGTTTATCACATTTGTGCCAACAAATATGGCAAGAGAAAACCTTCACAGCTATCAAAGATTTTCCAAGAGAAATACAAATAAGAATGAAGACATTTGTTGCATATCATTTGTAAATGTATTTTAATCTTTACATGCTCCACACCCCCATAACCTTTCTACAACTAGATAGAGTGTTAGTTGAATCTCTAGACAATCCTTTGCACCTACATTGCCTATAATGACCACTAGAAGAACCAACCTGAAGACATGTTTGTGGTGATCTTCCTAGGTTTGACACCCTTGACACTTAAGAGATTATCAAATCTTAGGGATTTGGGGTCTACAACTCAGATCACCAACAAATGGTGTCATTTTTAGGATACTATAAATCAAGAATCAACTTAAAAACTGATGCAAGAGGCAATCTCCTGCCAACTTCTCACATAGTTCCCAACAATAGAAAACACAACAACTTGGTGCTTTATTTGATTTCAACTCATACCATACAAAAATTTAAATTTAACAAATAAAGTTCATAAACAAATTACAGTTGGGCACTTTCCCTTTCTCTTGCTAAAGTGTTATCATGCTTTGTTAGAACCCTCAACACACCTTTCTTCACTCTCAAATTCATTATTTCTTTTCTTCGCCACTTATCTATGCACTCCCCTATCACAGTGGTGTCTCGAATTCCATTCTCTACCTCTTTGTTGGCTTCACAAGACCAACTCCCACTCCCACCTGCACATTCCCTTCCTTTGTTGGGCACTTAACCTTCTTTGTTGTGCATACAAAGGCTTGTGGTCTTTACTTGGCCGAACCTCTCTTCTCCTTTGTGCATACTTTTCTTTTATTCTCTACTGTGCATTTTCTTTTACTTGTAGCACCTCTTCCATTCATTTGTTGTGCATAGAAATTTTCTATTGGTTTGCTTTCATATCATTCACCTAGCGCATGCTTTCTCATTAGTTGTCCTCATTTATTTACTTGTTGTGCCCCTTGTCCTTGAACTTAAGCTCAATGCCTTCTCTTTTTCTTTTCCTAGTTTGTTACCCAACCGATCTTCTACTCTTCTTGGTGTCTTTTCTCCTTCCTGTGTAGTGCCATTCTCCCTTGTAATTTATTATTTTATAACTATTCAATTACCTTCTAATGTGCACCTTTTTTTTATCTCATATGAGAATTTTGTTTCTTTGTCTTTGAAGATTGAAGCTTTGAAATGCTAAAAAAAATAGTTGTTTATCAATCTAAATCTCTATAATTGAAAGTGAGTGGCCTTTGATCTCTGATAATGCTTTGTCAATGAGCAATAGAATATTAAATGTATTAACAATGGACAAATTAAATAATCTTGGATAAAAGATATTATACCATCAAAGTAATGTTGGCACAATATCATATCCTCTTATGCTTGAACTTAGATTCCAATAAAAGTTATCATTGAAAGAAGCAAATATGCGGGATACACCAAACAATGTCATTCATCCATCGACCAATGAAGTTGAAAACTGACAATGATCAAGTTGCCATTCAACTTCACCAAAACTAAGAAAATTTCAAAACTCAATCAAACTGAAGTGAAACTCAAAAATATTTTTGGGTTGATGAGGATTACACCTGTACCTCGATGCTCCTGCATTAGACACGTCTGGTAGAAATATTGTCAGCACTAGCTCACAATAGCAGAGTTGAGTAGTTGCACTACTCTTCTAGGTTGCCATCAACCTGCAACGAACTCCTTTGCTATCCAAAGTGTTCCAGTTCAATCTTTCTTTCGCTTTTTCCAACATTGTGCCATAACACGCACCACCATCCTCTAATAACACTGCACCCTCTTCTTTTTTCCCCTCATGGACTCACGTCCACCAAATCCTGACCTCCTCCACCAAATACCTTCCACACTCCTCTCCTCCTCCATGGGTTCAAACCCACCTCTAACCGACCACCTCCACCAAAATCTTGCAACATCTTCCACTATCTCCACAAGCAAATATGGAACATCTACTACATGCTCTTGCTCTCTATTCATCCCACCTTCTATCATCTCATCTAAAACCAAAGTAACATCATAAAGTTGCTTTACCTCATCTTCATTTGCAGTTGCAACATCGAACTTCACTGCAACGCCTTCCACATTTTGGTCAGCTGCAATCTTTCGTTCATCTCCCTTCGCTGCACCATCAAGCTTTGATGTCCACTCTTCCTCAATTGCCAACATTTGCGCTAACAAATCTTCTTCGCCATTTACTACGATCTCTTCACTGCCCACCTGCATCTTTTCTTCCTTTTCCTCCATGCCTTTCTCATGGCATGTCTCGACTGCTACTTCTTCGATAGGGGCTACATCTTCCTCTTTCCATCTCGGGCTATTGTCCTCACTCTTCTTTACCACTTTCCTCTCACTTTTTCCAACATTCTTTTCAAGCTTCTCTATTCTCATATAGATCTTTCCTAGTTCTTCACAAACTATCTATCCCATCTTTTGAAACGTCTCATCTTCCACTTTATGCCAATACTGCTCCCAAAACAGTATCCGCACGGGTCTCCTCATGACCCAACCCATCTTGCCTACTGTAATCACTCTCAATCTGCAAAACACATGATTTAGTCATGGCTTCCAACTCTCAGCTACTCAGGACTCCACTACTTGCAACAACCCTCTCAAGCTCTCCACAACCGCTTCACACACTTTCCTCTAAGTGAAAATTACCTCCCGGTTAGTGATATGTTCACACAACACTCGCAAGTCCTAGTGGATCCTCTCCACTATCAGGACTATCTACTTTGATACCAATTGATGCAAGAGGCAATCTCCTGCCAACTTCTCACATAGTTCCCAACAACAGAAAACACAACAACTAGGTGCTTTATTTGATTTCAACTCATACCATACAAAACTTTAAATTCAACAAATTTTTTGAGAACGTGTATCTCAAACTCACTCCATACCTCAGTTGCCATCAAACTCAGACTTCCCAAAATTTTGCATTCGGTCTTTACCACAGTATCGCAGGGTGCAACTAAGAGGAGTTTGGACTGGCAGTGTTACCTGCCATCCCACGACGGTCTTCATTAGCCTATGTGGGTGTGTGGGGCCATACCACCACCCTACAACGGTCCATGAAATGGCTGGCAGTAGAGCGGGGGATACCTCGTGATGGTGATTGGAGAGGTTGGCGAGTGTGTGGGCCATCCTGCCACCCTGCAATAGTCTAAGAGATAACCTGCGGTAGTGCGAGGAAAGGTTAGTAACCTGTGATCTCGCGATGACTTGTAATGTAGCCTGCAATATAGTGGTGAACCCACTATCCCGCAAAGGTAAGTCTAAGTGGTTGTGGTGTTGTGATGGTCAGAGAGAATGGTAGAAGCAAATCACAGTCTGCAACTAGTCAACAAAGGCTTTGTGGTATTCCAGTTAAGACTAGGAACGACAGGTAAAGATGTGTGAATGGTAGTCTGATTGTCTTGTGACCATTTCAGCTATTGGAGCAGTTGTAATGTCTAGGTCTGTTCTAGGAAGTTGAAGCATTTGATTCTTGCAACGCTTGGAAAGGTCAATACACTAAAAAATGTGATTGCATAGTGTATTATAATGTGATGGTCGATTAAAAAACAACGTCCTGTTGCTGGTTTTATAACTAGAAAAATGTCTGTGAGAGCACAACTCTGTGACTTGTATGTATTTTACATTATACTGTAATACAAGTGATCTTTGCTTTGGTGTGTGGGTTTTTTCTCCTGTAAGGGTTTTCCCACGTAAAATCTGGTATTCTGTCATAACCCAATTTTCATTGCATTTAAACTATAATATGATAAATTGAGTAAATGAGGAAATTCAATATGTTAAATGAAAATTAGATATTTTGAAATTTTTGAAAGAATTTGACCATCTTTTTACTATGTGATCTTTTGAACTATCTTATACTTTATCATGATTGAACATTACTGATGAATTGTGTAAGTGCAAGTGTGTGTAAATGCAGGGAAACAGGTTGAAGGATGAGAACACGGTTGAGGTAGGATCATTTAGCTGGATTGAGTTGTAAGCTTGATGTAATGTGGGTGCACACACCACAAAACAACATGATAGATTTCATTTAAACTTTCATATAGGAAATTATATTGACTTGATTCGAAATGATTCAATGTTTTCAAAAAATAGGCTTGTGGAATGATATACATGTGTGATTTCTTATTCAATTTTCTACTTTGATCTCGTGTTTTCGAAATTGAAAGGAAAAAATAGTATGGTTAAACATATAGATGTATGTATTTAAAGGGCATTCTTAAAGGATAAGAATTCCATTTAAAGGATATATGTATGTATTATTCACCACCTTGGGTGAACGAGTCCTCAATGATCACAAAACAACACCTTTTCAACAAGGTACACATTATTTCAGCCTCTTAAAACCTCCCTTATTGTTGTTATAACAGTTAAGATTGATTTATTATTATTATTTATTAAGTAAGCAAGGAAAGGGCCCTGATCCCATGGTTACAACCCAAAACAACAAGAAAAGGAACATGCTAGGAAAACAACACCAACCACCCCCAAAAGACAACAATAGACTAAAAATGAAACAAAGCCAAAATGGCACGTAGGCTAAGTAACCAAAATTGCAACCACATAACCCATTAGCAACATAATCGAAAATAGAATTCCCATATTAATCAATAAAATAGTACACAGACAATTTATGAGATTAACCAAAGTCCAACAGGTAGGAAACCATAACAAAACTATCATGAAATAGCAATCTAAGATAATAAACCTAAGCACCGAAAGTTTCAGAGCAACCAGAGCAAAATGATAACAAAAAGAGAAGCAATGCCAATATTTAGCATTGGCTATTATAGACACTAAAAAATGTCTTAATCGATGTCATACACTCAAATCGGATTTATTAACATCATTTCCTCTTTATCTATCCTATTTTCACTTAATTGATTCAATTAGCCTAGCTAATTAATTAATTACATCATTTTCATCTATTGGCCTAATTAATTAAATTGGGTTAATTCACCTCTTTTCGCACTAACACTTCATCTCATTATATAATTTAAACTCCTAAGTCATCTTATTTAATTAAATATCATTTCATCACCCCTCCCCTATTTATTAAATCATCTAATTTAATAAATATCTCTTAAATAGACTTCTAATTCCCTAATTGCATAAATTAAACCTTGTTTAATTAGCAATTAAATTAATTTTCCTCTAATCAAAGAGAATATTCCCATGGAATATTATTTATCATTTTCACACAATTAAAACTTTGTTTTAATTTGTAAATTAACCTTTTTCCTCATCCAAATGGAATATTCTAAGGAATATTCCTTCTCCTCCAATCAATTCACTTGGCTTCTTCAACAAGCTAAACCCTTTAACCTCTTAAGCAAGTTACCTTTGACCTGTGTGAGCAGTTCAAAAGTGTGTTTGTTTGAGGTAATTGTGAGCCTTTGATTAACTTTCATCATGCATTCTCATCCGTTGATGAGAATCCATGATCCATGCCTCTCATCCTCTTCATCTTGAACTGTTGATTGAGCTTTTTGATCTCAACCATCCATTCCTCATTTGCTCTCCTATAAATAGATCACTATTTGGAGACAAATGGATCCATCTTTTATTGCAAACTTATGTTGTTAAATTTACTTAAATCCATACTCTCAATTTGCACACATTTAGCTTGTTTTTAGTTTATTTTAGTTGCATATTAGCTTCTAGCTTTCATTAATGGCTTCCATGCATCCATCTTAATTTGTAAATAAATTAGGGTTTTCATCTTTTAACATCTTTTAACATCATTTTAGCTTAAATTAGCTTATATTAGCTTATATTAGCTTAGAAATTGCATTTAATTAGATCATTTATAGCATAAAATCATGGTAACTTAGCTTGCATCATGTTCATTTTGTGCATAATTTAGGTTTTTCATACATCAAACACCATGGTTTCATCAATTCTCTTTCATAGAATCGACTGAAACAAGCTCACCATCATGAGATTGGGAAAGGGTCGTCGGTCCACATCAACATGGCACCAATTCCACAACAAGATAAATTTCGAATGGATTAGAATAGATGTTTTGATGGATTTTGTAGTTTAGTATGTTAAGTTTTGATGAAATGTTTGGTTTTAATCTTGTTTGATCGATCTTGTTGAGATTCGAGGTTTAGTGGCTAAATCGCACTTCGATTCCTCATGGATCAAGTGTGGTTAACCCGTACTAATTCATTGGTCACATTCAGGTGCTAGAAGGAGGGAAAACTGATCATTTAGTTGTTTTTTAGCTTGAAATCCATGTTCATGTTGTTTTACAGGTTGCAGAGATGCTCAAAACAAAAACAATGACACTATTTCAATAGCATTTTCATATAGCGACGCCCAAGCAATTTGATACATCGACTCGTATTTAATTGGCCAACACTGATTTAAATATAGTGACACATATTTAAATTTGAAATATTGCGGAATGAAAATGATGACGCTCATCTTCACCAGATCGACGCTTTCAAATTTCAAACCGTGACACACTCGTTTACAGTGACACCCATTAAAACTACGATGCAATCGTGCTCACTGGACTTTCTGCAGAGCGACACCCAAATTTCAAATTGCGACGCCATCATGTGCAACGACGCTCAGCCAAGGGTTTTGCAGGTTTTAAGGCATGGAGCGAAATTGAAGATCTTCTCTTCTATCTTAACATTCTATAATTGTAACAAGCGTTCAACGCTTTGGGGCAATTATAACCCAATTTCATGCTTTCTTACTTTCAATTTTAGGCAACACACTAGTTTTCCATTGGGTTTAAAATGAACGTTCAAAGTTGGATAAAAATGAACCCTCACATCGCATCTTTCAATTGGGCTTAAAATTGAACAAGGAAAACTCATGCTTCAATTGGTGCTTAAAATTAACTCATTATTGCTTTGAAGGATAAAATTGACAATTGCTTATTTTGTTTTGTGACTTTTCAAAATTGCTAGTGAATGCGTATGCAATTCTCTCACGCCATTTGGTGATCTTGAGAAACATAAACATTCCCTAACACTTTGCAAAGTCACCTCCATCTTTCAATTTGGGTTTAAAATTGAACAACCATGCTAGTGTGAGAAAAGGCATGGCGTGTGTTCTCTCTTTGCGGATGCAAGCAAAGATGATCGAACTACGGATGTACTTACTCACTATTGTTCACCTTTAGAGGGCTTGCCTTGGGAAAAAGTACTCACCCCGAGGGAATGACCCAAGCGGTAATGAGCTTAATCCAAGCTCTTCCAAACCGCTATATAAATTTATGGTTTCAATGAAAATCGTAATCAATGGGAAGCAGTGCATGATAGCTCTCCCCCGGTATCTTTATGATGCGTAAAGCCCTTGTTCTAATGATTGGGAGACCTCTCACAAGGAGTTTATCATTGCATCCCCTAAACTAGATGCCCTTATTACGAACCTTTGTGTAGTAGCCAAAAATCTATAATATTTGTTGATGTCAGGAGGTCGAACCTCCGAAGTAGTCCCACATATTTGTGTTTCTTAGTAGAGATGAAAAGTTTATCATGGGAGATTCATGAGAACTTGAAGCTTGGTTGACCCGTAGAAGTGGGTGTCGTGGAGGGGAGCCAATGTGGTCAAGCTTCTAATCATTTGCTTTCAATAAGCACAGCTAGAGAAATCCAAGTGGGAATACAAAAAATATAACCATTTCTATCCTAGGGTTGTTATTCTTGAGAGTCATTTTAACACTTTGCTTGATTTAAAAATGATCCAAAAACAAACATTCACTATCCAAAATTTCAAAGACTTTGGCTTAAATATGGACTTCTTGAGTTAGCCTTGATATTACTGCTTGTCCTAAGAATTTATCCTTAGTGATTTCTAAATATCTTGACATTAATCTCAAACCCATATTTACTAAAGACAACATAGGCAATTATGGCTTTAACCTCATGATTTTTAGAAATGGATATTGTGAAAGTTATGATGTTTTTGACATAAATATCTAGTTTAGAAACATAATCAAAGACGAGTGTTTGTGGTAAAATCCATTCATTTAAGCAAAGATAACTTGACAAATGAACCTCACATGACTATTTGGAGACTGATTGCTCCCGTTGAATAACCTGATCTTCTAGGTGCTATAATTCAACCAAACTTTGAACTAATAAATGGTGAACAAACATATCTCATTAGCAGTTTGAGAACCTTCACTTTTGAAAAAAAGGAAACAAATATATAGTGGAGAAATGCAACAACCATTCTAGACGAAGAAGAGGAACACGCTGATATTGAGGCTGGAAGGCCTCTATTACTACTACCCGTGTGGCAATAAATATCTCCCTTTCCTCCATTAACTTAAACTGTTTCCCCATGATCTCACGAAAAAATCAGGATTCCTAAGCCAAGGTCTACAGGTCCTCATTTTAGACTTAGGCATCTCACTCCAAAAGCCCTTAAGAAACACCTTCAAGCAGTTCACAAAAATAGAAACAAGTTGGTAGAAAAATTTTATAGGCACGCTTCAAGGTATAGTCCATAATTGTTTGCATTCTTTCAGAGTCAAAATCTTGGTCTTTTTCATGATACTCAACTCCTCTAAATGATTCATAAAACAATTAAACTCCGTAGGGGAAAGTCTCCAACACTCCATTTTAGACGTAGGAATCGTCAAACAAAGTATAATCAAAAGTGGGCATCCATATTTTATCACAATCGTTACACTTTGTTGAGAAAATTTTATGCTCGAGCTAGGAGAGCCCGAACAGGTTTGAACATTCCCCTCCGTCCTCTCATTTTCTAGGATTTGAATATCTTAGAGGTCTACCATCATTTTTGCTACCTTGATCTTTTTGAAACAAAGGTTCACTTCACTAGATAATCTCACACAAAGTAAGGATCACTAAACGAAGGTCAACTGGTCGTCACCATAAACTTAGACATTGTAGTGCAAAAGCAATCAACAACCGCATTGAGGCACTCTACGAAAACATAAACAAGTTGTTGATAAACTTTTATGAACAAACATTGAGAAAATATCTTGACATGTACACATTTTTTATGAGCCATAATCCTCGTCTTTTTGAAGATCAACAACTTTTCTAGATCATTGAGTCTTTAGGATTTGAACACTTTAGAAGTCTAGCATCATTCTCACTACCTTGGTCTTGTCAAAATGAAAGGTCCACTTTAGGTCAACATTGGGTAACATTTCACTCGCCCATTCATCAAAATTCCATCCTTCACCTCATCTATCTTTGCAAAATTTAAAATACACTAACACTTTGGGACTTAAAACATCAAACCAACTTGCTACCTTAACTACTTTGTATGTGAAATGTATCATTTTCCATGCACTTAGTTGAGATAGTTATCATCTGTGAACTAGTTTATCTTGAAGGTCACAAGTCTACCCTAAAGATTTCTAGGTTCATTATCATCCTTTATTCGAACATCAAAACATCAAACTTAAGTCAAAAGTGTTGTTCCAAAATGCTTGCAAAGATCACTCCCCACATCACCTGTATTTTCATCCCACATTATCATCATTGCTCCCAAAAGACTTAGAGTGTCCCTTTTACCTAGGTTTGAGTCAACTAGAGAGTTCAAACATTACAAAACTCAACACAACTCTCCCATAGCTGACACCAAATTTATGGTAAAGATGAGATCACAACACAAGAGAATCATGGAAAAAGAAAAAGTTACATTTACCTCAAGTGATCCAAATCCTTTAGAATTTGATCCTGGAAGTCATGTTACACCATCAAAACAACCATCATCTCCTTCAGGACCATACGAAATTGAAGACATCACCAACAACCCATTTGAGCTCACTAGAGAAGAACTTTTAGAACATCAACTTTTTTAAAGTGTAGCTCCTATCTCCCTGAAATTTGTAGCACAAAGTTTAACATAGGATTTCACCACTCCATCACAAGGGCTAAGTCAAACGTACATACCTAGTCTTGCAACCAGCCTTACTAAATATTTTGGTCACACCTCACCATTTGAAAGTAGTATACTTGTGGGTGTACTCTTGAAACTAATCCTCCACCTCCCACTACCGTTTGGACACCTACCTTTGGTGCTCCTGTTCCTGAAGATCCAAAACAACTAAACACTCCGCTTGAACTTCACTATTCCACCACCACTTCAACATTTCAGGGACACCCTTCTTCATCCACACCTATGAGTACCACAAGTGTACCCACCATCACATAGAGCAATACATACCAAAAATCTCAAAGCAATGCACTAGGGCATGTCAATACCATATCATAAAATCAACCCTCAACGCAACTAGGAACATATTTATCCAACCCTCCCATGGGTTCTTCCATTCCATCTACCATTACCACACCATCTCCTATCAATCCACCTCAAAGCAATCCCTTGGTTACAAGTTCTATCAATCCTGGGAGTACCTTGATCACAAATCCTTTGTTTAAATCTATTGCACAAGGCAATCCTCCAAACATAGGATAAGGGAATCTTTTCAATCAATGGAATCAAGGTCCTAGTGTGTCATTTCCATTGCAAAATTTAATGACATCATCTTTCCCCATAGCTCCCTTTTCTATACCAAATCAATCAGGATCTCAAACATACATTCCTCCACCTCATTCTACCATATTGCAAGGAATGTTAAACCAAGGGAACCCTCCACCTTTCACTACCAATCGGCTAACCACTCAAAACATCAATATCCCTAATCCTTTGCAGATGTCTCAACAACCACCTGCTCCCACATTGCAAACACATTCCCTAGCTCTACAACAAGCACATCAAACTTACCAACAAGATGTACAAAAATAGCAACAACAACAAGCAACCTTAGTAGCACAACAAGTAGCTTTAGCATAGCAACAAGATCAAAAAGCACAACAAACAACCTTAGAACAACAACAACATCAAGCTCAACAAGTAGCCTTAGCACAACAACAACATCAAGCTCAACAAGTAGCCTTAGCACAACAACAAGAACAACAACAGGTGGCCATTGCCTAGCAAGCTCAGCAAGCAGCCTTAGCAGCACAACAAGTTGTGCAACAACAACAAGCACAACGAGTAGATTTATTAGCACAACAACAACAACAGGCCCAACAACAAGCCCTAGTGGCACAACAACAAGAAGAAGCTCAACAACAAGCCTTACTAGCTCAACAATACACCCAACAACAACAACAAGTATCCTATTTTCCTCATACGAACATCATCAATCCAAACACATCATGAAAATATTCGTCACTTTCACAAAATATCACACCTTCATACACTCCATATAATTCATCTCTCATCCCATCATATGTTCCTCTACCCAATCCACAAGACGATCTAGCATCACAATTGAAAGCACTTTCATAGGAAATGTAGGACCTTCGCATGGGAAAGACAAAGAAACCACATACATAGAATTTGTCTCCTTACTCATTTGATTGAAACATAACAATGATACCATTCCCTCCTGGTTTTGAAATCCCCAAATTTTACAAATATAGAGGGAGAGGAAGTCTTGTTGACCATATCAAAGAATTCAACGTCATGTGCACGAAAGTAGCTTACAACGACTCATATCTAATGTTCCTTTTCCCTTGAAGTTTAACAGGTATTTCTATGGATTGGTTCTCTTGTTTGCCTCTTGGTATCAAAATTTTTCAAGAGATCACTGACAAATTCATTGATCACTTCTCCTTCAATCTTGACATAGATGCTAGTCTAGAAGAGTTATATACTCTCAAACAAAATCCAGCAGAAACCTTCAAAAATTTCTTACAACAATGGAGACAAAGAGCTAGTAAAAGCAAGTGGCCACTTCCTGACAAACAACAAGTGGGAATCATTATAGCCAACCTTGATCTAAATCTATCATTCCACTTGGAAATGCAATGCATCACATCCTATGATGAGCTTATTCCAAGAGCCCTTAACATTCAAAGAGCCCTAATTTCACACTCAAGCATACAAATACAAACATCCTTCAACCAGTTCAAATGAGAAACCTCGTGTATGGGCTAAGAACAAAAATCTAACAAACAACGGTGTAGTATACACTAAGGTCATACTCAGTGCTCCTAGACCCAAGAACAATCAAGTTGCTAACATCCAACCAACTGTGCAACAAATGGTACCACCTTAGAACAATCAAATCAATAACACCAACATGCAACCAAGACAAATCAGTAACAAAAAAAGCTATCCCAAACACAAGTACACACAGTTATCGGAACCCATCAAAATGATCATGAAGAAATTGGTAGAGTCAAACTTGATAACACTTCCTAACTTTGAAAACTACCAAGAACCCGAAGAAAAGCCAGCTTGGTACAACGAGTGTGATCTCTGTGACTTTCTTAAAATCAAAGGACATAAAACAAAAAATTGTATGAAACTCAAGAATATCATCCAAGATCTCATAGAGAACGATACCATATCTGTTGAGGTACCAGCTGGAAACCAAGATCTCAAGATATACAAGAACCCTATGCCTGATCATAACAAAACCAATAACAATGGAAAAGCTATGGATTGCACCAATGTTCAACATACTTATTCCAATGTAGTTGCCTCCTATGATAGCGTTATGACTGTTGACACCATCAAGAAAGCTAGTACGAAATGTGGAGTCACCACATGACGTGGAAAAATAATTGTACAAGGAGCTACCCCAGCTCAATCCAGGACACAACCTACTTTTCCCGCATCTAATCCTAGCAAGTACAATCTTGTAGATCAAATTAAACAGACCCCCGCTCAGATATCAAACTTGGAACTCTTGAGATTATCTCCTGCCCATAGGGAAATACTGGAAAAAGCCTTGTCTAAGTCATCCGTTCCCGAGAACATTGATACCGATCAGTTTCAAGCTATGGTAGGGCATATTTCCAGCCAACTTCTCACTTTCTCTGAGCAAGATTTACCATCACAACCATCCCATAACTGTGCTTTACACCTTGAGGTTGTCATTCATAAAAACAAGCTCAAAAGAGTCTTAGTAGATGGAGGTGCTAGTCTAAACATTTGTACCCTATAGTTGATCAAGTATCTATGCTATTCAAAAGATACTATTGAGAAGACAAAGAGTACCACGATCAAATCATATGACGACCAAGAATGAGTATCACAAGGAATCATTGTGCTCCCTATCCAAGTGGGACCTCTTATTACAAAAACTACATGCCAAGTACTTGATCTTGATCTTCCATATAACATACTACTTGGTCGACTGTGGATCCATGCTTTGAAATTTGTAGCCTCAACCTATCACTAGTGTGTAAAGTTTCATTTTGAGGGCAGAGAAATCACTATCCATGGAGATCATGAGCCTTTTTACTATATTGCAAGAGACTTGAAGCCAAGTTTTATAAGATCCCACAAATACCCAAAAATGATGAAGGACCTACACCATCAAGCTCATTTGTTGACCCATCATCTCTAGCCTCTACCTCAGCATCACAATTACCAATTGTGAAAAGCATACCCAATGTCAAAGAAGTGATCCAAGATGACGGTTGTGGAAGCTACAAAATATTGAAAGACACCTTTGTCTTAGGAGAGTTACCTTTTTCTCCTCAAACTCATGGGAAACCAACATCTAGCATCAAGGAACCATAAATAATCAAGATGGTAGTTACTACCTTCACCAAGTGGGGAGACCTGAATTAAGAAGACATCAATGAGAAAGATATTTCTAAAATCTTCTATCAAGATGAAAGACCAGTTCTTGTTCTTTCCATGGAAGATGGCAACAAAGCTCTACAACTAATGCATAATTGGGGATATAACAAGAATGAGAAGCTAGGAAAAAATGACAATGGTTTACTAGAACCCATCATTCCTGAGAAACGACTAAAGAATCTTGGCTTAGGTTGTACTACTAGAAAGGTCACACTAATTGGAAAAGGTACTGCTGCTAAATGAGTTGAGGCTTCCTCTGGGTCACCTACATCATGTGATACAACCTTAGATGACTTTCCCCTTGATGTTGTTGACCTATTTGAGAACAACACCCTCTTCATGATATCCATAACCCCCTTTTTCTCAAACAACCAACCAACTAAAATACGCCTGGTATACCCGCAACTCATTGACATGGACCAACAAGGACCACCAGTTCTAGATTTATTAAAAAATGATGAAGCGATCTCATAATTCATGGGACTTTGAGACAACTTATCATGGGCAGATCACAAAGTAGGCTTTGACATAGAGCTCGATACAGGGGCATACTATGGGGAGATGATTGAATCCTTTAGTCACAAAATAAATGAAATGCAATTAACTTGCAGATCCTTGAGTGAAAACCACCTAGTGGCACTCTCTGGTCCCAAAATAGTAAAAACAAAGGATGCATCCGATGGTGAAAACCTCCCTAACGCGCCCAAGGATGAGGCATCCACAGAAGTCAACAGTACTAGTAGAAAAGGCTACACCAGTCAATGTGGGAACATAAGAAGAACCTAAGATCACCTTCTATGCTGAATCTTTGTTAGACGAAGAACAAAAGAACCTTGCAACATTCGTCAAAGAGAGAAGAGATAACTTTGCATGGTTATGCACAAATATTCCAGGCCTTGATCTAGAAGTGGTTATGCATCACTTAGCAATTTATCTCTATGCCAAACCAGTCAAGTATAAATTAAGAAAAATGCACCCTCATATAGCACTCCTAGTTAAACTAGAACTACAAAAGCTTCTTGACGTTGGATTCATCCGAATGATAGATTATCCTGAGTGGGTTTCAAACCTGGTACCAGTCTCAAAACCCACTAGAGGCATCAAAATATGCACTAATTTTAGAGATCTGAACAAGGCATGTCCGAAGGATGATTTCACTCTTCCAAACATTGATCTCATTGTGGATTTAACAGCTAGGCATGAAATGTTGTCGCTTATGGATGGATTTTCAGGTTACAACCAAATCATAATCGCCAAAGAGGATCAACATAAAACTGCTTTTACTTGTCCATGGGGAACCTATTGCTGGAACGTGATGCCATTTGGGTTAAAGAATGCGGGAGCTACCTATCAAAGAGCAATGACCCTTATCTTTCACGACATGATCCACAAAACAATTTAAGATTATGTGCATGATATTTTGGAAAAATAAAAGAGAAGTGAGCACATACAATTCCTAGGACCTATCTTTGATAGACTTGAAGAATACAAGATACGACTGAATCCAAAAAAGTGTGTGTTCGGGGTCACATCAGGGAAACTTCTTGGCTTCATTGTTTCACAAAGAGGGATAGAAATTGATCTAGCAAAGGTAAAATCAATCTTAGACATGGAATCACCACAAACATTGAAACAAATGAGAGGATTACAGGGAAGGTTGCAATCCATTAGAAGGTTCATAGCTCAACTATCAGATAAGACTCACCCCTTTTCACATCTTCTCCATAAAGGGATAACTTACAAATGGGATGACAAATTTGATAAAGCTTTCTAGTAGATCAAGGATTATCTACTAACACCTCCAGTACTAACGCCGCTGATACCAAACAAGCCATTGATCCTGTACATCTCAGCAATAGTAGCAACACTAGGAGCTCTCTTAGCACATGATGAGAACAAAAAGGAAAGAGCCATATGCTACATCAACAAAACCTTGGTGGGCTATGAGATGAACTATTCACCCATTGAGAAAGCATGCCTAGCAGTAGTTTTCACTTCACAAAAGTTTAGGCATTACATGTTGTCACACCAAATCAAGCTCATCGTGAAGATTGATCCATTAAAATATCTGTTATCCAAAGCAACCCTCACAAGACGAATGGCTAAATGGGTAATGATCTTGACATACTTTGACATAGAGTATTTGGAGCGCAAGGAAATCAAAGGACAAGTGATCGTGAACCAACTAACAGAAGCACCTATCTATGATGAGAACCTTTTAATATCTGAGTTCCCTAACGAATCGGTGTTTCTTATTAATCTCACAGCTCAGTGGAAGATGTACTTTGATGGATCGTTCACCCAACATGGATAAGGAGATGGCATTATTTTCATCACCCCCAAAGTGATTGCATTCCAAAGTCTTACAGGATATCATTCCCATGTACCAATAACATTATTGAGTACGAAGCCTTGATCACAGGTCTCAAGATAGCAGTTCAATGGCAGATACAAGAGATGAAAGTCTATGGAGACTCACAGTTGGTTATCAACCAAGTCAATGACGACTATCAAACCAAAGATGACAAGCTCACTCCTTACAAGAAAATGGTGGACAATCTCAAAGATATTTTTATAGACATAACTTTTGAGCAGATTCTTCGCATGAACAATAGAGCAGTAGACGACATGGCAACAATTGGATCACTATTGGACATGTCGAACAACATTCTTCAATGTGAATTCTTGGTAGAACAACTTCTCGTACCAACTTTCAAAATATTTGAATCTGAATTCACGTGTGTCATTGTTGGTCTTGGATCTCCTTGGTACCATGACTCTTTACTTACCTTAATAGAGGAACCCTTCCATTAGACATCACCTCGAACCTTAAAAATACCTTTGTAAAAAAGGCATCTCGATTTGTGATCCTACGTGATACCCTTTACCATTGAGGCATTGAAGGGACATTACTATGATGTCTTAACCAAGAGGAAGCCTTAATTTCCTTAACAGAAGTACATGATGGCATATGTGCATCCCATTCTAGTGGTATGACATTAGCTAAGAAACTATTGATGATGGGGTACTATTGGCCAGCCATGGAAAAAGAAACTCATTAGTATGTGTGGAAATGCATCTAGTGTCAACAACATGTGGATTTGATTCTTGCTCTAACTCAAGAATTACAACCAATAATTACACCATGGCCTTTTTCGCAGTGGGGACTTGACCTCATAGGAAAAATCACTCCAACCTCTCCAACGACCATAAGTTCATCATAACCACCATCGAGTACTTTACTAAGTGGTTTGAAGCCATTATTATGACCTACATAATGAGGAAGCAGATAGCCAAGTTTATCTTGGATTACCTAATTTTCCATTATGGTGTACCAAAAACCCTCATCTCAGACAATGGAACACCATTCAAGAATTAGGATGTGAAAGAGTTGTGCCAAAGATTCAATATCCAACACTGATCTCAACACCATACTATCCCCAAGGAAATGGCCAAGCAGAAGCAATGAAAAAAACTATCCTAAAAATCCTAAAGAAAACAGTTAATGAAGCTGGTCGTGACTGGCATTTGTAGCTAAATCCTGCCGTTTGGGCATATTGAACCAATATCCACACATCTACAGGAGCAACCCCTTTCTCCCTAGTCTATGAATCATAAGCCATGTTGCCTATCAAGGTTGAGCTCCCATCATTGCGGGTGTCACTAAAGAATCTGATAACTGAGGAAGAGTATAGAGTGTCTCGACTGAATAAGTTGGAATTCCTGGATGAACGTCGTCTTAACGCCTTTAATTACTTGCAAGTATATCAGAACTGACTGAAATGGAGCTATAACAAGAGAATCAAATGTCGGATATTTCAGATAGGCGATCTCGTCTTAAAGCAAAATCAAAAGAACCTTCTAGATCAAGACAACAAAGGAAAGTTTGAGCCTAATTGGTTGGGTCCCTTTGTCATCACAACAAGCTATGGATCAGGAGCATACCAACTGTCAACCCTTTAAGGTGAACCCTTGCAGGAGCCAATCGACAACTTGCATCTCAACAAGTTTTATGCCTAAACATGAAGGGTATAAATAAAAAATATAAAAATAATCAAAAAATAATCAAAATCCAAAAAAATGAGAAAAAGGATTGAAAAAAGTAAAGAAAAAAATTGTCCTCTAGTGAAAACCACTTCAGTGGCTCTTTGGGAAAGTACCTTGGTGAAAACCTGGCAAGTAGGCACCTCACGTAAATAAGGTGTCTCCATCTATTCTTTGGCTCTTTTGACCTATCATTCTTTGCATCGCCATTCATCCCCCATCCATGTTCTTATCATGGCTTGTCACTGTAAGGTATCATGAACTCTTTAACACTACTTGGCATATTATCAAGGTCATTTTGTCCTTCCTTTATCAAAGTAGGCTAACATATCACACTGGGGGCATTTCGTTATGCGTCACAATCAAGTTCTTGTATATCTTGAGGTCATGGGGCATCTTATCAGAAAAATCCAAAAAAATTCATAAAATCTTATCCAGAAAATCCAAAAACATTTGCAAAATCCTGTACAACGAAAATCCAAAAACATTCAGATAATTGTAAAGGAAAAATCCACAACATCCAGAAAACATCAAAAACCCTAAAAAGGTCGAACATTGAAAATCCAAAAAAATAGATGTCTCTTGTTGAACTACGTTGTCTCTAAGCTTGAACGTAGGCAAGGCCATAATTGATGTGCCCCCAAGACACCCTAGGTTAGTCCTTAGCAGTCCATTGTAATTAACTGTTGTGTCTCGTCTATTCATATCTTTGTCATGTAAATGGGTTGAGTCAATCGAACTACATGGTCTCTGTGTGTATAACATAGGCAAGGCTAATCTTTGATCAACCCTCGAGGCCCCTAGGATAGGTCTTTAGGTTAGGTTCTTGGTTGAAACTCAAAAATTTAGAAAACCCCTAAACATTTGTAAAACTCAGAAAATCCCAAAAACATCTAAATATTCAAAAAATTCAAAAACATTTGAAAATGGAAAATCCAAAAATAATAGAAAATGTTCAAAAGACCTAAAAAGCCTCAAAACATTCAGAAAACCCTAAATAGCCTCAAAAAATTAGGAAATCCTAAACATTCGAATAAACATTCAAAAAGACCAAAAACAACTTCAAAACATTTCAAAATATCAAAAACATTGAAATATTCCAAAAAATCCAAAACCCATCCATCCCATCTCGCTATCACCCACAACAAAATTTCACCCATAATAAACGATCGTCACCTTCACCCTTTCGCAAAACAAGTAGAAAAGAAACATAGCAAGTCATAAAGTGTGAACCCAAAAGTCAAAATCTAGAATCTAAATCATAGGTAAACGTGTCAGTGAAGTTTATAGTAATAGCTCATCTTAGCATCATCATCCCAACATCAAACAACCCTATGATCAACATGTCCTAGGATGTATCCTTCCTGTGATGGACATCAGTATCAGACATCACTTTACAACTAAACTTAAACTAGGTAGGAGCTATAAATAACACTGACTGTTTGTCTTTGATCTTTTCTTATGATTTATCTTAATGGCCCATTCCAAGGACCTCTTGATGATGTCTATCTAAAAATTATTTAGAGAGAAAGGAATGGGGCATCGATCATTATCTTTCATTTGCTGTGCTTGTGGATAATCTTGTAAAATAATCTTGGCACATACTTTCTTAGTTGTGTGTAGGAAGGTCATTTGGGGTATGTTGTTGACTATTGTGTATGTTTTAGTCCAATATGTTCTAAACCTCTAAATTGCATTCTAATGATGTTTTCCTATGTCAAGATGTGAAAAAAGAACTATCCTATCTTCTTTTTGAGTCAAAGTCCATTACATTAGATACAACATCATCCTAGTTATCAATACCTTGATGCATCGTGTCTATGTGTTATATTAAATAATAAGGAACGACAAAAAATCCCAATCCTGAAGTGTGAGCATCCCATCCTACATTATTTTGCATTGTCTTGTCACCATCTCTAATAAAGTCTCGATGGATCAAGGACTTGTTGGATCTTTTGAAGCAATCATCATCAACAACGGTCATTCTTTATTCCTCTATCTTCTCTTTGTGCTAACCTAGTATCATGACACTCAAAAACATCATCAATGCATGCATCCTGCATCCACAAACCATCAGCATGCATGCATCTCATAATTATATCATCATAAAAAATACCCATCAACATAATCATATTGCATCATACATTCTGCATCATCATCTGGGTTGTAAGGAATAATATAGATTTGTTATTCTAAGCATTTTAAATTGTTGCATATCATAAGCATTTGCATCCATACATACATATGCATCATCGTCATCATAAAACATGCATAGAAAATATACAAAAATAAATGCATCCACATCATTTGCATCCATAACATCTACTTATCATAATCATTCATCCATATCATATCATGAAAAGATAATGAAAAATAACATATCACTACATCCATCCATATCATGATCATCGCATATCACATAGGCATAAAATAAAATGCATCCATACATGATCATATATAAGCATCCATACATGAAATAAAGTCAACACATCATAGCATGAATCATCTGTATCTGTATCATATATATCACAAAAATGTGTCATGGTACAAAATCTAGATCAGTGTATGTACATCAATCATAAGTAAAATATCCATGAGGCTATCAAAAAGGAGCCCATGAATGTATATTAGTATAAAGAATGGAAAAAAATCAAAAAGTGTATGTACATCAGAAGGCTAGCCTTGGTGGCTGCTACCCTCTCTAGCCTACCGCTTAGGCTAATCCTTTGCTCGGGGGAGTGCATTGCTCTCCTGTGAAAAATTAGGTTGTCTCAATGCTTATGGTACATCTCGATGGTAGTGCTGCCTATAATATGCAGCCTCTGTAATAGCCTCTCTATACATCCACACTGAAACTATCTGACCATGGGTGGATGTCATAAGGCTCTCAATCTGTCGACGACGAACCACCTCTTGATCTCTCTCACCTATGACTGCCTAAACTCTCTACAACGCTGCATCTCTCTCAACTATCACAGCAACCACCTGCTACCGAGCCTAGTCTTGCTTAGCAGTCAACACCAAAATTTGTTGGCGGGCCTAGTCCCACTCACTTATCAAAGCCTGCACCTGCTACTATAGTTGTTGTATTTGTACATCTTTGGCATCCAGTGGTGGTGGTGGCACTGGTTGCTACTGAACTACTGGAGGCTATTGAGGAGGTCATTGTCCCACTGGAGGAGCCCCGAGAACCTGTCCATCATGGCCATCTTGGCCGCCCTGTCCTCTGCCCCTGACTCCTATGCCTCGTGGCCTCCCTATAGGAGGAGCACCTGCAGGATTTGTGAGCCGCCTCAGAGGGACGAACCATGCATCATAAGCAGGAGTAGTCTGAGCAATGGGATGAACCTGATCGTATGCCCAAGGCTAGGCAACCAACTAATGAAAACTCTCAATGACCTCTGCTACCAAAATCGTTGGTCCCTAGCTAGGAACCTCTCTAATAGATCATGCAAAAATGGCCCTATAGGCATCATCAGGCCTATCCTGTCAAGAAGGTACCACTCAATCATGGTGTGCTCTCGACCCTGCATGTAACGGGTATGTCTGGCGAAGTATAGCTACTATATATCATCGAACCATGGCAACATCTGTAGCCATGGGCGCCAACGAAAAATGGTCATATCATCAATCACCTGTCTCCAATACAGGAGCCCAATTTGTCCAGTGTTCCTGAGTGTGATGGCCCCTCGATATCTCCATACAATGGGATCATCTGGATCCACGTCTGCCATTTGTACAATGGGTTGAAGCATTGCAATGTTCTCCCATGCCTAGATATGAAGAAGGGTCACACCTGCACCAATAGCTCTCTCGTCGCAATACACAAAATCATGCAAATCACGATATAGGGAGGCCAACATCATGGACCCCCACACAAAAAAAGTCCTCCTGTACAACATCCGCTGCCAAGCCAAGCCCCAACCTAGACCGAAGAATCGATCGCATTTGTCTGGAGTCACAAAACTTGAAATGATGGCCGCAACAATCAATCTGAACATCGACACGTGACCCATGTATGTCTCTAAATCTATTTGAGAGATGACCAATACAATCTAGTCCATATCCATCACCTCTAAGTAAGCATCAAATCTGACATCAGGATCGTAGATCATGCGATCACTGTGGATAGGCAACCGCGATATTTTCCACACATCCTCTAAGGTCACTCTCGCCTCTCCCATTGGAAGATGGAAGGATGAGGTCTCGCTGTGCCATCTCTTGCACAACACTATCATCATAGCCAAATGTGTCCTCACAATAGGTGCATATGCGATGTACCATAATCCGATCTCTCCAAGGTGCTCCTGGTGCAATCAGACAAATCACCCAATCTTTCTAGTACTGTAGGCATGTGCTCTCTTGACATCAATGGTGGGAAGACTTCCTGCACCCATGAAGCCCACAACATCAAGAAATCATCAAATTTTGAAGTTATTTGGAATTTTTGGCTCAAAAATACAAATGTGTCGTTGTTTACAAATGCGTCGCTATATTCAAAATCCAAATAGCAACACCCGATGCATTTCAAAATTCAAATTGACAAATGCATCGCCATACAAGATGGAATCGTGATTTAGAATTTGGCCTAACCTAACCATAACTTTCAAATCGGCAAGTGCGTCGCCATATATGAAGGCGTCGCCATTTAAAATTTGAAAACTAAATTCAAATTTGGAAAAGCGTCGCCCTAGACAAATGCATTGTTATATATCATTTGGGCGTCATTGATTGAAGTTTAGGCGTAGGTATATAGCGACGCCACCAAATTCTAAATTCTAAGACCTAATAAATGCATCAAAATTTCAAATTTCAAATCAAGTTTCGAATCACATACTGGTGGTCCTACGTCTGGAAGCCATTGGAACTCACGAACGCGATTAGAGATGTGTCGGGGAAGCTCACGACACACCATTTCGTTAAAGGGTCAAAGCTCAAATTACAAGAATTCCTTAAGTGAGAATGCACAAATGAATTGAAAATGACCCCTCTTGGCCTATTTAAGCTAAAAAATTAGGGTTTTTTTGGCCCTAATTTAACCTTTTTAATGCGGTTTATTATCATCTTCACCAATTTTTCCAATCTAGACCTAATTTTGCATCATTTTTACTTTTTCGACATTATTCTTGCATCCCGGAACTTTTCTGGACCCTTGTGGCAACTTTTGAACCTTTTGTCGATAAATCAACCCAAAATTCAAAATTTTTGCCCAATTTCTCAAGGGGGCAGGGAGTTAGCTTTATCCTTCCGTTGGGGCATCTAAAAAATAAAATAAAAATTATTTTTTGATTCAAGCAACATTTTTCATTTGAAAAGCATTGTTCTTTGAATCGAAGCAGTAGGTACCTCACTTCAAAGAGGGGCAAAATGTAGACACTGAATAATGTCCTAATCGATGTCATACACTCAAATCAGATTTATTAACATCATTTCTTCTTTATCTATTCTATTTTCACTTAATTGATTCAATTAGCCTAATCAATTAATCAATTACATCATTTTCATCTATTGGCCTAATTAATTAAATTGGGTTAATTCACCTCTTTTCACACTAACACTTCATCTCATTAAATAAAATAAATCAAAATATTTAATTTAATCTCCTAAGTCATCTTATTTAATTAAATAACCCTAAGTTATTTAATTAAATATCATTTCATCACCCCTCCCCTATTTATTAAATCATTTAATTTAATAAATATCTCTTAAATCTTCTAATTCCCTAATTGCATAGATTAAACCTTGTTTAATTAGCAATTAAACTAATTTTCCTCTAATCAAAGGGAATATTCCCATGGAATATTCTATATCCTTTTTGCACAATTTAAACTTTGTTTTAATTTGTAAATTAACCTTTTTCCTCATCCAAATGGAATATTCTAAGGAATATTCCTTCTCCTCCAATCAACTCACTTGGCTTCTTCAACAAGCTAAACCCTTTAACCTCTTAAACAAGTTACCTTTGACCTATGTGAGCAGGTCAAAAGTGTGTTTGTTTGAGGTAATTGTGAGCCTTTGATTAACTTTCATCATGCATTCTCATTTGTTGATGAGAATCCATGATCCATGCCTCTCATCCTCTTTATCTTGAACCGTTGATTGAGCTTTTTGATCTCAACCATCCATTCCTCATTTGCTCTCCTATAAATAGATCACTATTTGGAGACAAATGGATCCATCTTTTATTGCAAACTTATGTTGTTAAATTTACTTACATCCATACTCTCAATTTGCACACATTTAGCTTATTTTTAATTTATTTTAGTTGCATATTAGCTTCAAGCTTTCATTAATGGCTTCCATGCATCCATCTTAGTTTGTAAATAAATTAGGGTTTTCATCTTTTAACATCTTTTAGCATCATTTTATCTTAAATTAGTTTAGATTAGCTTAGCAATTGCATAATTAGATCATTTGTAGCATAAAATCATGGTAACTTAGCTTGCATCATGTTCATTTTGGGCATAATTTAGGTTTTTCATACATCAAATACCATGGTTTCATCGATTCTCTTCCATAGAATCGACTGAAACAAGCTCACCATCATGGGATTGGGAAAGGGTCGTCGGTCCACATCAACGCGACACCAATTCCACAACAAGATAAAGTTTGAATGGATTAGAATAGATGGTTTGATGGCTTTCATAGTTTAGTATGTTAAGTTTTGATGAAATGTTTGGTTTTAATCTTGTTTGATCGATCTTGTTGAGATTCGAGGTTTAGTGGCTAAATCGCACTTCGATTCTTCATGGATCAAGTGTGGTTAACCTGTACTAATCCATCAATCATAGCTATCAACTCCCACTTCATCGATTTGGGACACAAAATCCCTCCAAATAGGGCATTCTTTGTCTTCCTGTTCCTTCTTGTCTTCACATAGGTCAACATACAACCCAAACCAATCATAAGAGAAACAAGCTTCATGGCAAGTAAAATAGACCAATAGGCCACCCAAAAAGCTGCACCACAACAACCATCAACAACAACCACCCTAGGGGTAGATAGGACACTTTATAAACAAGCCTTATAGCTAGTAGAACAAACCCTTTTGAAACAACCACTGTAGAACAGACCTCCCAACCAGTAGTTTAATCTATGAAAAGTCTATGATCCTTGATACAACCATCCAACAAAAATCCTTTCATTCAAAGAACTTGTATCTGAGACAAAAATAGTAGGAATGCTAGTGAAGCAAATAAGCCACACCATCCCACTTGCCTCTTCACCTCTATAGGAGGAGTCACTAAGAGAACCTTTTCCACAACAACAAATACTCTCCAGACCACCCAGACTTCACCTCAATAGGAGTGGCCTCCACCTCTAAAGGAGTTGTAGAGGAGAGGAGCAACTAAAAGAGCAAGAGCACCCCACTACACCCTTAGAATCCTCAACCACCTCGATAGGAGAGGTCTCCACCTCAATAGGAGAGGTCTCAACCTCTATAGGAGACACATTCTACAATGTCGAGAAGTAAGCCCACGCTCTAGTGGAGAGAACAATCCTAGCAACCATAGGCAAGAGAAGCATCCAAACTTTAGGATACAACCCCTCCAACAACAAAATGCATTAGACAATGGAGTTCACCACACCTTTGAAGATCGTCAACGAATAGGCCACCTGAAGAAAATGCAAACCAATAAGGTTCAACTTAATAAAAAAAGCTTCAAAGATAACACTGTCACTATCCAAAAAATCCACTGTCTCATACAGAAAAATATAATAAATCCCACAACCCCAAACCTCTAGGGTCATAAAAGCATAACTACAGACAACAGTGAAGCATCACATAAAACCCATAGATAGACCAAGTTTGAAGGCCACATAGCTAGGAACCATTAGCAAGGAAACATTGTAGGGACCCTTGCATGAGAGCACACCAGAAGCAACTTTGAAACTAGCCGAAGAGCAGACTAACCAAATGCACATCCCAAACAAAGACACGCAAAACCAAGAAAACCTGAAACCCACTAATCTCATGTCCAAAGAGGGAAGTGGCATAAGAAAAAAAAACTACAAGCGAGACAAAGTAGAGCTTCAAGATAGAGCACCAACATTAGAAACACCATAAAATCAAGGAGTCCCACCCACACTAGCATAAGCAACACCAAAGCCCCAGCTTAGTGAGAAACAAAGCAGAGCCAAACAAACCCAGAAAACTCAAAGCACCAAAAGCTTGAAGCAACAGTGCAGAGCAACTTGATCCTATCAATGCAGTAGACCACTGGAAGGGTTAGAAACCATGAAGGCCCACAAGGGCGCACAAGATCAAATGAAAGACCCCAACTACACAGGGTTCTGAGAAAACCAAGCACACGAGTCATAGTTCTACAATGCACAATAGGCTTGGGCACAAAGAACACAACCTCATAACTACGTATGAGGAGAAACTCCACCAACAACAGCTCAAAATCAAACTTAAGAAACTCCAAAACCTATGAGGGCCACATAGAGACCATGCTTTTAGCCAAACCAACAGTCACTAATGTCACTGCATCACCCAACTTTGACTTAAAAGGAAAGAAACTGACACCGAAACACTAGAATCGATGGACAAGAGGGATTCCAAGTGAACAATCTAGCAAGCCGCAAAGCACTGAAGAATATCAAACCCCTTGCACAAACACCACAACAGAAGGAAGAGACTCCTTCAACAAGAAGAACGAAGCTATCTAAAACAACAACAAGAGACTTTATCAACAAAAAGGGGCAAAGTTGTCTAAGACAGCCGCAAAAGGAGAAGAAAAATAGTCATCTCCAAATCCTCCAAAAAGCACAAAATGGAAACCAAAACGAAAATGCCACAACTGGTCTCATTCTAGAAATAAAACATGGCATGAATCTTTCACAAACCAATCCACAGAAGCCACAAAAAGGCAATTGAAAAGCTAAAAATTCTCCACATACTGACCCCAAATAGTATGCCAATGCCACTAGACCTCCCACAGCCAAAAATCATCATCCTCATCATCAAAATCAAACCCTCCATCCTCTGCTTCACTAGAAAAATTCAAAAACCCTTGCCCGTAGCCTTTCCCGCTCTCCATCATTGTTTGTTATTTGCATCATATTATACACATAATTGTATGTTTCATAGCACAAATTACTGGTTCATCATCTTGTTGATTCACTTTGGTGAACCCTATTTTTCTATGAAATAGCCATAATAGAACATGATCTCCAAGATGTAAAAGTTCCTTCAAGGTTGAATTTAAATGACCAAGGAAAAGTTGAAAATGCCACACTATCAAAATAATAATTAGAAAGAGCCCAAAATTTTAAATTTCTTCCATGCGAGCAATAAATTTGTCACCACAATAAAGGAATGTGTTCAAGGCTATGATGAGCCACCTAAATTGAAAGAATAGTAGTACAACCCCAAATTAGCCACCAACTGTAATGACATTTTCTATAAATTGTCGAAAAATTATTGCATATTGATTATATTACTAAAAACAATAATAGTTGGTAAAATAAATTATCCCAATACTGCTAGGTAAGAAAAGAAAAAAAACATTCTCTTTAAGAAAGACAACCATTTATTATAGTGAATACCAATCATTGGATGTTTGTATGGGATCATGACATAAATAAGTGATTATATTGAATAAAGTAATGATAATCACTCTATCTAGTCAACACAAATTATAACTTATTATAAACATCTATAGTAAGTCTTGTTGCATTGATCACCAAGGAATTACATTTTAAAACACACAATTCCTATAGCACAATACATAATTTATGCAATAGGAATATAGTTTCTATTACTTTTTTTTGTAGCAATCCATGTGTACACCAAAGATTATCCCATAGCATCTTTGTTTGGATCTAAAACAAATTGAATATGATCTATAACCATAGCTATCCAGATGGTAGGAAATATATAAATAAATTACATACTTATTGTACCACTCTCTAAGAAAGTAATTTGATACAAATCTACCAAACAATAAACAAACTATACCTGCCCGTTAAGGGGCCAGGTTGGGTGAATCCAACAGTGAAGGATTGTAAGGAGGTTTAATGGGAAAGACCACTGGAAGGCTGGTGGAAAATAAATTTCAATGGGGCTTCAAAAGGAAATCTCAGTCCCTCATGAGCTGGATTTATAATTCAAGATTGGAATGGAGATGTGTTGGCGTTAGGAGCAAAGAATTTGATGGGTGGAATGAATAACACAACATAAGCATTAGCTGCGTTGTTGGCAATTAAAAGTGGTAAAAATCTTGGTGGAACAAAGATTCATTTAGAGGGGATCTGTTGATAATAGTCCAAGCGGTAATGAAAGGAACAATTAACGCTTAACACCTCCAAAATGTGGTTGAGCAAATTAGAGATGAATTAGCCTCTCTTGAAAGTTTTTCGGCGAGCCACATTAGAAGAGTTGGCAATGTGGAAGCAAATGTGTTATCTAAATGGGCACTAACCTTTGATGAAGTTGGGGAATTTAAGTTAGAAGATTTTAGAGGAGTAAGTTTAACGAAGTTCTTTGATAACGCAGGAGAGTATAATGCATTGAATGCGTAGGGTGGAAGACAATGTGAGGTAGTTTTGACAAGACAAGTAGAGGGCGAGGAAATCGAGTGGTGGCCATGCAGTACCGACTGCATTTATTTTGGAGTGAGAACTTTAAGATGGCTTTCAATTTATGGCCCTTGGGTGTGACATTTCATTTGCTCTTCGAAGAGTTAAAGAAAGTATGGCAGCAATTTTTTGGTGGTGGCGGCGTTGGTGATGCAAAAATCTAATGGAAGCTAATTTTACTTTTCTTTCACGACGACAACTAAGCCCTTTTCATGGAGATGTGTCTGGAAAGAGGCTTATGGGATTATTTCTCATTGAAGATGAGAGACTCGCGCAGTGTGCAAGGATGATTATAGGTAAGGATTTTGGCATTCTGAGACACCGTTCTAGAACAAATATGGATGTTTATTCCATGATTGCAGCTTGGGGCTTGGATTTAGGCAAATCAGTTGAAACAATAAAGAAGGTGATGAAGAAAATCGTCCATGACGATTTTCTAGTGGACATGGAGTCAATTTTCAAATGGGCGGTTCCAGGTGTTGGGCTAGACATCTCAGAGGGAATAATAGATAAAGAAATGGAGGAGCTGTATGGGTCGTCAGGGCTCAAGCCCTTCATCCGCTGGCCAAAAGGAAAATTTAAAGCACGGTGTCAAGAAGAAGCACGTTTGGGATGGAAAGCACTCAAGCTTTTCATTGAGCTTATGGAGGTTGAAGAGTACATTGAGTAGGAAAAAGCGGTCGCAAAGGCGAAAATGCAGGGCTTAGAGGTGAAAGCGAAGTGATAGAAGCAATTGAAGGAGAAACGCCAGAAGAAGAGGCCTTTGGAAGAGGTACGTGAAGGATTGTTGGGGCCGGACATGGCGTGTTAAAGAATGGTCCTCTATTGGTTTTTTGCTCTATTTCTGAATTTATTTTTTTGTTACTGTAATTATTGGTGGTTCAAGAACGATCATTGTAATGCTGGGTAATTTTTTGGCTATGACATTGGCAAATGTTAATGGCTGTAGGTTTTCAGGGATAGAATTATGGCAGTATGGTTTTGTAGTAGCTAGGGAATAGGGAATTGAGTAGGTTTATTCTACACGTTAAGGTGCTGCTAGTCTTTTATTTGCAAAAATGTTTTTGGTGGGTATTGAAACTAAATAGTTGATGTAACTTTCATTTTCAAGCAATACAAAAATCTCGTGTTACTGAACAAAAAAAAAACACACTATACCTAAAGAAAAACTAAGAACATAACTTGCTAGTATTTTTGGTGACACATGATTACTTATGGATCTAGATTCCCCTACATCAAAAGACCAATCAGAAAAAGAAAACACAATACACAAGATATATATTAAGAAACCCTCTTAGGAAATCTAACCTCTAAAACACACTCAATGTATTATTCAATAATAAATTTGATTATAGTACAATATCATAGTCTCAATCTTCTATCATGAGAAAGAAAAGATTTCCAACCACTAGATTCATGGTGTTAACCTTACTAGTACAAACACATTTTATTACCACCAACCCATGCATCTAATATATAGGTAAGTCAAAAACTACAAATCAAGGATAATATTCCAAAACCATGTCGTAAACTATAGACAAATTCACCACCCAAATCAAGGCACAAATTCCAACATTTCACTCAAGAGAGACATTACTAATTTGGACTTACCCACCTTTTAGAAATATTATTTCATGTATCAACTAAAAATCCTCCTTGATTTTCTATTCCATGCTTAATTGCCTCTTTTCACACTCCTTCCCAAAGTAATGTGTTCACACCTTACAAATGTTACAACCGCTTCTATCAAGTTTCATGACACTAAGAGCTACTTACAACTTGTCAAATAAATATATATTTTACATTTTTGCATTTTCATGTGGCGAACAATGTCATATCAAGTGTGACACCCTTTTCCATGTGGGCACATTAATACAAATTAAATAGTTCAAACATTAGGAACTGCAAGTGAATGATGTGCCTATTCCTAACAAGATTGAGAAATATCAGAGTAATCAATCTCAAATCAAATGCATCTAGTATTTTTCAAGTTAATATTCAGGCATGGTGTTAGATTTATTATTTTGCCCCTCATGTTTTATTTTGTATGACAATATTAATGTTGGTAGATTGCATAATATATAAAAAAAAGCAATTTTCTAGAGTGTTTGGTCAATATTAAAATGCTTAAGTTTTGTGTATAATATATAATTTATATTCATCCTTTTTGGAATTATAGTGCCAATAGCAATGAAGATGGATGAAGAGAACATATGAAGAAAATACCAATCAACATCTTTGCAATAATATATTGTAAAAGTTTTTATTTAATATATAAATTATTTAGTGTGTTTATTATGTATATGTGCATCTTTTGTATTCAAAACAACACCATGTTTAAGGCCGAAACCAACAAGTTTTAATATTCAATTTAAAATAGAGCATAATTTATCAAATAATTTTGGCACACACATTCCACCATACTTATGTTTTCAATCATGTGTTTGTTTTCAAAGTTACCCTATTTAGTGACACACTTGGCACACTAAGTCTTTTAACAAACTTGAGATGACTTCATCTTTGATTAGTTTCTATTCCTTGGACATATGCTCAAGAGGAGAGGAGATAAGGTTGAAGTTATAAAGAACTTGAAGTGCTATACATAAAAAATAGAGATCCTAAGATGAAACAAAAGAGGTCAAAACATTTATGCAATATGGGAGACTTCTTCTTGTTCAAGGGTTAAGGGGTTATAAATCTAGAAGTTCAAACTTGACGAGGATTACTAGTTTTCAAAGCAAAATCTCTTGGTTGCCTCCCTAGAAGGATGTATGAAATTGAATTTTGATGGCGTAGCCTAGGGTTATCCAAGGCCAACTAGAGGCATTGGTTTTATTATACACAATTCAATTAGAGGGCTACTTTATAGTGGTTCTCTCTTTCTAGGTTTTTGTACAAATAATGAGGGGTCGACAGCTCTCATCACATGATTAAAGATGATTAAATTGCAATCTACTAAACACTTGATTGTAGAAAGAAACTTGATAATTGTAATTAATGTTATGATTTAAAAAATATAAACTAAAAATAAATAAACATTAAAAAATATGTTAAATATGAAAAATCTTTTAAATTTATTAATTTTTTTAATTATAAAAGAAGATTTAACATTACAACAGATAAGAGTGACCTCTGAAAGTGTACAACAATCTTCAATTACTACCATTTACAGTCAAAGTGTGGCCTTCAGACCTGATTAGAATCTTGTGTTCAAACCTCCCTAGGTTGAGCAGAGGGATCTTGTCTTGGGAAGGGTGTCTCTTCTAGATCATTGTCATTGAGGGTATCTGAATGGATTGGCGTGTTCATTGGAAGTAGGTCTGCTAATGGTCTTCCCTAGGGATACGTGGCAAATATATCAAGCTCACCACATTGGACACATTAATTATAGGTAAGAAATTTTCCCATTTAGTGGTGCAACGACCTGCAAAATCCGTATCAATAAAGAGCAAGAGTTTAAAAAAAAAGAGACAAGATTTAGTAAATTTAATGGCCAAGCTTCGTCTGATGTGTGATTCTCATTCCTTCTGACAGTGAAAGGTTCGAGCAAGTTTTCAAGGCACTTGGAAGAATGTGTCGAACAGACAAGGGTTTTGTCTGCTAGTGCCAAAACTGTAGATTCGACAGTGAAAAGCTGCTTTCTGAGAAGGAAGATGGGTTTGGCTGAAAGTGGGGTCCGGTGTATGGTTTTGAGCAGATAAACCGATTATAAACAGAGAATCCTATTTAAACATTGGTAATCTTGCTGATTGAACTCGAGGAACCATGGGGTCAACAACACCTCACACATTCTAACAGACCTATCAAAAAATATGGAACAGATCATATGTTATAAGAGGAACATGGAACCAAGAGGTGTAGTGGACATAAAGGAGCATCAAATGAAACCCCAAGCAATTATGCTAATACCATATACTATGTTATTGTACAGAGAAATTGGTCACCTCCTCATACATTATAGCTGGGAACTTGTTCAATTTTACACTTCCAAAACTAATAATGTATTTATCAAATAATAGATATTAATTAGATTTAATATGAACAGTTCTTTTTAAAGAATTTATGTACATTCTTCTATTATTTAATATCATCGAAGTTCATAAACTATTTGATCCCGTACACATGATAAAAAATAAACTTGTATTTCCTTTCAATATAATGAATTACTTAAAGATGAAAAGAAAATCAGCCCACTTGATAGAACTTATGCATATTCTTCCATCATCAAATATCGTCAAAGTCCATAAACCACTTGATCATAAACTACTTGATCTTACACACATTCTTAAAAACTTACATTTCCTTTCAATATAATGAATTACTTATAAATAAAAGGAAAACCAACCCACTTGATAGAACTTATGCTTATCCTCGAGCATCTAATATTGTCAAAGTCCATAAACCACTTGATCATAAATTACTTGATCTCGTACACATTATTAAAAACTTACATTTCCTTTCAATATAATGAGTTACTTAAAGATGAGAAGAAAATCACTCCACTTGATAAAACTTATGCATATTCCAAAATCAGCTCACTTGATAAAACTTATGCATATTCCTCCATCATCTAATATCGTCAAAGTCTATAAACCACTTGATCATAAACTACTTGATCTCGTACACATTATTAAAAACTTACTTTTCCTTTCAATATAATGAATTGCTTTAAAATGGAATAAATTTTTTATTGCTCCAATCAAATGACTTAGGATTCCTTTTTTTTATAAGAATTGCCGTACATTAAATTACTGCATATTATGATTTTAAATTGATTGATTGATATTTTTTGAAAATGTAAAATTGTGCAATGATTTAATTGTCTATCAGAAGGCGAGGTAGGTATATAATATCAAGCCCATGACGGATAAAGCTGCACCCAATCAAATCTGCAATCTTCGGTTTGTTGCAAAATGTGGTTTCAGTTCTGTTTCATGGGTCCCATAGGCCGGCTGGTCTCGTGGACGTAATTAAAAGAATTCATTCATTCAATCCTCCGATATCATTCATATCTAACATATTTCTGTTTGCTTTGTTGTCAGCAAATACCATTTTCACGTGAGAATAGTTTTAATAGACACTCGTCTGTCAACAACTATCATTTTCTTTTTTTAATAACAAATTTAGTACACAAGCTCATCTGCCACTAAGTCCATTTTCATATGTGAACAGTGTTGGGTAGTCCAAAAACTTTAATGCCTGTAAACTTTAGGTTTCATGATTCTTCTGAAGAAATCCCAATGCAAAGGTGGTGTTCAAATTCTTCATCTGTCGTTTTTGAAAGGTTTAGAACAGATCAGACATTCCGACCGCCCCATAAGCTATTAAAAAAAATTATTTCCCGACAGTCCATTAAGCTATTAAAACATTTCTTTTCTGACAACCCCACTAAAGCCATTAAAAAGGAGAATTTCCTGAGAGGCATTTTGTATGGGACAGTGTGCATGCACTCCCACCTCTCTGGAATGCACTGTTAGAAAAGTTTCTTCTCTGGCAGCCGTTGTCGACTACCAAAAAAGTTTCTGCTGTAGCCCCATTAGCTACTTTAATAAAGATTTCCTTTTTTACGTGAAGAAACTTTGAATTAAGGCCACTTACCCAATATTATCTTAATGGCTGGCTCGCACCATCAGCCATAAAACTTGTAGTCAGTAGAACCACCATCTATAGCCCATGGTTTTAATGGCAGTCTGAAGGACCAGGCAATTATATAATGTCAGCTAATAAACAAAGCACTGGTAAATTGCATTGATAAATGGAGGATTATCTTATTTGAGATTTTATAATCAATAATTGATTTGGGCACATCAAGGGTCTTGTCGGATGTAATTGTGGGGTGATTTTGATGTTAGAAAGATTATTATATAATCATATTTAGGAGTACTCTCAATCATTAAAATATATTACATTCATTTGTTTGTAAAAGTACTTGATATTAAAAAATGTTTTCTTAAAATTTTACTATAAATACGAATCTTTATTGAAAAACATGGAGTGATTAGTTAATATATTGTGATATTTTGATATGAGGGTTTATTTGAATGATATGTAGATATTGTTTATAAATCAACTTAAAACAAAACTCATGCATTAGAGTAGTAAGTTCCTCTCCTTTGTTGGTAGAGAGTAGATGGCTAGCAAAATCTTTTTTGCAACTGATGTCTAGTTATCCTCTTGTTATATGTCATTTAGACATCACTATAAGGAGTATACTAGGTTAATCAGACAATTTTTGTTGTCTAAATGGAATGACACTTTAAATTTCAAAGCCACCTTGTGGCTACCTTATATCTAGCCTAAGATCAAAGGAAAATTAGGGATCATTGATCCCAAAACTCAAGAAATTATTCTTATCATTAAATGGATCATGATATGGAGGAACCTTGGAAATTAGTGGTAAGACACAAGGTGGCTTCGGTTGCTCTTAAATGGAAATGGTTTATTGTGTAGCATTAGGATAAGCTTCTTTGAAGGCATCCCTATCATTGGTTACTATGTCGAAGGCTAGGCAAGTATCAATATCCAAGTTTTTAATTGGAAATCAAGTATCAAATAAAATTTTCCACCTTATTTCAATTTTACCTCATGGTTACCTTATATCTTTCCCAAGACCAATTTGGTGCTAAAAATGTTGCTCCACTTCCTAGAGTAAAATCTCACTCACAAGGCCATGGTTGTCATCATACATGTGAAATCAACTCATTAACAAATTGTGGAGAGTTAATGGCCAATTCTACAAGAGTGAGTTATCTCTCCTACACTTCAAGCTCATCTTAGACTTAGGAGGGTGTTCCTAGGGGCATGCCTGGATAAACATTGAAATCAAACAAAATGGACAAATAAAACAACTACAACCAAACCCAAATGCAATCTTAATCCCAAATATTATCCCTAGATTAAAACAAATTGCTTGCATATGACCCCTATGCAGCTGATATGACCGTGCAAGAATGACCCACATAGAATATATCTATCAAATGTTCACTTAAGAATGATGCTTTGGTTATATCGACAGTCATGGGTGCACATGAAGGACCACCTAAATTAAACTAATGATTAATTCTTTGTTTATTTTGAATGATTTGAGATTGGCTAGGTGGACTAGAGACCGGTGTCTATTTATTGGGCAACAAAGTCACAGATAACAAGAAAGGAAACCATGAAGGAAGCATAAAAGAAATGATTTGGGCATATATGCCATCAAAGCACAAACATCACACAAAGAACATACTTAGTTATCTGAATTGAACTACTTGAATCCATATGCAACAAACAAATGACTATTGCAAAGCTTGTAACACATTAGAATGTTGTCACATTATCGAGTGTTTATTACATTTTTTCCAGCAAATATGGCAAGGGAAAACCTTCACAATTATCAAAGAATTTCCAAGAGAAATACAAACAAGAATGAAGGCATTTAGTACATGTATTTTACTTTTGACATGCTCCACAAATCCATAACCTTTCTACAACTAGATAGAGCATGAGTTGAAGCCCTAGACAATCCTTTGCACCTACATCGCCTATAGTGGCCACTAGAAGAACCAACCTGAAGATAGGTTTGTGGTGATATTCCCAAGTTTGACACCCATGACACTTGGGATATTATCATATATTAGGGGTTTGGGGTTTACAACTCATATCACCAACAAATATTGTCATCGTCAGGATACTCTAAATCAAGAATCAACTTGAAAACCCAGGTTACTTAGTGGCCACAATGCAACTAGGAAAGTGTTGACCTCTTTGGTTTGTAAAATCAAAATTTTATTGATTTTGTTTATTTTCTTCTTTAAGGAGTGGTGAATCTATCAAGGAAGATCCAAAAGTTTGTTTTAGAAGATAAAGGAATAGAAAGGGATTCAGTTCTCCAAAGATCAAGAGATGCCTAAGGTTTCTTCTTTTGATGCAACAAGGAGACAAGAACAATGGACGACTAAAAATATAGGTAAGTCCCCTTTGCATAATTTAAAAATACTAGATTAATAGGTAGTTTAGATATAAGATCTACTTCTAGAGATTATGATAAATATACATTAGATAATTCAGCTGATAATAGGTTCAAAACTAATAGAATAACTTTTTGTTGTGATTATGCTAGGTATGGAAAGGAAAAAAATTATGGTACATAAAATATAGATATGAATGCACCTCTGATTGCACCCCCAAGAAATCTTGTGCTTCAACATTTGAGAAATTAAAGGGAAGGTAGACATGATACTCCTTAGAATTATAAGCAAAAAGTAGAAACCCCATTCCAATATGCTAACCAAAATATTTAGTTAGAGAATGAGCACAAAGGGAGTTAGATCAACATATAAATCTTATTGATCGTCTCAGAGAAAGAAAACATGAAATAAGAGTACAAATTGCACTATAGTAGGCTGAACTAGCTTAGTAGGCCCTACAACTTAACCAAAGTAAAAATCTTTCTTAGTAGACCCTACAAAATGTTGCCCAACAATAAAATGTTATTCCACCTCAAAATGTTGCACAAGCTGTTCCAAATTAGTAGGTATACAATTTGCAACCACATTAGCAAAAGCCCTAGCAACAAAATGTAAGATAGAATGTTAGGGCCAACCCTAGAAGACAGGCTAAGATATCGTCATTGAGATTGGAAAGGTATAGATAATTGGAATTTTATGGCATTCCTAATTATTCTAATCCCATTCCAATAGAGATTAGAGGGAAGGTGTTGAAATCCCAAGGTAACAATGCTATCACTGGTGAAGACCACTTGCGATATTTTACCGATGTTATTGATGAATATGAGATAGAAAATGAGGATGTCATGATAAAGCTCTTCGTAGGTCACTAGAAGAAAGTGCAAAAGAATGGTATAAAAGTCTTCTAGATAGCAACCTAGACTCATAGGATGAGTTTATGAGAGTGTTCCAATTGCAATATAGAGAAAGAGTGGACCCAAAATTTATAATCTATGAGTTGACTACCATAAAAAAATAGGTAAATAAACTAGTTGGGTGCTGGCAAGAAGTTGAGTCCACTTTTTGGCCATTTAGTGGAAGTGTTTTCCCTGATTTTCAAAATTTGACATATTTAACCTTAAAATTTGAAGCACTTAGAGATGGAATCTTGAAAAAAGTCACTGATCATAAAATGTAATACTCAGAGTCTAGTTTCCAAATATGTAATTTATTTCAATACCCATATGATACAAATTGATTTTCAATAGGCGTTTCTAAAAACCACTCTTTAAAAGTCATTTATTTTTACCATACCATGCACATGTACATCCATATTTTGACCTAAATAATCATATTTTTCTAAATCCTTTTGGGAAAAGATTTATAACTCACTGAAGCTTGCTTTCCATTTTTTTTGTAATTTTTTATTGAATTTTTTTTGTTAATTTTTTATTGGCCATATTTGGTGTTTTGAAAAATCGTCGTGTATGTCACACATAAGATGACCTAAACTTATCATTTTTTTATTTTTATTTTTAAATTGAAAAGAATTGTTTGAAGTACGCTTTCATGCAATCTATTCGTCAAAAAATTATGTTAATAAAAAGTTATTAAAATACTAAAAAACCCTGATAATTCAAGTTTATGGACTTGTTTCATCAGAAGTTAATTGAAAAATTAAAAAAATAATCTAATTGTAAAAAAATTACATATTTGGAATCTACATTGTCTCATCTATAATGGGTTTTAATTTCGTCGAAAAATTCTGCAAAAAAAGTCTTCAGACATATGCCCAAAGTCACTATTTTCTTGTGACATTGCTAGGACCTTCAACTTGCAGGTCAAACTAGGTCCAAGGCCTAGGTTTGGATCCCCAAACCTTTTCCCGAACCTGTTAACAAAGCAAAAACCCAGTCTACATTTGAAATTTCAAGAAACGAGATCTCATTTTCTTTATAAACAGGTTCTCGTTTCCCATTTGTCCATTGAAAATGGAATGGGATCCCCTTTAATAAACAGGATCCTGAGTTATTTTTGACCTTTTTTTATTTTACTATCAAAAAAGTACATCTTGGGTCTGAGAATTGTTTTGTATGGCTGATTGTACATATTCCCTATTTTCTATCAACTTTTGTCTTGTAGAAGCTCTTCAACTTGGGATTTTTTTCAATTTTGAAAGGAGGCATCATTGGGAGATTATTACAAAGGAGTTTTGTTGAATTGCTACTTTTTTTCAAAGGAGGAAGAGGAATTTTATTTAATTGCTACTTGTTTAAAGGAGGAAGTGAAATTTTGATTGCTACTTGTTTTCAAAGGAGGAAGAGGAATTTTGTTTATTTGCTACTTGTTTTAAGGAGGAAGATAAATTTTGTTGAATTGCTATTTGCTTTCAAAGGAAGATGAGAAATTTTGTTTAATTGCTACTTGTTTGAAGGAGGAAGAGAAATTTTGTTCAATTGCTACTTGTTTGAAGGAGGAAGAGGAATTTTGTTTAATTGCTATTTGTTTGAAGGAGGATGAGGAATTTTGTTCAATTGCTACTTGTTTGAAGGAGGAAGAGGAAATTTGTTCAATTGCTACTTGTTTGAAGGAGGAAGAGGAATTTTGTGAAAAATTGCTACTTGTTTGAAGGAGGAACAAAGAAGGAAGACTTTCAAGTTTTTGACATTCATTTGTATATACTTTAAAAAATTTCAATCATGGGATCACAATGGCGAAATAAGAGAAAAGATAGGAAGGCATTGACCCCTGAAGAAATTCAAGCAAAGAGAGAGAAGGAGGCAAAAAGACAAAGAGAAAGAAGAATGAGAATTCAATCAATGAATGATGTTGAAGCATCCAATTTCACAACTATTGAAGATAAAAACATTGAGGAGACCATGGATGTAGACAATGCAATTTTGCAAGAGGTGAATGTGGAAACTAATACGAATATACAAACTACTCCTGTTATGTCTTCAAATATCCCTTTCAATGTTATGGAGAATGTTTCAATAGGAACAAGTCTAGGTACGTCTTCAAATCCACCTTTGAACCTCATGGAAATGGTGTTTATTAGAGATTTTAAAAATGTTGGATATAACAATGTTGACATCGATAATATTTGTAGAGTTCAAGATTTGAGTCAAATTGTTGTTGAAAATGAAAATGAAAATCCTTTTATTGAAAATAAAAAAGAAAACCGTTTTATTGTTGAAAATGAAAATGAAAAATGTTTTGTTATTGAAAATGAAATGAAAATTCTTTTATTGAAAATGAAAATGAAAATTCTTTTATTGAACCTCGAAATGAAATTTTGTTGATAAGAATGAAAACAATTTTGAAGTTGAAAATGAAAATGAAAATGAATTTCTAGGAAGTGATGTTGAAAATGTATATTTTTTAAAAATTGAAAGTGATGTTTTGGATAATCTTCCTGGTAAGATTTCTTGGAGACAAATAAGAACACATGCTAATGGGTGAAAGCACAAACCTATGTCACACTTTCGGCCAAATGAAGTCATTCTACCCTGAGATTACTTTCGGCCGACCAGCTTTCGGTCGATAAAGTTTCGGCCGAATCCACGGGGTAGCCACATGGCGCCTACGTGGCTCGAAAATTTTTGAGCGAGTTACTTTCGGCCGAAACTTTATCAGCCGAAAAGATGTCAGCACAGCGCCCATCTGGATAGACCTGTTCGGTCGATTATATTTCGGTCGAAACCCTATCGACCGTAAGGGTATCGACCAAAAAGATGGCAATAAAATTGAAAAAAAAAACCAGGCCCACTATTTGGAACGCTTGGGCGAAAGGATTGAGGGCGAGAGCTTGTCGACCGAGGTCACCAGCAACAGCGACTATATTTTGCCAAGTTCCATTTGGGGCATTCACTGGATTGTTTGATTTGGCTTATCTCGTTTGTGTCTAGTTTTAGAAATTTGTTGGTTGTATTCTTGGTTAGGGTTTGATTGAAATGCAAAAATTAATTTTTGTGATGGATATTGGCCGAAAGGTAGTGAATGTTGTGATATTTGTGATAAAGTTTAAGGAAATATATAAAATTGGGTGAAATGTGTGTTTACTCCTCCAAATTTGAAGAGTTCAAACTTTTAGGCTCTCGTGCCTGTAAAACAAGAGAAACAGATAAGAATAGAGAAAAAAGGTTACTCGCAGAGAGAAAATAAAGATTTCTATTCCTAAAAACAGAGAACATTTTTGCCAGAGTAGACCACTGAACATTTCTGCCAACAGGGCTTAAATTTGATGGTCGTATGACCGTATTTAGAGGTTTTTTCCGTAAAAAACAATCAAAATTTTATGAAGATTGTATCAGATGAAAGGAGAGATTTTGGATTGACTGTCAAAATTTATATAGAATTATAATGATATATATATATATTTGATTTATATATAATTTTACTTACACTAAGGTATATCATAATGTTTTAAGGGCACCTTTGAATAGATAACCGTCATTAAAAAAATTGTTGAAAGGAAAGGTCGACCATCAAATTTAAGCCCTGTCTGCCAGAGTGATTGTTGAACAATAACTAGACCACTGATAATGAAAGAACCTGATTTGGAAGTTCCATTAACCTCTAAAGATACTCATCTCATTTTTGTGGATCTGATTCAACTTGAATCATCTGCCCTACCTGCAAAAAGTAATGTTGTATAGAAGTTAGTCTAATATGCTTTTATAGAAGAATAGAAAAGCTGTGATATTTAACTCATTATAAGTCAAATTTAGTTGCCAGCATCCATAGGCATACAGATTCATAAAATATATGTATTCAAGATTAGAAATTGTTGTTGCAATGCCCTTCCATATATTGTTTATGAGGTTCAAATAGGTCCTCTAGAAGAAAAAGCTATGCACAGTTCTTCTCCCTTTGTGGAATTTTACAGAACCTCTAGAGCAGTTATCATCCTTCATTGTCCTGATAGCCATTCTTACTTCATCCCTTGTGATGTTTTTTCTAAATCCATGGCTTCTTGGCTAGAATTTTTTCTTCCAACCACTATCTCACATGTTTTCTCATTCCTCTCTATACATTGGTTTACCAATCACTATATAAAACATTCTTTTAGAAATCAGATAAAGCTTTGCATTTTTTATCATAATATGTATATGCTTATTTCTTGATCTGTATTTTCATTTTTTATCTCCAAAGTGAAATCTGCTATTCCATGTGCATCTGTACTTTAAAGCTATCAATGGAGAGGACAAACTTTTCTGAGCATAGTGTGTGTCTCTATGTTTTTACACCACCTAAAATAAAAGCAGAGGTTAACTGTGAGATATTTATGTAAAAACGATGATACCTTTCTCCAGTATCATCACAACTAATTCATGGTGGGTATGCTTTGCTGAGAAGCTTATGATGGTGAATAGAAGACTTCTATCCAAGCATAGTGGAAGCCAAAGGCATAATACAACCCACCGAAATTTTTATCTAATATTAATAATATTCTTGTGGGGTTATGGTGAAGCCTGTTATGCAATCCAATGTAGAGAACTTCCATCAAATGTAACTTCAATGGTGGGTTCTTTCAGGTGGGAAAGTTGGGAAAATTAAAAATCAAAACGTCTTAAAAGCATCAAGTTTCCAAAATCTATAATAACATCTTTTCAATTGAAAAACACTTTTTTCTATGAATGGAAAATAGCATGTTTATAAGAATCCTTTTCTTCATTATGGTGAACTTATCTTCCAATTTTGAATGGCTGATATGATCCCTTGGCTATTATAGATTTTGGACTTTTGGAGTATCTGCCATGGAAAAATAGCAACTATGTTATGAAAAATAGCAACTACGTTATGTTCGTTTACAAATAGATGACTTTTCTCTCTCAAAGTTAAAAATAAAATGGTTGATTGCACGTTGCTTCAGCCTCATAGGTTCTCCAATTTTTTTTAGGTATTCCAACAATTTAATTTCAATGATATAAAAGGTGTCAACTTCATAAAATAGGAGTTCTGATTTCCTAGGTATTAGATTTAAGAGGATGTATTTGAGATGGGGTTAAAAGTTTCATTCACATATTTCTTAAAATTTTGCTATCACATATCATTCATATATAAGCTTATCAATATGAAATGATAGCTTTTACTATTTCACCACTTTAATTTCAATCATATAATAGACATCAACTTCATAGTTATTGTATAAGAAAATATGAGCTCCCATTTTTTATGTATGAGATTTAAGGGTATTTTAACAACTTTAATTTCAATCATATAAAATGTGTCAACTTCATAGAATACTGTAGCTCCTATTTTTTAGGTGTTAGATTTAAGGGTATTTCAACACTTCAATTTCAATCATATAAAATGTGTCAACTTCATAGAATACTATAGCTCCTATTTTTTAGGTATTAGATTTAAAGGTATTAGAATACTATAGCTCCTATTTTTCAATCATATAAAAGACGTCAACTTCATATTATTGTATAAGAAAATAGGAGCTCTGATTTTTAGGTATTAGATTTAAGGAGATGTATTTGAGATGGGGTCAAAAAATTTCATCACATACTTCCTAAAATTTTGCTATCACATATCATTCATATATAAGGTTATCAATATGAAATGACAACATTTACTATTTCAACAATTTAATTTCAATCATATAAAAGATATCAACTTTATAGAATATTATATATCAGCTTTTACTATTTCAATAGTTTAATTTCAATCATATAAAAGGCATCAACTTCATAGAATATTGTATAAGAAAATAGGAGCTCTATTTTTTAGGTATTTGTTGTGAAATCTCTTTATACACCTTAACTAACCTTAGCCAGTCCACTAGTATTTCATTTTCAAATCTCATGTCACTAGTATATCTAATTTTTCCAATTTGAAAGTACATTCTTAATCTTTATTTTGATGTATTTTGGTTGTACCACAAGTCAATTAGGATCCTAATCTTCCACCCAGGAGTGGTTTTCTAAACCTTAGCATGACCCAGACCAATGAGAATGATTTATATATTCTTATACATGTATGTATGTATGTGTGTATGTATGTATTATATATACATATGTGTACATGTGTGTATGTATGTATGTATATATATGTATGTACATGTATGTATATGTGTACATGCACATATATGTGTTTGTGCATATGCATACACATGTATTATATATACATATGTGTACATGCGTGTATGTATGTATGTATATGCATATATATATGTATGTACATGTATGTATATGTACATGCACATATATGTGTATGTGTGTATGCATGTACATGTATTATATATGTACATATGTGTACATGTGTGTATGTATACATATGTATGTACATGAATGTATATATGTGTATGTGTGTATGTGTGTATGTGTGTATGTATGTATGCATGTGTGTACATGTGTGTATGTATGTATGTATATGCATATATATATATATACCTTCTGAACAACTTCGAGATCCTTTTGAAGAGCACGAGGATTAGTTGAAAAAAAAAAACGACCTTCCCCATCGGGAAGGTCGTTTTTTTTTATAAGTAAGAAGGAAGATTTGAAAAATAAATTATTTTCCCCCTCTATCCGGAAGTTTGGGGGGTTCTCGGAAGAAAATAGCGAAAAAAATTATCCCTAAGGTCGACACCAAAAGGAATGTATAAACCAATGCTTCCATAGATTCGATCGTATATATATATATATGTACATGTATGTATGTCTATGCATATATATATATATATATATATATATATATGTATGTGTGTATGTATGTATGCATGTATGTACATGTATTATATGTACATATGTGTACATGTGTGTATGTATGCATGTATATGCATATATATATGTATGTACATGTATACATATGTACATGCATATATATGTGTATGTGTGTATGTATGTATGTATTATATATATGTGTATGTGTATGTGTGTATGTATGTATGTACTTGAGTATATACATGTGTACATACACACATACACATATATATACATGTACATGCACACATACACATACATATATAATACATGTACATACATACACACATACACATATATATCATGTGCATGTACATATATATATGTATACATATACATACATACATACACACATACACACACACACACACACACAAATATATATATATATATATACATGCACGTACACACATGCACTCCCACATACATACATGTGTACATACAGATATATGCACATGTATCTATATGTTTATATTTTATTCCTAAGGAATTTATTTCAAAGAATTTTAACTTTATTACTTTAATATGTTTTAAGTTAGATCAAAAATTAAGGAAATGTTAACCTTTTTATAATTTCTAGTGTTTGATTTAAAAAATAATTGATTACAAAGAAAGGCTAGATCATATGTGACCAATTGTAATGAAGAGTATTTTTTTATTTTGATCAAAATTTTAGTATAGAGTGGTTGAAAGGATAAATATTTTTTTTCCATATTTACTCTTGGTTGAATATTACATGCATGTCTATGATTTAATAGGTTCACATAGCTCGATAGATATAAAGTTTGAACTAGATCTCATTAGATACATTTAAATTCAAAAATGTTTTCTAGTTTTGAAACTTGAAAATTTTACCTTTAATTTAAATATATATTTTTTTAGTTTTGAAAAAAATTCAATTTAAATTTGTTTAGTTCATTATGTAATTTTGTTTTAATGATATGCAGATCTCTATCTATTTATATATATCATGGCCGATGAGGGATCTCATCATTCCCCTCGTTCTGAGCGAGAAGCTCAAACTAGATCAAATATATTTCAGGATAGTATTGCTAGATTGGACAATGCTCTAAAATGTTTAGAGCAAACAATTCACAACTCCCCCAATTTGGCTAATCGAGATAGATTAGTCACTATTAGACAAGAGATTATTAAGATGATTGAGACAATTCGATCATACAATCCTTATGATGAAATCAGCATTGAACAGTTTTATTTTTCTCTTGCTAGGAGTGTTACTGGCACAGTGAAACATAGAGAAGTTGCCAAATTAGTTTCAGGTGAAAATGTGTTATCCATGTTCCCATTTTATAGAGGAAAAAATAAAATTAGAGGATATGTGGTTACGAGGTGTGAAGATCCTCTTGTTGCGCCATTCATATACCCTAGATGGTTGGCAGCACATCATAGATGGCCTCACAATGATGAGCTGCCATTGTATTTTGTCAAACAGTTATATGCAGAATTTCATTTACATATAGAGGTGGACTACACATCTTATCCTAAGCATGCTGGCCAAGGTAAAGGCCGTTTTTCTGACAAACCACAGTTTAGACCTTCAAATTTGCCACCGCCTGTGGACAAGAGGGCATTAGTTGGCCCAAACCTTTTGGTTTTACCAAAACGTTTTGAATTGGCAGCAGCAGGGGAGGCAGCAACAAGGTCCACTCAGAGTCAGATTTTTGAAAACATTGCCTCTATTACGACACAGATTGATCAGATTTCATCTGATCGAGTTGGTAGATATTTATTACGCCCACGGATCAACCTTCCTCCCACTGAGGCTACATTTGCATCGTATGATCCATTTATTAGTGCAGATCTACCTACTCTTGTAGATGTCGAGCATATGACCCACACGACTCTGCGTAATACGTGTAGACTCTCAATTTTGGATTTACTAGCAGCATATTAGGTTATCAGTGAGGACCATGGGATTGCTCTTGACAGGGTACCAGACTTTATTAGACAACGATATCCTCATACACATATGAGCCACAGGGTGGCAAATGCAGCTCAGGATATTCCACATCAGCCTACAGAATCCCATGCACATCATGTTGATCCTTTAGCTTGATCCTTTAGCTTGTCCAGGTGGTCGTCAGGATGTTATAGGTCACGTTGAGGCTACTGCAACACCTGATCCTGTTCATGGGACATATAGTCAACTTCTTTTTGCTACTGATACTGTACATGCTACAGAGCCCCCTACGATGTCTTTACATTCTTGTGATCTTAGTGACATTGGTAGAGCCATCAAGTAGGCACAACAGGTACTTTCAATTTATAATTTAAATACATGTATATATTTTTAAAATTGTGTTCTAAAAATTTATGTAATGCATTTTAAAAACTTCTAGGGGTTTAACTCTTGATTGAAATTGTGTACTTGAAAATTTTAAGCAGTATGGTGATTTCCCAGACTTTGGAAATTTGGAGCATGATGGCGATCCCATGCAGTATGCAGATGAGGTACATTTAAATTTAATTTTAAAAAACTAATTACTTGATGTTTAAGTTTGAACATATTGAACTCAAGTACATTGTAAAATTTTTAGATAATTTTACATATATATGTGTACTTGAACACATGCAAGGGTTGGGACGAGGCTTAGGACACAGATCGGGAGATATTAGATTGGGACATGGATCCACACATCTTGGATCAGCAGAGCGATCGGTCCATGGATCGAGGGAGAGGTCGAGGGAGAGATCGAGCCATGTATCGAGGGAGAGGTCGAGGGAGAGATCGAGCCATAGATCTGATGATTCTATTCATACCAGACATCCCTCTCTTTGAGATTTGTTTTATAGTATTACATGTTTGAGATCATTTTATTTCATGTTGGAGACACTTTTTATGATTTATGTATTGAACATTTGGACGTGTTACATACTTATGTTTATGGTACACATATATATACTTGTTATAATTTACATGTCACATTCATACAATTATGTTTTATGGTTTGAATCTTAGAGGTTTGTTATATACGTGCATTATTATGGTTTGATGAACTCACTTACATTACATCTATAAATACATCGTGCATTAAATTAGTTTATGGTTTTATTTATTTAGCAAGGAACAAGTACCTTTATTTAAATTTAAATTATGGTAACTTGTTCAAATGCACTTGTTGTACATATAGATAACTTTACATTGTGAAATCAAAATGTTGGACTCCACTATCTAATGGTTGCTATTTGTAAATTTAAAAAGATGGACATGTACATGTAATTAATTTAAATAAATAGTTCAAATGAATTTGTCTTTAATAAATAGGTCAAGAAATAGAAAAAATTGAATGCAAATATGCTTGAGATTAATGCTATACATTTTAAAGTAGAACATAAAAATGCAATTGGAAATAGATGATAGTTAGATTGAATTCTTTAAAGCTCTAAATGTTCATTTTTAAAGTTAGTAAAAGTTAAATACATTTAAATTGTGCATATATCATGCTCTACATTAACCTAATTTCTAATTCCATATAATCTAATACACATGTTCATTTGAATGTGTATGCAAAGAATTCTTGAACTAGATGATGAGCTATACTTGTGTCAAGTTGAATGTAAATGAAATCAAATTTCTAGTTTTGAAAGTTTAAGAATTCCATGTGGAACATTTATATATATGTAATTAGAAATTGATATATATATTTAAATCTTGAAAGACATGCACATTTAATATTAAATTAAAAATTGATGACAATTCTATATAAATTAAAAATTGATCAAGTAGATCTAGATCTTCTTGGATGACAATTCTATATATAAATTAAAAATTGATCAATCCATATTTAATTGTACTGGAAAGATGGACCAAATTACATACATGGTCTCAATCTATACATGGTAAACAAGCTAAATTGATGCCAAAATGTAGCTATCTCAAGCACCCCAAACACCATCACTATGATTCACTACAATGTTCATATATTCCAATGCACCTTAAGGTGAACAAGAAAGGCCAAACCAAGAGAACCTGGATACAATCTAACATTAACAAAATGGATAAATAATTTAGTTCTATACTTAAAAGATAGGAGCTAATATTCTTAAGCAAATTTGGATTTTAAAGATGAAATCAAATTATAAGGTCAAGTGATTTTTTATTAGGAGATTGGATTTGAAATGGATGATAGTCTAGATTAAGGATAAGGTCCCTAGATGTTGAAAACTTTGGGTGATGACGAAAGGACAATATGATGTATGGACTAGATTGAGACCAAGTAACCAAATTTTGATGTTTAAGTGATGCTTTTTTATTATTAAGGATGGAGAATGGATGTACAGTTGAGATGGATCTAGATGGATAATTTTTAAATGATTCTAGGATGAGGGATGCTTACCTGATGAAAATTTAATAAAATTAGGATGTGATGATTAGGATACATGAAAATCCAAATGATCATTTAAAATTATTGAATGTCATGCATTAGTAATGTATAAAAAATAAAGAAAACTAGAGACAACATTTATGTCTAGATTCTTCACCACTCAAACACCAAATCAACTAGATAATTTTATACAAGTTTGTGGAGTTGAATGTTCAAATGAAATGAAAGATTTGAATGTGAACTTAAGAATTCCACGGAACATAAATAAATTTAAATGCAAAATTGGAACATAGACTAGGTTTTGTACATATTGTTGCATGTATATATATATTCAATCTAGCTCATGTATATAGGTGGAGTTGAACAAATATTTAAATTCAAAGATTTGAAAGTGAAAGTTTAACAATTCCATGTGTCAAACATAAAAATTTACAATCAAGGAATCTAGAGAGATGATATAAAGGAATTTCTAGAGATTCTCAAGAGTGAAAGTTTAAAAGAATGAACCATGTCCAACATGTAAAAATGCAATTCAGAAATTTAGATGATTTAAAGGAATTTAGGCAAAATGTAAATTAAAACATTTTTAAAGTCACTGGGTTTTGTATCAAGCATATACATGATCTAACATACATGTCACATTCTAAAAAAAAAACCCATTCTAAATCATGTCTCATGTCCAATCAATACAAATATATAAATTATCTAGATTTGGAGTCATAAATGTGTACACATGTATCCAAAAAACAACTTAAAGCTCCTGGTACATAAAATCTGGATCCTCTCTATCTTTAATTATCTCTAAAATCTTCTCATGATCTTCAATAGGCAACCTCCACTTTTGTTTGGCACGTCCTCTTTTAGGTAAAGTTTCTAAATTTATTTTTGTTGCCAAAACTAAGTGACTGTAATGTAGAACCTTTTGTCCTGGCCTATAATCAACAAATATAATACCATTTTTATCTATCTTTATTTGTTGATAATATGTGCCTTCAATAACGACTGATCCAATGGGATACTCTTGTCCATCACCATCTGTCATCGATTCGACCAATTTGCTTTTTGGTTGTGTACATCTTAGTAGATAGTAATCTACACCTTCCGCATTTTCAGGATCTGCAACTACAACGAAAATATCTCCTGTACACACACCACATATTTACATATTTAAGTAAATTATACATTTAAAAGTTGTAAAAATTTATATTTTATATTTGAAACTTACTTAAACATAGATATATATATATATATATAAATTTAAATCTTGATTTTAACTAAATTAATCAATTTGGACATACCTATAACAACTAAATCAGATACACGTTCGTAATCAGCTGAATATAGTGGATCATAGACATCAACATTGTCATCTTCAACAAAAGGAGGCATTGATATTAATTGTTTCATTTCCCATTGTGAAACATACCCATCTCTAATATTCTCACATTGATCAATATTTGCATTGTCCTCAATGCAATCAATACAAAAACATGATTTTTCTCTCACATTCATTGCATAAGGCCTACTACTCCCCGTTGTCATGATTTGATGTAGATTTCTAATACCATGAATTGCTTGACAATTATAAGGATTTGATCGATCAATATCTGTTTAAATTCAAACTTGAAAATTCAATTTGAAATCATGTATGTACTTGAACTTTGAAATTCAAATTTTTAACAAATTTTGACTAGACATACATACCTGTAACTTCCCAAAAATACCGTGTGTTGTATGTTGAGTCGCGAGCAGAAAAATGACTTTTGCACCATTCAACAATTTCGTTTGCATTCCGTATGGCATTACCTACAAGTTACACACAAGTTGGCACAATTTGTCACCTATTACTTTCAAAGAACTTAAAAGAATTTAATTTAGTTAAATTAAATAAATATATATATATATATATATATATCTAATCTTTTAAAAAGTATGAAGCTAAATTGGACATACCAGCAAGTTCATGTTGACGAAGTGCACGCTTCACACATGCTCCTGCTCCATCATGCTCTCCTTTTCCATGTCCACTCTGATAAAAATTCCACAAAAATTTGGTGTTGCGTCTAGCATGTTGACTGCTTAACCAAACAAAGGCTTTTGCAAACTTAAATTGTCCTGTGAAGTTACAAATAATTAAACACTTGAAAACCAAATTATCTTCAAAAAACAATTTAAGTCTCAAAGTTTTAAAAGTAAATATAAATTAATTAAAAATAATTTAGAAACCAATGTACTTACCAGCACATCCATCAGACCATATCCAGTGTTCTTGATTTATGCTACGTCATCTTAGGTCTTCAAAAAATATTTTGAAACAATGAGCTACATAGCTTCTATCATGATTCGTATCATCACTGATATAAAAGTGAACCTCTTTGATGATAATTCTATCATCTTTGCTACTTTGTATTCCATCGACCGCTAACTCTGCATGCCTGTAGAAAACTTGCACGAAGATTGCAACTTGCTTTGAATGATAATATTGACTTTGAATCTCAGTTTGAGGACTAAATGTATAGTTCTCAGAGAAATCTACAATAGAGAGAATACAACCTAGTGGAAAACAATTCTTTGAATAACGAAATTGCTTAGATTGCCATCTTGCACCATGACAATGTTGGATATGTGGATATATGATATTGCGAAATTTACTCATGAATTCATTGTAAGGCAATCCACTCTCTTTGAGAACAATTTTTTTGGCCTCAACTCCTGACTTCGTTAAGTATGTCTCATATTCAAATCTCTTCCAAGTAACTTGCATTTCATTATTGTCAACATGTAAAAGATTCTTCAAATCTCCACAATCATTACATACATTTTTTATACACTGAATGTTGAATTCATCCGAATTTTCTGATTTTTCACATAGAAGAGACTTCACAAATTGTGTTGTGCTTCCAGGGATGGCTAAATTTTGATCAATTGTTGCCATAACTTTTTCTATATGATTGTAGGTGTAGATCAAATTCAACATGATTTTGACAACAAGTTTCATGTACTTTATTTATACGTACAAATGATGGTCGCAGTGTTTCAAACATCCTTTGACAAATCTTCACATTTAAAAATTCTTGTTTAAATGCTTCAAAAAGTTCACTTTGTGTTGTATCTATAAAATGTTTTGGATGAGAAATTTTTGTACCATCATCACCTATTATTTGTATAGTATCCCTTCTATTGGAAGAAACACGAGAGTGGGTGGTCCAATATTCAACAACTTGTTTCTTTACATCTTCTGAAATTCTATCTTTTCGAGGAACCCTACAAATATTTACCCAATTTTTCTCAATTTTTCCATCTATTTCATCTCTCTTTTCAATATATCTTTGAACAGTTCTCCTAGAAACATTTAGTAATTCAGAAATTGCTTGAACTTGTCTTCTATATGATAATTTCTTACTAGAAATTACAGTCATCAACGCTCTACGTGCAACACTTAAATCACTAGACCGACTCTTCTTTTCAATACATTCTAATGCTTCTTGCAGGTTTTCAACAATTGTTTGTTTTAAATCTGATGACTTTTTCCTATTATCAACCCCTAACAACTCCAAAACAGGGGTCATTTCTTTTCGTCTAAATAACTTTGCAATTAATTGTGCTCTTCCAATTAGAGATTTCTCTTCAAAAAATTCATCCCATATTTTTTTAGAGTGTAATTTTAATGTGCTTTCAGATAACATATCTTCAGATGAAATATTATTGAAAAGAGAATCTTCATCCATCTCCATCAAATTTTCCATACCATAGTCCAAAACATTTATATTAGTACTAGGTTCAGTTTGTTCTTGTACCTGTACGTCACCTTGATCATCAATATTTTCCATGGGTTGTTGTTCAGTAGATGTTCCTTCATCCGCTTTTCTCTTTCTTTGTCTTACTCGTGTTCGTTCATACTTCCTCGATCTAGCCCTTGGATTTGCCATCACAAATTACACTCAAATTTGAATGATTGCCTACATAGAAATTTGTACACACATAAGCTTTCCATGAAACATGTACATGTAATATAGCATAAATATTTTAAAAAGCTTGTAACTAGATGCAAAACATAAACATAAAATATTTAAACAAAAGTTTTTAATAAACATAAACATGCAAAACATAAAATATTTTTAATTGAATAATGAATATATTTCTACACATATTTCTTTGATGTTAATATTTTAATAAAAAAAAAGTGAAAACAAACTTCAAATGCATTTTCAATAAAAAACATAATCAATTAAATAAATTAAAGATCAATACACCTTAAAAATATCTCTCCTCTTCTCCAAATGCCTTTTTTTTTGTCGAAATACGTCTTGTAAATTTTAGAAATGATAAACCTTCCAAAATGTTGAAATAAATCTTCTTTAATCGAAAATAGTCGAGAAAATTTTGAAATATTTGTTATTTTTGAATTTTTTGAATTTGATAAATTTGAAAGAAAATAACTTTATTTTATTTCATTCGTTTTCGGCCGAGTAATTATCGGCCGATAAAGTTCCGATCAATTAATTTTCGGCCGATTCATTACCGGTCGATAGGGTTTCAGTCGAAACTTGATCGGCCGAAAACATGTCGGCCGAAAACATCTAGTTGGCATCCTACATGGCAGCTTACTCATCATTTTTCAGAATTTTCTGAAACATTCATTTTTGGCAGAGTATTTCTCTAGTCAGATTGATTTTTTTGCAAAAAATAAAAATACCCTTTTGTAGAGCTTGAAGTGTAGAATCCAAATATAGAATTTTTATAATATTTTGATTAGTTTTGATATCTTTTATTTTTAAAATAATGCAAGTAGGTTTTAAAAATAAAAAAAGAGGCTGATTTGATATTAAAAAAATGATAGTAAAGTTTATTAAAATGTTTTAAATGTTATATGAGGCATAAGAGGAGAGAGTCTACTTCAAAAGGGTATATTTTTTTTTTGAAAATGATTGAAAAAATTGAAATTAGTTGACGGCCCGTGAAAACTTTCAAATTCTGACATGTTGACTTTAAAATGTTATTACGAGAAAAATATACATCAAAATGTGATTTTTTTTTTCCATGCACAGGATATTGAAATTACCTATTTGGAAAAAAAAAAAAAAAGAGAGAAATGAAGTTTTTTTCATTTTATTTCTTGACGGCCCGTGAAGTCACTCTTTTATGAAATTTTCAGCATTCCAAAATTTGTCCTTAAATTGATAAAAACATAATAATTTTTTTTTTTTTTAATTTTAAAAATTACAGGAATAAACTACACCAAAAGTTCTACATTTTATTAGTTTACACTATTTTGAAATTCAAAACATAAAGACCACTTTTATGTGGTCGAAGTTCAAAATTTGTTTTGCTGTTGGCCGATTCCTTTATAAAGTGTGACACAGGTTTGTGCTTTTACCCTAATAGACAACATGCCAATAGATTATACAAACATTTTTTTATTATAAAAAACTTTTTGTTCAATGCCAACTAATGATGCAACTGATGAGAATGTTGAAAATGGGAAAAGTAATGAAAAAGTTAGGTATTTTTATTAAACAAAGAAGAAAAGATCAATCAGTAAAACATGATATGTCTACTATTGCTAGTGCCATTCAGTCTATTGGAAAAAAATAGTGGATCTAAAGATAAGAATGCAACAAGAAGAGCTATAACAACTGCTATAGTTAATAAAACAATTTTGAATAAATGAATGGTAAGCAATATTAGTGAAGTTTTAAAAATATATCCTAAAACATTGCTAAGAGTGGCAAAAAGAAGAGAAAGTATAGGAAATGATCCAACCAACCAATGTTGGAGTTTTAATGGTCGACTCCCGAGGTTTGACATGAAATTGAATGTTGAAATTAAATCTTTGATTAAAAATATTGGCATGATAATACTAGGGTATCATCTAATGCTAGAGATGTTTTAAAATTAAGAGTGGGGTCCAAAGTTCACAATCCTCATCCAAAACACCTATTAGATACAACACAAACTAAATTTTATAAAAAATTTTGTGGTGATTTAGTGTTACCTGGTGATATTAAAATAAGCCAAAGATATTTTGAAAAATGCAAGCCTTGGTATGTAAAAATTAATAAGCAACACATATCTTGTTGTTGTAAAACGCATGTTCAATTTTGTTATTTTTATGATGTTTTTCGATATATACATTGTACTTTGCATACTGACATGATTATGCAGGAATGTGGTATTAATATGCCGCATGAAAAAATAAGGGAGTTTATATCAAGTTTGTTTTGTGAAAGATCTAATGGAAAATTATTTTATTTAAGTTCTTGTATTTCTGGACAATGCACTAGTTGTGGAAATCTTTCATTCTTAAGAGTTTGTATGTGCATGAAAGTGTTGATAACGATTTTGGAAAACAATTAGTAGATGTTAAAAGATTTAAGAATGTTGACTATTCTCTAAAAGATGGAAAAATTGGAAAGCATTGTGATTTAGTTACATAAAAAGTTAGTGTACATGCATTCATATTAGAATTTAAGAATAAGATTGTACCAAAATATGTCATGCACTCTCAACATGCTTGATGACTTGGTGGCCAATTTTGCGCATGTAGAAACACATTTCCAGTTGGTAGTATACTATCAGTGGTTGATTTTACGAAAAACTATACTCTAGCTTTGCAAGAGGAAATTCAATCACAGTATTATAATTCAGTGCAAGTGGCTATGTTTGTTCATATTGTTATAGACATGCAGATGATAGCACAGAGGATGATAGAAAAGTGTTGAGGGAGTATCATTTCTATTTGAGTGACAACCGGTTACACTCATTAGAGTTTGTTCAATACCATTTCAATATATTTTATAGAAATTTAAGAGAAAGAAATCAAGATGACAAAACACCTCATATGGTCAGATAATTGTACGAGACAGTTCAAGAATGCTCGAATGTTTCATTGGTTAAGTAGGGTTCACAAGGAGCTCAATTTCCAACATATGTGGAGTTTTCTTGAAGCTAGGCATGGTAAAGGAGAACATGATGGAGTTGGTGCATGTGTTAAAAGAATTCTTGCTAGAGAACAATTGAAATTTGAGGATGCAGTAAAGTTTAAAGATGCATGTGGGATTGTGGATTGGTGCAATACAAGATTATCTACACCTGGTTTGAGCGAGTACTCTACAGTTGGTCGATTCTTTTGGTTGGTTGAAGAAGAGAGCATTCTACCTAGACTTGATTGTGAGACAATCAGTGAATCTACTAAATGACATTCGTTTAAGAGTTTGAATGCAAGCAAATGGACTATCTAGACAAGGGAGCTTGCATGTTTTTGTCAATTTTATATCTCAGGAGATTGGGAAGCATGTGAAAATACGAAATGGGTTGAAGAGTGGAAGCAAAGATCGTTGACACCTGCACAAGCACACAATCAATATGAAACAACAATTGAAGACAATGATCAAGTGTTTTCATTAGAAGACTATGACTGTGTTTCAGACCCTGTACAAGAAGGTAATTTAATTCATTTTATTTCACTTTATTACTATTTTGTAATACTAAATTATTTATTTATCTACATATGAATGGATGTATGTAGATTGGTCAAATTATATGGACACGCGCAAGTTATTAAAACAATTTTTTTTTTGCAAGACATGTCATTTTTGCACCTGATGGGAATGAAGAGGAAAAAAAATATTGGTTGGCTTGTTGCGTGGAGACTAAACATAAGTTAATAGAACCTCGAGAAGATGATGATGGCTATCATTATCCAACAAGTATGGTGATCCCCTTAAGACATCCCCTTAAGAAAATTTTGATAACAATTTTTTGATCCCTTTAAGCAAATTTTAGAACTTCTTTTATCCCCTTAAGAAAATTTTGAAAACTTCTTTGATGATGGCTATCATGTTATCCAATAGGATCGGTGGTGGTTGTTGGCACTTGGCTACGAAAATACCTAATAAGGAAGAATGGTCTGCCTGCATTCAAAGATTATGAAACACTTAAAAAGATTATACACTACTCACATTTGGTGGTGGCAACAAATATAAAACTAGATCGGTATCGTGGAAGACCTACAAATAAAGAGTTATGGGAAATTTCTATGGAAAAGCATGAGACAATCATAGATGCATTGCAAAAAAGAGAGGATGTAGATGGTACAATGGAATAAGTAAATATAGGTAAATATAGTTTTAGTTTTATATTGTCCTTTTAAATAGATTAAATACATGTTTTGATATTGCTCAAGTGTGTTATTAGTTGAAATTGATTTAAATTGGCCTTTTATATCCTTAAGCCACCATCACAAATTCATCACATACTTTGAGACAAAAAAGAGAGTCCATGCAGATTCAACCTAGACAACATGGAATACTAGGTAAAAATAGGTAATTATTAGTTAAATTATATTTAAATACATGTTTTGATTATATTGATATTGCTTGTACATTAATAGTTAACATTGATTTATTATCTCTTTTTGTATCCTTAAGCCATCATCACATTGATCTCCTACTTTGAAACAAAAAGGAGAGGATGTAGATTCAACCTACACACATGTGTGGAATACTTTAAAATATAGGTACTTGAGTTGTGTACATATAGATAGTTTTATATAAATTAAAATATGTATGTTTTGATGATTTCATTGATATTGTTTGTACCATTTTGATATCAGGTGGCATGAAGACCTACTACATTCTAGGCACAAGTTTCAAATGTTCTTGAGATGGCATAGCCAAATTTTGTAAACATTGTTTTGAGTTGACATATATGTACATACATACTTACACAATTAAACATTTTGTACAAATTTGTGTACATGTACATACACAATTATACTCTATACTTTTATGTATCAAAATCAATATTCTATATATTTTGTTTGTTAAATGTGCATGTTTTCCTACTTTGAAACTTTAAATTTGATTGTATAATCACTAAATATCATGTATATTATTGTTAAATGAATTATATCAATTGTGATTAAATATGAGACATGTACTTTGAAGTATTTCATCCCCTTAAAACGTCCTATTAGGAAATACCCTAAATATTATACTTAATTATATCATTTGTTATGATAAGTCACCCTACTTTGAAACTTTAAATCTGATTGTGTAATCACTAAACAACATGTATATTACTATTAAATTTGGTTGCCTTGAGCAAATTCACCAAATTTTGACAACTTCTTTGATCCCCTTAAGACGTATTAGGACACCTTAAGACACCTCCTTAAGACATCATATTAGGACATATCCTAAATATTATACTTAATTATATCATTTGTTATGATGAGTCACCCTAAAGTCTAATACTTGCTTATATCACTTAATATTTATACTTAATTATACTCTTTTTTGATCCCCTTAAGACGTCGTATTAGGACCCATTAAGACATCCTATTAGGACCCCTTAAGACATCCTATTATGACATGAATTAAATAAACATTGACACTATTTAAATTGTATAGAATGTGATTATTATGATGAGTCATCCTAAATTCTAAGTTAATTATATCAATTGCAATTAAATATGAGACATGTACTTTGAAGAATTTCATCCCCTTAAGACGTCCATAGGTGAAGATGTTTGCTATTATTCGATTTGTATTTTGAAATCATTTGGTTTAGGATGATGCCAATTACATGGAAACTTGTAGATTAACTTAGTTGTCTCTTTTGATAGAGGATGTGACTCCCATTCCAACACATAGTACCAGAAGAAAGGGTGGACGTAGATGAAGAAGGCTGTAGTATTTTTGTTGGATGCTATTTTTTATTTTGACAGCTTATAAATTAGTTTTTTTTGTGGAACATGAGGTCAAGTGGACTTTTGTGTTCTTAAGTTTTCTCTAGCACTTTGCATGATTTGTAAATACGGGAGTACATGATTTAATTTCAAAACTTTAGCCTATTTTTGGATAATTAAGTTGTATGATTGTTCTTTAATTTTATGTTGTAAAAGAACTAGGAAATATGGTGTATACTTATAGAACAGTTTTTTTGGAAAAACTTGCTGCATTTTGATTGGTATTTATGTTTAGTTTATAGAATTTATAAATGCTTTTGTTCTCTAATCTTGTATGGTATTGTTTATTTCTTAAAATTTCACCCTTTGTGGTATATAAATGGGTTGCTTTTGTTTGTATATTATGATTTATTTTCTTATTTTATTAGATAACTATGTATTAGGACCCCTTAAGACATCCTATTAGGACATGAATCGAATAAGTGAACATTGACTAATTATCACTAATTGTTGAATGTATATCATGTATGGATCACTAATTTTGTAGAGTACAAATATTGAAATGTCCTATTAATTTCAACTTTAATTTCATATTTGTATTTAAAATTAAACAATAATAAAGTCCATCATTTACAATATATTAATTCCATGAAACCAATATATATTAAGTTCATCAGAGTACAACCCATGAAATAAAGTCCATGAAACAAAATATTAAGTCCATGTAATAATCAAATACAACCCATGAAATCATTTCTAACTCATATCGTCTCTATAATCAAGAGACCTCTTCACACCATGCATACTACACGGATGACTTGAACCACTATGTACAAGGGAAAGATGAAATCAGATGTAAGACGATTAAAAATGATTTAATGATAATTTAATTTATAATTCATCATAAAATTAAATTACCATGGTATATGGCTCTGGATTCTCTAGTGCACCTAGACCAACCTCTAAATGCTCTGAATCAATCTACATATACAAGAGAAAGAAAGTTGAAATTAGATGAAAGTCTACAATTAAAAATGATTTAATTCAATTTAATTTATAATTTTATCATATTTAAATTGTATCGTAAGAGGTTGTGCACCCTCTATTCCAGGACCTGTTTGTACATGCTCAGCTACAAGATGTGTCTCATGCTATAAAAGAAAAAGAATTTAACATGTCTGAGCTCATATATATATATATTCAATTTTAAATTTAATTAAAGTTATTCACAATGTATAATTTGTAATTGACTTTAAATATAATAAAAAATTTAAATTACCATGATATCTAGTTGTTATGCATGTCCTCCTTGAGGTGTAACTATGATTGATTCAGGGAAAAAAGTGGCAGTAACAAATTCCTATAAGGTCAAATTTAAAGCATGTATACTTGAATTAGGTTAAAATATATATTCAAGTTTGCACATTTTGTGTAGAAACTTTTTTAAACAACCTAAAATTTAGATGCCTCATGAGTAGCCGCCACATCTAATGTTTGTCTAATCCCCATTCTCATTGTCATGTCAACCTAGACATACATATAGACATTTAGTTCACTTATAATATTTACAAGTGTACATGCACATTTGATATATATTGAATTCAAAATTTTCATAATTGTAAAGTTATAATAATGTAAGTTAAATAATTTACAATATAAATGTACCTGCCCCTAATCCAAGACGCGCAATAGTGGATGAGCACTCAAAAACCCCTTAGGTAGAATCGATGTGGAAGTCGATTGAGTCCCCTGAACCAACATAAATATTTAGAACATATGTTCATGATTGAATTATAAATTAAAAAGACAAGTTAAAAAATTATTTCATATATAATTTAAAAAATTGAAATAAAAATACCCCATGAGGGTTGTCGACTTCGACTGGTGTCGACATATATACTCGAGGTGCAGATGATTGCCCTATTGTTAGTGTCATCTACACCAAACAGTTTGATTGTTAAAATGTATTGCAATTTTTTTTGATATATATGTTCATTAAAATTATTATAAATTCAACATGTAGATGCATATTTATACTTGTGTCGCACTGTCCTCAGGGTGATGCTCTGCAATAAGAAATTATGTGAATGAACTGAGGTGAGCAGATGATCCACCAGAATCTCCACGTCAACCTGAACTAGGTGTGGCCTAATCAGGTCCATAGCATAGCTGATGGAAACTAGTGCATACATGTGGTGTCAACACTCGTGGAGTGGTTCTAGGACTAACTCCATAAAACACTCCTCCATCATCGTGGTCTCTAGGCTCCCTAGTTGCTATCACAAAAGCATGTTGATCAAGGTCTCCTGCGAGCATACTCAGGGATCCTAATGTGGATATCACCGCACATTGATGCACAGTGCGGGAATGGCAGGACCAAGAGGAGAAACAAGGGGTTGCACATGGATGGGGCATTGGAGATCAACCCTTTCCCATAACCTTTGTTGTGGCATGCCGCCACCAACACCCTAAAATGATTTAAAATCAAAATAATTGGGCTTTTTCCCTAGAAAAAACTCTACATATAGTTTCCTCAAAAAATATAATGGGACCTCCAAATTAGTGTGTGGTGGATTGTCAAATACCATCCACCATCTATCCCAAAAATGTGCACTCATTTATGGATGTATACACCACCTCATGGATATTCTATCTATTTAGTTGTAGGAATGGGCCGGTGAGTATTAAGGTTGATAAAATAAGGTGCTAGATGGGATTTTGTTATTTTTAGGTCTAAAATTTGTTTATATGAGTGACCATTTGCATAAAATTGTCTCATCTCCTCTCTATCTCGTCGATGCCTATCTAAGTCAGAATCAATAGACCTAATGGCATCGACAACATTTTGCATTGTAAATGCAAAATGTCTCACATGTGGTGCAAACAATTCCTCATTTTGCATAGCATTGATTTGGTTTTGAAAGGATGCCACATTTTCATTGATATGTACTCGCAAGTGAGCCTCATCTGATCCAACAGGTGGTGGAAGTGGGATATGAGGTGGAGGGGGTGGAGGGGGAGATGGAGGGAGTGGAGGTGGAGGTTGTTGAGGTGGTGGATTAATGATATCATCAATGTCAAATTGATCCATGATATCTATATAAGTGTTCACCTACATTAAATTATACAAAATTAACATACAAACTTACAAAATTACAAGAAATAGTTAAATTTTAAATGTACATGCAAATTTGTTTAAATAGGATGTGCATACATACACATACACATACATACATACAAATTTCAAAATTTAAGATGTACATACATTTAAAATAAAAAATACGATGCATAATGCATGCATACATCATTCAACTAAACTATGTGTACATACAAATTTCAAAATTTAAGATCTAGAACTATGTAATTTTAATACATGTACATACTAAAAAATAAACTTGAAACATTCACAAAAAGCTCATTTATGTCTAACGCATATAAATTACATTTTTCCAACAAGAGAAATTATGATAGTCTAGTCATAAAATATACTATTATAGATTCATCATTATAAGTTATTATATTCATAAATTCAACACTAAAAAATATCCATCCAACCAAATTCATAAATTCAACACTAAAAATATCCATCCAACCAAATTCATCACTAAAAATATTCATCCAACCAAATTCACAAATTCATCACAAAAAATATCCATGCAACCAAATTCATAAATTCATAACTATAAGATCATTGTCTTAATTTATAAAGTGTTGCAGCTCTCTACTACATCTCTTCATTTCGTTGTGTTTTCCTTTTCAAAATCGAATTTTCTCCTCTCCTCTAGCCATCGTCGATGCTCATCTAAGACCCCATCCATAGACCTAATAGCATCAACAACATTTTGCATCGTAGATGCAAATCACCTCAAAGGTGGTGCGATACATTCTTCATTCTGAATAACGTTGATTTGATCCTAAATGGATCTAACATTGGCATCGATCCACGCTTGCAAGCGAGCACCATCAGTTTCAGGTGGTGGAGGTGGGGGGTTATGAGGCAGAGTGGGTGGAGGTGGAGGTGGAGGTGTTGGAGATGGAGAGTGTGAAGGTGGATTATGGATATTATTGAATTGATCCATGATCTCTAAGATATAAGTGAACTTGCATTAGATTTGTAATTTCAAAATGTAAGATACATGTTTAGGAAATACCCTTAAACCATTCAATATAAATGGCCTAATTGAATACAAATGATAAAATGTGTAAGCCTCATTTATGTCTAAGGCATGTTACTTGAATGAAAACACAATTAACTATTAATATAGGATGGCTTAAGGGGATCTATGTATACAAAATGACATGGCATAAGGGAATAAAATTTGGTGAAGTTTCCCAAGGAAACCAAATTTCATTAAGGTCCTAGGACAAAATGAATGCTTTAGGGTTTATGGTTTAGGGTAATAAGATGGCTTAAGGGGATCTATGTAGTAAGGTCCTAGGACAAAATGACATGGCTTAAGTGAATAAAATTTGGTGAAGTTGTCGAAGGCAACCAAATTTCATTAAGGTCCTAGGACAAAATGATGGCTTTAGGGTTTAGGGTTTAGAGTTTAGAGTTTAGGGTTTAGGGTAATAGGATGGCTTAAGGGGATCTATGTAGTAAGGTCCTAGGACAAAATGACATGGCTTAAGGGAATAAAATTTGGTGGAGTTTCCCAAGGCAACCAAATTTCATTTTAAGGTCCTAGGACAAAATGAATGCTTTAGGGTTTAGGGTTTAGAGTTTAGAGTTTAGGGTTTAGGGTTTAGGGTTTAGGGTTTAGGGTGAAGTTTGGGTGGCCCTTGGAATAATGGACTTGCAAGTTAGTGAACAAAATTTTCTTGTGGAACAAGTTGATTGAGATAGCTCTTGTTTCGACTAACCAACCTCTCATGAAATCTCATTCATATTATAATCTTGCACGATCTTATTATTGTTAAATTTGGTTGGCTTGGGCAACTTCACCAAATTTTGAGAACTTCTTTGATCCCCTTAAGAAATGTCATATTAGGACCCCTTAAGACATCGGTTTACGGTTTAGGGTAATAAGATGACAAGTAAGGGGGTTAATATTTTAGATTCATCACATATGCAAGAACATTAGTTTATGAATATTTTTGATTTTATGAATAGACTGGCTATTTCCTTAGATTACTTCTATGATGGAGGTATTTTCCCATATAATTATTGACCAAGTTTTATAATGCTCCAGCTAGATACCTTACAAACATGGGTTTGATCCTAGGCTTCACACATATGTTTACTCATTGAAGATCCATAAAAATAGAATATATATCACTACCATATAAGTATATAAGTGATCATAAAATTATGTTGGGGTCTCTACTCTTCTAGTGAGGAAATTTAACTATCTACTCATTTTTTAACAATCATGGTTTAAATTGTAACATATTATGGCATAGTGTCATGTTGTAAGATAGTATGAATCATAATAGATGCATAAGGCCCATATTATTAACTCAATTAAGCATAATCTGTAATAGAAACACATAATTGAGCATAATTTGAAATAGAAACACATAATTTATATCAATTATAATGATCCACTAGTCCCACAAGTAAAGTTTAGCATATTGCTTTCTAATCTAATTATATCTATGTTCATAACGTTTAATTGATTGTGTCTCTTAACACATCTCTCTAACTTAATGAATACACATTTAAATGTATAATATTTATCAAATCCTATTTCATTGTCAATATCAAGGACCCTAATTTACTATGTATCAACCTAAATCTATCGAATAATTTCTTCCATAGGCATGCCTACATACTTGTCTCCATACAATGCAAATGAAATTTAAAACATTTAAGCAATGCAAATGAATTTAAATTCCATTATCAAATATGCTTGAGCTTGAAATCAATGTTTTCAAATGCAAAATTTTTTGTTTGATTTCAATTTAGGGTTTTCAAATGCAATTTTTTTGTTTGAATACAATTTAGGATTTCAAGAAGCAATTAGGGTTTTCAATGCAATTTTTTTTGTTTGATTTCAATTCTTGGTTTTCAAATGCATTTTTTTGTTTGATTTTCTAGGGTTTCAAAAACAATCAAGGTTTTGAAATACAATTTTTTTATTTCAATTCAATTTTAGGGTTTTCAAATGCAAAATTTTTGTTTTCAATTTAGGGTTGGTTTTCAAATGCAATTTTTTGTTTCCTTTCAATTTAGGGTTTTCAAATGCAATTTCTTTTTGTTTGATTGAACAATTTAGGTTTCAAAAGCTAATTTTTTTTCTTAGGATATGATTTAAGGTTGATTTTTTCATTTCTATTCAATATCTTGAGGGTTTCATTTCATTTTTTTCTTTTTCTTCTACAAATCAACATTTCCTCTATTACAGGTAAACAAAAATACATAAAACACAAAATAAATTTAAAAAATAAAATAAAATCTATCATTGTGTTAAAAATTTCAAAAAAACATGAAAAAAGCAAAACAAATGGGGGTGGAGGCTTACCTGGGGGTCGTTGTCTGCTCTGCAAAATCGGGATCCCATGCACTGAAGAAATGACGAGTTTCATATATTTTAAAAAATAAATACCACTTAAAAACAAGATCTTG
>VDFB02109042.1:6486516-6530450 GCA_007258455.2 Sequoia sempervirens
AATCTAAATCTCTATAATTGAAAGTGAGTGGCCTTTGATCTCTGATAATGCTTTGTCAATGAGCAATAGAATATTAAATGTATTAACAATGGACAAATTAAATAATCTTGGATAAAAGATATTATACCATCAAAGTAATGTTGGCACAATATCATATCCTCTTATGCTTGAACTTAGATTCCAATAAAAGTTATCATTGAAAGAAGCAAATATGCGGGATACACCAAACAATGTCATTCATCCATTGACCAATGAAGTTGAAAACTGACAATGATCAAGTTGCCATTCAACTTCACCATAACTAAGAAAATTTCAAAACTCAATCAAACTGAAGTGAAACTCAAAAATATTTTTGGGTTGATGAGGATTACACCTGTACCTCGATGCTCCTGCATTAGACACGTCTTGTAGAAATATTGTCAGCACTAGCTCACAATAGCAGAGTTGAGTAGTTTCACTACTCTTCTAGGTTGCCATCAACTTGCAACAAACTCCTTTGCTATCCAAAGTGTTCCAGTTCAATCTTTCTTTCGCTTTTTCCAACATTGTGCCATAACATGCACCGCCATCCTCTAATAACACTGCACCCTCTTCTTTTTTCCCCTCATGGACTCACGTCCACCAAATCCTGACCTCCTCCACCAAATACCTTCCACACTCCTCTCCTCCTCCATGGGTTCAAACCCACCTCTAACCGACCACCTCTACCAAAATCTTGCAACATCTTCCACTATCTCCACAAGCAAATATGGAACATCTACTACATGCTCTTGCTCTCTATTCATCCCACCTTCTATCATCTCATCTAAAACCAAAGTAACATCATAAAGTTGCTTTACCTCATCTTCATTTGTAGTTGCAACATCAAACTTCACTACAACGCCTTCCACATTTTGGTCAGCTGCAATCTTTCGTTCATCTCCCTTCGCTGCACCATCAAGCTTTGATGTCCACTCTTCCTCAATTGCCAACATTTGCGCTAACAAATCTTCTTCGCCATTTACTACGATCTCTTCACTGCCCACCTGCATCTTTTCTTCCTTTTCCTCCATGCCTTTCTCATGGCATGTCTCGACTGCTACTTCTTCGATAGGGGCTACATCTTCCTCTTTCCATCTCGGGCTATTGTCCTCACTCTTCTTTACCACTTTCCTCTCACTTTTTCCAACATTATTTTCTAGCTTCTCTATTCTCATATAGATCTTTCCTAGTTCTTCACAAACTATCTATCCCATCTTTTGAAACGTCTCATCTTCCACTTTATCCCAATACTGCTCCCAAAACAGTATCCGCACGGGTCTCCTCATGACCCAACCCATCTTGCCTACTGTAATCACTCTCAATCTGCAAAACACATGATTTAGTCGTGGCTTCCAACTATCAGCTGCTCAGGACTCCACTACTTGCAACAACCCTCTCAAGCTCTCCACAACCGCTTCACACACTTTCCTCTAAGTGCAAATTACCTCCCGGTTAGTGATCTGTTCACACAACACTCGCAGGTCCTGGTGGATCCTCTCCACTATTAGGACTATCTACTTTGATACCAATTGATGCAAGAGGCAATCTCCTGCCAACTTCTCACATAGTTCCCAACAACATAAAACACAACAACTAGGTGCTTTATTTGATTTCAACTCATACCATACAAAACTTTAAATTCAACAAATTTTTTGAGAACGTGTATCTCAAACTCACTCCATACCTCAGTTGCCATCAAACTCAGACTTCCCAAAATTTTGCATTCGGTCTTTACCACAGTATCGCAGGGTGCAACTAAGAGGAGTTTGGACTGGCAGTGTTACCTGCCATCCCACGACGGTCTTCATTAGCCTATGTGGGTGTGTGGGGCCATACCACCACCCTACAACGGTCCATGAAATGGCTGGCAGTAGAGCGGGGGATACCTCGTGATGGTGATTGGAGAGGTTGGCGAGTGTGTGGGCCATCCTGCCACCCTGCAATAGTCTAAGAGATAACCTGCGGTAGTGCGAGGAAAGGTTAGTAACCTGTGATCTCGCGATGACTTGTAATGTAGCCTGCAATATAGTGGTGAACCCACTATCCCGCAAAGGTAAGTCTAAGTGGTTGTGGTGTTGTGATGGTCAGAGAGAATGGTAGAAGCAAATCACAGTCTGCAACTAGTCAACAAAGGCTTTGTGGTATTCCAGTTAAGACTAGGAACGACAGGTAAAGATGTGTGAATGGTAGTCTGATTGTCTTGTGACCATTTCGGCTGTTCGAGTAGTTGTAACATCTAGGTCTATTCCGGGAAGTTGAAGCATTTGATTCTTGCAACTCTTGGAAAGGTCAATACACTAAAAACTGTGATTGCATAGTGTATTATAATGTGATGGTCGATTAAAAAACAACGTTCTGCTGTTGGTTTTATAACTAGAAAAAAGTTTGTGAGAGCACAACTCTGTGACTTGTATGTATTTTACATTATACTGTAATACAAGTGATCTTTACTTTGGTGTGTGGGTTTTTTCTCCTGTAAGGGTTTTCCCACGTAAAATCTGGTATTCTGTCATAACCCAATTTTAATTGCATTTAAACTATAATATGATAAGTTGAGTAAATGAGGAAATTCAATATGTTGAATGAAAATTAGATATTTTGAAATGTTTGAAAGAATTTTTCCATCTTTTTATTATGTGATCTTTTGAACTATCTTATACTTTATCATGATTGAACATTACTGATGAACTGTGTAAGTGCAAGTGTGTGTAAATGCAGGGAAACAGGTTGAAGAACGAGAACATGGTTGAGGTAGGATCATTTAGCTGGATTGAGCTGTAAGCTTGATGTAATGTTGGTGCACACACCACAAAACAACATGATAGATTTCATTTAAACTTTCATATAGGAAATTATATTGACTTGATTCGAAATGATTCAATGTTTACAAAAAATAGGCTTGTGGAATGATATACGTGTGTGATTTCTTATTCAATTTTCTACTTTGATCTTGTGTTTTCGAAATTGAAAGGAAACAATAGTATGGTTAAATATATATGTGTATGCATTTAAAGGGAATTCTTAAAGGATAAGAATTCCATTTAAAGGATATATGTATGTATTATTCGCCACCTTGGGTGAATGAGTCCTCAATGATCCCAAAACAACACCTTTTCAACAAGGTACACATTGTTTCAGCCTCTTAAAACCTCCCTTATTGTTGTTATAACAGTTAAGATTGATTTTTTATTATTATTTATTAAGTAAGCAAGGAAAGGGCCCTGATCCCATGGTTACAACCCAAAACAACAAGAAGAGGAACAGGCTAGGAAAACAACACCAACCACCCCCAAAAGACAACAACAGACTAAAAATGAAACAAAGCCAAAATGGCACGTAGGCTAAGTAACCAAAATTGCAACCACATAACCCATTAGCAACATAATCGAAAATAGAATCGCCATATTAATCAATAAAATAGTACGTAGACAATTTATGAGATTAACCAAAGTCCAATAGCTAGGAAACCATAACAAAGCTATCATGAAATAGCAATCCGAGATAATAAACCTAAGCACCAAAAGTTCAAGAGCAACCAGAGCAAAATGATAACAAAAAGAGAAGCAATGCCAATATTTAGCATTGACTATTATAGACACTAAAAAATGTCCTAATTGATGTCATACACTCAAATCGGATTTGTTAACATCATTTCCTCTTTATCTATCCTATTTTCACTTAATTGATTCAATTAGCCTAGCTAATTAATTAATTGCATCATTTTCATCTATTGGCCTAATTAATTAAATTGGGTTAATTCACCTGTTTTCGCACTAACACTTCATCTCATTAAATTAAATAAATTATAATATTTAATTTAAACTCCTAAGTCATCTTATTTAATTAAATATCATTTCATCACCCCTCCCCTATTTATTAAATCATCTAATTTAATAAATATCTCTTCAATAGACTTCTAATTCCCTAATTGCATAAATTAAACCTTGTTTAATTAGCAATTAAATTAATTTTCCTCTAATCAAAGGGAATATTCCCATGGAATATTCTTTATCCTTTTTGCACAATTAAAACTTTGTTTTAATTTGTAAATTAACCTTTTTCCTCATCCAAATGGAATATTCTAAGGAATATTCCCTCTCCTCCAATCAATTCACTTGGCTTCTTCAACAAGCTAAACCCTTTAACCTCTTAAGCAAGTTACCTTTGACTTGTGTGAGTAGGTCAAAAGTGTGTTTGTTTGAGGTAATTGTGAGCCTTTGATTAACTTTCATCATGCATTCTCATCCGTTGATGAGAATCCATGATCCATGCCTCTCATCCTCTTCATCTTGAACCGTTGATTGAGCTTTTTTATCTCAACCATCCATTCCTCATTTGCTCTGCTATAAATAGATCACTATTTGGAGACAAATGGATCCATCTTTTATTGCAAACTTATGTTGTTAAATTTACTTAAATCCATACTCTCAATTTGCACACATTTAGCTTGTTTTCAGTTTATTTTAGTTGCATATTAGCTTCAAGCTTTCATTAATGGCTTCCATGCATCCATCTTAGTTTGTAAATAAATTAAGGTTTTCATCTTTTAGCATCATTTTAGCTTTAATTAGCTTTTATTAGCTTAGATTAGCTTAGCAATTGTATTTAATTAGATCATTTATAGCATAAAATCATGGTAACTTAGCTTGCATCATGTTCATTTTGTGCATAATTTAGGTTTTTCATACATTAAACACCATGGTTTCATTGATTCTCTTTCATAGAATCGACTGAAACAAGCACACCATCATGGGATTGGGAAAGGGTCATCGGTCCACATCAACATGGCACCAATTCCACAACAAGATAAATTTTGAATGGATTAGAATAGATGTTTTGATGGCTTTTGTAGTTTAGTATGTTAAGTTTTGATGAAATGTTTGGTTTTAATCTTGTTTGATATCTCTTGTTGAGATTCGAGGTTTAGTGGCTAAATCACACTTCGATTCCTCATGGATCAAGTGTGGTTAACCCACACTAATTCATTGGTCACATTCAGGCGCTAGAAGGAGGGCAAACTGATCATTTAGTTGTTTTTTAGCTTGAAATCCATGTTCATGTTGTTTTACAGGTTGCAGAGACGCTCAAAACACAAACAACGACACTATTTCAATAGCATTGCCATATAGCGACGCCCAAGCAATTTGATACAATGACTCGTATTTAATTGGCCAACACTGATTTAAATATAGTGACAAATATTTAAATTTGAAATATTATTGAACGAAAACGATGACGCTCATCTTCACCAGATCGACGCTTTCAAATTTCAAATCGTGACACACTTGTTTACAGCGACACCCATCAAAACAACGACGCAATCATGCTCACTGGACTTTCTGCAGAGTGACACCCAAATTTCAAATTGCGACGCCATCATGTGCAGCCACGCTCAACCAGGGGTTTTGCAGGTTTTAAGGCATGGAGCGAAATTGAATATCTTCTCTTCTATCTTAACATTCTATAATTGTAACAAGAGTTCAACGCTTTGGGGCAATTATAACCCAATTTCATGCTTTCTTACTTTCAATTTTAGGCAACACACTAGTTTTCCATTAGGTTTAAAATGAACGTTCAAAGTTGGATAAAAATGAACCCTCACATCGCATCTTTCAATTGGGCTTAAAATTGAACAAGGAAAACTTATCCTTCAATTGGTGCTTAAAATTAACTCATTATTGCTTTGAAGGATAAAAATGACAATTGTTTGTTTTGTTTTGTGACTTTTCAAAATTACTAGTGAATGCGTATGCAATTCTCTCACGCCATTTGGAGATCTTGAGAAACATAAACATTCCTTAACACTTTGCAAAGTCACCTCCATCTTTCAATTTGGGTTTAAAATTGAACAACCATGCTAGTGTGAGAAAAGGCATGGCGTGTGTTCTCTCTTTGCGGATGCAAGCAAAGATGATCGAACTACGGATGTACTTACTCACTATTGTTCACCTTTAGAGGGCTTGCCTTGGGAAAAAGTACTCACCCCGAGGGAATGACCCAAGCGGTAATGAGCTTAATCCAAGCTCTTCCAAACCGCTATATAAATTTATGGTTTCAATGAAAATCGTAATCAATGGGAAGCAGTGCATGATAGCTCTCCCCCGGTATCTTTATGATGCATAAAGCCCTTGTTCTAATGGTTGGGAGACCTCTCACAAGGAGTTTATCATTGCATCCCCTAAACTGGATGCCCTTATTATGAACCTTTGTGTAGTAGCCAAAAATCTCTAATATTTGTTGATGTCAGGAGGTCGGACCTCCGAAGTAGTCCCACATATTTGTGGTTCTTAGTAGAGATGAAAAGCTTTTCATGGGAGATTCATGAAAACTTGAAGCTTGGTTGACCCGTAGAAGTGAGTGTCGTGGAGGGGAGCCAATGTGGTCAAGCTTCTAATCATCTGATTTCAATAAGCACAACTGGAGAAATCCAAGTGGGAATACAAAAAATATAACCATTTCTATCCTAGGGTTGTTATACTTGTGAGTCAGTTTAACACTTTGCTTGATTTCAAAATGATCCAAAAAACAAACATTCACTATCCAAAATTTCAAAGATTTTGGCTTAAATATGGACTTCTTGAGTTAGCCTTGATATTACTGCTTGTCCTAAGAATTTATCCTTAGCGATTTCTAAATATCTTGACATTAATCTCAAACCCATATTTACTAAAGAAAACATAGGCAATTGTGGCTTTAACCTCATAATTTTCAGAAATGGATATTGTGAAATTTATGATGTTTTTGACATAAATATCTAGTTTAGAAACATAATCAAAGACAAGTGTTTGTGGTAAAATCCATTCATTTAAGCAAAGATAACTTGACAAATGAAGCTCACATGAATATTTGGAGACCGATTGCTCCCGTTCAATAACCTGATCTTCCAGGTGCTATAATTCAACCAAAATTTGAACTCATAAATGGTGAACAAACATATCTCATTAGCAGTTTGAGAACCTTCACTTTTGAAAAAAAGGAAACTAATATATAGTGGAGAAACACAACAACCATTCTAGACAAAGAAGAGGAACATGCCGATATTGAGGCTGGAAGGCCCCTATTACTACCACTCATGTGGCAATAAATATCTCCCTTTCCTTCATTAACTTAAACTATTTCCCCATGATCTCACGAAATTAGGATTCCTAAGCCAAGGTCTATAGGTCCTCATTTTAGACTTAGGTATCTCACTCCAAAAGCCCTTAAGAAACACCTTCAAGCAATTCACAAAAATAGAAACAAGTTGGTAGCAAACTTTTATAGGCACACTTCAAGGTATAGTCCAGAATTGTTTGCATTCTTTCAGAGTCAAAATCCTGGTTTTTTTCATGATACTCAACTCCTCTAAATGATTCATAAAACAGTTAAACTCCATAGGGGAAAGTCTCCAACACTCCATTTCAGACGTAGGAATCGTCAAACAAAGTATAATCAAAAGTGGGCATCCATATTTTATCGCAACCGTTACACTTTGTTGAGAAAATTTTATGCTTGAGCTAGGAGAGCCCGAATAGGTTTGAACATTCCCCTTCGTCCTCTCATTTTCTAGGATTTGAATATCTTAGAGGTCTACCATCATTTTTTCTACCTTGATCTTTTTGAAACAAAGGTTCACTTCACTAGATGATCTCACACAAAGTAAGGATTACTAAACGAAGGTCAACTGGTCGTCACCATAAACTTAGACATTGTAGTGCAAAAGCAATCAACAACCGCATTGAGGCACTCTACGAAAACATAAACAAGTTGTTGATAAAATTTTATGAACAAACATTGAGAAAATATCCTGACATGTACACATTTTTTATGAGCCAGAATCCTCATCTTTTTGAAGATCAACAACTTTTCTAGATCATTGAGTCTTTAGGATTTGAACACTTTAGAAGTCTATCATCATTCTCACTACCTTGGTCTTGTCAAAATGAAAGGTTCACTTTAGGTCAACATTGGGTAACATTTCACTCACCCATTCATCAAAATTCCATCCTTCACCTCATCTATCTTTGCAAAATTTAAAATACACTAACACTTTGGGACTAAAAACATCAAACCAACTTGCTACCTTAACTACTTTGTATGTGAAATATATCCTTTTCCATGCACTTAGTTGAGATAGTTATCATCTGTGAACTAGTTTGTCTTGAAGGTCACAAGTCTACCCTAAATATTTCTAGGTTCATTATCATCCTTTATTCCAACATCAAAACATCAAACTTAAGTCAAAAGTGTTGTTCCAAAATGCTTGAAAAGATCACTCCCCACATCACCTGTATTTTCATCCCACATTATCATCATTGCTCCCAAAATACTTAGAGTGTCCCTTTTACCTAGGTTTGAGTCAACTAGAGAGTTCAAACATTACAAAACTCAACACAACTCGCCCATAGCTGACACCAAATTTATGGTAAAGATGAGATCACAACACAAGAGAATCATGGAAAAAGAAAAAGTTACATTTACCTCAAGTGATCCAAATCCTTTAGAATTTGATCCTAGAAGTCATGTTACACCATCAAAACAACCATCATCTCCTTCAGGACCATACGAAATTGAAGACATCACTAACAACCCATTTGAGCTCACTAGAGAAGAACTTTTAGAACATCAAATTTTTGAAAGTGTAGCTCCTATCTCCCCAAAATTTGTAGCACAAAGTTTAACATAGGATTTCACCACTCCATCACAAGGGCTAAGTCAAACATACATACCTAGTCTTGCAACTAGCCTTGCTAAATATTTTGGTCACACCTCACCATTTGAAAGTAGTATACTTGTGGGTGTACTCTTGAAACTAATCCTCCACCTCCCACTACCGTTTGGACACCTACCTTTGGTGCTCCTCCTATTCTTGAAGAACCAAAAAAGCTAAACACTCCGCTTGAACTTCACTATTCCACCACCACTTCAACATTTCAGGGACACCCTTCTTCATCCACACCTATGAGTACCACAAGTGTACCCACAATCACACAGAGCAGTGCATACCAAAAATATCAAAGCAATGCACTAGGGCATGTCAATATCATATCACAAAATCAACCCCCAACACAACTAGGGACATATTTATCCAACCCTCCCATTGGTTCTTCCATTCCATCTACCATTACCACACCATCTCCTATCAATCCACCTCAAAGCAATCCCTTGGTTACAAGTTCTATCAATCCTAGGAGTACCTTGATCACGAATCCTTTGTTTACATCTTTTGGACAAGGCAATCCTCCAAACATAGGACAAGGGAATCTTTTCAATCAATGGACTCAAGGTCCTAGTGTGTCATTTCCATTGCAAAATTTAATGACATAATCTTTCCCCATAGCTCCCTTTTCTATACCAAATCAATCAGGATCTCAAACATACATTCCTCCACCTCATTCTACCATATTGCAAGGAATGTTAAACCAAGGGAACCGTCCACCTTTCACTACCAATCAGCTAACCACTCAAAACACCAATATACCTAATCCTTTGCAGATGTCTCAACAACCACCTGCTCCCACATTGAAAACACATTCCCTAGCTCTACAACAAGCACAAAAAACTTACCAACAAGCCGTACAACAATAGCAACAACAACAAGCAGCCTTAGTAGCACAACAAGTAGCTTTAGCACAACAACAACATCAACAAGCATAACAAACAACCTTAGAACAACAACAACATCAAGCTCAACAAGTAGCCTTAGCACAACAACAACATCAAGCTCAACAAGTAGCCTTAGCACAACAACAACATCAAGCTCAACAAGCAGCCTTAGCACAACAACAACAACAACAGGTGGCCATTGCCTAGCAAGCTCAACAAGTAGCCTTAGCAACACAACAAGTTGTGCAACAACAACAAGCACAACAAGCAACTTTATTAGCACAACAACAACAACATGACCAACACCAAGCCCTAGTGGCACAACAACAACAAGAAGATCAACAACAAGTCTTACTAGCTCAACAATATGCCCAACAACAACAACAAGTATCCTATTTTCCTCATACAAACATCATCAATCCAAACACATCATGAACATATTCGTCACTTTCACAAAATCTCACACCTTCATACACTCCATATAATTCATCTCTCATCCCATCATATGTTCCTCCACCCAATCCACAAGACGACCTAGCATCACAATTGAAAGCACTTTCACAAGAAATGCAGGACCTTCACATGGGAAAGACAAAGAAACCACATACATAGAATTTGTCTCCTTACCCATTTGATTGAAACATAACAATGATACCATTCCCTCCTGGTTTTGAAATCCCCAAATTTGACAAATACAGAGGGAGAGGAAGTCCTGTTGACCATATCAAAGAATTCAATGTCATGTGCACGAAAGTAGCTTACAACAACTCATATCTAATGTGCCTTTTCCCTCGAAGTTTAACAGGTATTTCTATGGATTGGTTCTCTCATTTGCCTCCTGGTATCAAAATTTTTCAAGAGATCACTGAAAAATTCATCGATCACTTCTCCTTCAATCTTGACATGGACGTTAGTCTAGAAGAGTTATATACTCTCAAACAAAATCTAGGAGAAACCTTCAAAAATTTCTTACAACGATGGAGAAAAAGAGCTAGTAAAAGCAAGTGGCCACTTCCTGACGAACAACAAGTGGGAATCATTATAGCCAACCTTGATCTGAATCTATCATTCCACTTGGAAATGCAAAGCATCACATCCTATGAAAAGCTTATTCCAAGAGCCCTCAACATTGAAAGAGCCCTAATTTCGCACTCAAGCATACAAAGACAACCATCCTTCAACCAGTTCAAATGAGAAACCTCGTGTATGGGCTAAGAACAAAAATCTAACAAATGACGGTGTAGTATACACTAAGGTCATACTTAGTGCTCCTAGACCCAAGAACAATCAAGTTGCTAACATCCAACCAACTGTGCAACAAATGGTACCACCTCAGAACAATCAAATCAATAACACCAACATGCAACCAAGACATATCGGTAACAAAAACAACTATCCCAAACAAAATTACACACAGTTATCGAAACCCATCAAAACGATCATGAAGAAATTGGTAGAGTCAAACTTGATAACACTTCCTAACTTTGAAAACTACCAAGAACCCGAAGAAAAGCCATCTTGGTACAACGAGCGTGATCTCTGTGACTTTCTTAAAATCAAAGGACATAAAACAAAAAATTGCATTAAACTCAATAATATCATCCAAGATCTCATAGAGAACGATACCATATCTGTTGATGTACCAATTGGAAACCAAGATCTCAAGATATACAAGAACCCTATTCTTGATCATAACAAAACCAATAACAATGGAAAAGCTACAGATTGCACCAATGTTCAACATACTTATTCCAATGTAGTTGCCTCCTATGATAGCGTTATGACTGTTGTCACCATCAAGGGAGCTAGTACGAAATGTGGAGTCACCACACGATGTGGAAAAATAATTGTTCAAGGAGCTACCCCAACTCAATCCAGGACACAACCTACTTTGCCCGCATCGAATCCTAGCAAGTACAATCTTGTAGATCAAATTAAACAAACCCCCACTCATATATCAATCTTGGAACTCTTGAGATAATCTCCTGCCCATAGGGAAATACTGGAAAAATCCTTGTCTAAGTCATTTGTTCCCGAGAAGATTGATACCGATCAGTTTCAAGCTATGGTAGGGCATATTTCCAGCCAAATTCTCACTTTCTTTGAGCAAGATTTACCATCACAACCATCCCATAATTGTGCTTTACACCTTGAGGTTGTCATTCATAAAAACAAGGTCAAAAGAGTCTTAGTAGATGGAGGTGCTAGTCTAAACATTTGTACCCTATAGTTGATCAAGCATCTAGGCTATTCAAAAGATACTATTGAGAAGACAAAGAGTACCACCATCAGAGCATATGACGACCAAGAATGAGTATCACAAGGAATCATTGTGCTCCCTATCCAAGTGGGACCTCTTATTGAAAAACTAAATGCCAAGTACTTGATCTTGATCTTCCATATAACATACTACTTGGTCGACTGTGGATCCATGTTTTGAAAGTTGTAGCCTCAACCTATCACTAGTGTGTAAAGTTTCCTTTTGAGGGCAGAGAAATCACTATGCATGGAGATCATGAGCCTTTTTACTGTACTGCAAGAGCCTTGAAGCAAAGTTTTATAAGATCCCACAAATACCCAAAAATGATAAAGGACCTACACCATTAAGCTCATTTGTTGACCCATCATCTCTAGCCTCTACCTCAGCATCACAAGTACCAATTGTGAAAAGCATACCCAATGTCAAAGAAGTGATCCAAGATGACGGTTGTGGAAGCTACAAAATATTGAAAGACACCTTTGTCTTAGGAGAGTTACCTTTTTCTCCTCAAACTCATGAGAAACCAACATCTAACATCAAGGAACCTGAAATAATCAAGATGGCAGTTACTACCTTCACCAAGTGGGGAGACCTAAATCAAGAAGACATCAATGAGCAAGATATCTCTAAAATCCTATATGAAGATGAAAGACCAATTCTTATTCTTTCCATGGAAGATGGCAACAAAGCTCTACAACTAATGCAAAATTGGGGATATAACAAGAATGAGAAGCTAGGACAAAATGACAATGGTTTACTAGAACCCATCGTTCCTGAGAAACAACTAAAGAATCTTGGCTTAGGTTATACTACTAGAAAGGTCACACTTATTGGAAAAGGTACTACTGCTAAATGAGTTGAGGCTTCCTCTGGGTCACCTACATCGTGTGATACAACCTTAGATGACTTTCCCCTTGATGTTGCTGACCTATTTGAGAACAACACCCTCTTCATGATATCCATAACACCCTTTTTCTCAAACAACCAACCAATTGAAATATGCCTGGTATACCCGCAACTCATTGACGTGGACCAACAAGGACCACCGGTTCTAGATTTATTCGAAAATGATGAAGCAATCTCATAATTCATGGGACTCTGAGACAACTTATCATGGGCAGATCACAAAGTAGGCTTTGACATAGAGCTCGATATAGGGGCATACTATGGGGAGACGATTGAATCCTTTAGTTGCAAAATAAATGAAATGCAATTAACTTGCATATCCTTGAGTGAAAACCACCTAGTGGCACTCTCTGGTCCCAAAATAGTAAAAAAAAAGGATGCATCCGATGGTGAAAACCTCCCTAAGGTGCCCAAGGATGAGGCATCCACAGAAGTCAGCAGTACTAGCAGAAAAGGCTACACCAATCAATGTGGAAACATAAGAAGAACCTAAGATCACCTTCTATGCTGAATCTTTGTTAGACGAAGAACAAAAGAACCTTGCAACATTCTTCAAAGAGAGAAGAGCTAACTTTGCATGGTTACACACAGATATGCCAGGCCTTGATTCGGAAGTGGTTATGCATCACTTAGCAATTTATCTCTATGCCAAACCAGTCGAGCAAAAATTAAGAAAAATGCACCCTCAGATAGCACTCCTAGTTAAACTAGAACTACAAAAGCTTCTTGACGTTGGATTCATCTGAATGATAGATTATCCTGAGTGGCTTTCAAACCTAGTACCAGTCTCAAAACCCCATTGGGGGCATCAAAATATGCACTGATTTTAGAGATCTGAACAAGGCATGTTCGAAGGATGATTTCACTCTTCCAAACATTGATCTCATTGTGGATTTAACAGTTGGGCATGAAATGTTGTCGCTTATGGATGGCTTTTCAGGTTACAACCAAATCATAATCGCCAAAGAGGATCAACATAAAACTACTTTTACTTGTTCATGGGGAACCTACTGCTGGAACGTGATGCCATTTGGGTTGAAGAATGCAGGAGCTACCTATCAAAGAGCAATGACCCTTATCTTTCACGACATGATCCACAAAACAATTAAAGATTATGTGGATGATATTTTGGAAAAATAAAAGAGAAGTGAGGACATACAAGTCCTAGGACCTATCTTTGATAGACTTGAAGAATACAAGATACGACTGAATCCAAAAAAGTGTGTATTCGGGGTCACATCAGGGAAACTTCTTGGCTTCATCATTTCACAAAGAGGGATAGAAATTGATCTAGCAAAGGTAAAATCCATCCTAGACATGGAATCGCCACAAACATTGAAACAAATGAGAGGATTACAAGGAAGGTTGCAATCCATTAGAAGGTTCATAGCTCAACTATCAGATAAGACTCACCCCTTTTCACATCTTCTCCATAAAGGGATAACTTACAAATGGGATGAAAATTTTGATAAAGCTTTCCAGCAGATCAAGGATTATCTACTAACACCTCCAGTACTAACACTGTTGATACCAAACAAGCCAATGATCCTGTACATCTTAGCAACAGTAGCAACACTAGGAGCTCTCTTAGCACATGATGAGAATAGAAAGGAAAGAGCCATATGCTACATTAGTAGAACCTTGGTGGGCTATGAGATGAACTATTCACCCATTGAGAAAGCATGCCTAGCAGTAATTTTTGCTTCACAAAAGTTTAGGCATTACATGTTGTCACACCAAATCAAGCTCATCGTGAAGATTGATCCATTAAAATATCTTTTATCCAAAGCAATCCTCACAGGACGAATGGCTAAATGGGTAATGATCTTGATAGAGTTTGACACAGAGTATGTGGAGTGCAAGGCAATCAAAGGACAAGTGATCGTGAACCAACTAACAAAAGCACCTATCTATGATGAGAACCCTTTAATATCTGAGTTCCCTAATGAATCAGTGTTCCTTATTAATCTCACAGCTCAGTGGAAGATGTAATTTGATGGATCGTTCACCCAACATGGATCAGGAGATGACATTATTTTCATCACCCCCCAAAGTGATTGCATTCCAAAGTCTTACAGGATATCATTCCCATGTACCAATAACATTGTTGAGTACAAAGCCTTGATCACAGGTCTCAAGATAGCAGTTCAGTGGCAGATACAAGAGATGAAAGTCTATGGAGACTCACAGTTGGTTATCAACCAAGTCAATGACGACTATCAAACCAAAGATGGCAAGCTCACTCCTTACAAGAAAATGGTGGACAATCTCAAAGATATTTTTATAGACATAACTTTTAAGCAGATTCTTCGCATGAACAATAGAGCAGCAGACGACATGGCAACAATTGGATCACTACTAGACATGTCGAACAACATTCTTCAATGTGAATTCTTGGTAGAAAAACTTCTCGTACCAACTTTCAAAATATCTGAATCTGAATTCACGTGTGTCATTGTTGGTCTTGGATCTCCTTGGTACCATGACATCTTTACTTACCTTAATAGAGGAACCCTTCCATTAGACATCACCTCGAACCTTAAAAAGACCTTTGTAAAAAAGGCATCTTGATTTGTGATCCTACGTGATACCCTTTACCATTGAAGCATTGAAGAGACATTACTACGATGTCTTAACCAAGAGGAAGCCTTAATTGCCGTAACAGAAGTACACGATGGCATATGTGGGTCCCATTCTAGTGGTATGATATTAGCTAAGAAACTATTGACGATGGGGTACTATTGGCCAACCATGGAAAAAGAAACTCATCAGTATGTGCGAAATGCATCCAGTGTCAACATCATGGGGATCTGATTCTTGCTCTAACTCAAGAATTACAACCAATAATTACACCATGGCCTTTTTCGCAGTGGGCACTAGACCTCATAGGAAAAATCACTCCAACCTCATCCAACGGCCCTAAGTTCATCATAACCACCACTGAGTACTTTACTAAGTGGGTTGAAGCCATTCTTATGACCTACATAACTAGGAAGCAGATAGCCAAGTTTATCCTGAATTACCTAATTTTCCATTATGGTGTACCACAAACCCTCATCTCAAACAATGGAACACGATTCAAGAATCAGGATGTGAAAGAGTTGTGCCAAAGAGTCAATATCCAACACTGGTTCTCAACACCATACTATCCCCAAGGCAATGGCCAAGCAGAAGCAATGAACAAAACTATCCTAAAAATCCTAAAGAAAACAGTTAATGAAGTTGGTCGTGACTGGCATCTGCAGCTAAATCCCGCTCTTTGGGCTTATTGAACCAGTATCCACACACCTACAGGAGCAACCCCTTTCTCCCTAGTCTATGGATCATAAGCCATCTTGCCTATCAAGGTTGAGCTCCCATCATTGCGGGTGTCACTAAAGAATCTGATAACTGAGGAAGAGTACAGAGTGTCTCGACTGAATGAGCTGAAATTCCTGGATGAACGTCGTCTTAACGCCTTTAATCACTTGCAAGTATATCAGAACTGACTGAAACAGAGCTATAACAAGAGAATCAAATGTTGGATATTCTAGGTAGTCGATCTCGTCTTAAATAAAAATCAAAAGAACCTTCTACATCAAGACAACAAAGGAAAACTTGAGCCTAATTGGTTGGGTCCCTTTGTCATCACAACAAGCTATGGATCAGGAGCATACCAACTATCAACCCTTGAAGGTGAACCCTTGCAGGAGCCAATCGAGAGCTTGCATCCCAAAAAGTTTTATGCCTAAACATGAAAGGTGTAAATAAAAAATATAAAAAAATCAAAAAATAGTCAAAATCCAAAAAAATGAGAAAAAGGATTGAAAAAAGTAAAGAAAAAAATTGTCCTCTAGTGAAAATCGCTTCGGTGGCTCTTTGGGAAAGTACCTTGGTGAAAACCTGGCAAATAGGCACCTCACGTAAATAAGGTGTCTCCATCTATTCTTTGGCTCTTTTGACCTATCATTCTTTGCATCGCCATTCATCCCCCATCCACGTTCTTATCATGGCTTGTCACTGTAAGGTATCATGAACTCTTTAACACTACTTGGCATATTATCAAGGTCAGTTTGTCCTTCCTTTATCAAAGTAGGCTAACATATCACACTGGGGGCATTTTGTTATGCGTCACAATCAAGTTCTTATATATCTTGAGGTCATGGGACATCTTATTAGAAAAATCGAAAAACATTCATAAAATCTTATCCAGAAAATCCAAAAACATTTGCAAAATCCTGTACAACGAAAATCCAAAAACATTCAGATAATTGTAAAGGAAAAATCCATAACATCCAGAAAACATCAAAAACCCTAAAAAGGTCAAACATTGAAAATCCAAAAAATAGATGTCTCTTGTTGAACTACATTGTCTCTGAGCTTGAACGTAGGCAAGGCCATAATTGATGTGCCCTTGAGACACCCTAGGTCAGTCCTTAGCAGTCTGTTGTAATTAACTGTTGTCTCTCGTCTATTCATATCTTTGTTGTGTAAATGGGTTGAGTCAATCGAACTACGTGGTCTCTGTGTGTATAACATAGGCAAGGCTAATATTTGATTAACCCTTGAGGCCCCTAGAATAGGTCTTTAGGTTAGGTTCTTGGTTGAAATTCAGAAATTTAGAAAACCCCTAAACATTTGTAAAACTCAGAAAACCCCTAAACATTTGTAAAATTCAGAAAATCCCAAAAACATCCAAATATTCAAAAAATACAAAAAAAATTTGAAAATGGAAAATCCAAAAACAATAGAAAATGTTCAAAATACCTAAAAAGCATCAAAACATTCAGAAAACCCTAAATAGCCTCAAAAAATTAGGAAATCCTAAACATTCGAATAAACATTCAAAGAGACCAAAAACAACTTCAAAACATTTCAAAATATCAAAAACATTGAAATATTCCAAAAAATCCAAAACCCATCCATCCCATCTCGCTTTCACCCACGACAAACTTTCACCCATAATAAACGATCGTCACCTTCACCCTTTTCGCAAAACAAGTAGAAAAGAAACATAGCAAGTCGTAAAGTGTGAACCCAAAAGTCAAAATCTAGAGTCTAAATCATAGGTAAACGTGTTAGTGAAGTTTATAGTAATAGCTCATCTTATTATCATCATCCCAACATCAAACAACCCTCTGATCAACATGTCTTAGGATGTATCCTTCTGTGATGGACATCAGTATCAGACATCACTTTACAACTAAACTTAAACTAGGTAGGAGCTATAAATAACACTGACTGTTTGTCTTTGATCTTTTCTTATGATTTATCTTAATGGCCCATTCCGAGGACCTCTCGATGATGTCTATCTAAAAATTATTTAGAGAGAAAGGAATGGGGCATCAATCATTATCTTTCGTTTGTTGTGCTTGTGGATAATCTTGTAAAATAATCTTGGCACATACTTGCTTAGTTGTGTGTAGGAAGGTCGTTTGGGGTATGTTGTTGACTATTGTGTATGCTTTAGTCCAATATGTTCTAAACCTCTAAATTGCATTCCAATGATGTTTTCGTATGTCAAGATGTGAACAAGAACTATCCTATCTTCTTGTTGAGTCAAAGTCCATTACACTAGATACAACGCCGTCCTAGTTATCAATACCTTGATGCATCATGTCTATGTGTTATATTAAATAATAACAAACGACGAAAAATCCCAATCCTGAAGTGTGAGCATCCCATCCTGCATTATTTTGCATTGTCTTGTCACCATCTCTAATAAAGTCTCGATGGATCAAGGACTTGTTGGATCTTTTGAAGCAATCATCATCAACAACGATCATTCTTTATTCCTCTATCTTCTCTCCGCGCTAACCTAGTATCATGACACTCAAAAACATCATTAATGCATCCATCCTGCATCCACAAACCATCAACATACATGCATTTGATAATCATATCATAATAAAAAATACCCATCAACATAATCATATTGCATCATACATTCTGCATCATCATCTGAGTTGTAAGGAATAATATAGATTTGTTATTCTAAGCATTTTAAATCGTTGCATATCATAAACATTTGCATCCATACATACATATGCATCATCGTCATCATAAAACATGCATAGAAAATATACAAAAATAAATGCATCCACATAATTTGCATCCATAACATCTACATATCATAATCATTCATCCATATCATATCATGAAAAGATAATGAAAAATAACATATCACTACATCCATCCATATCATGATCATCGCATATCACATAGCCATAAAATAAAATGCATCCATACATGATCATATATAAGCATCCATACATGAAATAAAGTCAACACATCATAGCATGAATCATCTGTATCCGTATCATATATATCACAAAAATGTGTCATGGTACAAAATCTAGATCAGTGTATGTACATCGATCATAAGTACAATATCCATGATGCTATCAAAAAGGAGCCCATGAATGTATATTAGTATAAAGAATGGGAAAAAAATAAAAAAGTGTCTATACATCAGAAGGCTAGCCTTGGTGGCTGCTACCCTCTCTAGCCTGCCGCTTAGGCTAATCCTCTGCTCGGGGGAGTGCATTGCTCCACTGTGAAAAATTAGGTTGTCTCAATGCCTATGGTACATCTCGATGGTAGTGCTGCCTATAATATGCAGCCTCTGTAATAGCCTCTCTATACAGCCATGCTGAAATTGTCTAACCATGTGTCACGTCTCATACTTTGATGCTATTTTGACCATGACTTACTTTGATGCTATTTGGACCATGACTTACTTTGACGTTGTTTGACCATGACTTTGTGGGATTTAATATACAAATTATGATACGTGTTAGAGCAATATAATATACTACAATGCTTTGGAGTATGGAAATGTAGAAAAATAATTGTTTTCTTTCAGAATTATGAGTTCATTTTATATTAAAATGATACTAAATAGGAATGTTGATTTAATTATTGCCTAAATTTATATTTCTATATTGGATACTAATACACTTTCGTTTTTGCACGCCTGAGTGCATTTGAGTGGCAGGTGATCGAAGGCCAAGAGTGTGATTGAGGAAAAGAAGGTTAGCTTTCCGACAGGGTAAAAGAGGAGAAGCTCTCGATCATGCACACACCACTTAAAATCATGTAGTTGCATTAGGCCATTTCTGTTTTCAATGTGAATGTTTGAAATTGATTAGCATAGCAAAATTAAAATATAGTTTAATTAACCATATAAATTGTGAAAAGAATATGGTTTATTTTGTTTTAGTTTACCCATTTATATTCAAAAAGGAAAATCTGAGTTAAAAACAATATATAGGAAATTAAAAATAAATAATAAAGTGAAAATATTATGTTGCATATAATGGAATAATTGGTTTGTATAAAGTTGGAAATATCTCTGTTTGCATATGATTATTTTTTTTCCAATATGAAGAGGAATGAACAGCCCGAGAGAACTTAGGGCTCTGGAAATTTTCTTAAAACCAACAATGCTGTTGGCATGTGGCAATCTTTGGAATTTGCATGAGAAATGTATCTGTCATCTGGAAATACTCTGCATGATCCTCGAAAAGAAAAATAAAGCTTTAAGAGAGAAAAGAGGACATTCATTCAAAAAATATCAGAAAGCTCTGGAAGGAGGCGACAGGAAGGTAATACTGGAAATCTGCACTGAAGAAAATTGCCAGGTTCTTTTCCATACTTGCTTCCAATCAGTTTAAAATTGCAGAAATGAAATGCAGTATTCTATGAAATGATTATAGATAACTGAGAAATCTTTTCGATATTTTATTTTCGAATCTGGGAAACAACTTGCTTCTCATTGTTGCAATATAGAATACCCAATCTTTTCTTCCAGATTAGGGTTACATTTTGTTGCAAAAGCTGCAAGTTATTGAACTGCTCTCGATTATAATTAGAAATATACATAAACATATATATATATATATGCATATATATATGCACAGGAATCTGTATTCCCGTGCATATATACATATATATATATATATATGCATATAATTTTGCATAAAATACAGTCACCTGAAATAAATTCGAAATGCCTTTGAGACAAGTTTGAATGCAGTATATACTGGATGAAATGTCTTCTTTATTTTGAGTTTTGAAACTGTTATACATAGGAAATTAGGAGGGGATTTAATCCCTTGTCCTCCCCATGGGAAGGACGCGGCACTGTGGGAGGCTCGCGCCCTCCACAGGCCGCGGCCTGTGGAGGAGCGAGCATGGGAGGGGCAAGGGCTTCCTGAGCCCCTCGCCTGGCTGTGTGCACAGCCAAAAATTCAGTATTTCTTTCTTCAAAACTACACGCAGCTGTATATGAATTTTTACACACACACACACACACACATATATATATATATACATATACACTTAGCTGTATATGTATACATATATATATACATATTATATATATATATGTATAGATATCCATGCATAAATATACCAAAATGCAAGTTGAAACAGGAAAAAAAAACCATTTCCTGAAAGTGACATGAACTCTGTTAAATATACACAAATATCTCAGAAATGATAAATCTGGAACAAGAACAGAAATGTCTCTGAAAAACCATGTAAACTGAAAACCTTCTTGAGTACTTTGTCATATACTTACATACAGAAGTACAATCCTGAGTAAAGGAATACAACATAAAATTTGAATGCAAGATTATCTTTCAAACCTCTGATATTCTGAATAAATTGCACTGTTTCAGTATATTATTAATACTCTGAAACCTGTATTAAAATTGGGAATTACACTATCAGTCAGCCTGAACTTGGAAAGAATAGAAGTACATACTGAAATCAGAAAACACTGTTTCATTCAAACAAATTAATTAAATCTTTCTTTCTAAAAGTACACTGAAAAGTATTATGACATACATGTTCTTCTTTAAAAACAGAGCCTTTATCCAAAATCAGAAGAGGATTACTTACAAAAGAGTAAACGAAATCTTACTACTGAATTTACAATTTTTCTTTCAAAGGATGTTCTGAAATTCACAGTTGAAATTCTTTTAGAATTAATTGAATGTATGAGACATGTAAGAAAATGCACAACTTTCTGCTTGGTATTTATTCATACTTTACTTGTGGTAACTTCCGGGACAGGGTGCCGAAGGTGGACCAACAGAGACGGTAGTATTACCTTTTCTAAACTACCATTTACTTGTATTATTTATGCTTGGCCAAGCACTTGTACCATTGAAATAGATGGGTTTGTTTTAAAAGCCTAGAAACATATATGTATTTGATTCTCTGCCACCTCCTGTTGCAAGAAATGTGTTTATTTCTCATGTTAGAAATGCATATAGGCATCAGGCACTCATCGAGAGTTCCCTCCTGTTTTACTGTTTCGGGTTGCTAGGCTCCTTTATGCAGGGCCGGGGATTCCTTCGAGTTAGGAAGGAACCCGGGGAAGTCATGTACTTCGTGGTTGGGCGGAAAAGGCGCCTGAATCACACTCTTGGCCCCAGCTCGCAAGCAGACCGATGGTGTCACGGCGGTTGGTGGTTCCGAGTTTTATTTGCTATTGATGTACTTGTGTATTATTCATGATTGGCTTGTGAAGCCCATTGTAAATGTATATATGTATTTGACTTTCTTTGTTGAAACTTTGAAATAGAAGTATGATTTGAAAGTATCTAATGTAACATTGATTTGAGGAATTAAAGTTTTATGACTTAGCATAGAAAAGATGTTTCTATTGGAATTGTTGATTTCTTCCAAGTATGATTGAATATATGTATATGAGAAAAGTCTTGAAATACTTATGCTTTGTATAATCTTGATACATTACATTGATATTAATATTATACATAAAATGAAATTTAAATTCTCTTTTTAAGCTCATTTGGTAGTATTATGTACAATGTTGATTACTTGGAAATCTTTTTATACTGATTTGAACGGATTGAAAACACTCTTAATTTTCGGAGCGCTACACCATGGGTGGATGTCATAAGGCTCTCAATCTGTTGACGTCGAACCACCTCTTGATCTCTCTCACCTATGACTTCCTAAACTCTCTGCAGTGCTGCATCTCTCTCAACTATCACAACAACCACCTGCTACCGAGCCTAGTCTTGCTTAGCAGTCAACACCAAAATTTATTGGCAGGCCTAGTCCCACTCACCTATGAAAGCCTGCACCTGCTACTGTTGTTGTTGTATTTGTACATCTCTGGCATCCAGTGGTGGTGGTGGCACTGGCTGCTACTACACTACTGGAGGCTGCTAAGGAGGTTGTTGTCCCACTGGAGGAGCCCCCGAAACCTATCCATCATGGCCATCTTGGCCGCCCTGTCCTCTGCCCCTGACTCCTCTGCCTTGTGGCCTCCCTCTAGGAGGAGCACCTGCAGGATTTGTGAGTCGCCTTAGAGGGACGAACCATGCATCATAAGTAGGAGTAGTCTGAGCAATGGGCTGACCTTGATCGTATGCCCAAGGCTAGGCAACCAACTGACGGAAACTCTCAACGGCCTCTGCTGCCAGAATCGTCAGTCCCCAGCTAGGAACCTCTCTAATAGATCATGCAAAAATGGCCCTATAGGCATCATTAGCCCTATCCTGTCATGAAGGTACCTCTCAATCATGGTGTGCTCCCAACCCTGCATGTAGCAGGTTCGTCTGGCGAAGTATAGTTGTTATATATCATCGAACCATGGCAACATCTGTAGCCATGGGCGCCAACGAAAAATGGTCATATCATCAATCACCCGTTTCCAATACGGGAGCCCAATTTGTCCAGTGTTCCTGAGTGTGATGGCCCCTCGATATCTCCATACAATGGGATCATCTAGCTCCACGTCTGCCATTTGTACAATGGGCCAAAGCATTACAATGTTCTCCCATGCCCATATATGAAGAATGTTCACACATGCACTAATAGCTCTCTCGTCACAATACACAAAATATGCAAATCACGATATAGGGAGGCCAACATCACGGACCCCCACACAAAAAAAGTCCTCCTGTACAACATCCACTGCCAAGCCAAGCCCCAACCTAGATTGAAGAATCGATCGCATTTGTCTGGAGCCACCAAACTTGAAATGATGGCCACAACAATCAATCTAAACGTTGACACGTGACCCATGTATGTCTCTAAATCTATCTGAGAGATGACCAATACAATTTGGTCCATATCCATCACCTCTAAGCAGGCATCAAATTTGACATCAGGATCGTAGATCATGCGATCACGTTGGATAGGAAACTGCAATATCTGCCACACATCCTCTAAGGTCACTCTCGCCTCTCCCGTTGGAAGATGGAAGGAGGAGGTCTCGTTGTGCCATCTCTCGCACAACGTTGTCATCATAGCCAAATGTGTCCTCACAATAGGTGCATATATGATGTACCATAATCCGATCTCTCCTAGGTGCTCCTGGTGTAATCAAACAAATCACCCAATCTTTCTAGTATTGTAGGCCCGTGCTCTCTCGACATCAATGGTGGGAAGACCTCCTGCACCCATGAAGCCCATGACATCAAGAAATCATCAAAATTTGAAGTTCTATGGAATTTTTGGCTCGAAAATCACAAATGTGTCGTTGTTTACAAATGCGTCGCTATATTCAAAATCCAAACAACAACATCCGATGCATTTCAAAATTCAAATTGACAAATGCATCGCCATACAAGATGGCATCGCGATTTAGAATTTGGCCTAAGCTAACCATAACTTTCAAATCAGCAAGTGCGTCGCCATATATGAAGGCGTCGCCATTTAAAATTTGAAAACTAAATTCAAATCTGGAAAAGCATCGCCCTAGACAAATACATTGTTATATATCATTTGGGCATCATCGATTGAAGTTTAGGTGTCGCTATATAGCGACGCCACCAAATTCTAAATTCTAACACCTAATAAATGCATCAAAATTTCAAATTTCAAATCAGGTTTCGAATCACATACTGGTGGTCCTGTGTCTGGAAGCCGTTGGAACTCACGAACTCGATCAGAGATGTGTCGGGGAAGCTCACGATGCACCATTTCGTTAAAGGGTTAGAGCTCAAATTGCAAGAATTCCTTAAGTGAGAATGCACAAATGAATTGAAAATGACCCCTCTTGGCCTATTTAAGCTAGAAAATTAGGGTTTTTTTCCCCTAATTTAACCTTTTTAATGGGGTTTATTATCATCTTCACCAATTTTTCCAATCTGGACCTAATTTTACATCATTTTTATGTTTTCGGCATTATTCTTGCATCCCGAAACTTTTCTGGACCTTTGTGGCAACTTTTGAACCTTTTGTCAATAAATCAACCCAAAATTCAAATTTTTTGTCTGATTTCTCCAGGGGGCAGGGAGTTAGCTTTATCCTTCCGTTGGGGCATCTAAAAAATAAAATGAAAATTATTTTTTGATTCAAGCAAAATTTTTCATTTGAAAAGCATTGTTCTTTGAATCAAAGCAGTAGGTACCTTGCTTTAAAGAGGGGCAAAATGTAGACAATGAAAAATGTCCTAATCGATGTCATACACTCAAATCGGATTTATTAATATCATTTCTTCTTTATCTATCCTATTTTCACTTAATTGATTCAATTAGCCTAGCTAATTAATTAATTACATCATTTTCATCTATTGGCCTAATTAATTAAATTGGGTTAATTCACCTCTTTTCACATTAACACTTCATCTCATTAAATAAAACACATCAAAATATTTAATTTAATCTCCTAAATCATCTTATTTAATTAAATAACCCTAAGTTATTTAATTAAATATCATTTCATCACCCCTCCCCTATTTATTAAATCATCTAATTTAATAAATATCTCTTAAATCTTCTAATTCCCTAATTGCATAAATTAAACCTTGTTTAATTAGCAATTAAACTAATTTTCCTCTAATCAAAGGGAATATTCACCACCCAAATCAAGGCACAAATTCCAACATTTCACTCAAGAGAGACATTACTAATTTGGACTTACCCACCTTTTAGAAATATTATTTCATGTATCAACTAAAAATCCTCCTTGATTTTCTATTCCATGCTTAATTGCCTCTTTTCACACTCCTTCCCAAAGTAATGTGTTCCCACCTTACAAATCTCACAGCCGCTTCTATCAAGTTTCATGACACTAAGAGCTACTTACAACTTGTCAAATAAATATATATTTTACATTTTTACATTTTCATGTGGCGAACAATGTCATATCAAGTGTGACACCCTTTTCCATGTGGGCACATTAATACAAATTAAATAATTCAAACATTAGGAACTGCAAGTGAATGATGTGCCTATTCCTAACAAGATTGAGAAATATCAAGTAATCAATCTCAAATCAAATGCATCTAGTATTTTTCAAGTTAATATTCAGGCATGGTGTTAGATTTATTATTTTGCCCCTCATGTTTTATTTTGTATGACAATATTAATGTTGGTAGATTGCATAATATATAAAAATAAGCAATTTTCTAGAGTGTTTGGTCAATATTAAAATGCTTAAGTTTTGTGTATAATTTATAATTTATATTCATCCTTTTTGGAATTATAGTGCCAATAGCAATGAAGATGGATGAAGAGAACATATGAGGAAAATACCAATCAACATCTTTGCAATAATATATTGTAAAAGTTTTTATTTAATATATAAATTATTTAGTGTGTTTATTATGTATATGTGCATCTTTTGTATTCAAAACAACACCATGTTTAAGGCTGAAACCAACAAGTTTTAATATTCAATTTAAAATAGAGCATAATTTATCAAATTATTTTGGCACACACACATTCCACCATACTTATGTTTTCAATCATGTGTTTGTTTTCAAAGTTTACCCTATTTAGTGACACACTTGGCACACTAAGTCTTTTAACAAACTTGAGATGACTTCATCTTTGATTAGTTTCTATTCCTTGGACATATGCTCAAGAGGAGAGGAGATAAGGTTGAAGTTATAAAGAACTTGAAGTTCTATACATAAAAATTAGATATCCTAAGATGAAACAAAAGAGGTCAAAACATTTATGCAATATGGGAGACTTCTTCTTGTTCAAGGGTTAAGGGGTTATAAATCTAGAAGTTCAAACTTGACGAGGATTACTAGTTTCCAAAGCAAAATCTCTTGGTTGCCTCCCTAGAAGGATGTATGAAATTGAATTTTGATGGCGTAGCCTAGGGTTATCCAAGGCCAACTAGAGGCATTGGTTTTATTATACACAATTCAATTAGAGGGCTACTTTATAGTGGTTCTCTCTTTCTAGGTTTTTGTACAAATAATGAGGGGTCGACAGCTCTCATCACATGATTAAAGATGATTAAATTGCAATCTACTAAACACTTGATTGTAGAAAGAAACTTGATAATTGTAATTAATGTTATGATTTAAAAAATATAAACTAAAAATAAATAAACATTAAAAAATATGTTAAATATGAAAAATCTTTTAAATTTATTAATTTTTTTAATTATAAAAGAAGATTTAACATTACAACAGATAAGAGTGACCTCTGAAAGTGTACAACAATCTTCAATTACTACCATTTACAGTCAAAGTGTGGCCTTCAGACCTGATTAGAATCTTGTGTTCAAACCTCCCTAGGTTGAGCAGAGGGATCTTGTCTTGGGAAGGGTGTCTCTTCTAGATCATTGTCATTGAGGGTATCTGAATGGATTGGCGTGTTCATTGGAAGTAGGTCTGCTAATGGTCTTCCCTAGGGATACGTGGCAAATATATCAAGCTCACCACATTGGACACATTAATTATAGGTAAGAAATTTTCCCATTTAGTGGTGCAACGACCTGCAAAATCCGTATCAATAAAGAGCAAGAGTTTAAAAAAAAAGAGACAAGATTTAGTAAATTTAATGGCCAAGCTTCGTCTGATGTGTGATTCTCATTCCTTCTGACAGTGAAAGGTTCGAGCAAGTTTTCAAGGCACTTGGAAGAATGTGTCGAACAGACAAGGGTTTTGTCTGCTAGTGCCAAAACTGTAGATTCGACAGTGAAAAGCTGCTTTCTGAGAAGGAAGATGGGTTTGGCTGAAAGTGGGGTCCAGTGTATGGTTTTGAGCAGATAAACCGATTATAAACAGAGAATCCTATTTAAACATTGGTAATCTTGCTGATTGAACTCGAGGAACCATGGGGTCAACAACACCTCACACATTCTAACAGACCTATCAAAAAATATGGAACAGATCATATGTTATAAGAGGAACATGGAACCAAGAGGTGTAGTGGACATAAAGGAGCATCAAATGAAACCCCAAGCAATTATGCTAATACCATATACTATGTTATTGTACAGAGAAATTGGTCACCTCCTCATACATTATAGCTGGGAACTTGTTCAATTTTACACTTCCAAAACTAATAATGTATTTATCAAATAATAGATATTAATTAGATTTAATATGAACAGTTCTTTTTTAAGAATTTATGTACATTCTTCTATCATTTAATATCATTGAAGTTCATAAACTATTTGATCCCGTACACATGATAAAAAATAAACTTGATAGAACTTATGCATATTCTTCCATCATCAAATATCGTCAAAGTCCATAAACCACTTGATCATAAACTACTTGATCTTACACACATTCTTAAAAACTTACATTTCCTTTCAATATAATGAATTACTTATAAATAAAAGGAAAACCAACCCACTTGATAGAACTTATGCTTATCCTCGAGCATCTAATATTGTCAAAGTCCATAAACCACTTGATCATAAATTACTTGATCTCGTACACATTATTAAAAACTTACATTTCCTTTCAATATAATGAGTTACTTAAAGATGAGAAGAAAATCACTCCACTTGATAAAACTTATGCATATTCCAAAATCAGCTCACTTGATAAAACTTATGCATATTCCTCCATCATCTGATATCGTCAAAGTCTATAAACCAGTTGATCATAAACTACTTGATCTCGTACACATTATTAAAAACTTAATTTTCCTTTCAATATAATGAATTGCTTTAAAATGGAATAAATTTTTTATTGCTCCAATCAAATGACTTAGGATTCCTTTTTTTTATAAGAATTGCCGTACATTAAATTACTGCATATTATGATTTTAAATTGATTGATTGATATTTTTTGAAAAAGTAAAATTGTGCAATGATTTAATTGTCTATCAGAAGGCGAGGTAGGTATATAATATCAAGCCCATGACGGATAAAGCTGCACCCAATCAAATCTGCAATCTTCGGTTTGTTGCAAAATGTGGTTTCAGTTCTGTTTCATGGGTCCCATAGGCCGGCTGGTCTCGTGAACGTAATTAAAAGAATTCATTCATTCAATCCTCCGGTATCATTCATATCTAACATATTTCTGTTTGCTTTGTTGTCAGCAAATACCATTTTCACGTGAGAATAGTTTTAATAGACACTCGTCTGTCAACAACTATCATTTTCTATTTTTAATAACAAATTTAGTACACAAGCTCATCTGCCACTAAGTCCATTTTCATATGTGAACAGTGTTGGGTAGTCCAAAAACTTTAATGCCTGTAAACTTTAGGTTTCATGATTCTTCTGAAGAAATCCCAATGCAAAGGTGGTGTTCAAATTCTTCATCTGTCGTTTTTGAAAGGTTTAGAACAGATCAGACATTCCGACCGCCCCATAAGCTATTAAAAAAAATTATTTCCCGACAGTCCATTAAGCTATTAAAACATTTCTTTTCTGACAACCCCACTAAAGCCATTAAAAAGGAGAATTTCCTGAGAGGCATTTTGTATGGGACAGTGTGCATGCACTCCCACCTCTCTGGAATGCACTGTTAGAAAAGTTTCTTCTCTGGCAGCCGTTGTCGACTACCAAAAAAGTTTCTGCTGTAGCCCCATTAGCTACTTTAATAAAGATTTCCTTTTTTACGTGAAGAAACTTTGAATTAAGGCCACTTACCCAATATTATCTTAATGGCTGGCTCGCACCATCAGCCATAAAACTTGTAGTCAGTAGAACCACCATCTATAGCCCATGGTTTTAATGGCAGTCTGAAGGACAAGGCAATTATATAATGTCAGCTAATAAACAAAGCACTGGTAAATTGCATTGATAAATGGAGGATTATCTTATTTGAGATTTTATAATCAATAATTGATTTGGGCACATCAAGGGTCTTGTCGGATGTAATTGTGGGGTGATTTTGATGTTAGAAAGATTATTATATAATCATATTTAGGAGTACTCTCAATCATTAAAATATATTACATTCATTTGTTTGTAAAAGTACTTGATATTAAAAAATGTTTTCTTAAAATTTTACTATAAATACGAATCTTTATTGAAAAACATGGAGTGATTAGTCAATATATTGTGATATTTTGATATGAGGGTTTATTTGAATGATATGTAGATATTGTTTATAAATCAACTTAAAACAAATCTCATGCATTAGAGTAGTAAGTTCCTCTCCTTTGTTGGTAGAGAGTAGATGGCTAGCAAAATCTTTTTTGCAACTGATGTCTAGTTATCCTCTTGTTATATGTCATTTAGACATTACTATAAGGAGTATACTAGGTTAATCAGACAATTTTTGTTGTCTAAATGGAATGACACTTTAAATTTCAAAGCCACCTTGTGGCTACCTTATATCTAGCCTAAGATCAAAGGAAAATTAGGGATCATTGATCCCAAAACTCAAGAAATTATTCTTATCATTAAATGGATCATGATATGGAGGAACCTTGGAAATTAGTGGTAAGACACAAGGTGGCTTCGGTTGCTCTTAAATGGAAATGGTTTATTGTGTAGCATTAGGATAAGCTTCTTTGAAGGCATCCCTATCATTGGTTACTATGTCGAAGGCTAGGCAAGTATCAATATCCAAGTTTTTAATTGGAAATCAAGTATCAAATAAAATTTTCCACCTTATTTCAATTTTACCTCATGGTTACCTTATATCTTTCCCAAGACCAATTTGGTGCTAAAAATGTTGCTCCACTTCCTAGAGTAAAATCTCACTCACAAGGCCATGGTTGTCATCATACATGTGAAATCAACTCATTAACAAATTGTGGAGAGTTAATGGCCAATTCTACAAGAGTGAGTTATCTCTCCTACACTTCAAGCTCATCTTAGACTTAGGAGGGTGTTCCTAGGGGCATGCCTGGATAAACATTGAAATCAAACAAAATGGACAAATAAAACAACTACAACCAAACCCAAATGCAATCTTAATCCCAAATATTATCCCTAGATTAAAACAAATTGCTTGCATATGACCCCTATGCAGCTGATATGACCGTGCAAGAATGACCCACATAGAATATATCTATCAAATGTTCACTTAAGAATGATGCTTTGGTTATATCGACAGTCATGGGTGCACATGAAGGACCACCTAAATTAAACTAATGATTAATTCTTTGTTTATTTTGAATGATTTGAGATTGGCTAGGTGGACTAGAGACCGGTGTCTATTTATTGGGCAACAAAGTCACAGATAACAAGAAAGGAAACCATGAAGGAAGCATAAAAGAAATGATTTGGGCATATATGCCATCAAAGCACAAACATCACACAAAGAACATACTTAGTTATCTGAATTGAACTACTTGAATCCATATGCAACAAACAAATGACTATTGCAAAGCTTGTAACACATTAGAATGTTGTCACATTATCGAGTGTTTATTACATTTTTTCCAGCAAATATGGCAAGGGAAAACCTTCACAATTATCAAAGAATTTCCAAGAGAAATACAAACAAGAATGAAGGCATTCAGTACATGTATTTTACTTTTCACATGCTCCACAAATCCATAACCTTTCTACAACTAGACAGAGCATGAGTTGAAGCCCTAGACAATCCTTTGCACCTACATCGCCTATAGTGGCCACTAGAAGAACCAACCTGAAGATAGGTTTGTGGTGATATTCCCAAGTTTGACACCCATGACACTTGGGATATTATCATATATTAGGCGTTTGGGGTTTACAACTCATATCACCAACAAATATTGTCATCGTCAGGATACTCTAAATCAAGAATCAACTTGAAAACCCAGGTTACTTAGTGGCCACAATGCAACTAGGAAAGTGTTGACCTCTTTGGTTTGTAAAATCAAAATTTTATTGATTTTGTTTATTTTCTTCTTTAAGGAGTGGTGAATCTATCAAGGAAGATCCAAAAGTTTGTTTTAGAAGATAAAGGAATAGAAAGGGATTCAGTTCTCCAAAGATCAAGAGATGCCTAAGGTTTCTTCTTTTGATGCAACAAGGAGACAAGAACAATGGACGACTAAAAATATAGGTAAGTCCCCTTTGCATAATTTAAAAATACTAGATTAATAGGTAGTTTAGATATAAGATCTACTTCTAGAGATTATGATAAATATACATTAGATAATTCAGCTGATAATAGGTTCAAAACTAATAGAATAACTTTTTGTTGTGATTATGCTAGGTATGGAAAGGAAAAAAATTATGGTACATAAAATATAGATATGAATGCACCTCTGATTGCACCCCCAAGAAATCTTGTGCTTCAACATTTGAGAAATTAAAGGGAAGGTAGACATGATACTCCTTAGAATTATAAGCAAAAAGTAGAAACCCCATTCCAATATGCTAACCAAAATATTTAGTTAGAGAATGAGCACAAAGGGAGTTAGATCAACATATAAATCTTATTGATCGTCTCAGAGAAAGAAAACATGAAATAAGAGTACAAATTGCACTATAGTAGGCTGAACTAGCTTAGTAGGCCCTACAACTTAACCAAAGTAAAAATCTTTCTTAGTAGACCCTACAAAATGTTGCCCAACAATAAAATGTTATTCCACCTCAAAATGTTGCACAAGCTGTTCCAAATTAGTAGGTATACAATTTGCAACCACATTAGCAAAACCCCTAGCAACAAAATGTAAGATAGAATGTTAGGGCCAACCCTAGAAGACAGGCTAAGATATCGTCATTGAGATTGGAAAGGTATAGATAATTGGAATTTTATGGCATTCCTAATTATTCTAATCCCATTCCTATAGAGATTAGAGGGAAGGTGCTGAAATTCCAAGGTAACAATGCTATCACTGGTGAAGACCACTTGCGATATTTTACCGATGTTATTGATGAATATGAGATAGAAAATGAGGATGTCATGATAAAGCTCTTCATAGGTCACTAGAAGAAAGTGCAAAAGAATGGTATAAAAGTCTTCTAGATAGCAACCTAGACTCATAGGATGAGTTTATGAGAGTGTTCCAATTGCAATATAGAGAAAGAGTGGACCCAAAGTTTATAATCTATGAGTTGACTACCATAAGAAAATAGGTAAATAAACTAGTTGGGTGCTGGCAAGAAGTTGAGTCCACTTTTTCCCTGATTTTCAAAATTCGACATATTTGACCTTAAAATTTGAAGCACTTAGAGATGGAATCTTGAAAAAAGTCACTGATCATAAAATGTAGTACTTAGAGTCTAGTTTCCAAATATGTAATTTATTTCAATACCCATATGATACAAATTGATTTTCAATAGGTGTTTCTAAAAACCATTCTTTAAAAGTCATTTATTTTAACCATACCATGCACGTGCACATCCATATTTTGACCTAAATAATCATATTTTTCTAAATCCTTTTGGGAAAAGATTTATAACTCACTGAAGCTTGCTTTCCATTTTTTTTGTAATTTTTTATTGAATTTTTTTTTGTTAATTTTTTATTGGCCATATTTGGTGTTTTGAAAAATCATTGTGTACGTCACACATAAGATGACCTAAACTTATCATTTTTTTATTTTTATTTTTAAATTGAAAAGAATTTTTTGAAGTACGCTTTCATGCAATCTGTTTGTCAAAAAATTATGTTAATAAAAAGTTATTAAAATACTAAAAAACCCTGATAATTCAAGTTTATGGACTTGTTTCATCAGAAGTTAATTGAAAAATTAAAAAAATAATCCAATTGTAAAAAAATTACATATTTGGAATCTACATTGTCTCATCTATAATGGGTTTTAATTTCGTTGAAAAATTATGCAAAAAAAGTCTTCAGACATATGCCCAAAGTCACTATTTTCTTGTGACATTGCTAGGACCTTCAACTTGCAGGTCAAACTAGGTCCAAGGCCTAGGTTTGGATCCCCAAACCTTTTCCCGAACCTGTTAACAAAGCAAAAACCCGTCCTACATTTGAAATTTCAAGAAACGAGATCTCGTTTTCTTTATAAACAGGATCTCGTTTAATAAACAAGATCTCGTTTCCTATTTGTCCATTGAAAATGGAATGGGATCCCCTTTAATAAACGGGATCACATTTAATAAACGAGATCTCGAGTTATTTTTGACCTTTTTTTATTTTACTATCAAAAAAGTACATCTTGGGTCTGAGAATTGTTTTGTATGGCCGATTGTACATATTCCCTATTTTCTATCAACTTTTGTCTTGTAGAAGCTCTTCAACTTGGGATTTTTTTCAATTTTGAAAGGAGGCATCATTGGGAGATTGTTACAAAGGAGTTTTGTTGAATTGCTACTTTTTTTCAAAGGAGGAAGAGGAAATTTATTTAATTGCTACTTGTTTAAAGGAGGAAGTGAAATTTTGATTGCTATTTGTTTTCAAAGGAGGAAGAGGAATTTTGTTTATTTGCTACTTGTTTTAAGGTGGAAGATAATTTTTGTTGAATTGCTATTTGCTTTCAAAGGAAGATGAGAAATTTTGTTTAATTGCTACTTGTTTGAAGGAGGAAGAGAAATTTTGTTCAATTGCTACTTGTTTGAAGGAGGAAGAGGAATTTTGTTTAATTGCTATTTGTTTGAAGGAGGATGAGGAATTTTGTTCAATTGCTACTTGTTTGGAGGAAGAGGAAATTTGTTCAATTGCTACTTGTTTGAAGGAGGAAGAGGAATTTTGTGAAAAATTGCTACTTGTTTGAAGGAGGAACAAAGAAGGAAGACTTCCAAGTTTTTGACATTCATTTGTATATACTTTGAAATTTTTCAATCATGGGATCACAATGGCGAAATAAGAGAAAAGATAGGAAGGCATTGACCCCTGAAGAAATTCAAGCAAAGAGAGAGAAGAAGGCAAAAAGACAAAGAGAAAGAAGAATGAGAATTCAATCAATGAATGATGTTGAAGCATCCAATTCCACAACTATTGAAGATAAAAACATTGAGGAGACCATGGATGTAGACGATGCAAATTTGCAAGAGGTGAATGTGGAAACTAATACGAATATACAAACTACTCCTGGTATGTCTTCAAATATCCCTTTCAATGTTATGGAGAATGTTTCAATATGAACAAGTCTAGGTACGTCTTCAAATCCACCTTTGAACCTCATGGAAATGGTGTTTATTAGAGATTTTAAAAATGTTGGATATAACAATGTTGACATCGATAATATTTGTAGAGTTCAAGATTTGAGTCAAATTGTTGTTGAAAATGAAAATGAAAATCCTTTTATTGAAAATAAAAAAGAAAACCGTTTTATTGTTGAAAATGAAAATGAAAAATGTTTTGTTATTGAAAATGAAATGAAAATTCTTTTATTGAAAATGAAAATGAAAATTCTTTTATTGAACCTCGAAATGAAATTTTGTTGATAAGAATGAAAACAATTTTGAAGTTGAAAATGAAAATGAAAATGAATTTCTAGGAAGTGATGTTGAAAATGTATATTTTTTAAAAATTGAAAGTGATGTTTTGGATAATCTTCCTGGTAAGATTTCTTGGAGACAAATAAGAACACATGCTAATGGGTGAAAGCACAAACCTATGTCACACTTTCGGCCAAATGAAGTCATTCTACCCTGAGATTACTTTCGGCCGACCAGCTTTCGGTCGATAAAGTTTCGGCCGAATCCACGGGGTAGCCACATGGCGCCTACGTGGCTCAAAATTTTTGAGCGAGTTACTTTCGGCCGAAACTTTATCGGTCGAAAAGATGTCAGCACAGCGCCCATCTGGATAGACCTGTTCGGTCGATTATAGTTCGGTCGAAACCCTATCGACCGTAAGGGTATCGACCAAAAAGATGGCAATAAAATTGAAAAAAAAAACCAGGCCCACTATTTGGAACGCTTGGGCGAAAGGATTGAGGGCGAGAGCTTGTCGGCCGAGGTCACCAGCAACAGCAACTATATTTTTCCAAGTTCCATTTGGGGCATTCACTGGATTGTTTGATTTGGCTTATCTCGTTTGTGTCTAGTTTTAGAAATTTGTTGGTTGTATTCTTGGTTAGGGTTTGATTGAAATGCAAAATTCAATTTTTGTGATGGATATTGGCCGAAAGGTAGTGAATGTTGTGATATTTGTGATAAAGTTTAAGGAAATATATAAAATTGGGTGAAATGTGTGTTTACTCCTCCAAATTTGAAGAGTTCAAACTTTTAGGCTCTCGTGCCTGTAAAACAAGAGAAACAGATAAGAATAGAGAAAAAAGGTTACTCGCAGAGAGAAAATAAAGATTTCTATTCCTAAAAACAGAGAACATTTCTGCCAGAGTAGACCATTGAACATTTCTGCCAACAGGGCTTAAATTTGATGGTCGTATGACTGTATTTAGAGGTTTTTTCCGTAAAAAACAATCAAAATTTTATGAAGATTGTATCAGATGAAAGGAGAGATTTTGGATTGACTGTCAAAATTTATATCGAATTATAATGATATATATATATTTGATTTATATATAATTTTACTTACACTAAGGTATATCATAATGTTTTAAGGGCACCTTTGAATAGATAACCGTCATTAAAAAAATTGTTGAAAGGAAAGGTCGACCATCAAATTTAAGCCCTGTCTGCCAGAGTGATTGTTGAACAATAACTAGACCACTGATAATGAAAGAACCTGATTTGGAAGTTCCATTAACCTCTAAAGATACTCATCTCATTTTTGTGGATCTGATTCAACTTGAATCATCTGCCCTACCTGCAAAAAGTAATGTTGTATAGAAGTTAGTCTAATATGCTTTTATAGAAGAATAGAAAAGCTGTGATATTTAACTCATTATAAGTCAAATTTAGTTGCCAGCATCCATAGGCATACAGATTCATAAAATATATGTATTCAAGATTAGAAATTGTTGTTGCAATGCCCTTCCATATATTGTTTATGAGGTTCAAATAGGTCCTCTAGAAGAAAAAGCTATGCACAGTTCTTCTCCCTTTGTGGAATTTTACAGAACCTCTAGAGCAGTTATCATCCTTCATTGTCCTGATAGCCATTCTTACTTCATCCCTTGTGATGTTTTTTCTAAATCCATGGCTTCTTGGCTAGAATTTTTTCTTCCAACCACTATCTCACATGTTTTCTCATTCCTCTCTATACATTGGTTTACCAATCACTATATAAAACATTCTTTTAGAAATCAGATAAAGCTTTGCATTTTTTATCATAATATGTATATGCTTATTTCTTGATCTGTATTTTCATTTTTTATCTCCAAAGTGAAATCTGCTATTCCATGTGCATCTGTACTTTAAAGCTATCAATGGAGAGGACAAACTTTTCTGAGCATAGTGTGTGTCTCTATGTTTTTACACCACCTAAAATAAAAGCAGAGGTTAACTGTGAGATATTTATGTAAAAACGATGATACCTTTCTCCAGTATCATCACAACTAATTCATGGTGGGTATGCTTTGCTGAGAAGCTTATGATGGTGAATAGAAGACTTCTATCCAAGCATAGTGGAAGCCAAAGGCATAATACAACCCACCGAAATTTTTATCTAATATTAATAATATTCTTGTGGGGTTATGGTGAAGCCTGTTATGCAATCCAATGTAGAGAACTTCCATCAAATGTAACTTCAATGGTGGGTTCTTTCAGGTGGGAAAGTTGGGAAAATTAAAAATCAAAACGTCTTAAAAGCATCAAGTTTCCAAAATCTATAATAACATCTTTTCAATTGAAAAACACTTTTTTCTATGAATGGAAAATAGCATGTTTATAAGAATCCTTTTCTTCATTATGGTGAACTTATCTTCCAATTTTGAATGGCTGATATGATCCCTTGGCTATTATAGATTTTGGACTTTTGGAGTATCTGACATGGAAAAATAGCAACTATGTTATGAAAAATAGCAACTACGTTATGTTCGTTTACAAATAGATGACTTTTCTCTCTCAAAGTTAAAAATAAAATGGTTGATTGCACGTTGCTTCAGCCTCATAGGTTCTCCAATTTTTTTTAGGTATTCCAACAATTTAATTTCAATGATATAAAAGGTGTCAACTTCATAAAATAGGAGTTCTGATTTCCTAGGTATTAGATTTAAGAGGATGTATTTGAGATGGGGTTAAAAGTTTCATTCACATATTTCTTAAAATTTTGCTATCACATATCATTCATATATAAGCTTATCAATATGAAATGATAGCTTTTACTATTTCACCACTTTAATTTCAATCATATAATAGACATCAACTTCATAGTTATTGTATAAGAAAATATGAGCTCCCATTTTTTATGTATGAGATTTAAGGGTATTTTAACAACTTTAATTTCAATCATATAAAATGTGTCAACTTCATAGAATACTGTAGCTCCTATTTTTTAGGTGTTAGATTTAAGGGTATTTCAACACTTCAATTTCAATCATATAAAATGTGTCAACTTCATAGAATACTATAGCTCCTATTTTTCAATCATATAAAAGACGTCAACTTCATATTATTGTATAAGAAAATAGGAGCTCTGATTTTTAGGTATTAGATTTAAGGAGATGTATTTGAGATGGGGTCAAAAAATTTCATCACATACTTCCTAAAATTTTGCTATCACATATCATTCATATATAAGGTTATCAATATGAAATGACAACATTTACTATTTCAACAATTTAATTTCAATCATATAAAAGATATCAACTTTATAGAATATTATATATCAGCTTTTACTATTTCAATAGTTTAATTTCAATCATATAAAAGGCATCAACTTCATAGAATATTGTATAAGAAAATAGGAGCTCTATTTTTTAGGTATTTGTTGTGAAATCTCTTTATACACCTTAACTAACCTTAGCCAGTCCACTAGTATTTCATTTTCAAATCTCATGTCACTAGTATATCTAATTTTTCCAATTTGAAAGTACATTCTTAATCTTTATTTTGATGTATTTTGGTTGTACCACAAGTCAATTAGGATCCTAATCTTCCACCCAGGAGTGGTTTTCTAAACCTTAGCATGACCCAGACCAATGAGAATGATTTATATATTCTTATACATGTATGTATGTATGTGTGTATGTATGTATTATATATACATATGTGTACATGTGTGTATGTATGTATGTATATATATGTATGTACATGTATGTATATGTGTACATGCACATATATGTGTTTGTGCATATGCATACACATGTATTATATATACATATGTGTACATGCGTGTATGTATGTATGTATATGCATATATATGTATGTACATGTATGTATATGTACATGCACATATATGTGTATGTGTGTATGCATGTACATGTATTATATATATGTACATATGTGTACATGTGTGTATGTATACATATGTATGTACATGAATGTATATATGTGTATGTGTGTATGTGTGTATGTGTTGTATGTATGTATGCATGTGTGTACATGTGTGTGTATGTATATGTATGTATATGCATATATATATATATACCTTGAACAACTTCGAGATCCTTTTGAAGAGCACGAGGATTAGTTGAAAAAAAACGACCTTCCCGATGGGGAAGGTCACTTTTTTATTATAAGTAAGAAGGAGGATTTGAAAAATAAATTATTTTCCCCCTCTATCCGGAAGTTTGGGGGGTTCTCGGAAGAAAATAGCGAAAAAAATTATCCCTAAGGTCGACACCAAAAGGAATGTATAAACCAATGCTTCCATAGATTCGATCGTATATATATATATATGTACATGTATGTATGTCTATGCATATATATATATATATATATATATATATATGTATGTGTGTATGTATGTATGCATGTATGTACATGTATTATATGTACATATGTGCGTATTGTAAAAGTAACGTATGCATATATATGGCAATATTTACGTATGTAACGTGCATATATATGTGTAATATTGATGTGTACGTATTTTGTATTATTATATGTAATATTGTGTATTGTGTATTGATGTGTGTATGTGCTTGAGGTGTATACGTATTTGCATACACACATGCATGCTATATATTACGTGCACACGTACTACCTTCCATATAACCGTGTACATGCATTACCACAACATATATATCAATATTAACGTGACACACGTAGCATATATGTATATACATACATACATACACACATACATATACATACATACACACATACACACATATACATATATATATGCATGTACATACACACACACAGATATATATATATACATGCACGTACACACATGCACTCCCACATACATACATGTGTACATATAGATATATGCACATGTATCTATATGTTTATATTTTATTCCTAAGGAATTTATTTCAAAGAATTTTAACTTTATTACTTTAATATGTTTTAAGTTAGATCGAAAAATTAAGGAAATGTTAACCTTTTTATAATTTCTAGTGTTTGATTTAAAAAATAATTGATTACAAAGAAAGGATAGATCATATATGACCAATTGTAATGAAGAGTATTTTTTTATTTTGATCAAAATTTTAGTATAGAGTGGTTGAAAGGATAAATATTTTTTTTCCATATTTACTCTTGGTTGAATATTACATGCATGTCTATGATTTAATAGGTTCACATAGATCGATAGATATAAAGTTTGAACTAGATCTCATTAGATACATTTAAATTCAAAATTGTTTTCTAGTTTTGAAACTTGAAAATTTTACCTTTAATTTAAATATATTTTTTTTTTTAGTTTTGAAAAAATTTCAATTTAAATTTGTGTAGTTCATTATGTAATTTTGTTTTAATGATATGCAGATCTCTATCTATTTATATATATCATGGCCGATGAGGGATCTCATCATTCCCCTCGTTCTGAGCGAGAAGCTCAAACTAGATCAAATATATTTCAAGATAGTATTGTTAGATTGGACAATGCTCTAAAATGTTTAGAGCAAACAATTCACAACTCCCCCAATTTGGCTAATCGAGATAGATTAGTCACTATATTAGACAAGAGATTATTAAGATGATTGAGACAATTCAATCATAAAATCCTTATGATGAAATCAGCATTGAACAGTTTTATTTTTCTCTTGCTAGCAGTGTTACTGGCACAGTGAAACATAGAGAAGTTGCCAAATTAGTTTCAGGTGAAAATGTGTTATCCATGTTCCCATTTTATAGAGGAAAAAATAAAATTAGAGGATATGTGGTTACGAGGTGTGAAGATCCTCTTGTTGCACCATTCATATACCCTAGATGGTTGGCAGCACATCATAGATGACCTCACAATGACGAGCTGCCATTGTATTTTGTCAAACAGTTATATGTAGAATTTCATTTACATATAGAGGTGGACTACACATCTTATCCTAAGCATGCTGGCCAAGGTAAAGGCCGTTTTTCTGACAAACCACAGTTTAGACCTTCAAATTTGCCACCGCCTGTGGACAAGAGGGCATTAGTTGGCCCAAACCTTTTGGTTTTACCAAAACGTTTTGAATTGGCAGCAGCAGGGGAGGCAGCAACAAGGTCCACTCAGAGTCAGATTTTTGAAAACATTGCCTCTATTACGACACAGATTGATCAGATTTCATCTGATCGAGTTGGTAGATATTTATTACGCCCACGGATCAACCTTCCTCCCACTGAGGCTACATTTGCATCGTATGATCCATTTATTAGTGCAGATCTACCTACTCTTGTAGATGTCGAGCATATGACCCACACGACTCTGCGTAATACGTGTAGACTCTCAATTTTGGATTTACTAGCAGCATATTAGGTTATCAGTGAGGACCATGGGATTGCTCTTGACAGGGTACCAGACTTTATTAGACAACGATATCCTCATACACATATGAGCCACAGGGTGGCAAATGCAGCTCAGGATATTCCACATCAGCCTACAGAATCCCATGCACATCATGTTTTTGTTGATCCTTTAGCTTGTCCAGGTGGTCGTCAGGATGTTATAGGTCACGTTGAGGCTACTGCAACACCTGATCCTGTTCATGGGACATATAGTCAACTTCTTTTTGCTACTGATACTGTACATGCTACAGAGCCCCCTACGATGTCTTTACATTCTTGTGATCTTAGTGACATTGGTAGAGCCATCAAGTAGGCACAACAGGTACTTTCAATTTATAATTTAAATACATGTATATATTTTTAAAATTGTGTTCTAAAAATTTATGTAATGCATTTTAAAAACTTCTAGGGGTTTAACTCTTGATTGAAATTGTGTACTTGAAAATTTTAAGCAGTATGGTGATTTCCCAGACTTTGGAAATTTGGAGCATGATGGCGATCCCATGCAGTATGCAGATGAGGTACATTTAAATTTAATTTTAAAAAACTAATTACTTGATGTTTAAGTTTGAACATATTGAACTCAAGTACATTGTAAAAATTTTAGATAATTTTACATATATATGTGTACTTGAACACATGCAGGGGTTGGGACGAGGCTCAGGACACAGATCGGGAGATATTGGATCGGGACATGGATCCACACATCTTGGATCAGCAGAGCGATCGGTCCATGGATTGAGGGAGAGGTCGAGGGAGAGATCGAGCCATGCATCGAGGGAGAGGTCGAGGGAGAGATCGAGCCATAGATCTGATGATTCTATTCATACCAGACATCCCTCTCTTTGAGATTTGTTTTATAGTATTACATGTCTGAGATCATTTTATTATATGTTGGGGACACTTTTTATGATTTATGTATTGAACATTTGGACGTGTTACATACTTATGTTTTATGGTACACATATATATACTTGTTATAATTTACATGTCACATTCATACAGTTATGTTTTATGGTTTGAATCTTAGAGGTTTGTTATATACATGCATTATTATGGTTTGATGAACTCACTTACATTACATCTATAAATACATTGTGCATTAAATTAGTTTATGGTTTTATTTATTTAGCAAGGAACAAGTACCTTTATTTAAATTTAAATTATGGTAACTTGTTCAAATGCACTTGTTGTACATATATAGATAACTAAATACATTGTGAAATCAAAATGTTGGACTCCACTATCTAATGGTTGCTATTTGTAAAATTAAAAGATGGACATGTACATGTAATTAATTTAAATAAATAGTTCAAATGAATTTGTCTTTAATAAATAGGTCAAGAAATAGAAAAAATTGAATGCAAATATGCTTGAGATTAATGCTATACATTTTAAAGTAGAACATAAAAATGCAATTGGAAATAGATGATAGTTAGATTGAATTCTTTAAAGCTCTAAATGTTCATTTTTAAAGTTAGTAAAAGTTAAATACATTTAAATTGTGCATATATCATGCTCTACATTAACCTAATTTCTAATTCCATATAATCTAATACACATGTTCATTTGAATGTGCATGCAAAGAATTCTTGAACTAGATGATTAGCTATACTTGTGTCAAGTTGAATGTAAATGAAATCAAATTTCTAGTCTTGAAAGTTTAAGAATTCCATGTGGAACATTTATATATATGTAATTAGAAATTGATATATATATTTAAATCTTGAAAGATATGCACATTTAATATTAAATTAAAAATTGATGACAATTCTATATAAATTAAAAATTGATCAAGTAGATCTAGATCTTCTTGGATGACAATTCTATATATAAATTAAAAATTGATCAATCCATATTTAATTGTACTGGAAAGATGGACTGATCTCAAGCTATACATGGTAAACAAAGCTAAATTGATGCCAAAATGTAGCTATCTCAAGCACCCCAAACACCATCACTATGATTCACTATGATTCACTACAATGTTCATATATTCCAATGCACCTTAAGGTGAACAAGAAAGGCCAAACCAAGAGAACCTGGATACAATCTAACATTAACAAAATGGATAAATAATTTAGTTCTATACTTAAAAGATAGGAGCTAATATTCTTAAGCAAATTTGGATTTTAAAGATGAAATCAAATTATAAGGTCAAGTGATTTTTTATTAGGAGATTGGATTTGAAATGGATGATAGTCTAGATTAAGGATAAGGTACCTAGATGTTGAAAACTTTGGGTGATGAAGAAAGGACAATATGATGTATGGACTAGATTGAGACCAAGTAACCAAATTTTGATGTTTAAGTGATACTTTTTTATTATTAAGGATGGAGAATGGATGTA
>VDFB02109042.1:6530550-6906616 GCA_007258455.2 Sequoia sempervirens
AAACAGGTATAAAATGGCCTACACAAACTCAATTCAACAAGAAAAAATGCTGACCTAACACAATACTCACTTTAGTATTTCAAAACCTCTCAAATTCACATGGAAAACACCAAATTTCACTCTAGGGCTTTATGTCCAACTCAATTCTTGAACTCCCTTGTACTTACTCAACATTCCCACACCTTTTTAGTGATTTTTTAGACCCATTCCTAGAGCTATAGTGGCCACAGTGAAAGGAATGGGTCAATACACCATTTTAAATGACTTTCAAACCTTAAAATTGTGTGTTTAGGCCGGTCTAAAAAATTTACCAATAAAATTCATAAAACTCAATGGAACCCTTCAAAATGGATTCAAAAGTAAGATGAAACAGCTTATGCAATCCATGACAATTTTGAATCTAATTGGTAAATTATAGGTCGTACAATCACTGTAAACTTCAAAAAACTTAGAAAATGAAGAAAAACAGAGTATTATTGATGCTTCAAACTTCAAAAATGCTTCAACAACCTTTTAATCAAGTTCTCCATGGTATTTAAGATGTTTCGCTAAAAAAAAACTATTCTAACTTCCTCAAATGGCCTTTCAAATCAATATGACTATTGGTCTTCTAAAACTACCCTTTTACAATTTTTCAAATTTTGCATTTTGCACAAATTGCAACTTTTCAAAAAAATTCACAATTTGAAGTCTACATCACCAAAACACATAATTATCACCAAATATGGTTAATTACATTAATAAATGGTCTTCAAGACCTTATTTTATGCAAAATCCCAATATCCTAAAGCCTAGACCTTAAAACCTTGAATTGACAAATATCTTTAAATGGTGCCACTGCACCAAATTATTTGACAATAATGTTTTTGTATAAATGTATGAAAAATGTGCTAGAATTGACAAGCTAGTGAGCTTGGAGAGATAGTGAGCTCACTCACTAGCCTTCCAATACAATAGGGTTGAGATGGTAGGGGCAGTGTATGCCTCATAGAAATGGGGTCTCATGGTGATGTACATCACCATGAGACCCCATTTCTATGAGGCATATGCTACCCCTACCTTCTCAACCCTACCATAGTGGCAAGCTAGTGAGTGCATCACCATGAGACCCCATTTCTATGAGGCATATGCTACCCCTACCTTCTCAACCCCTCTTTGGAGGTGGCAGAGTTGGTGGGCCCCAGCTTGCCAATGCTCACTACTTTTATGCCAATCGGTGGGGTTGAGAGGTAGAAACAGATGTGCCTCAGCATGAAAATGGGGTTTCCACCAATCATCATTAGTGACATTTCTGGTATACTTTGCCCTACCTTTAAACTACATGGCTAGTGGAGGCGTTAACAGCCCAAGCTCACTGATAACTACCAACTGCTGATGAAAGTATTATATTATTGTTGTTTCTACTTCGCAGAATACGCTGCCCCTACCTTCCCAACCCTATCACAGTGGCAAGCTAGTGAGTGAGCTAGCTTGCCAACACTCCACTAGCTTGCCAATAGGGTAGGGTTGAGAAGGAAGGGGAAGCATGATAGCAACCTATGTGGTGAAGACCCCAACCAACTCAAAATGATTAGGATAGAAGAAGAAACCATCCCCTTAAACACTATATACTCAACTTATCCCAAACACACACATGAAGGCTTGTAGCCCTCCAAAATTATTTTTTCTCAATATCTTTTAGAGAAGGCCGTACAAATACCTAAAAAACATCATCTGAGACACACTTCAACTCCTAACATAGCATACCAAAAGGTTTCAAGAGGTTTCTTTGCAATAATATTGAAAACCAATAGGCTACCCTGCCTTTTAGGCCACCAAATAGCCCTTTTTTACAAATGAGGTACCTCCAAAACACTTGTTTTTACCAAATTTCAACTAAAAGTCACTAACTGTGTTACAAAACAACAAATTCCACCATTATTTCTCAGATCCTTGACCTCTAAAATGCTGTACCACCAAACCCTCAACTTTCATGCAAATAACCTAGGGTTTATTGAAAGTCTTAACAACCGGGCTTACTAGACCTCACCAATACCAACAACACTTCAAAAATACCCTACACAAACTCAAACAACCATTACATGGAAGGTTCCTTCAATATTTCATCAAAACTCTTCTTTAACACCCCATTTATACAAGGAAAACAATGTAATTCTACTCTAGGGCATCACCCAATTTCAAACAACTTACTTCCTCTACCTTCAAGACTATGTGGACACCTAACCAAAGCGTATGACTCATGGAAATGGGGTCTCATGGTGATGTACCTTCTCAACCATACCACATTGATAGGCTAGTGAAGCCTCGAATGACATATATTTCATTTATTTGAATGGATAAAAATTTTAGGAACTAATATTCATCTCATTACCATGCTATAGGTAAAATTATCTGCCATGCCGAAGAAGTGAAGAAGGAATAAACTAACTGATGAAGACTATGAAACCTTCAAAGTAAAGGAGAGAGAATGGGTCGCGACATATCGTGAAAAGAAGAAATTGGGTACTATTGACAAAAATAAGCCAACTGAAGAGGAACCTCAACCGTCAAAAAGAGAACATGATTTGGCAGCACAAAGGGAACGAATGCGAAAGCATTGTGGTAAGACAAATTTAGATACCGTAGTTGGAGACACACCCTCTACAACAAGTGAATACGAAGGGACACCATTAAGCACAAGCAAATATCGAGGGACACCAGTTACCGCAAGTGAATATGGAGGGACACCATCTATCGCAAGTGAATATGGTTGGGCACCATCCAACACATCTCAAGTTGAGAGTACATCATCACTCAGATTTGACGAAGAAGGTATGACATAATCCCCATGTGAAGCTCAAGGTATGTCTTCTACACCACCCTCGATCGAAGGTAAACAATCTAGCCCACCTCAATTAAATATTGATGAAATTCCTAATGTTGAGATGTATGTACCTAGGAGAACACCACCTAGAATTTTGCATAGAAATCCAAAGTATTTGATTAATATTGATGAGGATATTTTGCAGCACATGGAAGGTAAGATTCCAACACACACTTGTAGACGATAAGTTGATAAGATTTAGAAATCATTCTTTGAAAGGATAAATGAGACCGCAAGATGTCAACTATTTGTTGAAATGATGCGGGGTATAAAGTATAGAAACACCATGAATACTCTTGGGTTGAGAACATTGAATGCATCGAGTGAAAACACTATTGTGAAGAATCTAATGGATGCATATGAGAGTGGGTAAAACCTCATGCTCAAAGGATAGTAATGCCACCTAACATGTCATTACATCGACTTTGGTAAGCATTCAAACAAAGAGAGATCGTCTCATTAGAAAGACGAGTGAACAAATGAGAATTAGTAGAAAAACTTTATCAAAATCCATTCAAAGGCAGAAAAGAATTGAGGGCATCAATTCAAATGAATTATGGGAATTCTCAGGGAGATTGCCACAAAAAGATAAACAACTTGTTGAAGCATTGAGAACACTAATTGAAGAGTATTGGAAGAATAACACAAGGCCATCTCTAAATCAAAGGGATGTGGTAAGAAGGAGAATCGGTAGTCGGAACCATGAGCCACATCCAAAGCATTTTTTAGATATGACTCAAACCTAATTTCTTTGTAAATTTCAAAAGGATTATCCTCAAATTAGTATTTGTCAAATATTTTTTGAAATGCTTAAACCTTTTCATGTCAAGATAAATCACACACGCACTACTTGTTGCTATAGACTGCATATTGAATTCTCTAACCATTATGATGTTTATCGTTCTATATGTTTAGATTTGCATACTAATGATGTTTTGCAAACTTGTGGCATAGAAGCCCCACCAAAATCTTCAAGAGAGTTCTTATAAAAAAATTTATGTGAAATAGATGGCCAAATATTCTACAGGATAGCATGCTTGGATGGTTCATGCGAGCGTTGTGGTGGCTTGTAGCGTATGCCAGTATGTCAACATATGGAAAGCACATATGAGGTGGGACATAAACTAGTAGAGTTTAGGAAGTATAAAACAGTGGCATACACTACAAAAGATGGGTTTCAAGCAAAAAGGTGTGATTTGGTTATTCAGAAGATTCCAGTGTATCAGTTTATGTCCATGTTTTGTGACAATATAGTGTATGAGTATGCAAGGCATACCCATAGAGCCCGATGGCTGGACACACAATTCAAGCTATGCAAGGACACCTTTCCAGTTGGTAGCATAGTATCAGTGGTTGACTTTGCAGATAACTACACTCTATAACCATAGCGCGAGGTGTAGTTGCAGTATTACAACTCCACACAGGTTTTGATATTTGTGCACATAGCATTCATTCATGCATCTGGTAGTACAGAGGACCAAATGAAGGTATTGAGGGAGTATCACTTTTATATTAGTGATGATCGCACACATTCTCCAGAGTTCATGCAAGGTTGCTTCCAAATGTTCTATAGTGATTTGGATCAGAGGGGCATAACATATAGTCACCATATAATATGGTCAGATAACTATGCAACACAGTTCAAGAACTTGTGCATGTTCTACTGGTTGAGCAGGATGCATGTCATTATAGGTGTACAACATATGTGGAAATTTTGTGAGGTCGGGCATGGAAAGGGGGAGCATAATGCTGCAGGAGCATGCATGAAAAGAGTATTAGCATGAGAAGAGTTAAAGTATAAAGACAGTGCAAAGTTAACAGATGCAAGATCAATCGTCGAGTGGTGTACTGCTTTGATGGGTTCGGGTAATGAAGGTACATCTTTAGTTCGTAGATTTTTTTGGTTGATGGATGATACTAACATTGCACCATATTAGGATTGTTGTACACTAACAAGATCGAGTGAGCAACACTCTTTCCTTAGCTCAAATGCAGGTTCATGGAGTATTGATACATGGAAGATGGCATGCTTTTGTTCTTCATGTACAATGCAAGCCTGGAATGATTGTGAGTCAGGGGAGTGGGTTGACAAATGGTTGAAAAGTTATCTTAGCCCACTTCACATATATCGCCCTTCGACGACATTGGAACTAACACAAATGGGATCATCGGTCAACTTTGACCACGTATCAGATCTAGTTCAACCAAGAAATATATATGTTTGCTTAGTTTTTAAAATTCCATAGTGTTATCTTACTTTGTAGTGTATTCGTAATGTTGACTAATTTCAAGAGATTTGCTGCACATATCAATACAAGACATGTTTATGCAGTTATTGCAGATGAAGACAATGAAGAAGGAACAAACTATTACTTGTGTCATTGTGTTGAGGCCAAAAAGAAATTGGAGGCCCCAGTTATAGATGGAGAAAACTTTGAATACCCTACAGGCTCAATTGTTGTTACTGGAACATGGCTTAGAAGGTACCCACATAAGAGTGTTAAAAATTGGCTGTTTCAGGACTTTGACATGCATCGTAAGATTATTCGTTACTTGAACCTTATCGTGGCATGTAATGTTCATTTGACCAAATATGAGGGTAGACCTTTGAACAAGACCTTGTGGAAGGTTCGTGAGTTTGACCATGAGACAATACTTGACACAATAAAGAGTAGAGTAGACCTAGATGGTTCGTTGGATTAATTTGTAAGTATGCACATCGGTTCTTATTAATTTATACATGTATGCACATTAATTTTTTTGATGCCAATGCTATCATCTTCTTTTACTTTGTCTATTTGTAAGTAACCTACTAAAAATTGATTGGTGTCCCCTTGCAAAAAATGCAGATTTATGAGCCATCCAAGAGAATCTCAACCAGAAAAGAAATGCAACATCCTTATTTTTATGATCTTGACAAATCTCAATTATGATTTTAAGCCATTACAAAAGTGTGTGCAAAGCTTGGTGAGGGAATTTCAAGTTATTCATTTGAAGTTAACCTTATCATGAGCACCTATGAGGTAGACATTATAAGAGCATCTCGAATTTCAAGTTATTATATTCATGAGAGGTGTTGTGTGCAATAGGTATCTTAGAACTCCTAGTGAAGATGTATGACTAGGAGTGACTAAGTTGAGAGGCTGACACGCCTATCTGTAAGTGCCTTCCATCTATTTTCATATCATTTCCATTTTGGATGCTCTATCTTTTTCTTCTTTTAATTTGTGGATTTGTAAGTAAACTACTAAAAATTGATTGGTCTTTCGTTGTAGAAAATGCTAATTTATGAGACATCAAAGAGAATCTCAGCCAAAAAAATAATGCAACATCCTTATTTTGATGATCTTGACAAATCTCAATTCTGATTTGAAGCCATTATAAAAGAGCGTGTGAAGCTTAGCGAGGGAATCTCAAGTTACTCATTTGAAGTTAACCTCATAATGAACACACATGATGTAGACATTATAAGAGAATCTTGAATGTATGAGTGACATTGTAAAAGATCTGTGAGAATGAAGTACCTAAGGCATTGTAATAAGATTTACTTGTAATGATATTTACTCAAATATTGAAATTTTGGAGTTCATATTTGGTGTAGGAGTACCTTGTTCTCTAAATGCCTTCAATAGGAAAATTTGAAAAATTTGAATTTTTAAATGTAAACAATGTGAAAAAGGTCATGTGAAGGTCATATGTATTGTATTCAAAGTCTCAAACAATTCATTAGGTGATCAGAGAAGTGATATTGTGCAAAAGTTGTCATTTGGTGTAAAACTGCAAAACTTGCATTAGTTGCACAATTACAAAATTATAGAAGATGAAGAGTCCTCTTGTTAGAAATGGTAGTTAGTCGATGGAAGATGTAGCAGAAACATTCATAACTAATTGGAATAGCTATATAAAGCATTGTAAAGGCGTGGAAAAGAGCAGAACTTGTATTCTTGAAGAAATTAGTAAATAAAGGACCCTGTTTTCTATATTTGCAACACTTTTTCTTTTTTTGTTTCAAGCTTGTGTGGATTGTACAACACCTTATAATTTGATTGTTGATTAGTTTTCTTCAGAGCAAGGAGTTAGGTTACTTTTGAAAGTATTTTGAAGTCTTTTAACTCAGATTTGAGGAAATAAGAACAATTTTATCATAATTGGTTTGTAACCCTCGATAAGGGTTTTGAGAGTTCATTAAGTGATAAGATTGCCATTCCACCAATGAAGGGTTAAGTAGGTCAGTGGAATGGATTGCAATTAGGTGTTTTTCAATTTGAATATGTGTGTAGATTAAGGGGAAGACAAGAATGTGAAGTTTTGCTGCTGCTCTAGATAAATTTTTGAGTTTTCACAAAAGAAATGGTGCCTACAAACTAGGGTTTGGAAAAATGACAGTTGCAAAGGCTTCATGGCGGTTTGATTACTATATGCAGACATATTCCAACATTTTTAATGCATTTGCAAGTTTGTATGAGGTTTGGTAAGTGGGTTTTTAAAAAACCTCAGTTTTCTTGAGCCCACAAGGGCATTTGATGAGGGTTTTGTTGTTTGATGTTATATTGAAATGGTTAAACTATAAAACTAGAAGATTTGAAGGTTTTGAGACTTGATACACTATTGCTCGAGGTTATTTTATGGTTTGGAGTTGATTTCTTGATAGTTGCTTCACAAAATTGACCTAATTTGAGGCACTTTCTAGCAGACAGTTTATTGTTCTTAGAAACTTTCCAAAATAACCTCTTCAAAGATTTTTTATGTATTAGTAGATCAAAATAGGTTTCTAAATATGTATTGGGTCTGTGGAAACACAAAGATATTGAAAAAGAATCACAAAACAAGAAAACTATGTTGTCCACAAGGCCAATTAGGCCAAATTAACAAAGCAACCCACCTTTATTCTTCCTATCACATGAAAAACACCATTGCACAACATTAACCAATCTACCAAACCACCAATTCCTCCACTTTTAGGGTGTGATAAACCCTCTAACATAAAAAACCCCAAAACCCTCTTCTTTCACAAGTTAGGCAAGGGTTTATTGAAAACCCATACTCCAAACCTTCCCACAACCAACCAAATCCTGAAAAACATTCAAAAGGTCTGCAAAAGCTTAAAAGTTCAAGAGATATTGCTGCCCTCAAATATTTCTTCAAACCCTAGCACTAGACCACCATTTTCCACTAAAAAATGCACCATTTGACATCTAGGGCATCACCTAAAAACCCTCTATTTGCCTCCCTTGCACAAAAAACTTTGCACACATGTTTTATAACCCTAACTAAGCCTTACCACCGAGTTGTACAGAAGCATACAGTGGGTGGAAGACTTAATATGAAATTTTAATGCACTCAAAACCGTTAAAATTGGGTATACAAATTGACCCTCAGTAATTGGCTTCTAAAATGTACAAAATCAATTGAAATCCAACCAAACCAAAACTAAAATGAAGTTAAGTCTTCTTCCCACCAAATTCCATTCAAAAGAGAGCACAATCACCCTGCACGAAACCATACAGTTCAAGGAAACATCATATTTATGGTAAAAATACAAAAAATTGCAAGGAAACAATGAATTTTATTGATCTTCTTCTAAGTACATGGTACATTTACGCTAGGCATGGTACAATTATGCTAGGAATGTTCCTCTTTCACACCCAAACATGTGGAATCACTCTGAGCTACATTCAACTGGCTCGATCCCTTAAGGGTCTAAAGTGCAAAAGGGCATCAATCTTTGACGGGGTATTTCTCAGAAATTGTGGTGCTTACGAAATCTTAGTCTGAGCCTACGAGATCACATTGGGCCCCTCTACAATAACCTCTCTCAATTTTTGTTATCTCAGAGTGGTTTTCCCGTGGTGTTCAGTTCTCACTTGATGGAAAAAGTGTCAAATGCAAGCAGTGCAAAGTTGCAAAGTGGTGCAACTTTCGTTCTGCAACTCGTGTGACCAAATAGATTATTCCAACATGTCCGAATAGGTATGTTTACACTAGGCATGGTCCTCTTTCGCACCCAAACACACAGAATCGCTTCGAGCTATGTTCAACTGGATCGATCCCTTAAGAGTCCAAAGTGCAAAATGGCTGCAAACTTCAACATGCTATTACTTGGATATCGTGATGCGTAGAAACTTTTCATTTGATCCTATGGGATCGCGTTGGGCCCCTCTACAAAATCCTCTCTCAGTTTTTGCTATTTCTAAGGCATTTTCTCGTGGTGGTGAATTTTCACTTGGGGAAAAAGTTGTTAAATGCAAGTAGTTGAAAGTTGTAAAGTGGTGCAACTTTTGTTCTGCAACTCGTGTGACCAAACGAACTATTCCAACATGTTCGAATAGGTATGTTTACACTAGGCATGGTCCTCTTTCGCACCCAAACACGTGGAATCGCTCTGAGCTATGCTCAAGCAGATTGATCCCTTAAGAGTCCAAAGTGCAAAATGGCTACAAACTTCAACATGTTGTTACTCAGATACCATGATGCTTAGAAAATTTTTGTCTAATCCTATGGGATCGCGTTGGGCCCATTTACAAAAACTCTCTTGGTTTTCACTATCTTGGAGGCATTTTCCCATGGTGGCGAATTTTCACTTGGGGAAAAAGTTGTCAAATGCAAGTAGTTGGAAGTTACAAAATGGTGCAACTTTCATTTTGCAAATCGTGTGACCAAACAGATTGTTCCAACACATCCGAATAGGTATGTTTATGCTAGGAATGGTCCTTTTTCACACCCAAACACACGGAATAGCTTTGAGCTACGTTCAACTGGATCGATCCCTTAAGAGTCCAAAGTGCAAAATGACCGCAAACTTCAACATGTTGTTACTCGGATACCATGATGCTTAGAAACTTCTCATATGATCCTATGAGATTGCGTTGGGCCACTCTACAAAAACCTCTCTTGATTTTTTCTATCTCGAAGGCATTTTCCCGTGGTGGCAAATTTTCACTTGGGAAAAAAGTTGTCAAATGCAAGTAGTTGAAAGTTGCAAAGTGGTGCAACTTTCGTTCTATAACTCGTGTGACCAAATAGACTATTCCAACATGTATGAATAGGTATGTTTACACTAGGCATGGTCTTATTTCACACTGAAACATGCGGAATCACTCTGAGCTACGTTCAACCGACTCGATCCCTTAAGGGTCCAAAGTGCAAAAGGGAAGCAAACTTTGACGGGCTATTACTCAGAAATTGTGATGCTTACAAACCCTTCTTCTGAGCCTATAGGATCATGTTGGACCCCTCTACAATAACCTCTCTCAATTTTTGTTATCTCAGAGTCTTTTTCCTATGGTGTCCAGTTTTCACTTGATGGAAAAAGTGTCAAATGCAAGCAGTGTAAAGTTGCAAAGTGGTGCAACTTTCATCTTGCAATTCGTGTGACCAAAAAAAATGTTCCAACACATCCTGATAGGTAGGTTTACACTAGGCATGGTCCTCTTTTGCACCCAAACACACAAAATTTCTCCAAGCTACGTTCAACCAGTTTGATCCCTTATGATGGCATGCAAAATAATCGAAAAGAGAAACATACACAATGGTTGAGAAGTCTGAGTTTTCCACACAAAAAACATATGATCATTGGTGCAGAGCACCTTCTTCCTCCATTTGATGAAGAAGGTCTAGTTCAGTGGTTTTAGTCATGATAATGTCAAATAAGGCCATGATAGGCCATTTTATAATCTTGCTTTTAGTTTTGAGTTAGTGTGGGGTCATTTGAGTAAATTATGTAAGTATGATAGGGAGTAGGAATAAGAAAATAGCATTGGTAAAGGCATTGGAAGAGATTACTAACGCTGCCCCTGTTGAAAATTCAGAATTTAGGCCTTAAAAGCAAGGCTAGATGAGGTGAAAAGAAGAGATTGCTTGAGAATAAGTTAGAATAGGTTGGAAATAGGGTGAGGTTGTGGATTTTGATGTGTTTAAAAGGTTTTCAAGGACAAGGGAGGTCAAAATTATGTTATGGCATGATGCCCTAGTTGGGAAAAGAGGGGTTTTGAATAAAAAGAGAGGTTTGAGGGAGTAAAAGTGGGTAAAGTCAGGGGGCAGCATAATTTGGTGGTCAATTAAGTTTGTGTAGGAATAATGAAGAGTGTTGGAAGAGGTTTTGAGGTTGTATGAGGTATGGATATGGGGTTTTCAATAAACCCTAGTGAAATTTGAGAAAATGAGGGTTTAGAGGATAGTGAGGTTAGAGGGCCAATCACGCCCTAAATGTTGTGGATTTTGTGGATTTGCAGACTGGTAAATGCTGACCAATGGTGTTTTTCAATTGGAAGAGTGATTGAGAGGGTGTTGCTTTGTTAAATAGACCTATTTGGGGGTTTAGGACAACGTTGAAGCACTAGGTTGAGGGTTTTGTTTCAAAAGAGTCTCATGGGATTTTGATCCATGTGAAAGTATGTGTTAAAGGGTGTCTGAAAAGAATGTGGGTTGGAGAGATTGTTTAGAAAATTTGAAAGTTATGTCAAGAAAGGTAGGTCTACTGACCTACTAGAGAGACTAGGTGAAAAACTGAAAACAAGCCAAGATAGTGATTTGGGGGAAGAAAAGTGGTTGGAAGTTCTTTGTATGGTGAAAGTGGATTGAAAGCCTCCCTATCATTGCATCAATCATCCTCAATTCTAGCAAGTGCAAGACGTTTTTCAATTATCCTCCTTGCACTTACAACAATGTACAACCAATTGTAAATTCGTATAATGGTGGAACTTCGAAACATTTTATTTTTCCTCAATTAACAACTTTGGTTGTGAAACATTTTTTCATTTTTATTTGAAATGATTTTCTATGCTTGAAAATGGGGGTCTAAGAGAAACAAGTGATGCTCTCACGTACACTTATTATTTGGTGTGATAAATAACAGTTCCACTGTTGAGTCCATTTCTTATTTGTATTATAAATTATAACTTGCTTTCTCCTGAGTCCATTTCCTATACAAGAAATAATATTAGTTGGTATGATTTTTCCATAGTCCATAGAGTAATAGAGCAAGCTTCTGGATTCAACTGTGTTTGTTTTGAGATCGACGTTTCAGATCACACTCAATGATCCATCATTAGGAAGAGGAAAGTCAATCTCAAAACAAACATAGTTGAATCCAGAAGCTTGCTCTACTCTTCCTGATGATGGATCACTGAGTGTGATCTAAAACGTCGATCTCAAAACAAACACAGTTGAATCCAGAAGCTTGCTCTATTAAGAAATAATATTAGTTGGTATGATTTTTCCATAGTCCATAGAGTAATAGAGCAAGCTTCTGGATTCAACTGTGTTTGTTTTGAGATCGATGTTTTAGATCACACTCAGTGATCCATCATCAGGAAGAGGAAAGTCAATCTCAAAACAAACATAGTTGAATCCAGAAGTTTGCTCTATTAAGAAATAATATTGTAAAAGGTTGACATATAAATCTTTCGATGTGTTTATATGGTGACAGATCAAGAAGATAACAATTCATTTTGCACTATCAGGATTATGCTATGAAAATGTTTAAAGACTATTCAAGATAAATGTTTGTATGATAATGTGTCAAGAAGTTAACTACTTCATCTACTCTAAATATTATGTTTTGCAAGTGTTGTGAAGATTATGTATCATTTGCTTAATTGAGTTGTTCCAATCAAAAGGATTAAATATATTGGAATATTTTTATGAATCATTTCATGGAATACCAATTAAAAACATGTTTTTTGCTTTTAGATAAAGTTGTTTAGCATTAATCAATTAATATTCAAGACAAACCATGAAGGTCAACAATGATCAATGCTAGGGCTAACCAATTAATAAGTATACACGTGAATAAGTCAAACATGTACATTTGAATAAGGGAAGCACAAATACTCAAAAACACGTAAGCCTTGAAGTATACACACGAATACATAGTATACACAAATTAATACAAAGTATATGCACAAATACAAGGTATACACATGAAAACATGTAAGTCGCAAAGTATACATTGGAACACACATAAGTCACAAAGTATACACGTAAGTTGTAAAGTATACACTTGAATACACGTAACTCGTATCTATTGAACCATGAATTTATAATGCAAATAAGGACACTATAGATAAAAAAAGATTTGTATTAACCAAATAGTCATGTAGGAATACATCAATATATGCCGATATAAGTATAAAATATAGGTACAAAATAGCCATATAGGCTTAGGAGAATGTCATATAGGCATACAATGTCAAATATATCCAATACAAAATATGTACAAAACTACCATGTAGGCATACAACAAAGGGCTCTGGAATCAAAAGTCATTGCTCTCCATGCTCTCAAAATAAATTATTTCCCTTTGCTTGTTGATCGGATGGCGATACATTTGTCACTCATTTATGTTGCACTCGAGGAGTGCTCTTACTCCTCCTCCTAGTGTTTAGTTCTTGGTGAAGTTTTATCTATCACAATAAGAAGTAAAAACATTAATATATAGAAATTACATAATTATAGAAAATGATATATTTAAAAAAATAATCACTTACTGCTATCTGATGATCATTTCCCACGAGAGAAATATTCACATGCCCATGCTGAGGAGTGCTGAAACCTTGTATAAACCATCCAAATAGAAATCAAACTACGAATCAATAATGGTTTGATTTTTCACTAATAACATCTATAACGACGAATGTAAATTGAAATTTAGTAATTTGCCTCATACTTCCCCTGTCAAAGCCATCGAGGATTCTATAGCAGATGAAACACCGATCTCCATTGCCCTCATCACATTCGAAGGTGTTTTCGCTTGCAACATCTGAAAATAAAACAATAAATTATTCAATCACAAAAACTACAATAGTGATCCACGTCATGACTTATAATGTATGAGATAATGAACAAAATTTTGAGTACTTATTAAACTATATATTTCTGACTATTGTGCTTACTATTTTCCCTATCCATATCTTGTTCGAAAACACATGTTTTTAGGTTTTTACCCATAGCAGCAAGTCGGTGAACCATTTGATAAAATGCTTTCATAGACATGTACAATAATTGTGGTGGCATAGAGAAGGCAATGAACTATTTGAAAAAATGCCTCAAAGAAATGGGGTCTCGTGGTGATGGAATGCCATTACAAACAAATGCACATCATGACATTCCATCACCATAAGACATTTCTTTTAGGCCAGACAGTTCATTGCCTTCTCTATATTATTTCTTACTATTATGCTTTGATATAAATTTTTCCAAGCATCCATAGCTTGTTGTTGCACCTATTTTAGGCTTTTAGCCATAGTAGCAAGGAAGTGAGTAGTTTGATAAAATGCTTTGGTACACATGTATGGAAAATGTGGTATCATAGAAAGGTGGTGAGCTATTTGAAGAAATGCCTCGAAGAAATGTGGTCTCATGGTGATGGAATGGCGCATTTCTTCAAGGCATTTTTTCAAACTACTACCTTATCTATGCTATTTCTTACTATTATGCTTTGATAGATTTTTTCCAAGCATCCATAGTTTGTTGGAAAGCACCTTTTTAAGATTTTAGCCATAACAGTGAGGAAATGAACTATTTGATAAAATGCTTTGCTAGACATGTATGGAAAATTTGGTAGCATAGAAAAGGTAGTGAGTTGTTTGAAAAAGTGTCTCAAAGAAATTGGTTCTCATGGTGATGGACCTCATTTCTTTGAGGCATTTTTTCAAAAACTCATTACCTTGTCTATGCTATTGCTTACTATTATTCTTTCATATATTCCTTCCAAGCATCCATAGCATAGACAAGGCAATGAACTGTTTGAAAAGATGTCGAGTAGTAAAAAGTGGCCTCATGGAATGCCATGACAAGCAAATGCAATTGGAAGCTGCTCCTAGACTTATTACTTATGCTATGTGAAGTAATTGCATCACTGCTTATGTTGACTTTCTAAACAACTATATTGTAGTTGAAATTTTGTCATCTATAGACATCTAGTTATTAGTTATGGAATGTAAAGTAATGCTTTGAGTTTGAATCATGTGCAATGCAATGTAATCAACGATATGAATATAAAATACACAAATTTATTAAGTACAATTCATTAGTTAAACTCTTTATTCTATTACCTGCGTGTAGGTTTGAGTAAATCCACTAGCACTGGGAGGTGTTCCCTCGAAACCTCCAATATTAGCCTATTCAACATCCAAAATCACATATTAAAATACCATTCGTAAAACAATGCTATTAACATGTAATAAATTTATAATTGTTTACTAGTTACATACTAAACCAATAGGTGTACTGTAGAAATAAGTAGGTGTAGGGCCAGTGTATCCAGTCTCAACACTGTGACCCTGCAATTTTATTAAAATCATAAAACTAAATTAGTTAATCTTGCATTTCAAAATCAAAATTTAATAAATTAAATTCAATGAACATGCTAACTTTTACCTAAGAATCAATGCCATAGGCCACATGTAAAATGTAAGCTACCCTTTCCATCTCCATAGCTGCAGATGGATCCTATGTAGTAGCCTCCTAAGTGTCGGTGGGGTCATATGAACAAGTCGCCCCGCAAGATTGATACACATGGGATCGAAGCCCACCACTTGAAGAATCCCCTGGATGGTGTTGTAGAATAAGGCTGGCATGCTGGATGACACTCTGGGTAAAAGAGATGATGGCCTGCAAAGTCTCTATGTTGGCACTCTCTTTCGCAACATAAGGGATGACAATGTGCTCATGAGGTAGCCTAGCGAAAGGTCATCTCCCTTTCCGTTGGGGATCTTGTTGTGCACCAGGTCTATCTTGAGCCGATCCCCCACCTCTCCCCTGGAAGTCCCTCATATCAAAATAATTTGGGATTTTGTTCAATATGAACTCAGTGTATAGTTTCCTAAGGAAATACCGCGGGACTTCACAATTATTGCATGGTGGGTCATCAAAAACCATGTACCACCTATCTCAAAAATATTTCCTAATCTCTTGGTGGTGGCACCAATGAATAGGAAACCTCTTCGCATTGAGGGAGAGATTTCTATTTGAACGTGGGATGTCAGTTAATAATGCACACAAATCACCTTTTGTAATTTTTAAATCTTTTACATCTTTATATGATAATTTATCTTGGTAATAAACCCTAGCCGCTTGCCTCCTATCCTGCCAACCAGTTAATTATTTGCTGATTGATTCTACATGTTTTAACATTTCTTTCAGTGAAGTTCCTAAGGTCATTCTTTCTACAGTTGAACCATTTGGATCGTTCAACCTCCTGATTAAATCCTCAAGTTGTTTTTTGTTCTCAGTTTCCCTCATTAAGTTTTGTTGAGTGCTAGGAGGATGTTGAGGGATTGGTGGAGGAGATTGAGGTTGTGGTTGATTAACTTGAGGATTTTGTTGTTGTTGTTGTTGTGCTTGTTCAGGATTTGTTCCTCTTGTTGTTGTTGTGCTTCTTAAGGATTTTGAGAAGGGTTTGTAGGTTGATTAACATCTCCTACAAATTCAAAAAATAAATATCAAAAACAACCTAAAACTAACAAATTAAAAACAAAAAACAAACAATCCTTACGTCTCACACCTCCTCGTCGACGTGGCAGCATCCTCGTGATGAAATAGCAATCGTTGATGAAGATTTTTGCAAAATACCTCCTCCTAGAACACGAGCATGGAAAATGGGGGTTTTGGCCGTGGGAAAGAGAAGAAACACAGTCGAAATGCAAGAATGAATTTGATTTGATTTTTTTTTGCTTTTAATAGGCTCGTTGTGGCTGAGCCTCGGGCTTGACACACCAAGCCATAACGCGAGCACGTTATGAGTTTTCAAAACTTTTTTAAAAATTTGGCCACAAATTGGCTACCCATCTTCATGCAACACCTTTCAAATATCCTAAATGAAAAATATGAAATGAACAAATTTCTAAGATTTAAGAGGTTGTATCTAATTTGACAAATAATCTCTTTTCTATCTATTAAATCACTCATGGTGGAGCTAGGAAGACTGTGGAATTCACTCTTGATTCAATTATCATCAAATACTTGGAGAGCAGAAAGGTCATTGCTACCAAGAAAGTTGATCATGCATCTCGACTTTATACCTTTACAAACTTTTTTCCTAATGATAGATTTGATTCTTTGGATGATAATCACACTTCTAGTGTGAACTATGGTTTTGAGGAGAATTTTGGTTACTTGAACTTGGGTGTCCTCATAGGTGATCCAATTATTGAGCCTTGCATTCCATCTTCTCCATCTACTATTGCATCTGATGATGCTTGTGTTGCTACAAATATGGCTACTTGTGATTCAGTACTACAAAATATTCATTGTCTTCTAGATATGGCTACTTGGGATGAGTCCTTGACAAACATTGCAGGTTTATTTTGTGAGTCCCATATTTCAATTTGGGAGACATTGTTGATTGCATACATATTCTCTTTGATGGAGATGATCCTTCTTTAGTTGTTGTGAGGGAAAAATTTGACCCTCTTTTCATTCTCTACATGATCATTCGTCATAGTTTGACATGAGTGTGGATACTTTTGAGTAGCATTTGGAGGAGGCTCCTTTTTCTTCATAAGAGATATATTGGTCTTTGGATTATGTTCTACATCCATTTATAGGAGATTTTGAATTGTCATCTTCTATAGTGTGGTCTAGAATGCATGTTTGGAGTGTGAAAACTTTCGACATCAACACAAAGACTCTTGAACATAATTCAAAGACATCACACATCATCATTTTTCTCTCATCTTCCTTTTAGGAATGTAAAGACATCCTACACATATTCTTGGTTTTGTTTCTTCCTGAGGGGAGGAATATTGTTTGATGAGATTGGATCATCTTTAACAGTCGGTGTCGAGCATCTACCATCCTTGTAGGAGACTCTACTTTGAGAGGGGATTGCATGGTCTCTTTTCTTCTCTATTATAGGGGATTTTTCCTTGCATGGGGATTTGTTCTTCTCATTCTTTAGTGAAAGCATTTTGTATTTTCTCTCTTTTGGGGAGGAGTTTTGTCCTACTAGGTTTTCTTCTTTTATTTGTTTGTAAGAGATTACATGTGTACATGGGTACCTAACAAGGCCTAGTAGTAGAGACCCATCCTTGCATCAATTGTATTTGTTTTCTCCTCCCTAGGTTGCACTTAAGGGTGGTTTTGACGTGAATAAGGTATTTAGTTCACCAGTAGGACCTATTCACATGTTAAATTTACTTAGAACCCAGGATTATTTCTAGAAGTCTTAGTCGACATTAGATCTTATCTATCCTAGGTCACTTAATATTAATTTTCTCATATCATAAGATTAATAAACTTGTCATAATTTTATGATATCTTATGTCTCACCTTGGCTATATAACCAAGGGGTCTTCTTTGCAATCTCATATTGAATCATCATTGTATATTTGTATTTATTGATAGAAATACAATTTATTCTTGTCATATTGATCTTCTCTTTTCATTGCGCTTTTCATTTGGCCTCTAGATCCTGGGTGGCTATCTCCATAGACAACTCTTACAAAGAGAAATTAGCCCTAGAATCTTTTTATTGGTCGATTTCTACAAGGGTCAAAACTTGACAATATATGAATAACACACTTCCTACATTGTGAATGTTATTAATAACCTACTAATCATGCTCAACCTAGGTGAACAAGATCAAATCTAAGAATATTGGTGCAAAGCTACTCAAAGCAACCATTCTCTACCAAAATATATTCACAACTAAGGTTTAAATACAAAGTTGCTAGGCTTGGATGTGTTTTGGTTGTAGGCTCTAGAGTAATATACTTGTCTCATTCATAAATAGTGAGCCAACCTAATATTGTAGAGCTCTAACTTTAGAGGATTCTAGCATCCTATAGTTGCATTAATCCTTTACAAGGTACATGAAAAGAGTAACATCCTAACACTAAGAACTAACACATTGCAAATTGTAAATGATTAATGGCATCTTATTGTGAGGATTTTCCTAACGTTAAAGGGTCTTTTGATATATTGAAAGATACATAGAAGATCAATTTTATGTGAAAATATTGTCTAAGGCTTTGTTATTTGAGTAAAAACATCCTTGACTTCACTAGACCTTTTATGGAGAATCTAGCTTAACCATAATGACAAATATCTACAATATTTTTAAACCCTTACCTTATGACGTTTAATCTAGACAACTATTATACAAAAAGAAAAAAATGGCCAGTCCAACTCTAGACTATGTTCACCACTTTTTGTTTGCTAATATCCCATAAGGGTGAGGTGATGTCATCTATTGGATAGTTGTAGTATACCACTAAATTGTTGTTGTTGTAGAATGCAACCTTGGAAAGAGCTCTAATACGACTTGCAAACATCTCACCTATAAAATATTAATAAATAACGTAATAATATGTGAAAAAATACAATGATCATAAACTAGTTATGCATATGCTTAAATTGATAACAAGAATCAAAGCCTCTTTGAGGGGAAAACCCTCTTGAAAGTAAACCTCTATTGCATAATATGATTCCAAGATGATATCTACTTCATTACAACATCAATATATAATCTTTACAAAGAGTGATTTATGAAGTACAACCAATGTGAGATAAATCCATACAATATAACATTAACTAAATAATTATAATATGACTATAACCTTGATGAAATAGTTATGACATGATGGTCCTAACAAATTAAAATTATTGAGCTTTGTGAATTCTAAAATTGTGCAAAAGTTTAGGTTGATTCTACAAGTGCAAAATTAATGCCCACAACTACGAATTCAACCTTGATTTGTAGATTTGTTTTATTTGGATTCACCCATGATATCGATAAACCCCAAGTAGTTAGAAATAGAGACTTGCCTATATACTTGAACTTGCAATTTGAAAACTTGATGTGATGTTAAAGAATATGGTTTAAATTTTTATATTCATGGATCTTAATCTTAGACAAACTATATTAATTGACTTAACAATTTTTATAAATGTTGGAAGACTACAAGCAACAAATATAATAATGTTCATGTAGCTATGACAATGCTAAGTGATAGAAAATTATGACTTGATACAACAAAATGCAATGCAATGGGTGTTGGAATGGCCTACCACAAAAAATAGGGTTTCCTCATATGTTGATGTGGAAAATTGAATACAAATGAAATAGGATTGTCTTAATAATCGTTGCACCTCTGAATAATTGATGGATGCAAATAATTCAAGGGTGATATATTTTTGTACTTGTCCTAGGTGATGTAATTTGAAAGCTTTAGCACAAGAAGTGATATTTATAATTATTTGAAAGTTTAAACCCAAGATAAACTTTAGATTCAAATAAAATAAGTCAAATCTACAACCACAAAACTAAATTCAAATATACACTTATAGATTTGAATTAAAAAAAAGAATGTACGATCTAACATCAAAAAAATAATTTAAACTAATGTTAACTTCTAATTCTAATATTCAATTTGACTAGAAAACAATAAAAATACTATGAAAATGTATGCTCAAAGACAATGTACCCAAAGACATCCTATACCCCACCCTAATTCTTTCCTCACCTAGAGGAAGAATATTGAATGGTACACCTTTATGGCAAAGGTGCTTTAAAAAACAAATCTAGGGACATCAAAGGGGTGGAATATCTCCCTAGGTGCTTTAAAAAATAAATCTAGGGACATCAAAGGGGTGGAATGTCCCCCTAGGTCCTTTTGAAATGAGTATTCATCTTAAAGATGTCACCACCCCGTTGGCCCAACCACCACGTTCTCCCAAATCAGCACTAACTTTTGTCGGGTGAGAACTAAAGCTGGGTGGTTGCAAAATATCAGTCGTCATAAACTATTAATATAATATTCATTTGATTGAGAGTCTTACGGCACACCCCCAACACAGACGGAGACGTCGGAACCACCGAGGCCGTTCGATGGGCCAGTCAACATCGCCGTACACACGTGGACGGCCATTGCGTCACCCTCGGTTGGATTTCTCTTTTCATTTTGCATGTGCTTGCATGCGTAACGCCTGTGTCGCCTTTCAACTTCCCCCTTCGGCTTCCCCTTAGCGAGCGACTTTTCAATTAACAGAATAATAGGAACCCCTAAAAACCGTCGCCATGGTGCTTCCATCACATCTGATTTTATTTTATTTATTTATTTTAAAGAATTTTATATCATTTATGAGTTTATTTGATTAATCACTCTTTGCTAATATCTTTTTCGACTAAGAGTTAAGATTTGACAATATTCATTGAATCAAAGTCGTCATGTATTATATTTTTGAAGATTTAATTTTATTTGTTTGTTGTATGATGATATTAGTTTGACTTTGGTATCATTGAACATAAGACATGTGAGATATATAGAGGTACCAACCTTGAGATTAAAATTCAAGACCAAATATTTGTGAATTTAAGTCCATATCAAATAACCAACTTTCAATTTTCAATACTCACCAATTATGTACGATACCTAACAATAAATAATTAATTCATCTTTCATTGCTTACTTTTGAAGATTGTGTACTATACCAATAGAAAATGCTTGTAAATTCTAATCTGCAATAACATTAAACCTAAACCTTCAATTTAAAGAGAACCATACCATTAAAAATGAGTCATATAAGATACACATAAACATCAAACACTAAAATTAAACCTAACCAAATAATTATAATCTAAATCTACACCAAATACCCAACAAAAACTTTCAATTAAAAAAACTCACTTTTCAAAGACTTCAAAATTATCTAATAAAAATTTACTTCAAAAATTAAAACTTGACAACCAACTAAAAGTCATTAAATTGAAACTTTCTCTTAAAAACTAAACTTTATATTATGATAAAAAAATATATAAGATATATGATATCAGAAAGAAGAAGATATATAAAACTAAATATTTATAAATTTGAATCTGCAATAAATTTTTTAAATCAAAACTTTTAATACTTATTTTTAAAACGTTTTATATCACACCAACAAAAATAATCAGTATATATAAAACATCAAATCTCAAATAAGTATATATAAAACATCAAATCTCAAAATTAAATCTAATTAAATAAGTAATTTAAATTCACACCCATAAAACTCAGTCAAAATCTTTCCATAAAACTCACTTTTTAAAGACCGTATAATTATCCAATAAAAAAATTATATTTTCAAATAAAATAAACTAAAATTTGGTGTGGGCTGATAGATAGGTATATCTTGGTGGGGCGCTTGGACGACTGTACATGATCCCATGTCAATATTTGAACACTACGCACGGTGTACGTAAAAGAACTGTGGAGTATGGGCAAAGAAGGTGGGATTTTGACCCAAATATGATTATATTCATTGTATGAATATATCTTTTTGATTTGGACAAGACACGAAAACTAAAAGAGAATCGAAGGCAACTAACTTAATGGAGATTCACACCAAAATAACAGATATTTGGTAGTAAAAATGCAGTCAAGTTTTACACGAATAAGTTTGCATAATCTAAGGCTTTTGGCATTAAGCTGAGCAGAGACAATGGAAGGTCAACTAAGCAGTTTGGAGAGCTTGCATTACCTTCTGTTAGTACTCACTAATGGGCATTGATTCACTGAGAGAGTGATGCTTTTAAACTGGATGGAACTGTAGTTCTCTTTGGTTAAAATTAAAAGCTACAGAAATGTCATTTGTGTGCTAATCTCAGCTGAAATCTTCTAGAAATAAGTCACAGAATTCTTTGTTATACAGTCTCTGCTGGTCTTTCTTCACTACTCTACACATCAGTTCAGTGATCAGCTTAACCTAAACACAAGTTTTACTTGATATGGGTTTTGTATAGATAGTAGTAGTTGTGGTAGATTTTGTTGTGTTTTATTGGGTCTGCAAACCAAATCAACAGGGGGACTGAGGGAGATTTGATGATTAGGATGAAGTAGAGGAGAGGAGAAGGGAGGGTGGACACTTGTAGTGGGTGTGAAGTAGGCTACATCTAGCAGGGAGGTGCTGACATGGATACTGATGAAGGTTGTCTGTCCTGGAGATTATGTGGTTGCTCTTCATGCAATTACTTCTTCACCCAACAATTTAGGTGATGATGCTTCACTTTGAGCCTCAATTTTTAGGATGAAACCATAGTCTTTATGCCCTTTATCTTTCAAGCATTTTTGTGAATCTATGTTTTCCTTTCTTGGTTTCTTAACATTGTTGTACAACAGTAAACTCCATTTCATTTCAGTTCTTGAAATCTGGTCTATCTCTACAGTGTCAAAATGGTAATGATCTGTTTTTTTTTCTTCTTGATATTAATTAAGGGTGTTATCAGAGTTTTTATTAAGATGAAGTATCAAATATATATAAAATAATAATAAAAAGTTATGTATAGATAATATAGAACATAGAAAATATATTATGCGGAAATACAATTAAATTCATTATTCATTGATCTTTATAAAAGGTCTTATTTCTTTCAATTTCTACAGTTACCTTTCTTGTAAGATCTTAATCATCAACTACCCAACACTATTACTAATATAAACAAATTCACTTTTTGATGATGACATCTAACACTTTTTTTAATAGTAATCACAAGGCACCCAACTTCTAAATTCAATTAATGGTATTAGAATTATTAGAAAAATATAAGATCATTACAAAAATGATGCTGATCATATCTACTTTAATGCAGATGATTGTTGGCATTGCATTACGTTGAAAGCTTACAACAAAAGTTATATAGTATTAAAAAGTTTTCATAAGCCTATCCTATCAAGAGCATCTTAGATCATTGTAGAAAATATTCTTTGTTATGGGACAATATCCTAGATATTTACTTTTAATAGAGTTGATTGCTTTTCAATTTTACATTTCTTTGCTCAAGGCTTTAGTCAAATACTTATTATGACACTCGATTATATGCAGCTTTGATGTTTGCATTTAATTTAAAAAGTGAGAAAAGGTATCTAAATTTGTTAAGGCTATTTTCTTTAATAGTTTCATCAAGGGGGTTAAAGAAGCACTACAAATAGTTGGCTAGCAAGTTTGATGCAACAATAAGAGTATATGAGATCACAATGTGTAGGTTTGGCAAAATAGTGAATGATAACAACTTGGAAGTGGGTTCACTTGCGCCTAGGATGAAATGTAGATTTAAATAAAGCAAGTTAAATTTGTAGTAATGAAATTGACTTAAGTTAGATGTGTGTCTTTACATTTGAATTCAAGGAAGGAATGTGTGGTTTGATGTTAAAAAATTAGTTGGGAAGAGATTAAATTTTGTTTGTATTGATTAATTTGAGTATCAAATCAACCAAAAACATGTGCTAAAGCAATGTTGTTAGGGCATACCAAGACAAAAGATAAAAGTGCAAGCACCTTTATAATGTGCAAAACCTTAAAATATTTTATTAAGATAGTAGATTTGAACTCACAAGAGAAATGTGTGCCTTAATGTCAATAAACTATTTGAGCAAAGGTTAACTTCTATTTCTGTATAATGTTAATGAGAATGTCAAGTCAATCAAAATCACATTCTAAATCAATATACTTGAAATATTCATACAAAATGCTATAAAACAAAAGAGAAATATAAAAACACTTTTTAATATACAAAATCTTAAAATATTTCATTAAAATAATATAAAAACCAACAAAACGAAAAGAAAAAAAACTCAAAACTAAACCCTAAAATTACTAGAAATAAACCCTCTATAACCACACAAAAACTAAACCCTGAAAATATAAAAAACACCAAATCAAATAATATAAAAATCAACAAAAACGAAGAAACCTCAAAACTAAACCCTAAACCTACTATAAATAAACCCTGTATAACTACACAAAAACTAAACCCTAAAATTATAAAAACCAAACCATTAAGTTCTCCAAGACGCATCTAAACCCACCCAAAGTCTATTCTCACCTAGGAAAATATGAAAATGATGACTGGAACACCTTTTCCCATAAAGAAGTAGGAAAAAATCATCTATGCCCATCAAAAGGGGCAAAGTATCTACCTAGTGCTTTTGGAAATGACTGTTCACCTTAGGGTTTGTTACCCAAAGCGGGGGGCCCTTCCCCCACGTTATTCCAAACTGCCATTACGCTTTGTCGGATGAGAACAAAAAATGGGTGGCTGAAAAATACGTATGTCATACAGTGTTCAGGCACATTTATTGGAGTGAGAATCTACGGCACTCTAACGCAGACGGAGACCGGAAGCTCCGAGACCGTCCGATGGGCCGTTCTGACCAATAATACCAGTGGCCATCTGCCGTTCTGATTGTGACGGCCGTCTCTTACTTTTCCCCTTGTTTTTTGATGTCGCATGTGCTTCGGTCGTTAATATTTATGTCGCCTTCTGCACTTCTCCCTTTCAGCTTGCGGTTACTGATTGATACACACAGACAGTTCAAAGGCCCAAAATAGTCTACGGTACCTTCGCCATTTGTCCACCACACGTTGAAAACCTAGGTATTTAATTTAATTTACTGTTTCTCTGTTAGCAATGAATTCAGGTCGGCAGAGTTCAGATTTCAGAAATAAATATTTGTAAATTTTAGTTCACATAAATTCGGTTCGTTAAAAAAAAATAAAAATTGGAGCTTTTAATGAGGAATTCAATTTTGTACTATACGAATGGAATAAGGTATGGAGATCGATTCCAGAATTAAATACCTGTAAAATTCATACTACGTTAAGGAAATTGGAATTCTTTTATTATCAGACATTCAATGGTGTATTCGATGGAATAATGTACTTTAAAGATATATAAATATTAACATTCATAAATAAATTTTTATAAATTTAAAATTACATAAAAAATTAAATTAAATCCAGACATAAAACTCTTAGCACAATCTAATTTAAAAACAACTGTTGAGGAAATTTGATATAAGTAAATCAAAACTTTGATATTGCTTTAAAAAAGTTGTACTATGAATATGTAAAATATATACAACTATTAGACTCTTAAATTAAAATTAATGAAATAATTACAATTTTAAACTACTAAAAAATTACTGTGACAAATAAAATTATTTGCATGTGAAAGAACTACTCCTGATTTAGATATACGATTGTTCATATTGTTATATCCATTGAATAAAGATGCTTCCCAAAAATAAAAATCTACAATTTAAACTGTACTCTCAATACCGACAGATTATTATAAAAAAAATTAAATTATTGTAAAACTTTTTAAAAAACTGTATAAAAAAAAAATGTTCAGATGAGTATCGAATGAACTAAAATTTGGCAATGCGCTGATAGAGATTTTGGTGGGGCGCTTGGAAGATTGTGCAGGAAGCCATGACCAGGAGAATCTAAATAATCTATGAAGTAAGAACAAAGAAACGTGGAATTTTGACCAAAATATAATATATATATCGCATGTATATATTATTGATGTGTGTACGACAGGAAATCCAACAAAATCCTAAGGGCACCTAGTTTAACGGGGAAATGACAAAGTTACGAAGGCGAGAGTTTCACACAAAAAATCCGGATATTTATTGAGAAAGATCATGTTTGATGGAGTGAAGTTTTCTGCGACGAAGAAAAATTGGTTATAAAATATATTGGAATTTTATTTTTTTCAAATAGTTTTTGTTGTTTCTTAGATGTTCAGTCATTACAGATGAACTCAGGTTAGAAGTATCCCCTATCGATAATATTATTACAAAAAAATCTGCAATGTATTAGTTAATTACTGTTAAAAAAATTGATGGGACCACCAATTTCCGAATTTATATATTACTCGGAAATCTATAAAACTACCTCGTTATCAAAGACCCCTATAAATTCTCAAACATCCCTGAGAAATTTCAGGTAACTCCCTCTTTAAACCATAGCCTAATTTTAAGGCGGGAGAAGCTGTATAGTCCAAGGAATTTTACCGTATAGCTGCTGAGCAGAGACAGTGGGTGGGCCTACTGACCAGTTTGGGGAGCTTGCGTTACTCACTGAGGGGCATTGACCTATTAAGTGTGCGATGCTTTTAAAGTGGATCGAACTGCAGTCCTTTCTAGTTAAACATTAAATCTACGAAAAAGTCATTTCTGCGCCGTTTCGGCTGATATCCTCTACAAATAAAGAGGAGTTCTTTGTTATGCATGTCTCTGCTGGCATTTCTTCTCTACTCTAGTGATCAGCCTAACCTAAATTGATGTGGGTTTTGCATAAATGCTGAAAGATTTTGCTCTGCATTTTTGGGTATTCAAATGAATTAACAGAAGGGGGGGAGTTGATGATTAAGGATGAAAGTAGAGAAGGGGGTGGATAAGAAGGGGCGGACGCTTGTAGTGGGAGTGAAGTTGGCTACAGCCAGCAGGGAGGTGCTAACATGGACATTGATGAAGGTTGCCCGTCCTGGAGATCATGTGATTGCCGTTCATGCAATTACTTCTGCACCCAACGATTTAGGTGATGATGCTTCATCCTTGGGCCTCAATTGTTAGGATGGAGGATCAAATAATCTTCTTTATGCTGTGATCCTTCAAACATTTTTATAAATCTGTGTTTTCCTTACTTGATTTCTGTATCTTTGCTCTGAGCATATTTGTGCCACATTAAATCCCATTTCATTTCATTTCTCGTTATTCCGTTACGAGATCTGATCGATCTTTATACCATCAAAATGGTTATGACTTCTATATCTCCTCCGTTTACCCAGAATGCTAGCCGAGGGGTATTATCATGGCCTGTTTTCAATAATAATAGCAGGGCACCTGGGCTCAAAATTCAGTTGGTGGTATTGGGATTTTTAGGAAAAGCTAGGATATTTGTTATTGGAGGAATGTTGTTGATCATATTTGCCTTAATGCACTTGGCTTCTGGCACTGCATTCCCCTGATAACTCTCAGGGAGTATGATATAGCATTGAAATTTTTCATAAGCTCTATATACTATTAAGAGCATCTAGAACAGACTGTTTGGATATGGGACAACATCCTATGTACTTTAAAGTTTTTAACAAAGTTGACTGCTTTCCAATTTTACTTTGTTATATGCATCTTTGATGTTTATATATAGTTTAGAGGGTGTGAGATAAATTATCTAAAATTTGTTGAGGTTGCTTTCTTTAGCAGTTTCTTCCAGGGGTTTACAGAAGAGCTACAAACAATTTGCTAGCAACTTTGATGCAATAATTGGAGTGTACGAGACCGTTTGCAACTTGAAAGAAGTTAGTGATCTATTCCGCTCTTCTAATATATGTTGAGTATATGTTCTCATTAGATGGAATACACACATGGATTGTGGAGTTATTCCTCCAATGCAATACAGTGAGATTTGGATACTATATGTTGATTTAATGCAGATACATTTTTAGGTTTAAATGAATGAAAGTTCCCAAAGGATTGTGTCTAAAAGATTATGTCTGATAAATAATCTTTTCTGTTTAGAATGAACTATGTGCTCCTCAACTGAGATTTTATCATCGAATTTTTTGATTCATTTTACAGGTGGGTCTCAAAGTCAAAATCTCTCATGGCCCTGTAAGGAAGGTGTTACTTGAAGAAACAAAATGCTGTAGTGCTACGAAGCTGATTTTAGGCACAAGCAAGCACAATGCTCTAGTGTATGATCTCATCAATCTTCAGAATTGACTGACTTAAGAAGTAGATGTTCTTAGGCGGAAGAATATATTATCTTGATAGTTGAATTGATCCATGATGGAATTGTTTCAGGTCACCAATTTCATTGGCTAAGTACTGTGCCCAAAGATTACCGTCTACTTCCTCTGTAGTGGTTATTGATCATGGAAAGGTGGCCTTCGAGAAGGATGGAGCACTGCCAATCTCAGGTCTATATTGAACGCTGAAATCAAGGCTAAATAAATAGGTGTCCTTAGATCGTTATACTCAAAATTATGAGCTTCTAGTGTCTATTAATAATCCTCAGTATTTTTTGTTTCATCAGTTCCAGGGATCAGGTCACTTCGCAAGTCTTTGTTTATCAATGAAAATTCTCCTGACACAACAACATTTTCTCCTCAAGATTCTGATTCTGATGCACAAGATGGCCAAGAAGAGCAACATTTTGAATCTCAAACTGACGGTTCAGAGAATCTGCTTTCTTCAACTGATTCATTCCAGATGGTTGATTCGGATGCTTCTAACAAAATCTCCATGGGAGGAGAAGGGACAAGAAGATCCCATGAATTACCTGAACAAATTAAATTATCAAGGTCAACTACAGAAATTGTTTCTCGGGAGAAACCTTCTCTTAGATCTTCTCTCCCGCACATAGAATTGTCTCCTGGATGGCCACTCATGAAAAGGGTTATTTCAATGGAAAAGATAATTAGTCCTCGTAGCGATGCTCGAGAAATGTCTGTGGTTGAATGGGCACTGAAGCTTCCTGGCAAGCGCAAACAATCTATAACAGAAGGGACATCTAATGAATGTGGTGAATTTGAGAGTTCAGATCAGTTAAGTTCAAAAGAACCACTCCAGAAGGACCAAATTGAACCTGGGATGGATCTTTCATTGACAGAGAAGTTAAGGCTCCTTTGCAAAAGCAATAGTTGCAAGGAGTTTGCATATAAGGTGTTGCAGTCTGCAACCTCCAACTTTTCCTCAGGTTAGATTTAGATCCCCAACATCACTTTTGAAGCTGAATTGTGTGCTTTTTTTTTCCTTTTTGGTGTTTATGTGCTCGAAGAAAGACATAGCATAAAACGCTATGTCTGAGGGGTACCTATTTCGGTAATGCAGGGATATGCATTGGGCTACATTCCTTTGTTTGCTTCTTATTTATTTGGGTATGACCGATTTTAGCTGGCTTTGAACTTTGTTGCAGGGGCTTACCTGTGAAGTAATGTCCCGCTGACAGGATCTTATTTTTTAAGATGTCTGTTGGCTAAGCCATTTTAAGTTTTTGCTTTTCATGCTTTTTTTTACAGAGAATCTTGTTGGAAAAGGAGGGTGTAGCAGAGTATACAAAGGCGTTCTTCCCGATGAGAAACCAGTGGCAGTAAAAATTTTGAACATTATTCCAGACGCAGAGCAAGAACTGCTCTTGGAAGTTGAGATTATGCTGGTCTTGCAGCACAACAATATTGTTTCACTTATTGGTTACTGTATCAATGGTCAGGAACGCCTTCTTGTCTATAACTTAATCCCAAGAGGGAACCTTGAGGAAAATCTTCACGGTATGCAGTTGCCAAATTGCCTATTAGAGTTTTTTCTTTCATTTTCTGATCTCAGCTAATTTCTTCGCGGCTTTTACATTGCAGTAAGAAAGGACAACTTTGTGATGGCATGGAAAGAAAGATTGAAAGTAGCTATTGGTGTTGCTAAAGCATTGGATTACTTGCATGATGGATGTCCTCGCTCCATCATCCATAGGGACGTGAAATCTTCCAATATTCTACTTTCAGAAGATTTTGAACCCCAGGTATAGTATTTGCCAATGGGAAATATCAATTGTGTTTTTATATCTGAAGAATTTACAAAGAAGATTACAGGATCAGTCAGGAATTTTGTAGATGCAGATAAAAGGATTAATTGGTGGATGTCATGAACAGTTGTCAGACTTTGGACTGGCCATATGGGCGCCGACATCTTCCTCATGTACAATTTGCAACGATGTTAGTGGGACTTTTGGGTATCTGGCTCCAGAGTATTTCATGTATGGCAGAGTTAATGAGAAGACAGATATATTCTCATTTGGGGTGGTTCTTCTTGAGCTAATAACTGGAAAAAGGCCAATTCACACGAGAGATCCTAATCACAACGAGAGCCTGGTGACGTGGGTGAGAATTTTTGTCTTCATATGCATTTTAAATGACTGTAGTTTGAGTTTTCTTGCTTCCAGAATCTCATGTCTTGATCTCCTTGAAATACAGGCAAGACCATTACTAGAAGATGGATCAATTAGAGATTCTGTGGATCCAAATTTGAAAAATACTTATGATGAACGTGAAATGCAAAGAATGGTGCTTGCTGCTGCTCTTTGTATAAGGAAGGCTCCTCGGTTTCGGCCAAGGATGGCCCAGGTATCTTCATTTATCACACTCTTCTTCAAGCACTGAAGTAGTGAGGGAGTGCCTTACGCTTAAACTGGATCACATCAACATTCCTAATATATTTGCTTTAGAATGGAGCAAAATGCTGCCACTGAATTGCTGCACAATCTATTCAACAAATACAGAAACACCAATATAGCTAGTGATTTCCATTTTAGAAAAATAGATACTGTTCAATAAGGTTATATAAACGGACAGAAGTCATCGAAGAATAAGTAATTTAGACAAATTTTTCCTTAAAAATTAGCTGAGGGCTTAGAAAATTTTAGCAAATTATAAAATCCAATTTAACAAGGTAAATTTGAATAAGAACAGTCTAGAAAAACGTATCTACTTGTGGAAAATATGCCTCTTATCTTAGATGTTTTATAAAATGGAGTTGGGGTAGAAACTGAATTATCCTGCATGTGAAAGATAAAGTTCATGTTTTAGGTCACAGCTTAGGCAGAACTCCCCTGTCCGTCTACAACTGAAGTACACAGGATAAACTTTTAGAATCCATCTCTGGTAATCAGATTGGTTCCTCAAGAATTCACTTCCTACATATTTTTGAACAGTCCATCTATTACATTATTAGTAACTCTCTCCCATGGATGTTATTTGGTTGTTGTAAGTAGTTTAAAACTTCTTTTACATGTGAAACATTGTAATAGGTGCAAATGGGTAGTTTTTGATTTCTCATAAATGAATGTGTACAAGGCTAAGCCAAATCTAAAGCCAGGGGAAGACCTTATCAAATCTTGTGGTAATGCAGATTTTGAAATTGTTGCAAGGAGAGGGAAATGACCCAGTAAAGTGGGCAAGGCATCAACTGAAAATGTCTAAAGATATTGATAATAACACAGCAGATGACGAGGATGGAGAAAATTTTGAGAGCCCTAATATTCAAACTCACTTAAGTCTTGCAATGCTGGGGGTGGATGACGATGTGGAGTCATTTGACAGCAGTAATCAAAGTAGTTCAGATCTTCTGAACAGAATAAAGTCCTGGGAAGAGTATTTGGATGGACAACTAAGCCGTTGATCCAGCTTTTGCTATTTGTATAAATCCCTTTTCATTTTGCAGCACTTTTTGTTGTTGAACCCTTCACCCTTTTACCAAAGGCGGCAAGAATTTTGGCCACTGTTTTTCACAGTAGAGCTTGTGTCCACCTTTGCATAATTGCTCAAAAGTTATGTAAAAGAAGAAAATCACTGTACATAAAATATGCGTTAAGGCCTTGACACAGAGAGCTTTAAGCATTTCGCTTTCAATAATTTTGATGGTGTAGTCAAATCTGTAAAGATCTTCCCCGTAGTTGAGGTAGGAGAAGTGCTTGTTTGGCCATATGGACATTGCAGTTCACAGGAATTGACTCGATTGTTGAGTTCATGTATTTTGGAACATCATGGTTTCTACTTGGCCTTCAAATTTGTTTGAATGGTTTATAGATGACAGACAATGTAATGGATTTCAATTAATAAATGCACTTGATATGTGTCGTCTTTCAATTGATGGTAAAAACTGTTACATTATTTATGGGCATTAAACTCGATACAGTTATTTCATCTATATTAAAAAGTGGTACATAGTTTTCTTATTTCTATTGACCAATATTTATTTTGAATTATTAAATTGGGTGATGTTTAAAAATAGCACATCAAAGATGTAAATATCTACCTAATCCATTCGCTATCATAATTTTATGAAATCATTAAAAAAAATTCAATTGATTATTGTTTTCATTGGGAGAATACTTGGATTACATAAAGTTTATTAGAAATCAATTTTTACCATGTATAAAAGCCCAACGCTTTATAACAAATGCAAATGAATTTGACAAAATCAATAACCCTTAACCCTTAACTCTAAACTAAAAAATCAATTAAAATTATAGAAAATAAAAAACAAAGCTTCACTACCATGTTATAATCAACATTCATTTTAGAAGTTTTGCCCCACCACTCACAATGTTATGAATTGCAAATATATTAATAAACTTGTTTGTTCACTTTCTCCTCTTTAGAGATGTGAAACCCAAATTTCGGAGAAAGCACAAATTGATTAGTTCAAGCCTTCCAATGTCTTGGAGAGGTTACTATGATTTGATGTTGACTAGGTCTTTTGTTGTTAAAAGGAATTCATTTGCTGTGTCAAATCTACATTAGAATCACATGCTTGCAACAACCTTGACAAAGAAGACACTTGTAGGAAGACATCAATGTAAAGCATTTAGATAGTCCTTGGGGAGATGACTTGTTATTATAACTTGTATGTCTTTCTTGTGGAGAGTTTGATCGAATGTTATAGCTTCCATTCCAGGGAGGGTAAATGTTAGAGATCCATGAATGTTTAAAATCCACTCTTGAATAGATTTTTGCTTTGCATAATGGGCGGTAGAGTCGAAGGAAGGTTATTAAATTTAACAAGATGATGCCATCAAATTAAAGATGCGGCAAAGTTGAAGCTATGTCTAAGCCAAGAACCATTCTAGATGAGAATACAAACAACTTCTTGCCAAGCCTTCAAAATACTATTAATAGGCAAGGAAGCTTTCAATTAGAGGATTTTGCATTCAACAACTTGGATTGTATACCAACCTTCCCCATTGCCCTTGCACAAGGACCAATTGGGTTCTAATAATCAAGCAATAAATGAAATTAGACATTAATTAATTAATAGATATTAAGACATAAATATAAATGACAAGTAAGAAGTCAAAGTGGATTAGTTTTATTTGTTGATTTGATATAGTAGAGGATGGATATTATGATGTATATGGTAGTCAATGTTCAAGATCGGTATTTCAATATTAGATTTACATTGCTTAGACTATGACAAATCTACACTACGATTTTGGCTTGCTCAAAGATAAGGTTGCATGCTTAGTCTAATATTTAGACAATTCATCTTTACATAAATCTATTCTCTATAAAATTGACTTTTGGTACCTATTTTCCATCAATTGTATTTGTTTGTCAAAAAAGCGTGGTGTTGATAGGGGTATTTGTATTTTGTATTTAATTTTAAAATAAAGGTTTGGAAATTTCTTGTTGATAGGTTAAATATTTTTGCAAATAAAGAAAAATTGAAGACATGTCCCACAAAAGATGTGTCTATAATGTTGATACATAATGATATTTTTTTTATAAAAAGTAAATGCAAGCGTTTTATGATAATGAAACTTTCTTATAATTAACTAATGATCTGTGATTGTCCTTAAATATAAGATCATAGATATGTAATTTAAGGTGTTTTGGCATGCAAATCAATATGTAATGATCAAATTCTAAAAGCATTAACCTTGGAGTGAGAAATTCAAATTTTTAATTAAGAGGACAAGGTTGTAACGCATATGAGTGCAAGGAATAGATCACATTTCTAGATGTGTCTAAGGTAAATGAAAGGTTGTACAAATGGTCAATCCATACCACTAGGAGCTAGAAAGGGCTAGTTGGTTGATAGGTTCAAGGATAGGGTTACCTTATGTACAAAAACAAGTAAAAATGAGCATTAAGACAATACCAAAAGTTGAAGGATTGTGTCCAAGCCATCAATTTAATACATCTTTCTCCCCTCATTACTTTTACCCATAACAAAATTCTCTATAATACTTATCATGGGCCTTTATATATTCATGATGTAAATCAATACATACCCATCTATGCTCTTGGAGATGTTCTCAATGATTGTAACAATGCTTTTCTTTTTAACCCTCTTTTATTATTGATGATCATTGATAATATGGCTATGGATCCAAAATCTCTAGCACCCTCTTTCCAAATAAAATAGACTTTACAATAGACCCATTTATCAAAAACAAGATAACCACCAAAGTAAAGAATACACATACTACTTTATTTCTACCAGTGAGAAAATTTGTTTTGTTTTTAGTTTCATTTTTGCATGTTCATTGAAATGTGGATGATTCAAAGCCACATTTCACAATGCATGTTGATACAAGTGACCAAAAGCATGCATTTGGTTTGATGATTTATTTTCTCTTTTTTTCCCTTTTTCTTTTTGTCACATCCCCACCAGTTGCATGCAAACAAGCACCTCATGATAGGTAATTGATGTTCATAAAAGCATAAAGGATAGAGGAACTTCATTTGATGAGGTAGTTAGCTCTACCCTAGTAGACATGAATGAAAAATGTATAAGCCCACTCAAGGTAGTAAAAATAATTTTTTTTAAAAAAAATTGACCATTGATTTATTAAAAAATATTATAGAGAATCGACATAGATTTTTTGTCACATAGATGGTCTTAGGGGATGGTGACAAATTAATTGCATGAAATGGGAAACGTGGAAGGGGAATTTGACTACCATGTCATAAATAAGGTATGGTTTCCCTTTTCTCAACATTCCCCTAAAAGGATCATCAAAGGGGCTATCAAGGATGGTACTAGCATGTTACATGTGCTTTGAGCTCTATAGAAGGATTTGACACCAGAGATGTTAAAAATTGGAGTAAAATAAATATGAAGGAAGGTCTCAATTCTAAGATACAACTCTCTTCAAAAAGTGAGTCCTCTTAAGCCAACGATGCTAGTGTCATACAAATTGTACAATAGTTCTTTTTACTTCTAGGGAGAAATTTGAAGGACATTTTCGCTAACTTGAGAGGGAATTTTGCTAACCTAGAGAGGGGTGTTCAAGGCTTGTGGATATTTAGAGGAGTTAAAATAGCTTGTGCCTAAGGAGAGAAAATAAAAATGGTAAGTGTGGAATGGTGAGGGAGGAGGAAAATAGAAACAAGGAAGAGACAAGAGACAAAAGGCGCGAGGACTATTATAGTGACCTAGTCAACAAGAAGAGCTCCTCAAGTTAGGTACCTATCATAGTAAAAGATTGTTATTCAACTTAATATATATTGTATTTTGGATAAAGTGTATTTTCTATCCATGATACTTATTAAATATATAATAAGTATTTTTGTTGACCTCCCAAGCTAGTTCTGGGATGTGAAAGTAGAAGTCTAAACTAAAATTGCATGGGGGAATATTCGGTGATGGTTTATATAAAAATATTATTCTCTTCCCTAAAGTTTGAGTATTAGCCATTATAAATGGAGAGTATTAGGTGAACTCAAATGATGAAATAATAGTCTCTCTCTCACCACTCACTCATATGGTGAACAAGGATGCAAAAATGGGTAACATAGACAAGGAAAAATGCTTCAAAGAAATGTGACCTCAGGAAATTCCTTTGTAGCTAAATATGTTCAAAACGGGTTTGTTGGAAAGGCTTTAAATTACTTTATTTAAATATGAAATAATGTCCTCTCAACCTATGCTCAAATGAGAGCTTGGGAAAGTGGCAAGGATGCTCATTGAACAAGATTGATAAGGATTTATGTTATTTATTTATTGGCCAAGCCACTACATGACATTATGGCCTTCACAACACTTATGTGTAAAATTTAATAAATAAAAATTTATGCACAAAATATCTCTTGATTGATTTTAAATTATAATTAGTTCTCTTTGTAGCGTATATTATGTGAATTGCTTAAATTTCCTTATAGTTTCCTAATGCCTCCATGGGGGTGAAAGTGGGAACTTACTGAGATCTATATAGTTTCATGTTCATTGATCATTGAAAGAAACATGTGCATGGCTATACATGGTCATTTAGGTTGATGGCATTCATATCTTGGGTTTATAACATTGTGGTGTTGATCAAAATCCATTTACATGGCTACTAATTACTATTAGTAATTGTATGGGGCTTGAAACACTTGAAAGTAGGTGTATTTAGAGTACAACATGTAAATGAAACCTATTATAATCAAAACTAAGGACCTAGTATATTGGGCCTTGTATGATGGCATAACCTAAAAAAATACATTTTGAATCTATTAGTGACTTGCATTAATATACCTTAAGGCTTAAAGATAAAGTGGTTTGAATGGGATAACATTGTCACTAGTTTTGCAACATTGATCTTGTTGATAAATGTCCCTCAAATTGTGTTGAATAGGTTATTAATGTGTAGTATAATGTGGTATTTATGATACCAGATAGTATAGTAGACAATGATGCCTAGGTTAAACTTGAGTTTTCACTTTGGAATTATGTGTATACCTTTGAGTATTTAAGGTAAAATCTAATAGACTGTGGTATGGCTTTGATAGATGCAAAGTAAAGTATTGAAGTTCCTTCCTTATGAGTTTCTCTTGCAAACTAAAATTGAGTTAGTCTAATATGGCATAGACACAACCCTTGCAATAATGATGTAGAGCTCTATCACTATATTGGGTGTATTAATGTTTATGCAGTTCAGTTATGAATAAAAAATTTCACTATCATTATCTTGTGCAATAATGGTAATTAGTGTTTCTTTTGATCATATAATTAATATGATTAATGTACTAAAGGATCATTAATGCAATCAGGGTTAGGACAATGATAGTCAGATTTATTTGAAAATATTGTGACTAGATTAATACCCTTTGAAATTGATGAGGTCTTTGTCAATGTTGATTTTGTTTAATATCATTATAGTTGGAAAGAGATGATGATATCATGAATAGCCATTTCTTATCTTAGCATAGGTGTAGTAATCTTTAAGTGTTGATTTGTGATATACATGGGCTAATAAGGTAGCTTGTAGCCATTACAATTCAAGGAAATTTTGTGATGGACCTAACTTAGTATGAATTAGTGACTAATTTGAGGCTTGATTCCCTTAGTATCTTTATCCTTTTAAAATCCCCAAACTAGGAAATGTTTTAAACTATTATTCACTACTAAATTATGAGGATCACTCATCAAGTTTAAAGACTCTTCATCTATATTGTTGTTGTGTAAAGTTGCTTGTTAGTCACATGATGTTGGATTTTGAAATATTTGATGCAAATTTGTGATGTTTTTACATCCTAAGACCACTAAAATCAAAGTATATGGGTTGATTTCCAAATCTATTGCTATTATATGGAATCTCTTACTATTGAAAACTAGGGTCATGTTGAATATAAATGTCAAGTGTGAATATTATCTAGACCATAATTCTAACTATCATAGAATATGGGATTGTACCATAAGGTAAGTATAATCAAAATATTAAGAATAATATATTATCAAGGGTACATATTCATATGTTGGTCCAATGGATATAGTGTTTCCAACCATCTAGAGTATGACTCAAGTATTAACCATGCTTAGAGAAAGTTTATAACTATTATGGTATGTCTTTCAAAGTTTAGATGTTTTTATTTTATGTGGCCTTGTTGATGCATGTTATGTTCCAACTAAGAAGGATGTCATAATATTTAATATTATGATTATGATACATGATACCTTTGAATTTGTATAAGAGTGAATTTTCACCCCATGTGCAAATCCCCTTTTTTCCTTTATCCACCTTAGAAAACCAAGTTCGAAGGCTTAATTCCACCTAAGCCCACTGCTTGCATCACACTTGGCACTTGTTTTGAGCATCGATGGAGGATTTTATGTCAGGGATGCTCGTGCGGCATGCAGATGTCCATGCAGCGCACTTATGTCCTTGGAAAATTCCTACGACTAAGCCTATAGAGGTGTTACACTTCTCATTGGGAGTCAAGTTGTAACGCCCCCTTCGATCATCTGACCTGAATATGGCCATTTTTCTCCATCCCTCCTTCAAATTCATTCCTTAAACAAACATTTCATCTCTTCAGTCAATCTTCTAAGCATTTAAGCAATCACTCTCACACTGTTTTGCATCACTTCAAGCTTCAAGCAACATTCTTGCATTCCATTGTAGCCAAAGCCACACTCCATTACTTTAGTAGAGCAAGCTTGGGACCACACCATTGCAACAGAGGCTCGAGTACTCTCATATTCTTCCCCAAGCAGCCTTGAGTGCTCTTGGCGGAGGTGGTAAGCTTCCCTCTCCTCTCCTCTATCACTTGGTTGAGTTAGCACTTTACTATTTTGTAGAGCTTTTGTTCTCTTTACTTTATTGTTTCCTTTATCTTGTTCTCTTGGTTTTCCGGGGAGGTTGAAACACATAAATGGGGGTCTGACTAAGGCCTACCCTTATACAACCACCTAACATTCTCCTCTCTTTTGTGTGTAGGAGTACGTGCTTTTCAGTGAACCAACTGGAAAACGAATTCCTTGGTGAGATCCTCCTTGCTCTCTTCACTCTTGTATTTTTTCTTTATAATATTAGAGAGTATTTCATTTACTTAATCATATCATTCTAGCCCTTTAGTTAGTTAGCTAGGTCGTTAGCTAGTTTTTCTTGGTTTGCCCTTGTCTTCACTATTGTCTGGCCATACGGACACCAGGGCACTTTGGAGATGCCAGGGTGCCACGCTGACATCTAGAGACCACGCTTTTGTCCTCGGACAAAGGGATTCTTGAGGCGTAGTGTTAGACCTAAAAATTGGCTCACCTAGCCCCTTCCTATATTTCGAGTCTGCAGAGTGATTGAGAGGCCTCGCGGTCCTCGTCACTCTCGCCTTGTGTTTCCCAACATTACACTTAGCTGAGGTAAGTTAGGGAAACCTCTCACATCTTGACCCTCCATGACCTAGGGTCTTGCACACGATGATGCCCCTCTCTTACATTTTTGGTGAACCCGACATGAACAATTTGGGTTTCGTTCTTGCAATCCTGACAATTCCTTTCCTCATACTCTAGGAGTGTTGTAGGTGTGAGTGTTGTGAAGTTGTTCCCTTACAACCCAACCTATGACCCCTAGTTGGCGTAGTTGGAAGGTTCCAAAGGTATTGCAGGACGAAACCTTAATTGGGTCACCATCTTATCCATTAACCTTTAGGGACTCTGTGAAAGCGTTGTCTAGTGTGCATACTGGCCTTCTTCCTGCATCAACCTATCCCCTCTACACAACCTATGGATAGTGGTACTAGTATAACTTTCACTTCACATGACTTGCCAATGGGTTTTAATAAGGAACCATCTCCTCTTTACATTCCTCCATGGATCAATGGAAACATCGTAGCTGGTGTTCTCATTGATCCGACATCACAAGTAAATATAATAACAGAGGAGATTATGTTGATAAAATTCTTACACAAGGATGGGTATGATGCTCTTGTGAGTATTATCTGCACACACGATGGGTTTTTCGTGCCCCCTTTGGGTAGTATTGTCTTGTCAATTTTAGTTGCACCTAAGTCCGTGAAACTCTTGTTTGACATCATCCTTGGGTTTGAACTCTTTAGGGTGAAGTTGGGTATCCCTTGGTTGGTGGTGATGAACGTAGCACCCTCCGCCGTGCATAAATGTCTAAAATTTATCCATGGTGGCTCCATGCACGTAATTCGCAACATCAGCCATAGACCATCGGTTGCACATGGTAGCTACTCCTTGGATCACCCTTGGCCTACGTTAGTTGGTCCTCTTTCGCCTAGGACAGACCTTCTGCACTGAACATATCAGAATTATAAGAAAGGGCGTATGAGGCTGAAAGTTAGAGACCCTCCCTTGCCTTATTTTGTCTCACATAAGGCTTGCTTAAAAGCTGACAGTGATGTTGCTAAGGAATGGAAGAAAGAAGAAGAGAAGTGGTATCACAATCCTCCTTCTTCCTCTTCTACGGGTCAGTTTGGCACTTCTTCTCGCTCTGCTGAGGTACCGTCAGGTCCTGCTCCTCATCTATAGGAGAACCCTATGGTGCCCACATGGTGAAAGCCTAAGCATCTTTCTTTCGAACTTCCTGTTCTACCAACGGAACCTAGACCCATTTAGTACAATAGGAAGAAGGTCTCCAGGGGAGAGTCCTTGTTGTCTTGACCTCCACGACCTCCTACTGCTCCTACTCCTAAGGTAGTGAGCAGAAAGAGGCCCGTTGCTGAGGCTCTCAAGTCAACTCCTCTTGTCGCTCCTCAGCCTATTCCTCCTACTCCCATGTAGGAACCTATCAGTCCGCCAAAAATGACTGTGGTGGACGTTCCTATGGTTGAGAAGGAACCTTCTGTCCCTTCGCAAACCCTGACCTCTGACTCCAGGAGTCGTAGAAACCACCTTGTGCGCGAACACAAGCACCAGTGAAAGGCTCTCTTGGCCGAGCAGGCCGCCTCTCAAAGGAAGGAGGAAGAAATGACCGCCCCTACTTTAGGGCCTCCTGTAGTGTATTCTTCCTCCCTTCCTTCTACTTCCCTTCAATCTAGTTCCATATTGCTCCCGACTTTCTTTGCAAGTACAAATCGCCTAACCCTAAATGGGTACAGGTGTTCATTGCTCCCTCGATGGAGCTATCTTTGCTGATGTTCGTTATGGACATCCAGCCTTTCTCGAAGCCCATGGATATGGTTAATACCTCGGTTGTATCTACCACGGTTCTTTCCTCATCTTCCTTCACACCTCTAGCCTTGTCAGTGGGGAGTTCATCTCCTTCGATGAAACAGGAGGTGGAGGGCGGTCCTTCTAGCAACAAAGCACGTAAGAGGACCCCACCTTCTCTATGAGGTGGCCCCACGTTGACTTGTTTAGTCTTGGTGATGGAACTAGTCCCAACTTCCCCTGAATTCATCATTGCCCCCAAATCATTCGACAAGCTTAGTAGTGAACCTCACATGCAGCCTGTCCCGTCCACTAAAGTTAGACACCATTCTCCTGTGGGGTGTATGTTTAATTATGTGGATGAGGTCCTAACCTTGTCAGTGATCTTCACAAAATCACTGACCTTAGCTCCATAAGAGCTCGGTGAAGAAGACCTTGCGGGGACTTCTTCCTTAGCCCTTGTTGTAGGAGGGCCGAATGCTCCTCCTCTTAACATCCCACCATTGCAAGCTCGTCCTCCTTCCCCTTATGAGGATTTAGATTGGGAAGCGGATGACCTCTTGGCTGATCAATGTTAGGAGGAGGCTCCTTTTCTTGATCTTATGTATGTGTGTGTGTGTTTTGTGATGTGTTCACCCGTACTCGTGCTATGTGTGCATGGATGACCCTCATCACCCTTGTTGGTGCTTGGATATAGGCGTGGTTTTTGTGTCGTAAACCTTCTTCTATTTGTATCATCATTCTTCCATGCTTGTGCTTGATTTTCACTAAATTAGGGATGATGGAAAGTGTTGGGAGCATTTAGGCTTCCCTTCCATAGTGACCCAATTTTTTGTTTTACTTTTTTTTTCATGCATTCTTCCTGATCTGGTTGGGGATTGATGATCTTTCGCCTTGCACTATAGTTACCTATCATTTAAATGAGCTTGAACAAATCTGACCCTACTAAACCAAATCCCCCTATGCCCTTTATTTGTGTTTTCCCTTTTTTACCTTTACCTTTTTCTCTTCTTTGCTTGAGTTGTCCCTTTCATGTGTGACAATGCCTTCTCTTTAACATTTCGATTTTCCAAAAACTCATTTGTTGCCAACAAATATTTTCTCAAAATTCTTCACAAACTTTTCTTCAAAATCGCATTCTCAACTTGGAACCCTAACGAAATGTGTTTCCTTCATCACAGGTTCGTAAAGAAAGGGCTTGAAGACCTTCCTCCAAAGTGGGAATAGCTTGAACCTTCCCCTTGCGTGGGGGCATATCCTTCCTTTTGAATTCCTTGATGAAGTGAACATCTTTTGAAAGGATTCCTTGATGATGGACCACTCTGAGAAAAGAAGAACATCTGCTTTCAAATTGTGTGTCCCTTGAGTGGACCCCCCTTTTTCTTCACGGTGGGTTCCCGAGGGAACCCCTCTTTGAAATTCATTACCTCGAATGGATTCCTTCACGTCTAGCATGGGGAAACCTGACTAGACTTATTCCATTCCCCTTTTGTATCTAGCTTGGGGGTAGCTCGACTAGACCCGTTTCATATTTTTGTGTCTAGCTTGGGGGAAGCTTGACTAGACCTCACCTTTCAAACAACGTGTCCCTTGAGTGGACCACCTCTCCTTTTGAAGGGTTCTCAAGGAACCCCTTTGAAAGACTTATGAATCATTGACAGTCCATGCAATTTTCCGCTTACTTGCCTATTTGGCCACTTCTTGACTCTACGAAGTATGCTTTCTTGGGGTTTCCTCCATGCTAGAGTTTTTGGGGGATACCTTCCTTGCAGGTCTGCGGGCTTGTAAGGTGCTTACTTCACTGGGCTTCCTTCATGTGAGAGATCTTGGGGGTTTCCTCCTTGCAGGTCCGCGGGCCTATAAGACACTTTGTTTTTCCAACTTCATAATTTTGAGTAGCTATGGAGTCTTTCGCTTTCCCTACACCTTCAGGTTCACCAGATTGCGGTTTGCTTCCTTGATGGTTCAAGTATACATTTCTAACTCTACTATTTCTTGATCTACTTTACCAAGCACTCATCAGTATTTGTGCTTGCTAAAGTGGGGGAAAAATGTATAAGAGTGAATGTGCACCCCATGTGCAAATCCCCTTTTTTCCTTTATCTACCTTAGAAAACCAAGTTTGAAGGCTTAATTCCACTTAAGCCCATTGCTTGCATCACACTTGGCACCTGTTTTGAGCGTCGGTGGAGGCGTTTCTATCGGGGAAGCCCGTGCGGTGGGCAGATGTTCGCATGACACACTTACGTCTTTGGCAGATTCCTATGGCTAAACCTATAGAGGTGTTACACTTCTCATTGGGAGTCAAGTTGTAATGCCCCCTTCAGCCGACCGACCCAAATATGGTCATTTTTCTCCATCCCTCCTTCAAATTCATTCCTTGAACAAACATTTCATCTCTTTAGTCAATCTTCTAAGCATTCGAGCAGTCATTCTCACACTCTTTTGCATCACTTCAAGCTTCAAGCAGCATTCTTGCATTCCATTGCAGCCAAAGCCACACTCCATCACTTCGGTAGAGAGAGTTTGGGACCACACCATTGCAGCAGAGGCTCGAGTACTCTCATATTCTCCCCCAAGCAGTCTTGAGTGCTCTTGGTGGAGGTGGTAAGCTTCCCTCTCCTCTCCTCTATCACTTGGTTGAGTTAGCACTTTATTGTTTGGTAGTTCTTTTGTGCTCTTTACTTTATTGTTTCCCTTATCTCATTTTCTTGGCTATCTGTGGAGGTGGAAACACCTAAACAGGAGTCTGATTGAGGCAAACCCCTATATAGCCACCCAACATTCTCCTCTCTTTTTGTGTGTAGGAGTATCTGCTTTTGAGGGAACCGATTGGTGAACAAATTCATTGGTGAGATCCTCCTTTCTCTCTTCACTCTTGTATTTTTGCTTTATAATATTAGAGAGTATTTCATTTACTTAATCATATCATTCTAGCCCTTTAGTTAGTTAGTTGGTCTATTACTTAGTTTTTCTTGGTTTGATCTCATCTTCACTATTGTCTAGCCGTACAGATGCCAACACACTTTGGAGACGCCAGTGCATCATGCTGACGTCTAGAGACCACGCTTTCGTCCTCAGACATAGAGTTTCCCGAGGCATAGTGTTAGACCTAAAAATTGGCTTGCCTAGCCCCTTCCTATATTTTGGGTTTGTAGAGTGATTGAGAGGCCTCACGGTCCTCGTCACTCTCTCCTTGCATTTCCTAACATTACACTTAGCTGAGGTAAGTTAGGGAAACCTCTCGCATCTTGACCCTCTGTGACTTGGGGTCTTGCACGTGGTGGTCCCCCTCTCTTATAGAATCATATTATAGTAAGACGTCACTTGGAGCCATATCAAGTATTTGCATAATTATTGCATTGTAAAGATATTTTGACTGCTACTATCCTATACTCATAGATGACTAGAATATTTATGTTATATATATTTTTGTGTATGAATTTGATTCTGGAAATGCTAGTATGTCTTGGTATGAAGTTAGGTGGAAATGATATTGGACTCTTATTTGATCTTCTTGATATAAAATGAGCATTAATTTCATTTGAGCTAAATGTATATGTATTTTAAATTATTCATTTTATTAGAATTGGCATGTGATGATAGATAATTATCATAAATGATGACATTAAAAAATGTAACATTTCACATCTAGTGGAAAATATGGAAGGGATTGTGGCTATCTAATTTGACTCTCTATTTACCTAATAGGTTTGTGTGAGAATTGAACCAATCATTACCTTAGTTTTTTAATTATTATAATTTTTATGTGTTAAAAATCCAAAACAAATGAAAAATCAAGATCTTTCTATGAGAGATAAGCTATAAAATTGTAAATGAAATAGCATAATTACAAACCCATGATTCCAAGAGAAGTGCAAATTTCAAGATGAAAGTATTGCATTAGGATCTCAAAGAGAAGTTGCATAAGAGTGATTTGTTTGCATCAATGTACATGTATGTCGAAGCATGCAACAATGAATATGCAAATACAAGCTAGGTAGTGAGTTTATATAGAACTAGGGAGAGGATGGAGGTGAAAAATCTAACCAATAGGGATTGACTACCAAGTAGTCTAAAAATAGTAAATGCTCTTCCCTTTTAGGATTGTGACACCTGAACACCCTATCTCCTAATTATTAAATAATTTTACTCTTTCCTAACTTAAGGAAAAACTTATGACTAAGGGAAAATAAATCAACCGACTAGGAAAATAAAAATATACACTAACACCTCCCCTAACCATGGCTTAGGTGGGTGAAATGATGATGAGTCCCAACAAATGAGGTCATGTTCAATACCCATGTACATAGGAAATCCTCCCAAATAGAAGAAGCCCCCCACAAAATGGATGTATGCCCCTCATAATAGAGAGAGAAGAACTTAAATTTGTATTTCACTAACTAAATACATCATTGCATCAACATTATAGGAACTTGTATCTTTTGCATGACATATATGCAATCATTTTTTATCAATAATAGTTTAAACCTATCAATTAGGAAGTTCTAAACCTTCCCTTTGAACACAACAAACCCTTAATGTGCTTTTCAACACCACCCCTTTTTAGACACACATAGAAAATAAGGTAAAAATTTACTAAACATCAAAGTTATAGAGGATGAATCCACACAAAGATGAAGTGCCCAAATATTCAATTGTAAACATGACCTTGTCGCATAGTAAATTATAATTTTAACGTAAGTGTGTAACAAATTGAATAATGTAAACATGATATTAAAATATCAATCTCAATTATCAAGTACAATTTATATCAAAATATCCATCTATCATCACATCAATTCAACAAATAAAACTAAACCCCTTTAACCTCTTTTATTTATAATTTATGTGTGCAATCTCAACTTTTAATTAATTTAGATCTATGTTTAAAGTTATTTTTTTTGAAAGGGTCAATGCTTTTGATCAGAGCTACGAACTGGTGAAGCCACATTTACATGGGACCTCATCCCTAGCATGAATACACAATAATTACACCCTAGTAGAGGTTGAACCTTGATGGTAAGAATCCAAAACCACAATTTAACCATCACACTATACCATTACTAACAATTATTACTTAATTATCAAAACTGTACATGTGTAAATTAATTAATTACCTTAAGTGAACTTTATATGCCTATAAATGTTTCACTAATTACACCTTTTTATATAGTTATATTTTTATTTTCTTTCCAAATTACATAATTTTTTCTTATTTTAATATTTTCTATAAATATTAGTCACATATAGCTTAGTTTTAAAATTTTATTAATAATATTTTTAGGTTATATTTATGTGTTTATGGATAAGTAATAGTGTGTCTATAAATTAATTAATCACCAATAATTATTGTGTATATTTAGAAAGAGATTAGAAAAATATTTTGATAAATTAATAAAATTTAAAATATATATAACAATTTTTTGATATAAATTTAAAAATATATATTTTGAAATTTTTAAACAAATAAAAATATTGAAATTAAAAGAAAAATATATTGTCATAAAGATGTTAACAATCTCTTATTGTATCATTATACGATTGTAAATTGAAGCAAATTATAAGAACTTATAAAATGATTGATAAATGTGTATTCTTAAAATAATTTTTAAAATTTCTTATCTTGTAAAAAACTAAATACTATAAAAAACAACATCAAAATTAAATCATGACAATAATAAATACATAAAATATTTATCTTAATTTTTCTTTTTAAATAAAAAAAGAATGAAATGTTGATACATGTAAACCTATAGAAAATTAAAATGAATTACCCAATACATTGTACTTGAAAACAATTTAAGGAAGTGAAGGATATTTTATAATAACAACAAATAGAGGAGATAAATGCGGCCACATGCATGAAAATGATGTTTTATTGGTGCTACTTGTGAAATTGATCATTTATGATAAAAGACATGTTTGGCAAGTAGCTAGTTTATAATGGAAAACATTTTGTAGTATTAGATTTTAGAATTTATTTAGGGTGCAACAAAGCATGTGGCTTTTGTTCTTTATAAATTTAATACACATGCAATGTCTCCACATCCTTCAAAGGTTGATTGACATGGGACCTTTAGGATGGATTGCCATTAAGGATTTAGGGGGAATGGATTTATAGATAGGATATTTAACTTAGCAGTAATGTTTTGTGGAAGACTAAAATTGGTTTATAATATTAAAAGAGATATAATGTAGTTTGGATAAGGGAATTTTATGAAGTGAATATAAGAATGAGTAATATAAAAATTTAGAAAAATGGTATTTTTATAATAAATAATTAATGTAGTACGAATTTTAAATATTAAAAGGCATAGTAAGTAAGTAATCAATCTAGATGAACTTTAATAGATGTGTCATTAGATAGTTGTCAATGAAAGTTAAACATCTTCTGTAAGAAGAGAACATGCCAGGTTTGTTTCTCATAGACCATGATAGTCTAGAATGAAGCAAGTATCTAAAGAGACAAAAAAGTTTCACTTGATGATTTCACAGTAGAGAGAGCATTTGAATACAAAATATTCCCTAGTCTTTTATTCTAATAATAAATTCTAGCAAATATGATGCTCTTGAGGAATATCATTGTTGGAAATTATGTTAGATTTCACATGTTAGTGTGAGGTAAAGTGAGAACTCACATAGTTATTATGAGTGTTGGGAATATTTGTTAGGTTAGTTAAGTCATGTATAGACTTATTTTGTTGTGCAAGTGTGTTTGTTTGAGTTATTAAAACAACTCATATATTTAGAGGAGTCATTATAGGAGGCTTCCTAGAATATAGGAAATACAACTCCTATATATTTGTATGCAATGCGTATTGGACGTGATGTGGAATATAGAAGCAATATTATTTTGTGTATAATTTTTTTGCTTCTATTACTCTACATATTGTTTATAATCATGGTTTATCCCAATATGAAGCTAGAGGGAACAAAATTTGAGTTGTGAATGAGGAAACCTTAGGCTAACTAGAGTTTGGTATAACCCAAGTAGGACATGAGACAATCACTAAACTAGAGATATAGATTTGAGAAGGGATGAATTTTTGAATAGAGTGACTCTTTAGGTGAAATCTATGTGGACTAGAGGTATACTTTGTAAAATTCAATATGAATGCCATTATTTATCTCCCCCATGGAGAGATCAAGAGCATTCATTGAAAATCTCTATGGTGGTAGTCCAACAATATCAAGGTTAGTGAGGTGCAATAAGGAGGAAGCTCTTGCATTTCGACAAGACTCAAGCCCAAAATCTATTAGTGCCATAAAGGATCTAAGAGTGGGAAAATGATAAATAAGACAATAAATCTGTGAGGCAACCATTAGTCTCAACTTATGTATTAGTCACATATGGAATAATACTAAAGCAATGAGTGGAGTTGTGCCAAATTCTACAAAGATGATATCTTGAGGGAATGATATCTTAAAATGGATGTGTTACCAATAAACTCTCTTTTCAACATTGATCCACAACCTAAAGGTATGGGCCTCAAATCTCACAACTGTAGAAGAGGATAGGCACGACCAATGAGTGAAATAGGTGGATATTCATTCAAATGTCCTTAAACTTGAAATCAATTCTTTGCAAGGGTGGTAAGAGCAACATATTCCTTGCTTAGTATCAACTGAACAATTATAGTTAAGCTAAAGTATGATCAAAAGAAGATGAAATGAAAAAATAACCTCAACCTTTTCATCTTTGTAGGTAATAATTAACTCACATTCTTTCTTTTTAGAATATTTGAAAGGGTAAAATTACAAAGTTGTGTCACACTTTTGGCCAACTAAATAGTTTTGAGTGAAATTGTTTCAACCTAAACAGTTTTAGTCAAACCCATTTCACCCGAAATCACATGGCCTATACATGGCACATAGATTTTAAGGCGAAACCCTTTCGCTCGAAACCAAAATAAATGAATTTTTCCCTTTTCTGCTTTGAAATGTGGCTCATTTTATGTGTAGGGTTTCGATCGAAACCCTTTCTACCAAAACTGTCTATGTGGCATCCTAGTTGGCATCCAACTCAACTTTTTTCAGAATTTTCTGATACTTTCAACTTCAACTAAGTATTTCTTTAGTTCAAATGTTTAAAAAAAGAAGAGAAAAAATACCTTTTTGTAGAGCTCAGAGTAGTGAATCCAAATATGTATTTTTTAATATTTTGATTAGTTTTAATATATATATATATATTAAAATAATGCAAGTAGGTTGTTTTGATTATATGGGAAAAATAGGTTTTGAATGAACCCGAAACCATTAATAGTTAGGTTTTGACAGGGACCCAAAACCCACACAAAGAAGAACAAGTTGTTCACAGATACAACATAGGAAACCAACAACGAACCAAAAACATATCACCTAGATAACAGTAAGACTACCCAAATGTGCACTAAACATAAGGTTTTGACAGGAACCTTAAACCCAACAAAGCCAAGTTTTACAAGGGATCTTGAACCTAAACTAGCTTTAGAAGGGAAACTTGAAACCCACTTACAACCATATTACAAGGACCAAAGTCCCTCACAAGACACCAAGTTTTAACCAGGACCTTAAACCCACTAGAAGAGTCAATAAAAAACCACCTTCCATAAGAAGGAGAGTCACCATCACCCAAATCATCAATCCACTGGCCAACATAGTCCAAAAAATTTGAGAGATCAGAGCTCAACAAAACCCCCACTCCACCTCTATAGGAGTAGCTAAGGAAGATAAGAAAGCCCCTTCCACCAAATCCACACCACTTCGGCAACCTCCAGGACCACCTCAATCAGAGCTTCGAAAGAAGGTACCAGAATAGAGGGCTTCCCATCAAAGACACAACATCCAACTCCACCTCAAAAGGAGACTCCACCTCAATAGAAGCTGCCTTCACCTCCATAGAAGACACTTGTTGAAGATCCCAATAGAAAGCCAACACTCCAGAAGAAAGGGCCAACTCAACAACCAAAGGCAGCATGGGAGAAAGGAGAGAGATCCCCTTAGGCCAAAACATCAACTGAGATAAAAGATAAAATTTTATACACATCCTAGACAATAGCAAAAAATTAGAAACAAGGGCAACATAAGCACCCTTTTGCTCCAAGAAAAATAGGTGCTCAAATAAATATAGCCCAACCATTAAACCAAATTCTAGGAGCAACCCATACAAAGCATCCTCCAATAGAAAGACAACCCCTAGAGAAAATAAAAACATCACAAACCATGGAGGGAAAACCACCACTCCATCACAGTCTCAATAGTAGAATAGTCATTAAGCACAACCCTCTTAAGACCCAAAAAACCCATGACCTCAAACAGCCAGGGGAGCTACAAAGAGTCAACACTGGAGGAGAAAGGAAACAACCCACCCCCCATTCTGAAAAGAAACCCTTGAAAGATAAAAAAAAATAACTCATTAAACAAGCACCAAGGGAAAACTAACTACCAAAAATGGCCCAATAAAAGAGCACCAGTACCTAAGAGGCAAAATGAACTTTCAAAGGTGCCCAAACCACCACCAGAAGCAGAAAACCGCCACACAATAGGCTAGAAACCAACACTAGAAGAAAGTAGGAACACCCGAATAGCCCAGTAGGGCAACAACAACAAAAAACCCCGCAACAACACTTCAAGCAAGCCAGAGACAACAACCAACGCCACCCTGCCGCAACCCAACAGGCCGGCAACAACACCCAACCCAGCCATAAAAATCCTTTTGCAACCCTGTAGGTCGGCAACAACACCCATCCCAACAACAAAAAACCATCTACCTCTTCTGAATCTTCTCCTTCCTCTCCAGTATCAACCCTTGAATTCAAATTTCTTCCCTCACTCCTCTTCCCGCAAGTAGGTTGTTAAAGTTAAAAAAGAAGCTAATTAAAAATTAAAAAAATAGTAAAACATATTTTAAAAAAATGAAAAATATATGGTGCACTAGAGGAGAGAATCATCTTCAAAAGGGTATAATTTGTTTTTTTGTAAATTATTAAAAAAGTAGACAATAGTTGATGTCAAATGAAAACTATAAAATTTTGGAAAGTTTGACTTTAAAATGTTATTATGAGAAAAATATACACATCAAAATTTCATTTTTTTCCCATACACTAGATATTGAAGTTACCTATTTGGAGAAAATAATTTAGGTGAAAATTAAGTTTTTTTTCCTATTTGTCTCTTGACGTCAAGTGAACGTCACTTTTTCTTGAGATATCCAACATTCCAAAATATGGTATTAAATTGATAAAAAAAAATCAAAACATTTTTTTTTTTAAATCTGAAAAATTACAAGAATAAACTTCATCAAGATTTATACATTTCATTAGTTTACATCATTTTGAAATTCAAAACATAAAGACCACTTTTATGTGGTCAAATTTTTTATTTTTTTTGTTGGTCAATTCCTTTATAAAGTGTGACACTGGTTTGTACTTTTACCCAAAATCCATAGCTAATATTTTCGTCGAATCAACTTGAAGTTGATTTTTATTAGAAAACAAGGCTAAAATACCAAGTTATCTATAAAGACCCCTCACTCATTGATACATTAACATAATACCATAAGTAGATAGGAGAATAGAAATAAAAAATATAAAGGATAAGCAACCCTTTGGGCCACCAAGTGTATTTGATATGATTTCCTCTAGTTCATCAATATAGAACCCTAAAAGTTTAGGAGAGAGTGTCAACCCTGTTTAACACATATGGTACTTTGAACATGCTCTATTTTAGTAGTTGTTTTTTGTACCCTACTAACAATAGACTCGTAGAGTGTAACCATGAACATGCTTTATTTCACTAGTTTGCATTTGTACCTTGCCAACAATAGACTCATAGAGTGTAAACATTAAAAAAATATCCAAAGGTGGAAGACTCAATGCCTTAATCCTATCCATGAGTAGGTGCTGTGGGATTGCATCAAATGCCTCATAGAAATCCACAAAATAATAGTAAATTCCACATTTGTTTTCTTTAGCCTCCTAAACAATTATTATTGAGTTAAAGATGTGATTTATGACGCTGTAGACATGCAAAATTAGCATTATCCATTCATCAAGTAAATCAGGCTTCACGTGCATCTGCTCATTCAGTTAATCAGGTTCACCTTCATCCATTCATCAGGTAATCTCATTAATCTCCTAAAGTCATCAGTTTAAATCAAATAAATCAACTTGATCCCATCACCCTCATTTTAATTAAATAAATCAAACCTTTTATTTAATAAAATCCAAATCATTTTCCATCCTTTTCTGATTTAAATAAATCAAATATTTAAGTCATAAAAGTCAAAGCATCCTAATCATCATCCTAGCTAATTAATCCTGATTAAATCTAATCCTAATCTCAACCACTTGCATTCTCTAGATTTGGCCACTTGCACATGAAATTGCATTTAATTGATTTATCAAAATCTTTATTTTCAACATGGCATAAAGGGAGAATATTCTTCAAGTTTGAATCTCCCCCCAAGTGGACATGTACACCCAACAGAGCATTTATGAGGCCTTACATGTCTCTTACATGTCCCCTTCCAAAGGTCAAACTCAGCATTCATTGCAAAATTTGAATTCAAATTTTCCCTCTCATGGGCACTCTTCCCAAATCTTGCACATACATCAACCAATCACCACTTGACAAGTGGCCTCTTTTCATTGGCCTATTTCTTAGTCCCACATTGGTCTCTCTTCAACACTTAGCATTTTGAAAATCCTTAAATAGAAGCTTCAACTTTGAGCAAATCCTCCACAATCACTCATGCAAAGTCACTCTCCATTGGAGAAATGATTTTGCTCATCATCACTCCACCATCTTCATAGCATTTTCATCTTAAGCTTTGATCAAGGATTGGGAAAGGGTCACTAGCACATGTGACACCAATCCACTATGAGATGAAGTTGATTCATGTTGTTTGTATGCTTATTTGGTTTTTCTTGTTGTTTTTATATCTTACTTAGCATATCTAACATGTTTCATTATCTCATAGGGATGTTGAGGATTATTTTGGTTTTAAGATGCTAACCATATGCAGATTTTCACATCCACATTATTGGCGCTAGAAGGAGGGCAAAATGTAGACACGTCAAATTAGCATTATGTATATTCATCCGCTCATTGAATTGATCGAATGCAACAAATCCATTCATCAGGTAAATTGGGTCAATCCAAAGGTTTAATCAAATAATACCATTTCATCTCTCATAAATCATTCAACCTTCATCTTGCATCATCCATTTAATTAAATAAATCAGGACTTTATTTAATTCAAATCCCAAATCATACTTCATCCTTTTTTGAATTAAATAAATCAAATATCAAAGTCCTAAAAGTCAACTCACCTAATTATCATTAAACTAACATAATCATCATTTATTTAATTAATCCTGATCTAATGCTAATCTCACCCACTTACATTCTCTAGATTTAGCCACTTGCACATATAAATCAATTTATTGATTTATTAAATCCAAGATTTTCCATCAACATGGCATTTATGGGGAATATTCCCTCAACTTTGAATTCAAAGGCAAGTTGATTTGTCCCTCCAACATTGCATTTATTGCTCATTTTCTTGTCCCCCACTTAGCATTTACTCTCAAATTTGAGTTCAAATTCTCCCTTTATGCTACAAGTGCAACAAGCTTCTCAAGCTACTCAACAAACACAAGCACAAACACCAAAAATGACAACTGTTGAGAACAAGGATCAAGATCAATCCATCGATGAGCACTTTGAAGATGTTTTCACCCCATCTGATGATCAATGCACCATACATCAAGAGCCACTTTTTAGCGATCTATTTCAAGGAGTGTTAGGATTATTTGATCCTATTGACATAATGCACAATCCGTACACCTATGATCATGTTGAAAATGTCTCTACATCGCCTTATGAGTTAGAGGACATATCTCAAGAATTTATTCCAAAGCAAGATCAAAATCTTCCACTAAGGTCTAGCAATGGTCCTTTCCAAGACATATATGACCCCCTTTGACCTCATGATTACAGATTCTGAGAGAACCTTGAACTCGACACTTGAGGATATTGAGTCATTTCCCATGTCTAATAACAACATCCAAGAACCTTTTATAAGCAATCCATCCTTTGAAACTGACCCATGTCGAGAACTTGATCCAAAGCATGTCAAAAGAAACTCCGAAATTATTCAAGATCAAGAATTTGTATCTTCAAGATACTACAATAATTTGATGGACACTCTCCTATCTATGCAAGATGATCATATCCATACTCCTCCATCTACCCATGAGATGCTTTCTTTGGATGGAAACATATATGATCGTTATTCAGAACAGGATCCCTTTATTCTTGACATTATTGCACAAAAAGAACAAATTCTTAACTCCTACCATCAAATTGAGTTATCAACATCAGGATCAGATATATCACAAATTCAGACTAAGGACATCATGAATAAAGATATTGAACATTATCCACTCAAGGAAGCAAGTCAGATAGAATAGTATAATCCAGAGTTGGCAGAGCGGAAAATTGAAACAATGTCATCTACAGTGGTCATTTGTTAGAGCATGATTACTGAACAAAAGCTCTCGGAACAAGCAAAACAAAGCATGAAGGTGATACTATCACCATATTGGGGGCAACCTTGTCTCAAGCAAACGTCAACATAGGGAGCATGAAGGATCCTTATGGTGAAATCAATGCGAATACTACAACCAGCCACGTCATGAATCTCCATCCACCCATCACCCCATCCATGAATTGGAACCAATGCCAAACGAAAGAATTGAATCAAAGTACAAAGAATGTTATCAAAGGAAGAGAAGCTGAGAAGCATAATGGAAAAATCAAATACAAATGGATACCAAAAAATAAAAAGAAAGATCATCCCTATCAAACTCCATCAGTCAAAGAAACTATGGGGAAAAATAAAAGAGGGAAAGGTATCCATCAAAGATGTCCACAAAATCAAAAGTAGGCTTTTCAAGCGAAGTACAAAGTGTATCAAGCAGTTGGTCCTAATTCCACGCACACTTTCGTATCCACCCATCATTGCTCATCTTCCCAAGTTTGGAGATTCAAAGGTTCCAAACTATCAACCAATCCATCTCCTATCCCTAAACACATTCCATCCACACCTCCACGCATGATATCCAATTCTCACATCGACCGTGTATTGGCAACAACCCTTCATCATAAAGATTCAGCAGGCACTCTATCGCGATGTATGCACAAAGACAAAGTTAAATCTTGTATCGACGAAGCAGATCAAAAATCTCAAAAGCCCCATTCAAGTGCACGTATCTTAGCAAAGCAGCTTCTTCAAGCAGGATATCAATGGCACATTATGACAGGGGCATCTACGTCAACACCACTAGGTGGTTCAGCACGAATCTTTCAAAAAAATACAAAAATATCAAAAAATATGAAAATCCAAAAAAAAAAAAGGATTGAAAATAGTAAAGAAAAAAATCGTCCTCTAGTGAAAACCGCATGGGGCTTTGGGCAAGACCATGACGAAAACTTGGCAAAATCATGTGTAGAATCGAGCATCTATGTGTGCCAGTTTAGTTGAAAGCATCTCATCCCATCCATAATAAATCGAGCATTCCATCCATCTTATCCATAATAAATCCATCCATCCATGAACCATTTATCCAATCCATTCGCATATATTTGCATCCATCATCTTAGTTATCTTGATCTTGATAAAATTTTGGTGCACACTTTACGCTTGCTTATGGTAAACATCTTGACATGGTCTATTTTCATGGATCCTATCCTATCCAACATTATCTGAGCCATGAAGCATTATCCAAATGGGTATTCGTTATCCAAACACCTTATCTTATTGCAATATAATCCTTGGAATCCTTTGCGTATCCATCCATTCATACACTTATCCAAGCATCCATCCACGACATTCCATACATTGCTAGACATTGGGGGTAGGTAATTACATCTTGTTTCAAGAATAAATCTTGGTCTATGTCCTCCAACTTATGTGGTGATCAGAACATTGGCAAACATGAAATCAAATTGGTCAAATCATTTGTGATCCAAAATCCAAATCACTAGCCCATGGCATATTTTGACAAACAAACACCCCTTATCAAGCTTCATCATTCATCAAACATCAATCAAAACAATCACTATCAGTCGCATATAACGCATCCTTCAACATCACATCAAATCATCCAAAACATCTTTTGTTCCAAACCAAGCTTCAACAATCCTAATCAATCAAATCCAATCAAATCATCATCATCAATCCATCATCATCTTGGGATATCCTTCCTGATCATTGTGTTGCTTAACACTATCCTTGCATTGTTGTGCATCCTCAACAATGTTATCATGATCAATCATGATCAATCAATCCTTGCATTGTTGTCCATCCTCAACAATGTTATCATCATCAATTCATCGACCTGATCGATCAACCTTAGCTTGGTTTTTAGCAAAAATCCTAAATAGAGCACTGATATCATCATACACATCCATATTGAAATTGTCAAAATCATGCAAAAATCCAAAAACATCAGAAAATCCAAAAATCCAAAAACATCCAAAATATCAAAAATCTAAAAACACTCAAAAAGTCAGAAAAACATCAAAAACATTGAAATCCGAACTACGTTGTCTCTGAGCTTAAACGTAGGCAAGGCTAATCTCTGATCAACCCTCGAGATATCAAAATCCAAAAACATTCGAAAAACATCAAAAAGTCAAAAACATCCAAAACATCAAAATCCAAAAACATTCAAAAAACATCAAAATCCAAAAACATCAAAAAATCAAAAAAATCAAAACATTTGTAAAAATCTCAAAAATACCAAAAACAGCCTCAAAACATTTCAAAATGTCAAAAACATCCAAATATTTGAAAAAAAAATCCATCCATCTCATATCGCTTTCACTCGAAATAATCAATCATCCATAATAAACTGACCGTCACCTTAATCCTTTGACAACACAAATAGAGACAATCATAGCAGTCAGCAAAAGCAAGCTTCAATCGTAAAATCAAAAGCGAACAACAAACCTTTAAAACACAAAATCAAACTCTTGATCACTTTCAAACATGTCAGTCAACCTTATATCAATAGCCTATCAATCAACTTATCAAACCATCCTCATCCTATACAATGCATGTCTTAGGATATATCGTTCTGACAATGGGCATCATTTTGGATATCACTTTGGATTCTTATCCTATCAAAACAAATCCCTTTGGCTGAAGGTATGAAGAACATTGGCTTATTTGTGTACTTGATCTTTTCTTTTGATTTATCTTATTGCGCTCATTCCAAGGACCTCTCGATGATATCCGAACGAAGGATTTAGAGAGATAGGAATGGGGCAACGATCATTATCTTTTGTCTGTTGTGCTTGTTGGACGTTCTTGTAAAATAACTTGGCGAATACTTTCTTTGTTAGATATGTATAGAGGATGTTTTGGATGGCTTGTTGACTATTACATTGATTGGTTATACCTCTCCGTGTTTTGGTCTGAGATATTTAAAACTTCTAAAGTGCATGCAAGCAAGGTTTCTGTATGTCAGGTGTGAATAGGAATACTCCTATCTATTTGTCGAGTCAAAGTCCATCACACTAAGTACAACGCCATCTTGGTCCTTCATACCTTGATGCATCGTACTTAGGTGTGTTATCAAACATAAAGTAAGTGACCCTTTGAAAATCCCAATCCTTGATAAGCAAATCTATCATCATCATCTCTAATAAAGTCTCGTCAGATCATGGGCTTGTTGGATCTTCTTGTCATCATCTCATTTCCGCACTAACATCATAGCATGAATAATTAATCATCATCACCAATGCATCCATCATGCATCTATCATGCATCCATCCTACATCCAGAAAATTGTCAGCATACCACATATCATTCATATCATACATAATAGGAAACATTGATCATTTCACATGCATTGCATTTGTATCATCATCATAATATAGATCTGTTAGTCTAAGCATCTCATAAATCATCCATTGCATATCATAGCATACCACATCATCAATCTCATCCATCTCACATCATATAATCATTTAAGTTGTTTAAGATAATATAGATTTGTTATTCTAAGCATCTTAAAATTGTCTCATTTGCATCATCGTCCATAACCATCCATTTTGAACCTCTTTATCGTGAGATCGACCCTCAAATTGAATCTTTTGCTCGATCTCTCGAGGGGGCAATGTACCAGTGTACTTCTTTCCGCTGGGGCATCTGAAAAAAATCAAGAATTTTTTAATTTTGATCGCGGCAAGTTTATTCTTTGAACCAATGCAACAAGTGCATTGCTTCAAAGAGGGGCAAAATGTAGACATGCAAAATTAGCATTATGCATTCATCAAGTAAATCAGGCTTCACGTGCATCTGCTCATTCAGTTAATCAGGTTCACCTTCATCCATTCATCAGGTAATCTCATTAATCTCCTAAAGTCATCAGTTTAAATCAAATAAATCAACTTGATCCCATCACCCTCATTTTAATTAAATAAATCAAACCTTTTATTTAATAAAATCCAAATCATTTTCCATCCTTTTCTGATTTAAATAAATCAAATATTTAAGTCATAAAAGTCAAAGCATCCTAATCATCATCCTAGCTAATTAATCCTGATTAAATCTAATCCTAATCTCAACCACTTGCATTCTCTAGATTTGGCCACTTGCACATGAAATTGCATTTAATTGATTTATCAAAATCTTTATTTTCAACTTGGCATAAAGGGAGAATATTCTTCAAGTTTGAATCTCCCCCCAAGTGGACATGTACACCCAACAGAGCATTTATGAGGCCTTACATGTCTCTTACATGTCCCCTTCCAAAGGTCAAACTCATCATTCATTGCAAAATTTGAATTCAAATTTTCCCTCTCATGGGCACTCTTCCCAAATCTTGCACATACATCAACCAATCACCACTTGACAAGTGGCCTCTTTTCATTGGCCTGTTTCTTAGTCCCACATTGGTCTCTCTTCAACACTTAGCATTTTGAAAATCCTTAAATAGAAGCTTCAACTTTAAGCAAATCCTCCACAATCACTCATGCAAAGTCACTCTCCATTGGAGAACTGATTTTGCTCATCATCACTCCACCATCTTCATAACATTTTCATCTTAAGCTTTGATCAAGGATTGGGAAAGGGTCACTAGCACATGTGACACCAATCCACTATGAGATGAAGTTGATTCATGTTGTTTGTATGCTTAATTGGTTTTTCTTGTTGTTTTTATATCTTACTTAGCATATCTAACATGTTTCATTATCTCATAGGGATGTTGAGGATTATTTTGGTTTTAAGATGCTAACCATATGCAGATTTTCACATCCACAAATGCAAAGGTTCCTCCTAAATTCTACTTTTCCTTTGGGTCTCAACTTCTTTGTCTATATCCTATTTAATGTGTATAGTTGCATTAAATTTTTAATTAAAGAATGGTTAGAACTTATTATATAATTTTTTCTTCCAAAAACTGGGTCTACTAAATATAATAAGCAATACGATTTAGTTAACTTAATTTAGAGTTATAATGGATTCTATGATAAATTTTCAAAACTTGAAAATTAAAAGGAGTAAAATTACTTAGTGTGTTGATTGATAAATAGTTGTTTACTATTTTGATTATAACTTTTGAACCATAGATTAAAATTGTTTAACCTTGAATTTGTCAAAAGTAAAATGATGAAATTTGAACTAGACTATTTAAAAATTTGTGTGACATTAATAGCCCACCGAGTGTTTAACTTTTATTCACAAAAATGACCTTTGACTACAAAAATAATTTGTGCACTTCTATATTTGAATTAATTATTTTGATAAATTTTAAGACACACCAATCAATAATGAGATATGCCTAGAATATTGTTACAAATGTGTAGCTTTTACATGGCAAACATCAAACCTTGCATAGAAATCCCTGGAGTACTCCTTAGTAGTACCATTAATTTATTTACTTTAGATATCAATGAGTGAATAAGTATTATAGGTACCAAAGACATAATTCTATTTTTGGATAGAATCACAAAAATTGGGACATGGTCACATCATTAAACATGATTGTTACCACAATTCTATCTCAAACTCCCATCTTCTCAAACATTAATTGTCTTTACCATTTGATCCAATTTTTAATCTTAATTATTATATTGCAAGAAATATTATAAGACAATTGATAAACGTATATTTGTGAAAATAATTTAAAAAATAATCTATGAATTATAAAAAATTAAATGATAAATTATAAATAAAACATATTTTTTCTTGACATGTTTCATTATATAATATAACCTAAATGAATTGAGAATGGAACTGATTTCTTTCTAGCATGCTTCTTATATGATGAAATAGGACATGTTTACCTCATATATTTACAGTTATAAATTACTTTGTAAACTTCTCTACTTAGATAATTAATAAAAGTTAGTAATTTTATTTTAAAAATCTAAACATCTATTGCACGAATTTTCTAAATAAAGAAATAAGAATTTTCACTATCTAAATTATTATTTTTCACTAATAGTTTTGTTAAATAATATTTTTTTCAAATAATTTTATCACATTTTATGTTTTATGTTATATTATTTATTATCTTGATTTTTTCTAACCTTTATTTTTTCTACACATTTTTATTAGAGAGATTTAGAGGATTATGAAGGAACATCATTTAAAAAATAAATGATTACGGATGTTAATATTAAAATGGAAAACTATTAATCATTATTTGTAATAAGAAATCAAAATAAAATGTATTTCTACACATTTCATGAGTTCTATAAAGTTAAACTCGTCTTGATCCTTTGTCCTTAGTTCACCCTTATCCTTATCATGTCACCACTATCACAACCACTCTCACCATCATTAAAAATAAATTGAAACTTCAAACCTCCTTGAATTCCCTTCAAGTGGGTATTCATTTTATTTAAAATTGATGCTTTTATATTTATCAAATTGTAATATGGAGTGTCATAAAATATTTTGGTCAGTTAGATTAATATTATACAATCTAAATAATAGTTGTACATCTCTTACAAGATAATTATATATAGTATTTGCAATCCTTACAATTTTATCTATACACTCATTTAAACAACTTTTGGTAGACATTTTAGTTGGAAAAATTAAAACATTTTAGAGAACAAAAAATTATACATGAACAAAAATAATTAAAAAATATAATAAAAAGTCAAATGGTTGTTGTCTATAAGTGACAATGTTTAGTTTATAAAGAATCTACCAAATATCAATTCTTATCGCATACAAAAACTCAAAACTATAAAAAATGAGATCGGATTTAAATTCAAAATAAATCAATAAATTGAACAAACGTTTTAATAAAAAATATCATATATGAAATCCAAACAACACTAAAAAACAAGACCATAATTACATATATATACTTACTTCAATAAAATATAATAATAATTAAAAAAGGTGAAAATGAAATGCCGATACTTCTAAAACAATAGAAAATCAAAATGAATTACCTAAGACATTTTAAGAATGTGAAGGATATATAATAATAATAAATAGAGGGAATAAAATGCAAAATAAAAGAAAATTAAAATGAACATGAAAGCGATGGTTTATTGGTGTTAGTTGTGAAATTGATATTTTAAGATATATAAAAGACATGTTTGGCAAGTAGGTAGTTTACAATGGAAAAGCATTTGTAGCATTGGATTTTAGAACTTATTTGGGCTGCCCCAAAACATGTGGTTTTTGTTCTTTATAAGTTTAATACACATGCAATGTCTCGCTAACCCTTAGAAAGGTTGACGTTGACATGGGACCCATAGGGATAATTGTTGTTAAGGATTTAGGGGGAAGGAATTTATAGATATGATATTTAATTTAAGATAGTTTTTTTTAAAAGATTAAAATTATTTTATGGATTTGACAAAATTATTTCATGGATTTGAAAGAGGTATAATGTAGAGAGGATAAGAAGAGTGTATGGTATATTTAAGTAAACTAAAAAATAATCTAAAAAAGAAGTATGATCAATAGATAATTTTTAAAAGTTTTGGATAACATTTTAAAATTTAAGGTTATAATAAAATGGGTGATAGGTTTGAGGTCATGTGAATCACTAGGATTATGATGTTTTGGCTATCTATAATATGAATTTAGAAGTTAGTTATGCGGTTTCTTCCCATCAAAGTGAGAGGACATAGGAAGTAATCAATCTACTATGAATCCTTCTAATAGACATGTCATTGGAAAGTCTTCAACAAAGGTTAAACATCTCTTGTAAGAACAAAACAAGACATCTTTAGTCCTCATAAGCCATGAGAGCCTAGAACAAACCAAACGAATATCTAACTAGAGAAAAACATTTTTCTCATTAATCTTATAATAGTAAGAGAGTCTGAATACAAAATGTTCCTTGTTCTTTAGTTCTAAGGAAAAAATCTAGCAAAAATGATTCTCTTGAGGAGTATGGTAGTCTACCTCAATACAAAGCTAGGAGGAGAAAACTTTGAGATGTGCAAGAGAAACCCTTAGCTTACAAGGTGGCTAGACTTTGATATACTCTAAGGGGAGATTAGTCCATCATTAAATTGGAGATATAAATTTGAGTAGTGATGAATCTTTGAAGAGAGTAGCTCTCTAGGTGCAATCTATGTGAGCTAAAGGTATTCTTTATAAATTTCAATGAGCATCTATATTTATCTACCCATTGGAGAGATCAAGAGTATTCACTAGAAAAATTTGCAATGGTGGTTTAGTAATAACAAGGTTAATGAGGTGCAACAAGGAGGAAGCTCTTACATTTCAATAAGACTCAAGCCCATAATCTGTTATAGCCATAGAAGATCTAAGACAAAGATAATGATACTTAAGAGGGTCAATCTAGGAGGTGATCATTAGTCTCCACCTATGTATCATAGTCACATATGGAATACTATTGAAGTAATGAGTGGAATTATGCTAAATTCTATAAAGTTTATGATCCAAGGGATTGATATCTTAAAATATATGTGTCTCGATATACTAATACTCTATATATCCAACTTTGATCCATATTTATAAGGTATGGACCCCAAATCTCACAATCATACAAGAGGGTAGTCATGAATAGTAAGTGAATAGGTGAACCTTCATTTAGATACCCTAAATGGAATCTAAAAGAACTTTTTTCAAGTGCGGTAAAAGTAACACACCCCTTGCTTAATCTCAAATTAATTTATTTGTAGTTAAGCTAAAGCATGAGCTAGAGAAAATAAAATGAAGAAATAACCTCAATCTTTTCATCTTTATAAGTAAGAATTACCCCACATTCCTTCTTTTTGGAATGTTAAAATACATAAGTATTATTTTCCTCAAATTAACCTAAAGTTGATTGTTATCACAAAACAAGGCTAAAATATTAAATTATGTTTAAAGATCCATCACTAATTGAGATGTCAACATAATATCATATGTAAATAAGAAAATATAAATATAGAATTCAAATAGTAAGCAACCCTTTATATCACTAAGTATATTTGATATGATTTTTGATGTAGATCCCAAAATGTATAGGACATAGTAGCAACCATATTTAACACATATAATATTTTGAACATACCATGTTTCACTTGTATTTTTTGTACCATGCCAACAATATACTCATAGAGTATAAACACTAAAGAAACCTCTAGAGATGGAAGACTCAATGCCTTAATCTTATCCATAATTAAGTGTCATGGGATTGTATCAAAACCCTTATATAAATCCACAAAATAATAGTAAACTCCACATTTGTTTTCTTTAGCCTAAAAAATAATAGCTATTAAGGTGAACATGTGATCTACAGTGAAGAAGTTACTCTTAAATCCTACTTGTCCTTTGGTCCTCAACTTTTCCATCTCTATCCTACTTAATACATCTATAGTTGCATTAAATTTTCAATTAAGAGTGATTATAACTTATTATACAAATTCTATATGTGAGAAGATTTTTTTTTTCCTAGAAATTAGGTTTAATAAATATAATAAGAAATACAATTTCATTGCCTTAATTAAGAGATATGATAGATTATATGAAAAAATTTCAAAACTTGAAAATTAAAAGGAGTAAAAGTTCTTAGTTGATTTTGTCAATTGATAGATAGTTGTCCATTATTTTAATTATAAAATTTTAAACCATAGCTTAGAATCGTTTATACTTGGCTGCATAAAGAGTAAAATGATGAAATTTGAACTAGCTAATTTTAAAAATTTATGTGAGGTAAATTACACATTGAGTATTTAACATTTTACTCACACAAATGGCATTTTGACTATAGGAAATGATTTGTGTACTTCTAGATTTAAATTAGTGATTTAGATAAATTTGAGGATACTTTAAGAATTCATGGATATTACTATAAACATGTAGATTTTAATGTCATCCAATTATTCATTGGTGTTCCTTGCCCTAAAATTGAGATGCACATAATGAATTAGTGTTGTCCCTATACATCACCTTAACATATACAAGTTTAAATATTTTTCTTTCATGTTGATAAATAATGAGTAATTGGAAGAGTTTTCACTAAGGCCTAATATTAAATTTGAATTTATAAATTAGGGGTTCATTTCTGTGTTGTAGTTCCAATCTAGGGTCGATCCCATGCCACAAATTTTCCCTAGGTATAGGAATGGATAATATATAGACCAATATTGGTTTGAAGATTGGATCAAGTAATGGTTTAGGTTAACTACCAACTTTCATGCAAAAACTTCCCACTTGTGCATTAGTCATTGCATTAGGGACAAATCGATCAAAGCAAGTAAAAACTAGAGGTAAAAAGTGCAAGATATGCACTTTTCACCATTACATTTTTCCCCCACTTTGACTTGAATATGAATTGCTATGAAGATTCACACTAAAGTAAATAAGTAGTCAACATGAAATTAAATATTTAGATAATTATTCAAATTATATAGATAAGGATGATGATTCCACACATCCTCATAATGAATGTTCCATCTTAAAACTTGCAAGCACAAACTTCCATGATTATAATTTGATATAAATCTAAAATAGGCACTAGCATAATTACTTGAAAATATCATTGAATAATAAACAAATGTGAAAAGAGATAAGGGTTTTGAAGAAGATTCTGAAAAGAAACTAATGTCTATTGGGTGTGGTTGGAGCACACAACAAGAAACTAATATCTATTGGGATTAATAGGAGTCATCATAACCATGATAAAATAACCAAAATCATAATCATCAAAGAGAATTAATGATATTATATGACCTTTGTAATTGGGTGTATGTAAGGGATGGAAGAAATTGGAGGAGGAGGAAATATATGATCATGTAAAAATCAATTCACATGCAATGTGTGTAATAAATAACATCATGTGACAATCATGTAAGAAGAGAACAAGATGTTATCATGAAAGCACATGTAAGAACAGGAAACAAGGTGCACCTAATGTTTCCCCTAATGTGAAGGATATCAATCAAGTGATAAAAGCCAAAGTGCTATATAAAAATTATGTAAAGTGACATAAATTATAAGCATGTAGTATATAACATGTAAAAATGATAAGCATAAACATGGTAAACATGTAAGTGTAAGCATCATAAGATAATATTATGGAATAGACAAGATAAGTATACATGAGGGGGATGTCCCAAAGTATGAAAAATGTGACTTGGATCATAGACAAAGACAACTTGTAAAAGATATATAAGTAAAAGGGAAATAATAGAGAAGGTGAAATGAGAATAAAAAGATTGCATAACAATGCACAATTTATCACATATGACAAGGTAATGGAAGACAAGATAAATGATCACAATAAACATGTCTTAATAAAAAGGATAAAGTCAAAGCACAAAGCTAGATAAGCTATTTTTTGGTCAACATGATGAGTGATAGGGTGGAGATTGGCCTCATCATATTTTGAATAAAGTGTACCTTCCTTTATTGCTTAAAATCCTTCCATGCTATTATTAATCTAATTATATGATAAATTGCCAATAGTGGCATGGTGTGATGGTTAAGCTGTTGTGTTGTTATTCTTGCCATCAAGGTTCAAACCCCATTGGGGTGTAATTGTTGAGAATTTATAGTGGGGATGAGGTCCCTCATTTGTGACCTCACCGGTTCATAGCTTTGGGCCAAAAGTGTTGACCCCTCTTATAAAAAAATAATTATATGATAAATTATTGGCTATCCTAATGAAGAATGATGTATGTATTTCTATTTTTTGTATTCTATGTTAAAAGGGATTCTAATGCTAGCGTATATTGATAAAAAAATATTACTTTTTTATAAAACATGGTAATATAAGTTGATAGAGTTCATATTGCTTCAACAACTATATTTTGAAGGAAGTGGAAATGGACGCTTATATCTCATAAGAAGCTCCAAAATGTTCATAGCTTTGGAATTCTCAAAAGGTAGTTCTAGAGAAGTTATGGTAATGAGAAATTATACCATGTTCATTGCACTTGTCCCCTATTTGGTAAAATGGTTGAAGATATATTGCAACATGCTTCATAAATGGTATAGAAAGATCTACAAGAAGAAGACTCCTGATGAAAGTCTATTTCATCAATTTCCCAATTTCTTTGTTGATGAAGAAATTAGTTACAATAGGATTTAGCATTTATGATTTTTATTAAAAAAATCATCAAAAATCATGCATGAATTGCATGATGCTAAATTATAGGCATGATTAGAAGACCTAATAAATAGGAGAAATAATATATAGTCTTGTGATGTTCATTTCTTGGTAGATGATTTTTGAATGACCAAAAGAGGAGATATAGCTCTATTTTTTTGTCAATAAATATAGCAATCTAAGTGTGTGATGATACTATGAATGCTTAGAAGATCCAATTTTTGAAGAGCTAGCCACTCAATTGGGAAAGAAGAAGAATGATTCATAGATTAGTGTTTTTAATTATTGATATTATTGTAGGTTACTATGCTTTTGTTGAAATTATGTTATTATCAGTTAATATCTTTTTGTTGAAGTAATTATTTTTAGCAAATAGAATAAATTGTGTGTTTTTACCTATAGGATAAATCATTTTGTGTTGTTTTGGTATTATTTGTATTGTTCAATGTTATGTGTATTGTTTTGATTAGGATAAGTGCTTTTGATCGAAGATATGAACTTGAGACGGGTTTTGAAAGGACCCCAAAACTTCTTACAACAAGATCAACAAGGATCTGGAACAAGGCTAGATCCAAAGAAAAAATAGCCAGAAAGGCGAACAAAACTTGCCTCACAATAAGAGATAGAACCACAATAATAGAGGGAACAACAATGTCCAAAAAAGAAAAAGACCAGGGCAAAGAACGAAAGGTTGGTTTTGAAAAGAATCGAAAAACAATAACAAACACTAGCAAACAGTTAAGGCAATTTGAAACCAAACTTCACCAAAGTCCTCCAAAAAGGAGGAGGATGGGGATGTAATTTCCTTTCATTATTCGAAGGAGAAATATCAACCAAAGAACTCTCAAACACATCATTGAGTTTTCTTTTAACCTAGCAAGGGGGTCCTTTGGCCACATCAATGTGGTCATTTTCCTTGGATTCAACATTTTCCTATCCACCAAAGGTGGATGATAGCCAAGGATTGTCCTAACCAACTATGAAGAAAACATATTCTTAAAAGAGGGGCTTTCAAGCATAGCTTGCTCCTTGCATGAGGAATCTAAAACCTTGCCAATATTGTCTCTCCCAGTAATTTCCAACACCATCCCTTGAAAATGAGGTTGAGGACATGCCTCCTTAGACTTCTTGACCTCAATGGAGTATACATTTTCATGAAAATATTGTCATAACAAGGAGAAATGTCTAGCATTATGGAAGTGGTACAAATTAGATGTCTCATAATGAAATTCTTACTCCCAAATTATACCAAACTTGGAGTACATCTTAACATTGTTAAGCAACTCCAAACCAAATTCAACATAGACACGAAATATAGCAAAAATAAACCTTGTTCTAGATTTTGTGACATCATCAATGATAATGAACTTACCAATAGCATCAACAATATCATGAATGATACTTTCATCCTAGTGCTCTAGAGGGATCTCTAGGAGATGAACTAAGATAGGAACCATGTTAATCTTGGTAGCATCAAAACCAATAGACCATCTTTTTAAATGAAGAAATGCCTTTCCAAGAAACCAGGGGCCTCCTTGATGAAATTTGGTGTAGTCTTCAATGGAATAGAGGAGAATAAAAGGAAATTATTCAACAAAGCCAACACATGAACTAGACCCGATGCAAACCAACATTCAGATGCTCAAATACGAATATCAATGTTTGGTCTATGACCAAGGAACCTCCCAATAAGAGTAGAATGCAATCCAACTTAAGCTTTGTCCACCCATGCATCATGATCAATAGGAATAGAGTCCTAATGAATTGAAATGGGAATTCGAGGCTCATGAGGGACATCAACCTCAACGACCTAAGCAACTGAGAAAGGAATGAGAGCCAACTCTTGGGAAGGGAGCCCCTTACACAAGCCATCTTTGAAACAAGGAGAGGACCTAAAATCCATCACACTTGCACTAATATCAGGATGAGAAGGAACAAGTTCTTGGACCTCAACTTGGGGAAAAAGGACGACAACCCCAATACTACAATTTTGTTTGATCACATCATGCAAAGGGGGATTCACATGCATCTTATCCTCGATGAAGCCTGTATAGAACACATCCTCTGCATGACCCTGAGAAATTGCAAGGGGGTGCAGAGGCCAATGATGGGGGAAGGAAACCCCTACACAAAGCAAAATTTGTTGAGAGGGTAGGTTCGTCCAATATCTGAGCGGGTTAGGGATATAAAAAAATAGGGCAAGTGCCCAACAACTTGACCTCAAGTCATTGAGTTGTTGGTCTATTAGTGAAGTTGAATGATTCCAAATGAGCCCACCTAAGATCAAATCTTGTAGAGTGCAAAGTCCTGACCCCATAAGAGATGAAGTTTGGATTGTGTCTCAATGACTTTGGAAAAACAAAATGAAATTGAAGAAGTTTCAACTTAAATCAAATACTCCTGTATTAAATAACAAAACGATCTTGTAGATGATATAAAACCTTCCATAAAAAAAGAAATTGAAATGTTCCCATAATTTTTTTATCACATTGTCCACAACCTCCCTGGTAAAAACTTTACCGATCGACCCATTTGTTCCCATATATTTGGTGACCAAGAAGGAATGCCAACTCTTCCTCTCGACTCCATACATCTTTATTTATTGCTGGATTTAGATGACTGTGAAACCTTAATGCTGGTGCCCTTTGGAGATGTCAACGAACTTACTACTATCACGAACCGACAAGGTTCTACGAAATTACAGATTTTTAAGTATTGATTGGCTAACAAAAGTTATGTTCCAAAGCTCCCACTTTGTATAGGCATGGAGGAAGCTGGTGAATGATTAGATTGGAGATCTATATGTTGCACACAATGAAACAATGTGACAGTTCTGAGAGGATACCCATGTTCTTTGCATGCTTCAATGAATTGTTGTCTTGTTCTTTCACGTGGAAATGGTTGTGGAATTTGGTTTTTACACTTGCCAATTGCGTTTGCATGAAATTTTTAGACTTTCTTAACAATCCATTTGAACAGAGCTTGCAATCATGGCGTTCTAAGCTTGAGACAAGTTTTTTTGAAGTGCTTCTGCTTTGCGGAAAGCGGAGGTCCACCGGGAACTTGGGAATTCCTAGTACAGAGGAAAAGTCTGCAAGTTTACACTTTACCTTGTATTTGTTTTTTCCTTAAATATAAGCTTTATGGAACTTAAGAATATGGAGGGAATGGAAGGGGTTGAAGAACCGTTTCAATTTTGCACTCTTCCTCGTAGGCTTTAAAATGAAATGTCAACAATTTTTAAAATTACACATTAGCATTATCATCACCTTTATAATTTGAATATATGCACATAAACTTTCAAAATTGAACTAATGACTTCATGTATGTGTTTGCATAAAGTGACCATTGAAAATCTTGTGATGACTTTGTGTAAACACCCTTTTGGAACCAATTTGCATTAGTGAATTAAAAGGCAGAGATGTACTTCATCTATGATTGCAACTAGTATTCAGTGATGGTGAAAGAGAAGGAGATTATTGATAAATCTAAACATTTGAATACATTGATGAGAGTATCATGTTCCATAATTGATGAAGGAGAAAGAATGGTACCCTCTCCACAGAGAAAATTATTATCCGATACTTCAAGACACCAACATGGAATAAAGATATCATAGGATTAAACATCTTGTTGAACTTCATTTGACTAATTAATGTTAGCTTGCTCCTATTTCAAGGCATCCAATTGCTCAAATCTCCTTTTTATGGCTTTTGGAAAAACACTAATTTACAGTTTAGATTAATATTAGATTTCCCATTAATGATTATCCAAAGCTTTGACACATACTCTACCCACAAGACAACCATCTCATATTTGTATGCAATAAAATCATCAATGAGAAGGCAAAGGAAATACAAACTCTTCAATTTCTCATCAACCTAATGATCATTTGTAACCTCTTCATCATTGTCCTCATAGTTTCTCGTATGTCTATATGGTATTCAATGTCATTTTCATTTCTTGTTCAATCATTTGTGTTAGTTGAAAATTTTGTATACCTTGAGGATATGCAAAATTGTGGTTTCAGCCACAATGTGTGAGTATGATACTCTCCTAATTTAGGGAAGGCTCCCCCTTTTCTACTAATTAACTTAGACTAATATGGGCAAGACAACAACCTTTCCTCTTTCTTCGGGAAGGATTATATTATTTTCTCCTCACAGAAAAGTGACAGTAACCTTTAAGAAAACTATTACAGTAGCTTGAAATGAAATTGAGAGAGAGGAAATGAAGTTTCCTAAAAGCACAAAGACTTCCATCACCTCCTCCAGGACAGGAAAACAATCTCCAAGCACAAAGTCTTGAGTATCCGAAATCCTATCTACCCTTTTAGAATGATAATCTAAGAAAAAAATACATCAAAGTCTGCAAGTATGGTGCACTTACGAATCACTTTATATGGGAATTACTACAAGCACAAAGACTTGTAACTCTTTCCAACTCCTAATCACAAATCAAACTAATTCAATCTTTCAAACTTGTAGCACAAAGTCTGCAAGAAATCAGACCAAAGTCTTATCACAACATCGCCACAATATCACAAGAATAACTCAGAAAATTGTACTACTATGACATAAGAACATAGTAATAACATGCAACAAGATTCAACACAAACTTTGAAATCTCATATGCCTTCTTTGTATTGCTTGGAAATCAAGTTTACATACAAAAAGCACAAAGTCTCTTTGTTGTAAATGTCTGCAGAGTTCTCTCTATTGCCAAGAGATAATGATTACAATAGAACCCCTCAAGTATTTATAGGAGAGAAGCCTTGAGAAAAAGGTGGGAGGATCCCAACAAACTTGAGAAATTCTCTCAACAACTAACTAATTGCAGTTGACTTATTCAACATTACAAGTCCTATTGTAATTTGACTTGTAATGTTATTACATGCAATTTCAAGTTACAACTTTGCAAGTGATATGATCACATGCAATTACATTTTTCCATTTTACATGTAATTTGTCAAAACTAAATTACAAATACATAATTGAAACTATTCTAAGTGTTTGAAGACACGACTCGAACTACATCATCCTTGATTGGATCTTCATGTTGTTGTTTGGAAAACATTCTTCCATCTTTGTCTTGAAAGCATTCTATGCTCAATCATGTCACTTATTCAACTCCTTTTGTGGCTTCGCCATGTTGTTGTTCTTTCTTTGTATCATTCTCCAGCCTTGGAATTTGTTTGAAAAATAAGGCCCATGCCTTATATTATTGATTTGGTAGGTCATGTGTGCGAACAGGAATAACGAGAATGAGACAAAGGAGCTACAAAAGTGAGGCCAAAGCTCAATTTCGGGTTTTGGAGACTACATTACATGTGTGGAAAAACAAGAACATTGACTTGCAATTGTGGAGAATGAACATGCAACTTCATATGTGTAATGAAAAAAATACAAGTTTTGCACTTGTGATTGGATCTAGAGACTCATTTTCAAGTGTTTTTGAGTGCATCTTGGACCAATTTCGGGTTTTGGAAGGTTGACAACAAGTAAAGAGTGCAATCAGGTTTTTTGATGCTCATTACAAGTGAACATTTACTTTTCAACTTGTAAGTTGGGTTTTAAGACCCCCATTACAAGTTACAAGTTAACAAAAAGTAACTCAAAAACCTTTCACTTGCAAATTGGGTATCAAGACCCCCATTGCAAGTTACTTGAATTTTAAAAAGTGACTAAAGCGCTTTAACTTGCAAATCGGGTCTCAAGACCCCCATTGCAAGTGACATATTATCAAAAAGTAATTTAAAAACCATTCACTTGCAGATCGGGCTTTAAGACCCCCATTGCAAGTGACATGAAACTTTAAAAACTGACTTAAAAGGCCTTCACTTGTAAATTGGGTCTTGAGACCCCCATTACAAGTGATCAATTTAAAAACACAAAAGTGACTTAAAAAACTCATAAAGTGAAATTGGGCCTTGGGGACTTGATTGCAAGTGAATGTATCACTTGCATTTTAGAACTTGAAACCCCCACACTTGTAGTAAGGTCTTCAAAACCCGAAATTGACCAAAAACACACCAAAAATGACTCAGAATTTCACTAAAATGGATGAGAGTAAATAAAAAATGTTGGCCAAAAGGACTATACACCCAAAACTTAAAATTCCCAACCTCTGTACCTCGTAATACATGTCTTGAGGCATAAAAATGTCAAAATTTTGATGGGTTATCTCTAATTTTTGCATGTCAAAAATCAAGGACAACAATTTGTATATCTTCATATTCTTTATTTTCTTTCTCAATAAAAATTCACTAGTATTATTAGGAGAATGCATGTATAATTTCCTCCTTCAATGTGCACTTCACTTAGCAAATCAACATTACAAGGTGTGAAGTGTGACAATGAACATATTAAAATTTCGATATAAATATCCTCAACACAAAAGTATTGGAAAATATGATCATTGGTAACCTTTCTCTCTATAGATTCACATTCATCATCATCTTCAAGGAATTTTAATCTTTCATACGTAGGATGCATGTAAGTTGAAAGGATAATTCTTGTTGATTCATCTTCATGTTCTTCAATTACAAGCTAGTCTTTGTGTAACTGAGGATTTCTTTTAGGATTAGATTAGATTCAAGTTATGAATATAAAAGACAAAAACCCAAAGTGATTACAAAGTGCAAAGGAAGTGAAATGTAAAAGAACAAGTATACCTGATAATTGTTGAAGCTTCCATGACTCACCTTCGTAACACCTTCTTACTTGCTGGATAATGCTTTGCCCTCAGATTCGTCATGCGAGCAATCTTCAAATGTATGCCTATGTCCTACACCAAGCTTTGAAGGATTTGCATAAAATGTCTAAAGCCTATGCCTAAATGCCTATGATTGATAATGTCTATGCCTAAACAATGCTAAGACTTGATTAAATAAAAGACAATAATTGTAATGAGAAGCCTAAGTGTGCAAGTGCAAGAGTGTATAAAGTGAATGCGTGTGTATGTGTGTAATTGAAAAGTGAGAGGAAAATGACATTTTATAGAAAATACCATTTTGAATGGACGGGTGAGATTAATTCATGACGAAAACCTAAAATGAAAGGTCTAGATTAAATCTGAGAATTCCTAATTAGGGTTAGGGAAAATTCATTAATTGAACGGTCAAGATAATATCTCAGATAATTGGATCAACGGTGGAGAATAAATGAGATAAACTAATTAGAAAATAAAGATTTTCGAAAATCAAGAAGATAAAGATTCCTTGATTTGTGAGATTCGAAAAATCAAGAAGATAAGAGTTGGACTGAAGATCAAATTTGGAAAATCAAGAATTTGCCCGATTACTTGATTTTTGGAAGATTAGTTACCATTTTGAATTAAATTAATTCAAAATATGGATTTTGTGAGATAATAAATAATTGATTTTCCAATTATTTACCAAAGTGGACTAACAGTTAAGATTGTGATGACATTTTAAATAAAATGATTTTATTTATTTAAAATGAGAGGAATATTAATTTTGACAATTAAATAATTAAAGATAATTATTTAATTTAGCAGATAAGATTAATTAATTAAATAAATTAATCAATTCATTTAATTATGATAGTTAGTGACATATTAAATAAATAAATAAAATTTATTTATTTAATAATCAGGAAGAAATATATGACGAAGGGTAATTAAATAAATTAAGAAATTTATTTAATTAAGGGAAGACATAGACAATTAATGACGTATTTAATAAATAAATAAGATTTATTTATTTAATAATCATGAAGAATAAAAGGACATGAATTAATTAAATAATTATGAATTATTTAATCAATAGTTGAATGTGGACCAAGGGCATAATTAAATGTCATAATTATGCTAGGACGAAAGTGGTAAAAATGAAGCTTGCAGGCCTAGGTCATTTTTAGGTGTCTACATTTGTCCCTCTTTGTCATAATGTAGTATGTCACATTGTGACAGAAAATAAGTCAAAAATATGCCCCAGTAAAGGTACGGAGTATCATTGCCCTCTAGGGAAATTTTCAAATTTTGGGTCAGCGACAGAAAAATTTGTAAAGGGTCCCGATAAATCAATTCAATGACCAAAAAAACAATGGCATAGTCGGTTTTGAATTCTGAAATGTTTAAAGCAGGTAACGAGGAAGTCAAAGTTGGTCAAATGAGCCTCTAGTAATAACCTCGTTTGAGAAATGTCATTTTGACTTTATAAATAGGTTGACAAATGGGTAAAAGTAAATTCATTTCTACTATTTACTTTACAAACTTCGAGAGCCTAGAGCGAAAAGGAACGTAGTGAGGATGGTGATTCCAGTGACAGAGCATCGTGGCGAGATCGTACGGACATTTAGATAGCCAGAGGGCTCAGAGCTAGCGGTATGTACCCTTGTCCCCCTTTATAATTTTTTTGTTTTGCATGCCAATTTTAGGTTTCTAGGGCAAACAACAACTATGTCGCGACGCAATTGTGTTTGCGTAAGCCGCAATCGTCTGCGCGTTCGACGCATATGATGCGTCGCAACGCGAATGACTAGCTAATCATAGGGTGGGTGAGGCGTTGCGACGCATTTGATAAAAATTGCGACGCATTCGCCTAACTGAGTCGCATATGAGTGTTGAAATGCCGCAATTGTCATTTTGTGCCACAATTGCACATTTTAGCGATGCATTCGCCATCTTGTGTTGCAATTTCTAAAATTCATGACGCAATTACCATAATGTGACGCATTTGGGCAACCAAGCGACACAACTATCATGTTGCAACGCATTTGAGGATTTTAAAGACGCATTCGAATATTTGCGACGCAACTGCTATAACGCGACACATTTGATGTTTTTCTTTTACTGAGACCGATTGTGGTACTTGTGAAACCCTTAATACTTTTGATGATGCTGACAGTTGTCTAGAAAGTATTGATATATTGTTTGGATTTTTGTAGAGGTAGCTTGCCCCTATCTACACGTAAGAGAGCAGACAGACCACATTTCGGTTTGCTGACCAGTTGAGCCCATGAGAGCAGCGTCGATTGATGCGACTAGGGTTGTTCTACGTTGCCTACATGCCTGCCATTCGGGTGAACAGGGGATTACTGACTGCACTATGTGAGCGTTGGCATTTAGAGACTTGCTCGTTCCACCTACTGATAGGTGAGGCTACCATTACTCTGGAGGATGTCTACCGGATTCTTCGAGTGTCGATCCGAGGGGAGTGGTTTGTCTACAATCCTCGGCATGGCGAGCAGACCTTCCAAGCATACTACCGAGATCAGGGTGAAGGACTGGGCATCTAGGGTTATGAGATCAAATGGGAGTTCATGGCGGATCACTATGGTCACTTTGATGCATTCCTTGCGACTCTGATTGGGGGGATCTTGATTCCCAATCGTCGAGGACACGGATTTCCTATTGGCTGGGGAGACGTCCTGTTTGGCATGAGACGAGACAGGACCGTTTATGCTTGGTGTCCTTGCTTACTGGGGACACTCTACCATCAGCTGCATGATATTTCCTATAGGAGAGGAGAGAGCATCTCGTGTGGGACTATGTTGATGATGATATGGGCCTGGGAGCACATATCCATATTTCGTCCACCGATTTACAGACCATAGTTGGTCGACGGTATGCCCTATGCTTATTACTATGCTGGTGCCTTACAACAGACCCGGATGGGTGAGATAGGTTGGTGGCGGCATCAGATTGATACGATGATGTCCTTTATCTGGAGGTCGTATCGAGACTGCGGACAGTGGGATGATGAGGTAGACCACCTGAGTCTGTGCAGGTAGTACAGATATTTGATTGGCAGGATGGTGCAGACTTCATTGATCATTGAGATGTATTTACCACAGCGTGTCCTGAGGCAGTTCAGAGAGCAACATGGTGTACCTACAAGGACAGCCGAGTACGCCCGGTCTTCCAGAGAGTATGCTTGGGGACCAGCCATTCCAGTGGCCTTTGCAGAGCAGCAAATTGACGGGCTAGTAGCACAGGCATGGGGATGGAGGGGAGGAGCAGCTGATCCCGAGATGACAGTCGATTACGACTTATGGTGGTAGACACACAGGCCAGTGTCATTGACGGATCCAGATGGGCCAACACCAGTGGACAAATGATCAGTTATTCCTCATGTGTCGTGGGCTAGGCGAGGTGGCAGGGGTAGAGATGGAGGCAGGGTGGAGACGGAGGCAGAGGTGGGGATGATGGTGGAGATGGCCGGAGGCGATGGCGGGATGGGCAGAGACAGGTTTGGAGGGTGCGCCCACGTGTGGCGAGGGTAGCATTAGACGCTATCCCTGAGGTTGGCGAGGAGGGGGAGAGAGAGGAGCAGCCCTGACAAGAGGGAGAGGGTGAGGAGAGACGGGAGGAGGAGGTGGCAGAGGATGTGGCAGAGGACGATGATGATGAGGACGATGCCATGGATGAGGCCAAGAGACTCCTTAGATGGTGGATGGTGGAGGGAGAGGAGGAGATACCCTCTAGTTCAACGTTGCCTCAGGATGCCACAACAGATCAGAGGGTGGATGATTTATAGTGGAGATTAGATGAGAGCATGTCACAGGTCAGGGCACTGCAGGTAGAGCTAGAGGTGGCTCGTGTAGAGCGGGATTAGGCAGTGATCCGCCAGCAGGACTCAGCTCAGTGGTGCACATAGTTCGCAGCATTATGCACAGGGCCTATAGGGGACATGGATTGCGAGTTGGCCAGAGTGAGCATGAGATTGGGGCAGTATCGGACATTATATGAGCAGGCAGTTCCACCTGAGCGACGGGATTCTATCCTGTCACAGTCACAGACGAGGACAGGCAGTGGCCACAGATTAGGCAGTGCCAGTGGTAGCAGGAGTCACATCAGTGTCAGAGGATCTACCTCGACAGGGCACACATCAATGCACAGGTCACATCACTCACGCCGGCACACCCTGAGTCACCATTCGGGTCACAGTCATGGGTCGACTGGTTCAGTATAGAGGTCGGCACAAGTACAACCACTAGTGATCGATCCATCTACTTCTCAGAGTCAAGCCGCAGTGACATCATAGGTATCCGTTGCCATAGAGATGATGCCTTCATTCACAGTTCCACTAGTGGCACAGGCAGAGGTTGTGACAGGTCCGCCTATCGGTTCAGTCCCAGTTTTAGAGTTGCAGCCGCCACATTCTTCACCATGAGGGGATGATGAGAGTCTACCCTAGGGGCATTTTGTTATTATGACACACTATGTATACATTATTGAGCTTGCGAGCTCCATTTTTGGGATATCCCCTGACTTTATCCTGTGACATTGTACATTTTTTAGATGATACTATATGATGATGTAGTTTTGATGCGGCCTACATGTGTTATGTGATGCTCTTTGATTTAATGTATTATGATATGTATGATGTATGATGTTGATTTATGATGTAGCATGTATGTCCTATAATGCTTATTTATGATTTTGATGCTATGATGATGCAATGCTTACTTATGTGAGATGATAATGATAATGATGTGCATAATGTATTTAGTAAATGGATGTCATGTTGTTGATTATGTTAATGCACTTGTTTGTGATTATGTATATGATTTAATGCTATGGATGATGTATGTATGGACCTAATGCAATGTTTATATGATCATGTATGCACTTATGTTTTTGGATGTCACAGGATATCATCGTGAGATGGACGAGAGAAGATGTCCAGACTGACAAGAGAAAATGACCCGACCGAAGAAGAGAAGATGACCATACCGATGAAAATGCATGTTAATTCCTAGACCAAATCTTTCAAAGCTTTACCATAGGACATTAGTATTTATTACTCTTAATCATCATTGGGCAGACTATTGTAATGGCCAACAAACACCATGATATGACATAGATCAAGGTGTGCAAGATCGTACCATCATGTAAGACAAGCAGTCGCAGACAAGGATGATCATGACTCATACTAAGAGCGAGATTGCCCCAGTCTTTTTGTCATAATCAACCACTAGCGGAAAAAGACAAGGACAAATCATGAAACATCGTTGCTTCTCTAAATCCTATTTCCAGGATATCCCTGAGAAACTAGCAACATGATTGCAAAAATATAAAAATAGAGCCCTTATCATGATACGTTGTTGTTTTTCTAAATCCCAAAATTAGGACCTCGTTGAGAAACTAGTAGTCAGGCATGCCAATCGTCATGATACGTCGTTGCTTCTCTAAATCCTGTTATTGGGATCTCACTAAAAAACTAATAACATGATAAAAATGAAAAGACAATTGTCAAGTGTTTGCCAAGTGCATCTGGATATCCATTTTTATGATGTGAAGATGTCATGTTTGATAATGATGAGATGCCAGAGTGTCAAAGCGTTGATGCCTAGATGACAAATGTCCAAAATTGCCAAATTCAGGAAGAACACATCCTGAATAATGTTGATGTCGAGAGGATTTGATCCCTAACAGTTGAAAGGGGTTCCTCGAGATGATGGCGATGCCTAGGAAGGACCCATCCTATGGCATAGATGACAAAGTTGGTTCTTCAGAAAGACACATCTGAAGAAAACTAATGTTAAGAGGAGTGATCCTTAGATGCCAAGAGGATCCCGCGAAATGTCGAATGACAGTGACAATGTCTAGGAAGGACACATCCTAAGGCATGAATGACTGAGACTATCTTTCAAAAGGACACACCTGAAGATTAACCTAAAGTTGAAAATTTGACAGGTTATGATGATTTGACTTGCTTTGACCAAGTTTGACTTGTGTTTGACTATATGTCGATATTGTCATGATGATATAATTGACCTGTTGATGAGATTGTCATATTGAAATAACTGATTGTCATGGTTTGTTCTTAGGAGTTTATCCATTTGGGAGTGATTCGATTTGCCTTGAAGATATTCTGATGTGTGTGCAAGTGTAGTGTCATGAACCCTAATGGACTGACCTAGTACGACCTCGGGGGATCATCGACAGATGGCCTTGCCTACGTCATACACTCAGAGACCTCGTAGTTCGACACGACCAATGACTTTGTCCAAAGGACAGAAGTTTGAATCATGATTTTATTCTGAAAAACCAAAATGGACTGACCTAATGTCTCAGGGACTCAAATGTGAGTCTTGCCTACGTAGCAAATGCGCAGAGACAATGTAGTTTGGACAAATGACAAAGACTGATTGATATGACTGACTTTGACAAGAGATGACAATGTGTTTGCGCTCTTCGAGCAGTCTGATGTTTTGTTTGTGGTTTTATTTAGGACGTTTTATGATTTTTAGGTCTTTCTTCAGGACATTTTATGATGTTTTTGTCTTTTTTAGGACTTTTTACGATGTTTTTGGTCTTTTTTCAGGACTTTTTACAATGTTTTTGGTCTTTTTTCAGGACTTTTTACAATGTTTTTGGTCTTTTTTTAGGACTTTTTGCAATGTTTTTGGTCTTTTATCAAGAATTTTTACGATGTTTTTGGTCTTTTTTCAGGACTTTTTTCCAATTTCCAGATCATGTGCGACATCCACTGCAGTTTCATGATAAAAATTTTGCCCCCAGTCAGGTCCAAGACTTAGCCATTTTTAAGGAACATGGATGGGATGCTGCTGATTTACTAGATGGACAGTCGTGAGGACTTGATTTCAATCATTTATTAACCATGACAGGTAGGATGGTATGGTGGCGATATGCATGATAATGGTGGAAATACCTTTCATCCTAGGCCAAGGCAGACAAAGTGACAGTAGATGGCAGAGCAATGATTGATTACGCATGGCACCTGTTTGTCAGGTTTTCACCATGGTACTTATCCAAAGCGCCTGTTTGCCAGGTTTTCACTATTAGATGAAATTTTTCTCTTTACTATTTTTGTCCTTTTTCTTATTTTTTTGATGTTTCCAAGATGCCTTGTTTGCCAGGTTTTCATCAAGGCAACAATTTTTTACCATTTTTCAATTTTTTGTATTTTGCGATTTTCCAACTCAATCCTCTGATGCTATGCATAGAACCTTCGGAGATGTAAATTGTTGATGGGCTTTGTCAGTTGTTCTCCATCTGGTGTGGCTACCTAATAAGCTCTAGAATCGAAAGAAGATATGATAATGTAGGGACCCAACCAGTTTGGTTCAAACTTTACCGACTTTTCTCTGTCAGCTTGGTTCTTGGGGTTCTGCATGAGAACCAGGTCGCCAATGTCTAACTTTCTGACCATAACCTTTTTATTGTAGCTGTGAGAAAGACAGTTCCGATATGCTTGGAGATGGTTCAGTGAATTTTTCCTTCTTTCTTCCAACATTTCCAGCTCGTGCAAGCGTGATTGTCGATACTCTTCATTAGTTAGACCCTTCAGGGAGACTCGTAACGAAGGAATTTCAACCTCAATGGGCAAGATGGCCTCAACACCAAAGACTAGGGCAAATGGAGTGGCTCCTATAGGCGTACGAATGCTAGTTCGGTAAGCCCACAGAGCAAGGTTGAGTTGTATGTGCCAGTCACAGCCAACGTCGTTCACAGTCTTTTTGAGGATTTTGACAATGGTTTTATTTGATGCCTCAGCTTGACCGTTTCCTTGTGGGTAGTAGGGAGATGAAAAATGGTGTTGAATGTGAAATTTCTCACATAACTCCCGAACGTCTTGGTTTTTAAACGGACGTCCGTTGTCAGTGATGATGGATTGCGGAAGGCCATACCAGAAAATGTAGTTAAGGATGAACTTGGATATTTGTTTTCCGGTAATGTATGTCAATGGAATGGCTTCAATCCACTTCCTAAAATACTTAGTGGCAGTGATAATGAATTTGTGGCCATTGGACGAGGTTGGATGAATTTTACCCACGAGGTTGAGTCCCCATTGAGCGAAGGGCCAAGGAGAAGTGTTTGGTCGAAGTTCCTGTGCTGGAGCATGGATCAAATAACTGTGAATCTCACATTTGCGACAAGTCCTGACATATTCAATTGCATCATTTTCAATGGTCGGCCAATAATACCCAAGTCTCATCACTTTCTTAGCTAGAGTAGGACCACTCGAATGAGACCCGCATATACCATCGTGCACTTGGCGTAAGGTCATGTGTGTTTCATTGGTGTTGAGACATCTAAGAAGGGTATTGTCAAAATTACGATGGTAAAGGGTGTCACTAACGATGGCATACTTTGCATATTTTCGGATGAAGGACTTCCTTTGGTTATTGGACAGGTTCAATGGAAGGGTTTGAGATTTTAGGTAGTCATAAATATCCTGATACCGGGGAGAGTTGGGACCAACAAGTTCACAAACCATTTCTGATTCTGGGATATCATATCCCGGCATTAAAAGTTGTTCTACTAAGAACTCAAATTGTGACACATTTTGAGGGATGTCCAAGAGAGAACCAATAGTAGCCATTGCATTAGTTGCCTTATTCTGTGTCCTGGGGATTTTTTCAAAAGAAATCAATTGGAAGTATGTCAAGAAACTATCCACCATCCTCTTGTAGGGAAGCAACTTCTCATCCTTTGTTTCATAGTCATCATTCACTTGGTTGATAATGAGCTGGGAATCCCCGAATACAAGCAACGTCTGAATTTTCCATTTAATTGCCATTTTGAGACCTGTGACTAGTGCTTCATATTTGGAAATGTTATTTGTACAAGGGAAAGTGATCCAGAATGCCTTAGGAATTGAATCCCCCTATGGTGTGATAAACAAGATTCTAGCGCCTGAGCCATGACCAGTATGAGACCCATCAAAATATAGCTTCCATGGTACTGCCGATTCCGCATGAAAAATGGACTCGTCGGGAAAATCAGTTACTAGTGGATGAGTGACTTGAATCGGTGCATCCGCCAGTTGATATGCTATTACCTATTCTTTTATTGCCTTATGCTCGACATACTGTATGTCATACTCGCTTAGTATCATGACCCATTTTGCCAACTGGTTTGTTAATGCCACCCGACTTAAGAGATATTTCAGTGGATCAATCTTGGCGACCAGTTGTGTCTGGTGACTGAGCATATAGTGTCTTAGTTTTTGGGATGCAAAGACAACAACAAGGCATGCACATTCAATGTTTGTATAGTTCAACTCATACCCTATCAGTGTGCGGCTGATGTAATAGATGGCTCTTTCTTTTCCTTCATAATCATTTTGTGCCAGTAATGCCCCCAGTGTTGAACTAATAGTTGAGATGTATAGGATCAATGGCTTTCCATGAATTGGAGGCATGAGGACTAGTGTTGATAGTAGGTAATCTTTGATTTGTTGAAAGGCTTCTTGACATTTATCTGTCCATACAAAGGGGATACCTTTGCGCAACAGATACTGGAATGGGTGACACTTATTTGCCAATTGGGCTATGAAATGCCGAATAGATTGTACCTTGCCTTGTAGAGTTCTGAGTTCACTGATTCCTCTAGGCGGAGGTATGTCTATGATGGCTTTGACTTTTGTTGGATCAATCTCTATGCCTTTTCAGGAAACTATGTATCCCAAGAGTTTACCTGATGTGACCCCGAAAACACACTTCTTAGGATTTAGCCAGACTTTGTACTCTTCAAGTCTCTTGAAAATTGTGTCGAGCACCTTTAGATGATCTTTCCTGGTTACTGATTTGGCCAATAGGTCATCTACATAATCTTCCATTATTTTGTGCATCATGTCATGGAAGATTGTGGTCATAGCCCTTTGGTATGTGGCACCTGCATTTTTGAGACCGAATGGCATGACATTCCAACAATATGTACCCCATGGGTAAGTAAATGTCATTTTGTGCTTGTCTTCAGGAGCAATGCGAATCTGATTATAGCCGGAGAAACCATCCATGAGGGATAGCATCTCATATCCTGCTGTGAGGTCAACTATGATGTCAATGTTTGGCAAAGGAAAGTCATCCTTTGGGCATGCTTTATTTAGGTCTCGAAAGTCTGTACATACGTGGATCAGCCCATTTGGCTTTGTTACCGGCACCAAGTTAGAAATCCATTCAGCGTAGTCAATAGACCGTATGAATCCGACGTCTAGTAATTTCTTTAACTCGGCCTTGACCAATAGAGCAACTTGAGGGTGCATTTTGCGCAACTTCTGCTTGACTAGTTTAGAATTAGGTAATAGTGGCAGATGGTGTAGAATCAGTTCTGGGTCCAATCCTGGCATGTCAGCATAGGACCATGCGAAGTTTATTTTTTGTTCTGCAAAGAATTTATGAAATTTTGATTTCTCGTCTTCAGTTAATGATGCAGCAAAGAGGACCATCTTGGGATCTTCTGCAATTGATATGTTATCCTTTATTGTGTCTTCAATAAGCATAGCCGATTTCTCCTGTTGCACGGGGAGAAAGTCCAGTCCTCCATCTTTGGGCACCTCAGAGAGGTTTTCACCCACAGATACATCCTTTATTTTTACTATTTTATCGTCAAAAGGTGCCTTTCGGTTTTCACCTAGAGACGTTTCATTTTTTATTTTATTCTTATTTTTACTTTTGCGACTAGAGGATGGAGCAGTCTCGCCGAAATATGTCGTGCAGTCTAAATCAATGGCGAATCCTGATTTGTGGTCCCCACTGGGTATGCCTTCTCGTAATCCCATAAATTCAGCAATTACCTCATCATTTTGAAATGTGTCCAGGGCTGGCGGTCCTTGTTGGTCCCAATCGACTAGCTCATGGTAAACTAAGGAAATGCCATCGTCAATGTTGGTGAATTGAGGTGAGGATGCAGACAGCATGCAGACATATTCAGTGATGTTGTAGATGAGATTATCATCATCCAACTCTACATCGGACTCTATCCAATATTCTCCTTCACTAGTGTCATATTCATTGTCAAAATAAGGGGTGAAGGTTTTAGAGCCCTGATTGTCAATATCGTTTGATAGTTCAGATGGATTGGACTGAAGGGGTTTAGATGATGGGTGTTGTACGTCATGGGAAGTGGTAATGGTACTTTGACTATTTGGTGCTTGTTCAATTTTGAATGTTTTCCAAAACTGTTGTTCAGAGGTTAGTTCCCCTGGTTCGACAAACAAATCATCAAGACAACAGTCACTTAGGGATCGTTCTGAGCCAAATTCCCACTCTTGGGAGTCAGTTTCAGTGAGGGTTTCCTTAGTGGTCTAGAAACTTTTCGAAGCATGTACTCGCTCACTCGAAAGTCCAATGATACATCGATCGTCATTGTCGGGTGATCCAAACCCTAATCCAAGATACTTCAAAATTTGAAAAGTTTCTATGGGTTCCCTTCGGCCAGTTTTATTTCTTCCTAGGCCACTAATACCATCGTAGCCTTTAGCCTTCATTATGTCATAACCCTTGCCATAATTTTGCACTGGTAATGGGGGTAGTGCAACAATATCCTTATAGATCCATCCTGTAATGTCAGCAAGGTCTTCATTACTCATGTCTCCCCACTTGATAAAAACCGTTTTCGGTGGAACTTTGAAAGTTTCCCTGGGTTCCATTTTGAAACATGTCCGACCATATATCTTTGGAGACTTGGGTATTGTTGTTATGTTGTATGTTGTATTTAGTTTGAACTCTCCACAGTCGAGCTCCTGGATTTTGATAGTGGATTCAGTCTTAGGGTTTGACAGAGGCAGTGGTGTGGTGGAAGACGTGGATGGAGCGGATGCGGAAAATGATGTGAGTGTGGATGGATCAATGTATTTGGATGAAAAGGAGCTAGGTGCTTCCCGATTAATAGGCACTCAATTTTTAGAAATACCACTTAGGTTGTAACAATATTGGAAGGGGTCGGGTCTCCGTATATGGTTATTTCTATGCCGTCAAATGGAAACTTTAGGCATTGGTGATATGTGGACGGAACGGCTTTTAAGGTATGGATCCATGGACGGCCGAGCAAGATGTTATATGGTAGTTCCAAATCCAGGACCTGGCAAGTTGTGTCCACAATGACTAGTCCCACTCTGATAGGGAGAGAGATAATGCCACGTGAAGGGCGTTCCTCGTCATCGTATGCTTTGATCACTATACTCTTTGTTGGGTCTATGCACGCATCAGAGAACCCTAGAGCCTTAACCAGTTTGAGGGAGCATATGTTCAATCCTGCTCTGCCATCTACTAAAACCCGTCTAACTTTGTGCTTGTGGACAAAAGTTTCTATGTGCAATGCATCATTGTGGTTGGTTTTAGGTGATGAGTAATCTTGATCCGAGAAGGTGACGTGGTGAGGTGTAGTGAGATATCCCACCATGGTTTCAAATTGATTGACATCGATGTCCTTCGGGACCGACGACTCGAGCAAGGTTTTATCTAGGATATCTTTATGTGCGGGAGATATACGAAGCAGCTCAAGTATAGAGATTTGTGCGGGAGTCTTTCCTAGCTGGTCGATGAGGTTGAATTGACTTTTGGGTTTCCATTGCTTTGTGGTCGGGACAGGTTGTGGTTGTTTAGTAGATGGGCCAGGTATGGTTATTTTGGGTTGTCTAGCGGGAGGCGGACCAACTATGGTAACCTTGCCACTACGAGTAGTAGCGTTACATTGGGGTGCTCTCTTGACCGTAATGGTATTGATGTATTCATTGTTAGTTCAGACATTATTTATAATAGGTCCACTAGAATAGTTGTACTTGACTCGAGTGAAGTTAGCTTGATTATTGTGCATCTATGGACCTGATGTGGAAGCCTTATGAGAACCATGGTCCTGCAGTGGATTCTTATGGATAGTATGATCTGAATTGGAGGCAAATTGAGATCCACCTACTTCAATTACGTGACTTTCGATAAGATCTTGTAGTAGGTTTTTCAATTGTCGACAGTTAGAGGTTGTATGTCCTTTTGCTCGATAGTATTCGCAAAATGCATTGTCATTCCACCATGCTGGTTTGAATTGTCCTAGGTCATATGGTTTTGGTTCTTGAAGTACGATGACACCATTATGGAGACATTTCTTAAGAACTTCTTCAATGGGTTTACCCAAAGAAGTGTATGTGTGACCTTTAGGAAATTGTCTTGTCTGACGATACTGTCCATGATTATTTGACTGTTTTGATTGTTTGAAGGGACATTAGTAGGGGGTGTCGATGCCATTGTTGGTTTGTTTTGTTGTTGAACCCCTTTTAGGGCCAATAAAGGACCCACAATGTTTGCAGTCTTGGCGTCAAAAACACCGCCATTTGTAACGTGTTTATTTTTTATCCAGTATTTATTCTTGTTAGTGGTTGGATTGACATTTGTGTTTTTGGAACCATATCATAATTCTCCCTTTGCGATAAGGGCTTTCTCAATCTGGACCCCTTTTTTGACTAAATTTGTGAAGTTTGTGCAACAATGTATTTGCAATGCATATTTTAGAGGCCCCAGAAGTGTTTGGAAAAACATGTCGACTTTCTCCTTTTCGGGGATGTCAATGTGACATTGACTAGCAAGGCTTCTCCATTTTTGAAAAAAATGGGATAAATGTTTCTCCAGCATCCTTTTGCGTTCAAGAGTGCACAAGCTAGTGATGGAGGTGTCCATGTCGATGTTGTACACGTATTTTTTTATAAATTTTCATTTAAGCTCATCCCATGTCTGGATATCCTTTTGTGTGGAAAACCATTCAAGGGCAGGACCCGCCAGACTTTTAGAAAAAAAGTCTCATCAAGTATGTTTGTTCATAGGCGATGTCCATACAATTGGTTGCAAATTCGCGAACATGTTCAATGGGGTTTGTCTTGCCTCTGTATTTTGTGAAATTGGGTAACACATATCCTGGAGGAAATGGAGGCATGTATAAGCTCATGTCGAATGGGTATACATTTAGGTCATATGATATTTCTGATTTCTTGCCTGAAATGTCTATGTTTTGAATAGTTTTTTCTACCCCCATCAGTCTTGTTTGGAGGGCATCCATAATAGGATCATTTGTGTTTCCGTACGTTTTATTGCTTGGTACACCATAGGTTCCCATTTGTTGTGCGTGAATATTGGTGTATTGTGGCGGTATGGATTGTTGTGACATGTATGACGTGTGCGGATTGACGTGTTGTTGATATTAAAAGTTATGATTGGGTGCATGTTGGTGAGTATGAACGTTAGATGAGTAGGTTGGGATGTGTCCCCCAGCCATGTGTGTTGTTATTTGGGGAATGTGATGACCATGAATGTTATGATCTGTTAATGATGCCATAGGTTGCGTTACTTGGCCACCTTGTGCGAATTGTTGGGTTTGCACAAGGGGAATGTTTGTATTTGTACCTTGGGAGGTAATGCCATGTGACTGTGTTGTCGTGTTAAAGTTTTGTTGTTGTCCTTGGATAAAAATGCATCCCTTGCCCCCTCCCAAAGGATTTTGTGAAATACCACTGAGCGGATATGTCGAAGGTGTACTCATGGTAGTAGGTGTAGCTGTCAAGGGGGGGTTGTTGTGACTTGATGATGCCCCCATGGCATTTATCGTAGTGGTAAAGAGAGGATTGGAGTAACTCGCCCACATTGCTGAGGAGCCAAGAGTGGTTCCAGCCGATTGGGATAGTGTCGTGGATGTTGTGGGCATTGTGGATGATTGTGATCCTCCAATAGATGTAGTATTTATTCTATTGGAGGTGTTTGGGATGTTGGAGGTAGCACGCACTGTCGTTGTGGTGTCAAAGAAGGTATTGCTCGTAGTGTTTGTAGGTTGACCACTATGTGACATGTTATGCATGTTGTTGTCATTAGGGTCTGGAGGTGTTGATTGTATCGTAGTAATGTTGAATCCTTGGGGTAATTTGGCTCCTTGAATCAAGAGTATGGCCAAGTATCTATCTCTGTCATAAAGGACCATTGTTTCAACAAATCGAGAGGCCTCTGGGTCTTGTGCTGCTACCTCTAAGTTTTCCTCGAGTATTTGACCGTACTCATCTTTACGCAAGAATGGTTCAAATGGACTGTTTGATGAGGGTGGAGTCGTCGTTAGAGGTTGATTATTTGTATTGCCAAATGGATCGTCAAAGGTCCAGTTTGGGTCATACGTTGGATTGTTGACAGTGGACGTGGGGTCTTGCCGAAAGTTTTCCATTTGTCTTTGTTGTTTTTGAAGTCTAGTTTCCACCATAAATGAGATTGCTCAAATGAAAAGGAATGACAACTAAATGTAGTGATGACGCTATGCAAGGTCTAAATTCCAAATGACGACTAGGATGACTAATGTTTTTGGATTTTTGTGAATAGGATATGCAATGTGAAGACTTAAAATGCAATTTAAGACAAGGGTACCTAAGCACTTCTAAGCTCAAACTTTGTTTTCAATTTTGGTTACTAGAGGACTTTGTTGAAAATGACAAGGTGACAAGGTCGAAATGACTAGTGAATTTTCCTAACTAGACTTTTGAGTTGGAAAATCCCACAAAAGAGGACAATGACTGAAAAAGGGGTTTATAACTTAGTCCAAAAGAGCCTAGTTTCGAAAGCAATGATGTTGCAAATTGTGCTGAGATTTATCTAATCCTAAGGATGCAAAATGTGAACCTAGGGACAACCTAATGTCGAATGTATGCAACTAAAAAAAATGAAGGATGAAACCTATGGTGATGAATGCAAACTAATGGTCAAAACTTTGAGCAATTTCAAACTTGGTTTCTAACAGAATCTTCTTGGAAACAGTGTCTGACAAATGATTGACAAGATGAAGACTTCGGATTTGACTTTGTATGAAGTTTAAAATTGTGATAGGAAAATGTGTCGTTTGAGGTTTCAATTGCGTCGTGGTTTCACGAATGCGGCTCAGGTTAAGCAAATGTGACTCAGAATCAGACAAATGCGACTCAGTTTAGCAGATGTGACTCAATGACAGTTAATTGCGTCTCAGTTTTGTGAATGCGGCTCAGGTTGAGAAAATGCGACTCGGTTTAGCATATGCAACTCAATGACAGTCAGTTGCATCGTGACGCATGCGTATGTGGTATTTGAAAGGTCGAATGCGATTTAATAGAGCGATTGTGATTCAGAAAGTTAAATGCAGTTTGACAAATGCAACACAGTTTGTAAAAAAAAGAGTTTTTGTTTTGTCATTTTTTATGGAAAATTTGATCTGTTTGATATTGAGCATTTTGTTTGGAGCTGTAAATGTGATAAGTCCAGAAAGAACTTGACAAGCATAGTGTTTTAAATGTAAGCAAAAACACATCACATAAGCACAATCCTAGGTTAGGCCATGACAGTATTCGCTAGATTCCACGTGGGTTTCCCCAACTGCATATATGTAGCATGTGAATTCAGAAGCTTGGCTGCACGGGCTCCCCCTTACAGTGCACTCTCTTCTTAGGCCAACCAAGCTTCCAACCCCCATGAAACTCCCATAGCGAGTTGATCACCTCTACTACAAACTGTGAAAGTGTGGATTCCTTCACACCGACCGATGTTGTGCTACCAAATAGAAGGTTTTTGGCTTACTACACAAAAAAATTTAGTTCGGGACCCCCGTTCGAGTGGCCATACATGGGGAAAGAGATTAACCACCATTAAGGTGGCACTCCATCCTGAAGAGGTTAAGCTCAACAGGGTTTAAGGGAGTACAACTCTGTCAGTATGACACATCCGCACTCACAATCTTAGGTTTTCCCTTAAGATTTACATTTATATACCGGTCGGGGGTAGCTTGGCCTTAGCTCCATTGCCGGTTTGAGTCGCGTTGGGGTGATGAAATCCCCAGGCAGGCCCAATTTCTAGAGTTGGTAACTGTTTCTCTTACACCCAAGATCGCCCGAAAGCGCGAGGGGAGAGGATACTATGATATACCAAATCATCAGGTAAGAATAGATAAAAACGAGTCTGGGTTTTTGATCACCAAGTTTTCACAAGGTGAGAGCATACTCCCCTATCATTTTACAAACACATTCAGACATAGAAAACAGAGGTTCATTTTAATTGCACCAAAAATAAAATGTGAGTTACACTACTAAAAATGCAAGCATATTGTTTTAATGTTTGGCCTTTGACAATCGAACCTACAAGACAATCCGTTAGTAGTTTTAGTGTTTGTCTTCAACCCACGAAAAGTAACCGCCAACAAGCTGCAAACCTTGATTAGTAACAAAAAACCTTATGCTAGGCAGCATGTAGGAAATAACCAAGTTAAAAAGAAACACAAAAAACTACAAAAGAAAAAAAACCGAATGTAAACTAACAGAAAATCTTACCAGTCGAGTGCATCACGACAAAGCGATTGTGTCGCTCTGTGTATCAGATGCGTCTTGATATTTCAAATGCGGCTTTACCGAGGTCAATTGCATCACGGCATAGCGATTGCGGCTTTTCTGTTCTTGAATGCGTCGCGACACATTAGATGCGTCACAATTTTTTTTTAAAAGCGGTTGTGTCGCTCCGTACCTGTTCCTGCAAAACAGCAAAAAATACAAAAACCGTACAAAAATAACAAGAAAAATGGAGTCGGGTTCACCAATGTAACTGAGGATTTCTTTTAGGATTAGATTAGATTCAAGTTATGAATATAAAAGACAAAAACCCAAAGTGATTACAAAGTGAAAAGGAAGAGAAATGTAAAAGAACAAGTATACTTGATAATTGCTGAAGTTTCCATGACTCACCTTCGTAACACCTTCTTACTTGCTAGATAATGCTTTGCCCTCATATTCGTCATGCGAGCAATCTGCAAATATATGCCTATGTCCTACACCAAGCTTTGAAGGATTTGCATAAAATGTCTAAAGCCTATGCCTAAATGCCTATGATTGACAATGTCTATGCCTAAAAAATGCTAAGACTTGATTAAATAAAAGACAATAATTGTAATGAGAAGCCTAAGTGTGCAAGTGCAAGAGTGTATAAAGTGAATGCGTGTGTATGTGTGTAATCGAAAAGTGAGGAAAATGGCATTTTATAGAAAATTCCATTTTGAATGGACAGGTGAGATTAATTCATGACGAAAACCTAAAATGAAAGGTCCAAATTAAATCTGAGAATCCCTAATTAGGGTTAGGGAAAATTCATTAATTGAACGGTCAAGATAATATCTCAGATAATTGGATCGATGATGGAGAATAAATGAGATAAACTAATTAGAAAATAAAGATTTTTGAAAATCAAGAAGATAAAGATTGCCTGATTTGTGAGATTCAAAAAATCAAGAAGATAAGAGTTGGACTGAAGATCAAATTTGGAAAATCAAGAATCTGCCCGATTACTTGATTTTTGGAAGATTAGTTACCATTTTGATTAAATTAATTCAAAATATGGATTTTGTGAGATAATAAATAATTGATTTTCCAATTATTTACCAAAGTGGACTAAGAGTTAAGATTGTGATGACATTTTAAATAATAATGATTTTATTTATTTAAAATGAGAGGAATATTAATTTTGACAATTAAATAATTAAAGATAATTATTTAATTTAGCAGATAAGATTAATTAATTAAATAAATTAATCAATTCATTTAATTATGACAGTTAGTGACATATTAAATAAATAAATAAAATTTATTTATTTAATAATCAGGAAGAAATATATGACGAAGGGTAATTAAATAAATTAAGAAATTTATTTAATTAAGGGAAGACGTAGACAATTAATGACGTATTTAATAAATAAATAAGATTTATTTATTTAATAATCATGAAGAATAAAAGGACATGAATTAATTAAATAAATATGAATTATTTAATCAATAGTCAAATGTGGACCAAGGACAATTAAATGTCATAATTATGCTAGGACGAAAGTGGTAAAAATGAAGCTTGCAGGCCTAGGTCATTTTTAGGTGTCTACACTTTGATCTTTCTCTTAGCCATGTTGCTTGTTGAACACTCTTCAATGGCCTCAAAAGTAAATGATTCTATTTCAAGAGAACATGACATAGATGAAGACTTATTTTGAATCTCTTCCTTGTATGTGATGTCACTATTAGATTGTTCAAATGCTGTGATTGTTGGGGAGGAATAATCATATTTTAAACTAAGTGTAATGGTAATTATTGTTTGAATGAGAAGTTGAAGGAATGAAACTTTCCTCATCAATAGAATAAATTTTAGATTCATCATCATTGTCTTCACAATGAAGTCTAGTTAGCGAGTCTACCATGTTGTTCCTCAATAAGTCTTTTGTACCCAAGACTATAAAGATGAAACGACCATTTGAAGAAGGCAAAAACTTTACCTTTTTGGTATTAGAATTATGTTGTATGCAACCTAAATTCTCAAGTTGCTAATTTTAATTTTGTACGATAGATCCTGTTATTGGTTCATTCTTTGAAACATTCAAAGTATATTCTTTAACCTAACCTCCTTCAAGATCCCAAATAAAATCAAATTATCTTTGATCTCAATTGCTTCTCTTTGTGTTACTTCAAGAACACATGCCTTATCTTGTTTTAAAAAGAATCTAACTTTAGGATGTAGTGTAACAATAAAGATATAGAGTTCATTATCTAAATTTGGTTGATTAGTATGAGGAATCTATTTCAAAGACCTATTGATCATTCCAAAAATCCCCTTATTGGTTCTTCTTCTTTCTTCTAGATTCTAAAAAATTGAGGCAATAATGCACCTACATCAACTACTAGTTTTAACCTTTCTAAGAACTTATTTTTTAGGTTCTCCCAATTTAGGATGTATCCATCCTCTAAGTGACAAAACCAATTAACTACAATTCTAACAAGGGCTTCAATAAATAATCGTATAAATACATATTTTTATTTCTCCTAGAATTTTGTGAGTCTTTATAAATGCTTAGATATGGCTTTCTACATTTTATGAATTTTCTCTAGTGAACTTTAGGAATTTCTTCCTCAATCCTAAAGGAAAATTTGTATGTTGATTCAAGGCCAGGGGGCCAAAACAACTTCCTCATGGCATAGGTAAATTTAACACCATGACGCAAATCTAAAAATGAAGGTAATGTGTATCTAACTTCAATGAAGTTCTTTTATGATATCAATCATTCTAAGTAGGTTCCACTTATATAGAGTTGCCAACTTCTATCCTTGGGGAGGTACCTTCAAATATCTAAAAAATAAAAAAGTACTAGCATTTCACTCACTAATAGATTCACCAAAAATATGTTGTCAAACAAATTTATCATTGTGGTGTTTTGTTGAACTTCAATTTGACTCACCTAGTGGGCAATAGAAAATGCTTTCAATAGTTGGATAAATCTCTATTGGACAAGAAATTCCCCTTTATGTTTAAAAGGGACAAATCCCTCTTATAATGGGGTTTTTATGAATTTTGTCTAATTTTAACCAATAATTACAAAAGGAACACAATTTGGGAAAAATAAAAGGAACATAGAGAAGCCCTCAATAGGCTCACACAAGAAACTATGTAAGATTCTTTAGACAAAAAGTAGGAAGAATGAAGGAAAAAAGAAATAATATGTAGCAACTAAAAAGGGACAAATTTCCTCAATTTGTGCACAAAACATTAGGAAAAGAAAGACCGTTTAAAGATTTATCAGGTTTTTAACATACAAGACAAACATTAAACATTCAAATAATCAACAATAAATAAAGAATATAATGATACAAAATTTGGAAATATTCTAATTTCTTCAAAATCAAAGTGCAAATTATTTGTTTCATTTTGTATATAGCCAATTGTGCAAAAGAAGTATGAATAAACAATTACAAGTTAAACATATGAAGAACATGTGACCAATGAAGAATAAAATGACACGACGTTCAGAAATATTCTTCAATTTTCCTTAAAAAATTCAAAGCACAAAGTCTCTCTACAATTTATGTGCAACCCCTATGTTCAGAGGAAAAAAGTCCTTTATGTGGGAAGATTGAGGAGATTTTCATTGATGATGCAGTATTGGCAACATGAGCATGGTATGCACATAATGAAGGATACAATGTTGTCATTGATGTCAACATCATTGTGGATCATCCTAACATGTTTCAGAGGTATTGTAGAAGACATTTGTGCAAGTTGAGTTGGTCTAGAAAGTCTAGTGATGTAGAAATTTGACTATGTGTCAAACTTGCCACTTCAGGGTTATAGAGTGTCGGTTTTTGGGTCCACATCACTCCACAAATGAAGATTTTGTTCTATGATTCTAACCTAAATTTTGTTGTTAGTAGAATATTCTAAATCCAAGATATCATCTAGTTTGGTGAAGTATTTTGGGAGATATGAATGACTGAGTTTCGTCTAGTATAATACAATCATTTTCTATACAGTGTGTTTATGTGCGAGATTTTGTACTTCTCCGTGGATGAATATTTTGTGTTGTGATGTTGAAGATAAGTTGCTAGATGTTAGATGAGTAGGAATTCCATATGGCATCATGTGTTGAGGTCCACGTATTGTGAATTTGGTGTACAGATGAAGGTTTTTTGGTTTAGGTCTTATTTGGGGCCAACCCAACACGTTTGATGTTTTGCGAAGAATGAATAAGTGTTTTTTCCTTAGTTTAGATGAAATTTTTCGGGGCTCAACAAGTTTAATTTTGTATTTTACATCTAATTAGGCCTACCCAATTGATGTTACACTTGATGTGGATATATATAGTGGATTGATTTTGATGTTTTGGGTTGATGAGTGAATAAAGAGAGATAGATGACATGTATGGCGTTCCACCTACATGTGTGTGATGTGAATTTGATCAGAGTTGTGCAAATTTTGTTGCAAGGTGTGCAAATATACAATAGAGAAAATCATTGATCCAAATCAATGCAAAGATTGATATTGTACTTCATTGGAACTGTAGTCCAACATATTGTAGATGTATTTGTATCTGGTTTTCCTTGGATATGATGTCTAGTAGTCGGTGAAGAATCAATATACCATACTTACAAATGGACCAAGCACAAGTGATGAGAACAAGGCCTATTAAACAAATGGTAAAGAAAGGTTTGTTCTCTTGAGTAGTCTTGCAAATTCTGAATTAGTGAAAGTTATGGATCTGGAAACTGATAAAGAAATTTGAGATAAGTTGGAAAGTATTTATGAAGGAGACGATATGGTCAAACAAGCTAAGATGCAGAACTTGAAAACCACGTTTGAGAACTTGTGGATGTTTGAAGATGAAAACATTAAAAACTATATGCAGAGGGTAGATGAAGTGGTGAGCTCCATCAGAGGTCTTGGAGGAAAATTCAAAGAACCAAAAGTGGTAAAGAAAATTCTTTGAACCCTTACTAAAGCTTACAATTATTAAAAAAATCTACTATTGAGGAATCTCAAAATCTTGATCGGTATTCTAGAGATCAATTGTATGGTTCTTTAACTGCATTTGAAATGAGAGAGTTTGGTACTAACAGTGGTACAAAAGTTGAGATTGCTTTTAAGGTTGCAAAAATAGAGAAGACTGAAGAATAGGATAAAAAATATATTGATGATGTGGAAGCTAACTTTGTGAGAATGATGAGGAGGTACTGGTAAGTACATAGGTAAATTACCTTTCAAATGTTTCAGTTGTGGAAAGATAGGTCACTATTCTTCAAGATTTCCAAACAGAGTAGTGAATGACAAAACCAAGGAGAACAAAGGTAAGATGGTTAAGAAAAGCTATTATGTTAGAGAAGATGCAAATATTTATTATGATGAATTTGATTATGGAGATGATGATGATGATGAATTATTTTTGATGGCTTTAAAATATGAATATGTTTCTGCTAACTCTGAAAGATGTGTGAAGGAATGCCCTCTAGAGAGAAAGGATAAGACTAGAGGTACTTTGGTATCTTATTTTCATGCTAGACAAGATAAAAACTATTGGATCATTGATAGTGGTTGCTTTAATCATATGACCAGAGACAATAGTAAGTTTTTTAATCTTGAAAAATATGGAGGACTTGTTAGATTTGGTGATGATTTAGGTGCTAAGATTTGTGGAATAGGTTCAATTAGTTTTGATGGCAAGTATAATACTGAAGATGTTTACTATGTTAAAGGTTTAAGGCATAACCTCTTGAGTGTTCGAAAAATGTGTAGCAAAGATTGATATTATACTTCATTGGAACTATAATCCAGTTGTTGACCTCACATGTGCTACAAGGGATCTCATAGAAGATCTTCACAAGAAGTTTTTCCAGTTGTGGGCTCAAAAAGAAACTATTGTTTTGCAGTTTGGAGAATTCAGGGATGTGGTTAATCCCAAAATCACAATTATTTCCAGAGCACTTCTCAGTGCTGACAAGGTTAGGAAGACGAATTCAATACCTTCTACTCTAGAAGAGGGAGAAGAACTCCTATTGGAACTAGAAATGCAAAATAGGTTGCTTGCGGAGGCCAAGCAGGCATGGGAACAAGGAAGACAGGCCTGGAAAGACCAATTGAAGAATTTATAGGAATCAACCACCTCCAATTGACTTATATTTCATTATTTTATGCATTTTTTTAATCTATTTTCATATTACTTGTATATATGTGGACATATAGAGTTGCATTTTTGCTCTAGTATATGACTCAGTGGGCGTACTGGGAATCAAATAGGATAGGTGTATATAGGAACCATTTTCCATTGATGTCAAAGGGGGAGAGTGGAACGTGTGTGAAAGGGAGAGAGAGAAAGTAACAAAGGAAAGTTTTTGGAGAGTGTTGGAGAACATGTTGCCGTCAATGACAAAGGCAGAGATTGTTGGAGATTGAGGAGATTGTCATTTATGATGTAGTACTAGCGACATGAGCATGGTATGTACATAATGAAGGATACAGTGTTTTCATTGATGTCAACATTGTTGTGGATCATCCTACCATGTTTCAGAGGTATTTTTGAAGGAATTTCTGCAAGTTGAGTTGGTCCAAAAAGTGCAGTGATGTAGAAATTTGATTGTGTCAAACATGCCAGTTCAAGGTTACAAAGTATCAATTTTTGGGTCCGCATCACTTCACAAATGGATATTTTTCTCAATTCTAACCTAATTTTTGTTGTTAGTAGAAGATTATAAATCTAATATTTCATCTAGTTTGGTGAAGTATTTCGGGGTATATGAACGACAAAGTTCCATCTAGTATAATACAATCATTTTTTGTACAATGTGTCGATGTGGGAGATTTCACACTCCTCTGTGGATGAATCTTTTGTGTTGTGATGTTGAAGATAAGCTGCCAGATGTCAGATGAGTAGGAATTCTAGATGACATTGTGTGTTGAGTTCCACGTATTGCAAATTTGGTGTATAGATGAAGGTTTGTTGGTTTAGGTCTTATTTGGGGCCAACCTAACACGCTTGATGTTTTGTGAAAAATGAATAAGTTTTTTGCCTTATGTAAGATATAATATAGGTCCATCCTGACCTATCTTAAGGTGATTTGAATTTTGAATTATGGCACGAAGTTTAGATGAAATGTTTTAGGGGATGACAAGTTTAATTTTGTATATTGCATCTAATTAGGCTGACCTAATTGATGTTACACATGATGTGGATATATTTTGATGTTTTGGGTTGATGAGTGAATAAAGAGAGATAAATGACATGTATGGTGTTCCACCTACATGTGTGTGATGAAAATTTGATCAGAGTTGTGTGAATTGTGTTACAAGGTGTGTGAATACAGAGAAGAGCAAAGCATTGATCCAAATCAGTGCAAAGATTGATATTGTACTTCATTGGAACTATAATCCAACATTTTGTAGATGCATTTGTATCAATTCAAAGAGTTTGTAAGCCACCCCTTCTTTCTTCTATCATATTCTTTGTGGACAATGAGTCCACCTGTAGTGAGCACTTTTGTAATATACTATATCTGGATATAATATATTGTGAGCTAATCCTCACTATGGTTCTTCCCATTTTGGGTTTTCCACGTAAAAATCTAGCTTTTCATGTGTTATGTAATCTTGTGGATGTTTCATGATTTCTTTGCTTATATCAGTTGAATGTGCTTTGGTAATTGGATGGCTAATGTTTGAATGGTTTAATAGAATATTGATTCACCCCCCCTCGCAATATTTTGGGTGTTCAACAAGTTATAATTGAAATGCTCTTGTATATATAGTTTCATTTCTTCTAACTAGCTCATAACTACTTTATAACCACTTTTTCAAATAATTTAAACCTATTTTATATTTTAAATTTTATGCTTAAGCCATGAAAGTGGCATCAATCACAATCTTAAAAAAGTGCAATGTGCATAGAGAAAAAGGAAACTTTGTGGCATTTATAGAGAGGCAAAAGAAGATTTGTCTCATTTTAAACTTTGGCCTTCATTTTCAACCAGTTTAATATATGCTTTTCAACATCTAAAGAAAATTCATTTTCATTATCATAACCATTTTGTTGGGAATAGGTGTCTCAACCTTACATTCCTAACGTTCATTTTAATATATTTGGATGCATTCACTATTTTGTCTTCTAGTGGTTTTATCTTCTTATAAGAGTGTTGGAGTCTCATTTAGAGGCTTACTGGATTTTGTATTTTTGTGTTTTTTTTCCCACATGAGGAGATAAGCAAAGCCAAATTGAGGGGCATAGTTTGGCCATGTGTCAACATCTCATGATGTGTAAGGTCATCATGATGAGAGGTTACATTAGAATTCTAGCTTATGATAAGTATGGAAACTTATCATGGAGCATATTTTAATAGGTTGAAGGAGGTCAAATTGGGACACCCAATTTTGGGTGATCAAATATAACAAGTATGATAGTTATAAATTCAAGAATATTCTAAAAGTAGCCAAGAGGACTAAGACCAAGAAGGTGGCATTAGAGTTTGGACCCAAGTTTGGTTGTCATACTCATTGTGGTTTTTCTAATGGTTTTCCAAAACCATTATTGTTTCCACATTAAATTCTTACCTATAAAATTGGTGCTTAGATTTGTAGTTTGTATGGTTAATTTGTGGGTACCATTACACAGTCAAAATCACTCAATTTGTGTATGTTGGTGATACTCTTGTGAATGTTGGCTCTATAAGTTTATTGTAATATATTGATTTACTCAATAATACATTGAACTACTTTGAAGTGTACAGTTTTTCTCCCAAAAGGGCTTTTCCCCATGTACACATCTATATTCAACCCAACAAAAAGTCAAGTAACCATTTTAAGTTGGTACCTCAACTTAATGAAAGTTAAGTTCCATTGTTAGGCCCTTCCCCTCTCCCCCATCCCACCCAGGGAGCAAATGTGAAGTCATTAATATGTATATAATACATCACTCATTTCAAATAGATTCCAATAGCCAGATTTCTACCCATTCATTCTTGTGGGTTATGGGTACATGTGTAGATCCACATGCCAATTCACTTCCATAAGCATGAAAATCAAATGCATCTACAAAGATTTAAACTACACCAAAATATAATTAATTTCTAAATTCCAAAATAAACATCTAATCAAACCCTACAATTCTAACATAATAACAAATTGTTAACTAACATTTTCAATATTACTTCCCTATCTTTAAAATCTAATTAAATATTATATTTAATTGATTTAAATTTCACATAATTTTACTATTAATTTTCACTCATTGTTTATTATTTAATTAACCTAAATAATATAATTTTCCTCACAAAATGAACTCTACATAGCTCTACTATTAAATTAATTATGTCAATTTTTAAATTCTATTATCCCAAATGAAAAATTAAATAACAAAAATAGAAAACACAAGTTTTATAAATTTATAGGTTGTATAATTCTAAGTGATCATAAGCAAATCAACCTCCAATTGTTGCTTATTGCATTAAATTTGAAATGTTAAGTAGACTATTATCTTCTTGCTTTATAGACTTGAAAATAAGTTCATAGTACTATTATTATATTTTTTGTCAAAGGGATTTTTTTAAGGATCCCAGGTGTGGAATTTTTTTCCTATACTTTTGGTCTTGTGTTGAGTGGTTCCTATGATGATTTGAACTTGATTTTATATTGTGGTAGCTCTCAAGCTTCTATCAATCACCCCTGTTGAACAAAACATATTCATATTCAAGGAATAAATAAATAACATATGTATGGATACCATAAATTATTGAGAAACATTCATTAATAACAATTCTATTTTATTTGATAGAAATTAAAGGGATTATCATTAAACAAATTTTGATCATACAATTTGTATAAAATAAATGATTATGACATAGAAATTTGTCATATTTTAAGAAAAAAACTTGATCTTATATTCATTACATTTTCTAAAATAATTTTATTTAAATAGTCAAAAATGATGGAGAAGCAATAATACTTTGAACTTACATTTATTTCTCTAATCAATTTAGTTTCTTTTAGATTGAGAAATGAGTTTTGTTGAGTCTTCACATTGATAAATACATTTCATTTAACTAATTTATTTCATTATGCCATTATTGAATAAATGCACAAATTAAACATAATTGTTGCTTTTGAATTACCAAATGATGTTGAATGTAATGTCCCTTAGACAGCTCAGTCTATAGCGGAGGTTGGCCTATTATTAGGGTTCCTGTAGGTCAGTAGAATGGTTAGGGGACCCAACCAAGGGCTGTGGAGTTTAGCAGGGAGCCTTATGAGCCTTTCAATTTGGAGTTCAGTTGATGAATCCAGGGATAAAGTGAAAATATAAAGGTTTGTTTTGATGGAATAGGAAAAGCTGAATAGTAACTGAAAATCATAAGGTGATTAGTGAAAAGTGCCCCCATCCTAGAAACTCAAGTTGTTTTTAAAAAGTGGCCCTTTTCTTTGGATGAGGAAAGACCCTCAAGTTGGGCGTAGCCTTTTGAGAGGGAATATTTTATTGATTTTTATTAAAAATTCCATGAGAGGTTATAAAGCAATGTGTTGGGCTCCCTTTTGAGCATTCTATTCTCATTTTGACAAAAGCACTTTGCAAGTTGATCTTTGGAGAAGGGTTTCAATATTGTTTCAACCTTCTGGGAACAAAAAACTCTCAAAGGCTATCATGAGTTGGAAGAGAACCCAATTCACCTTTGGGGAGGGTCTACCTTGGGTCTTCATTTGGGCTTAATTGGATGAGTTTCAGGTTTATATTTTTTAGATATGAGTTTGCAGCAGTATTATATTAGCATATTGCAATAGATCAGGGGTAGCCATAAGCAGTATAGGCCTTCTCAAGGCCTTGGAAACTCATTTTATACCATACTTTTGCTTGTTGCATCATTTCAAGATCATAGGCTTCAAATCCTAGGTGCTATGAAGGGTTTCATATCAATTATTAGATCAGATTTGCATATTCAATTAGCTGGAAATTCATATTAGACCTTGGGGCAGATTTGTTAAGCTGGGAAGAAGCTGAAAACGGGTTTGTCTTTGCTATTCAAGTTTATATCAGATTGTATATGCAGACTTGTGGTATGTACAATAACATTTGAGCCAATAAATTATTCATTACTGCTCTCTATTTAAATTGTATGATTTATTTAAGTTTTAGCAGCAATTTCCTTGCTTCTAGTTTGCAATATTGTTGCATAATTCAACATTCAACAAAAACACAAAAAATTCAAAAAAATGCAAAAACAAAACAAAACCAAAAAAACCTTCCTAATCGCTGGTCAAAGACTTTGAAAAGACAAAACTCAGAAAATCAAATCAAAATTGGGTTGGGGATATTTCAATGGTATCAGAGCCATGATCTTGCCAGCCTGAGGGCACTTTGTTTAGTTCTATGTATCCTAGAGAGGTTGGGCCACATAGATATTACACCTGCAAGAGAGCACACAGACAGTTTGGGGTTGACACTGGTATTCCGGGTGCAACTATGGGAGATCGCCACGATGATAGTGGAAGTCCCCATCAGGGGCAGAGACAAAATCCGCAAGAAGATCCCGATCATGAGTTATTCAAAACTCTCATGAATACACAACCACTGATTGTACAGGCTTTAGACAGACTTCAGAATATGCTTGACAGTATGAATTTGGGTCAGCCTAGGGATAGGCATGGCAGACATGACAGATAGATAGGGTAGATAGGTCTGTTACGGTTACAGGAATTTGTGGGAGTAGTAGAGCTCCCTCGTTGATGGACAGTACTCTTGGTTCTCCTAGGTGTGACAAGACTCATACACGTACAACAAATAGGCCCATGTAGCCCCATTTTCCTCCTAGAGATGAGCCACCACCAATTAAACCGCTTGAGGGTGTGGATTTTCAGGATGCTATGGCAACGAGTGATAAGTGGGCACATCTCCCAGAGCATGTTAGAGAGGCTTTCCCTCTACATTAGTATTGTTCACAGTGCAGAGATAACATGAGGAACCGTGGTGATAGAGGGCCTAGACAACAACATAATGGTAACCTCCATCGAGCTACTAGCAAGCTCACTTTATCTTCCTTTGATGGTAGTGAGAAGATCACTGCTCGAGCTTGGGTGCACAAGCTTGACATCTACCTTTCACTTAAGCCGATGTCTGAGGACGAGGCCATTCAGTTTGCAGTACTACACTTGGAGGGTGTGGCTTGTGATTGGTGGCATCATGGTTTGGTTACCCAAAACCATAGACTTATTCATTCTTACAGGGAGTTCACTGAGCCGTTGATTGCCAGATTTTCCCGTAAGGATGTTGAGTTCTACTATAAAGACTTAGCACTTCCGCGACAAACTGGACATGTTGAAACTTACATTAATGAGTTTCAATGCATTGTTGTTATGGTTCCTGAGATGCCAGATAGATGTGTGGTGATGCTCTTCATAGAGGATTTTCATGACAGGTTACGGGGTTTGGTCAAGGCTCTTAAGCGTAATACTTTACATGAGGCTATTTAGATTACCCTAGACCTTGATACTTCACCACCTCCTACTTCTTATCAGTAGAATAAGAAGTTTTCTAGGGGCTCAAAGCCTTTTCAGAGATCTTTGACACAACACAGGATTACACCACCTCCTCCTAGGATGGATTAGGAGACACGTAATGAGTTGAGAAGGAAGAAGCTATGCTTCACATGTAAGGAGCCTTGGGAACCTGGACACCGATGCCTTGGGAAAGGCAAGGTACATCTCATTGAGGTTGTGTCTGATGTGGATGATGAGCATATACAAGATACAGATTTAGAGGGCAGTGATGGTGAGGATGTTTGGGAGGCCCCACAGGTGGAGCTTGGAGTGGGTAATGAATTGGATGCACCCAATCCTGTCATTGCCACCCTTTCAGGAATCCCTAGATACCATCCCTTCTGCTTGAAGGGAGAGATTAAGGGACAATGTGCGACTTTCCTTCTTGACAGTGGTGCCATGCACAATTTAATTGATGAGGGACTAGTTGCTAAGCGAGGATTGCAGGCAGAGGATTCTCCTAGTTTTAGTGTGACGATAGCATATGGATTTCCTATGAGGTGCACCAGGGTAGTTCCACAACTTAGTATCTAGTTGGGAGATTACACCTTGACCAATGATTTTTATGTGGTGGATCTAGGTGACATTGATGCAGTGTTAGGAATCCAATGGTTATAGTCACTTGGCAGGTATATATAGGATTTTAAGAGGATGGAATTGGAGTTTATAGTTGGAGGTAAGAAGGTTGTGCTGAAGGCTCTTTTTGATAGTGGGCCCATGGTGGTTTCAACACGTAGGATTGAATCCATATTCAGACATGGAGATGTAGCGTGGGTGACACAATGTTTCATCTCATCCAAGTCACCTTCTTCACATGATGACCAACCATTCCACATTGATGTCTAGACAGTATTGGACAAACATGGAGAAGTATTCAGTGAAATTCCTCTTAGCAAACCTCTTGACCATGGATTTGAGCATGTGATAGAGTTAGAGGAGGGCGCTAAGGCCGTGATTACTACTCCTTATCATCATCCTAAGAAATTTAAGGATGAAATAGAGAAGTCTATCCATGAGCTACTGGATATGGGGTACATCAAACCTAATTCTAGCCCCTTTGCTTCTTCTATGGTGTTGGTGAAGAAAAAGGATGGCACTATGTGCATGTGCATTGATTACCGTGCATTGAACAAGAAAACAATCAAAAATAGGTATCATATTTCATGCATAGATGAGTTGCTAGATGAGCTTCATGGTGTAGTGCACTTCTCGAAGATTGACCTTCGATCAAGATACCATCAGATTCGTGTGTGAGGAGGACATACATAAGACAACATTTAGATGCCATTATGGGCACTATGAGTTCTTGGTGATGCCTTTTGGCCTTACTAACACACCTGCTACTTTCCAGTCATGCATGAACCATATATTTAATAAGTAGTTGCGTAAGTATGTACTTGTGTTCTTCGATGATATATTGATTTACAATAGGACTTGGGAGGAGCACACAAGGCATCTGGATGAGGTACTTGGCATTATGGAGGCATAGTCTCTATTTGCCAAGATGTCCAAATGTGAATTTGGACTTACAAAGATCTTGTATTTGGGGCATGTGATTGGTAGTGATAGGGTCAAGGTACATCAGAAGAAGATTCACTCCATCCTTGATAGGAACATTTCAAAGTTGCGGGGTTTCCTAGCTTATGTGGGTACTACAAGAGATTCATGAAGGGGTACTCACAGCTTGCAGCCCCTTTGACAGACCTCACACGGAAGAGCACATTCATATGGACAGGTGAGGTATAGGTTGCATTTGATAGGCTCAAGCAAGTCATGAGCACTTGTCCAGTCTTGGCGCTTCCAAATTTCTCTCAATCATTTGCACATGTTAGAGTGTGATGCATCTGAAGAGGGTATTGGAGCAGTTCTTATGCAGAATCGCCATCCCATTGCCTATGAGAGTAGGAAGTTGAGGGATAATAAGAGATTGTATTCCACCTATGACAAGGAGATGCTCGCCATCATGCATGCTTTGGCGAAGTTTCGACAATACTTGGTAGGTGGGAAGTTTGTGGCGAGGACCGACCACAACAATTTGAAATATTTCTTGGAGTAGAAGAGCTTAATAAGCGCCAATAGAAATGGGTTAGCAAGATACAGGCATATGATTTTGACATTGAGTATGTCAAGGGGAAAAAGAATATTGTTGTTGATGCACTTTCTAGGAGGTTGATTAGTTTTGATACCTACAGAGATTCTTGAAATGAGGGAGAGGAGGTTGTGTGGCCAAGTGATCAAAGAGTATCTGGTACGATGGAGGGACTTGCCATTGGAGGATGCCACGTGGGAAGGAAAGATGATACTTCAACATCCAGCTTTGCAGTTGCTTGGGGGAAAGCAATACCGAGAAGGGAGGACTATAATGTCCCTTCCTTAGGCAGCTCGGTCTATAGTGGAGGTTGGCCTACTATTAGGATTCTCGTAGGTCAATAGAATGGTTAGGGGACCCAACCGAGGGCTGTGGAGTTTAGTTGGGAGCCTTATGAGCCTTTTAGTTTGGAGTTCAATTGATGAATCCAAGGATAAAGTGAAAATATTAAGGTTTGCTTTAATGGAATAGTAAAAGGTGAATAGTAATTGAAAATCATAAGGTGATTAGTGAAAAGTGCCCCCATCCTAGCAACTCAAGTTGTTTTTAAAAAGTGGCCCTTTTCTTTGAATGAGGAAAGACCCTCAAGTTGGGCATAGCCTTTTGAGAGGGAATATTTTATTGATTTTTATTAAAAATTCCATGAGAGGTTATAAAGCAATGTGTTGGGCTCCCTTTTGAGCATTTTATTCTCATTTTGACAAAAGCACTTTGCAGGTTGAGCTCTGGAGAAGGGTTTCAACATTGTTTCAACCTTCTAGGAATGAAAAATCTCAAAGGGTATTGTGAATTGGATGAGAACTTAGTTCACTTTTGGGGAGGGCCTACCTTGGCTCTTCATTTGGGCTTTATTGGATGAGTTTCAGGTTTATATTTTTTAGATTTGAGTTTGCAGCAGTATTATATTAGCATATTGCAATAGATCAAGGGCAACCATAAGCAGTATAGGCCTTCTCAAGGCCTTGACAACGCATTTTATACCATACCTCAGCTTGTTGCATCATTTCAAGATCACAAGCTTCAAACCCTAGGTGCTACGAAGGGTTTCATACCAATTATTGGATCTGATTTGCATATTCAATTAGCTGGAAATTCATATTAGATCCTGGGGCAGATTTGCGAAACTGGGAAGAAGCTGAAAAGGGGTTTGTCTTTGTTGTTCAAGTTTATATCAGATTCTATATGCAGACTTGTGGTATGTACAATAACATTTAAGCCAATAAATTCTTCATTACTAATCTTCATTTAAATTGTATGATTTATTTAAGTTTTAGTAGCAATTTCCTTCCTTCTAGTTTGCAATATTGTTGCATAATTCAATATTCAACAAAAAAACACAAAAAAAAAATCAGAAAAACGCAAAAACAAAACAAAAACAAAAAACCTTCCTAATCGCTAGTCAAAGACTTTGAAAAAACAAAACTCAGAAAATATGATCAAAATTGGGTTGGGGATCTTTCATTGAAAGCGTTTGTACTCTCTATGAAATGTTATGATAATTTATGATTTTATTCATGATTACCATATTTATCATAAATACATAATAAATGAAATAAAACAATTTGAATGAATATAATTTTTTACATAAATTTCATTATTGTTATTAGTAATATTTTATTCCATATATATGTTGCTAGGTAAATTCATGATTGATTAATCTTATATGCATGCCTTAAATGTGTTTCGATCAAATAATATTAAATAAACAATGTTCAAGGATTATGTTGCCCCAACAGAATGTGTTATAATTGTAAACATGTAATATGGTATTTCTTCTCTTTTATCATGTTGGACATGTGTAGGAATATAGAATAGAATCACCCTACAACTATCATTTCTAATAAGTCTGAGGGAGTGATTAAATTCTTCTAATCATATAGTCTACTCATTCAATCTTTATACAATGAGAAAATTAAAAGTAGATAACATATGATTTTTCTTACTAATGAAAAGGCAAGAGAAAGGGATATATATAACCATATAGTCTTAGTCATTCAATTATTATATGATAGAGAAATTACGAGAGAGCATATGGTTTTTCTTATGTTAATTATTCTATTTTATGATTTTATTTATATAGAAAATAAAGTATGTAATTTTATGTTTGATATCCTATATCATAATAGTTCTCATCTTTGATTTGTTTCAATTCTAAAATTTATTTATTTATCTTTATCAACTTTTATAAATTCTAGTGAGGGCTTCAGGATCTTTGATTCCAATGGAGATTTCATCTTCAAAGTGGACCTATGCACATTTTCTTCCAATCACCTTATTCTCATGGACACCTAGGGCAAACTGCTTCTCACACTACACTACAAGGTATACACATCATTTCTACATAATTCTACATATTTTTATTATTTAACTTATCATATTGTTGCATACCTTCTTTTGAAGATTCTCAATCTACACTAAAGATAGAAAAGCTATCTTGAAGATACATTGGATGGTCAAAAACCCATTTTCATTATGATGAAATCTTTGATTTTACCAACGAATGAGTGCCTCCTTGATTATCTTTCTTTCCTTACTATCTTTGCAAGAATGATTTTTTTAATCTTCTAGTGAAAAGGATTTGGTGCTAGTGAAATACAAGTGCAACAACATGAAGACGATGCTCAATAAAGATGTTTTTATTCTATGTTTTGAGCCTGACTGCAATTAACGTTTCATAATGAATTCGATTAACGTGCTTGAACAAATCTTCCCAATGACAATAACCTTCTTCATGCGAGAGGATCACACAAAGGATGAGATAATTGCACCTCCATTCTCTATCACCCAATGTAAAAGAGCAAGGCACTTTTCTTTAAATTTTCTACATTTGTGCGTAGTCTAACAATTGGTGGGTTGCGATAATACTTGCTAGTAATTTGATTGATATTAGATTAATTCATTCTTAGCTTTAATATTCTTTGATGTATTAATTTTATTCTCAATTTTAATATTCTTTAAAAATATTAAATGAGATTATTTTAATTTTTGTTGTCAATTTATGACCTCAAGATTAAGATACTACTTTTCTAGATTTTTTATTTATTTAGCCATTTCATGTTATTGTGTCAATCATAACATAAACATAGTACACCATATAAAGAGGTTTTGTGCACAAGGTGTTTCACCTCTCTATACTACTTAAACATCACACATTTTAACGGTCAAATAGTCAATAGTTATTTCACACTTCATCCCTACCCAAAAAGATAATCAACAAAGTCCATTTCATTTCTAAATATTAAATGAATTGAGTTTCACTAAACGAGCTCAAATTATTGAACAATGTAAAGGTGAAGATTCATTCCCAAGAGCTTGGAGTGTATATACACTACCACATACAAAGAGTTATTTGAACTATGTTAGGTATTTTTAAATAGATTTTAATTTTAATTATTTTCTACTACTTTACAATAAGGATAGTATTTGTTTCTACAAGGTTTATAGGTATATTCATGAGAATATTGGACAGGCTGGCATTCAAACTTAGAACCTACTTGTGGTTAGTGAAATTTATCACCACTGAACCACTTGCCCTTTCATAATCGAAACTTTCAAATTCTATCAAGAACTGTATTTCAATTCTAACACATCATTTACGGTACATTCATGTTGCGATCAGCTATGATATCAAATTCAAAATTTCAGCTGCAATACATGATTTTTTTTATACTACTTTGCAATTAAAGTTATTTCATCAATTTCTATCCTCTAAACAATATATTTCAGCTGTGATACATGATTTTTTTAAATTATTTTTATACTACTTTGCAATTAAAGTTATTTCACCAATTTCTATCCTATAAACAATATATACCAAAAAAACTGCATACATTCTATATCGTTTTCTATATAGTTAAAGATTTGACTATAATTTCCCTGTGATAAAATAATTCAGCATGCCCATTGAACCTATGAGTCCAATTACTAGTTTTAATAAAATATTACAATAAATAACATATAAAAAATGGATGAGATGTGACCGTAAAAATAACATTTTTCTATGTTTGAAGGCCAAAACATAGCTCATGGGTGCTGGAAAAAATTGATATCGATTGTTCACTTAAAGACCAACCACATTCAATAGATGCGCTCCACAGTGGTGACTGGATTTAGAAAAATAACAATTACTGTGATGTTATCTTTACTACCTCTTGTTACAGCTTCTGTTGCAAGTCGTTTGGAACACATGTTAGGTTCTTTGACAGTGTCTTTGATAAGAGAAATAACATCTTCATTACTTAGTGTATCCCAAAGCCCATCACTTGCAATGACCTGAAACATCAAAAGAAAATCATTTATAGCGACTTGAAAACAGATTGTGAAGAATATTCAAATTTTTCTAACGCTTTAGTATCATATGCTTTCTTTCTTGTAAATAGCTCGTGGATTTTAAATATCTATCTCATAATTGCCATGAATGTTTAAGAAAAAGGAATAGAAGATTACCAAGTATTCGTCATCAGCCGATAATAAAACTTCTGTGATTTCTGGCTCAGCAGTTACAGCCGGCTTCAGATCATCATCACCGATGGAGCGAGTAACCTATGAGATAAGACGCATGAAGTAATTCAAAAATTTCATAATTAGCTGTGTGGAGAAGTTAGTTGATCTATAAAAAGAATAATGTATTATAAGTTTCTAACCTACATATTGATAGGATTAGAGATGCTGCAATAATGCTATAATTATGCACCAAGGTACTTCTAATTCTCAATTTTGAAAGTAAAACAACTAATCTTATGTTTAAGGGCAATATAGTTACCATCAATTTCACTAATTAATGGATTCTTAAGGTTGCCAAAATGGAATATTATATGTTGTTTCTGAGATCTTCTGATCAAAAGCTCTGAAAATGTCTTCCCTTGATATTTAAGATTTCTTCAAGTGCCTAGATCAGTGCTATCAACGATGTAAGAAATCTAAAGACTCATTCTAGAAGGTGTGCGCTTAAATTTGATACTTGTTGAATATAATTGTTGATTCCATTTCATTGTTGTGACACAAGGTTTATTTAATAACAGATGTAGGGCTAAAGCAACTGTTTGTAAAGGAAAGAAGCCTGATAAACCGGTTCAAAAGGGGCAGTGCATATATAATCTGATGTATATTGCACAATTAACAGAAAGTAAAATTCATTACAAGACAATTTTATTTAGGAAAATCTTCCAGTGAAAATACAGTACAGTAAAACTCTTCTCTATTGTATAAAATTCAATTGTTCACTAATATAATAAGAAAAAATCTTACTCAACCCTTTCGCATATATGAATATTAATAGACACATCAAAAATGGTTTTACATTTTGTATGAATCAGGCAAAAGATAAACACAGATACTTCAAAAATGAAAAAAAAAAAGAAAGTATTAAATAACACTGAAAATTTTCCTTAATGCCATCCCAACTATTAGACATGAATTTTTTTTAAATGTACAACAATGTTTTCATAATAAACAGTTACATATCTAAAGAAATTCATAGTAATCACTGTTGAGTGTACCCATGGTGCGTAATCAGTATTGTGTATACACATGATGCAAAATTATAAAATGTGATTTAAGATTACACATTTTCAAAAATGGAAGGTAAAGCAGATAGGTCGTTCTGGAAAATAAAATGCAGATCCTCGCGTTACATAAAGAAACAGCATTTTCTTGTACCCCCTTCTTAAATTTCTCCTTACATGTTCATGCCCTAGTATCAATTCCTTTAAAAATGTTGTTGACTCAATGATATACAAGACGTGATAGGTCATATAGTTTGTTCAGCCACCTGTAATATCAGTATTTGACATGTCTTCTAACTGAAACTTCAATTCTAATTAGCACTATGCCTAATAACTACCCTCTAATCACAACAAGAAAAACAGTGCTTACAAATGTAATATTCCACTTTGTAAAATCTCTTACAAAGGGGATTGGGAATTTTTAACATGACCTACCCCCACCAACAAACTCCCATTGTACTCCATCTTTGTGAATGTTGATGAACATAAATAGAAATAGACCTTTGGCCTCAAATACTCAATGACATGAAGAGTATGAACAAAACAAAGTGTCATTTAATTGGATTTATATTTTTTTTACTCCCTCGATCAGCCAAGGCAACATCAAATAACATATATTGATTAAGAAAATGGCCAAAAGTTCATAGACCCAAGGAAATGAACACAAGACCTAACATCAAAATGTTAAAAATATAATTACAAAAATTGAAGATTGCTTCAAGAAAGAGGCAAAAAGATACATTAATGTCCACCAATGACCAAAGAATATAAATGAAAATCGAAAGTACAATTAATAACAATAGAAAGAGGGGGTCTAAAATAAGATAAAACATCTAAACAAAACAAGATACTACAAGCTAAAATTTTTAAGATAAAGAAAAATTAGAACATACTAACTAGTTGGGATGGAGAGTGGCAGGGAGGTCGAAGTAACAGAGGAAGGGTGAAAGTGACGAAACCATAAGAGGTAAATCCTAAGCATGCAAGAAAAGATGACAAATGTCTTACAAACATTACAACTAACCACATGCAAGGAAGTTGTGTCTCCAAGGAAGACAGTTGATGGAAACCATGGTTGGAGGTAGAAAAGAAGAAAGTCTGACATCACCTTCAACCACCATGAAAGTGTCAATACAAAATCTGACAACGTGCATTGGAGAATGGCCTAGACTAAGTCGGCCTAGACAGGCAATCTTGGGGATGCAAAGAATGTTCCCCAAAAACTTTCCTAATGGTCAAAGATCATCTAGAAGTAGAAAGGAAGAAAGGACAAAAATAAAATCAACACAAAATTAGGACACTGGAAATGGAATAAGGATGTACCATAAAAATCATGGGATGGAAGGGAGGGTGACAATGTATTCAAAGGCATGAATGAGAAATGTTGGTCTATGTTTTGATTGCTTTGAAAACTAGATATTACTCCAAGTATATAGAATGCCGTTGCAATAGCAATTGGCCCAATCTCAGTCTTTGAAAGCCTATTGCTTCTATTCCTAAGAACCCAGTTTGTAGTGACTTCGTACAACTATTGCCAATATATGGAAGCTTGTCTATATGACTATTATCAATCTTCAGAAGCATATGATTGTAGCTATTCATGGGAAATCCATCAGTTTTTCAAAACCATGCCCATATGATTGTTGTCATTCTTTGGAAGCATGTTTGTACTACTTCTGCCATTCTTCAAAGCCCACCATTGTTTAAAAGCATGTTCAAATGACTGTTGTCACTCTTTAGAAGCCACTCCATACAACTCTCGACAAATTTGCAATCCTTTTGAAGCTCGCCATTCTTTGGTCCTCTATCCATACAATTGCAATCATTCTCTGGAACCCTCTTCATGTAACAATTGGCATTCTTTGGAAGGTTGTCATTCTTCAAAAGCTTGTCCATACCATTGTTGTCATTCTTCAGAAACTTGCTCATACAATTGTTACCATTTTCATATGTTCTTACAACTGTTTTCATTCTTCGACCCATAGCACAAAACCCATTGCATGTGTTGCATGATCCTCCTTCCATAAGTCATACAACTTCGATCACTTCTCCTAATCATATACCCACACAACATAACCCATTGTGTAAGAGGGAAATGGATCAATGGAATACAGCAATGAAAACAATCAATTGAAATCAAAACAAGATAAATCCCAACCTACTCATGGAATGTGATTGCAAAGCTATGAATTCAACAAGCAATGTTAGCATAAATAAGAACATAAACGAATTCAAAGACTACAATTTTACCATCCCATGTCAAAGTGTATTCGTATTGATAATGGATGTTGGATTGCTTGATCAATACAAAGCCTCCATGTTTGCAAAAGCTTCAAAGATAGTAGTAATGGTGATCTAGAATGCCAGTATTTGCTCAATGTGCTTCAATAGTCAATTTGACATGACCTCTCCACAAATTCTCCAAATTATTCGATTGTTTCTAAGAAGGATGAAGGTTGTTTTATAGATTTTCAAGTTTTAGATGAACGACCAGGATTCAACAATGAAAGATCACGATTAACGATTGAGAACCATTGAGAGGAAATAGATTGATCAGTTAACTCATCTTATTGATCCAATTAAGGGATTTAATTGAATAATCAACGGGATTAGATTGAATGATTAGTGGGATTGAAGAAGTTAGTTTGAGTGTTTAGTAGGATTGAAGAAATCAGATTGAGTGTTTAGTGGGATTGAAGAAATCAGATTGAGTGTTTAGTGGGATTAGCATAATCGGTGGGATTGGGAAATAGATTGAGAAATCAGTGGTCATGATTTATTCAATCAAGATATGTGAGGATGTATTAATTAATTTAATAAATAATTAATGTTTTACTTTAATAAATAAAGGTATATTTATTTATTGACCATGTTGAGTGATTCAAATTTGGAGAAGGGAAAGTGGCTTAATTAAATTATTAATGATAACAATTTAATTAAATTAGATGAATAAGTAATGTTAGTGACATAATTAAATAATTTGTGTTTATTTAATTAATTAGGAGGAATAAGGTTAAATTAGGACATTTATTAAATAAATAAGATTTATTTAATTAGTCAGAAATGATGATTGAGGATGAATTAATTAAATAATGTTAAATCACTTAATTAATAGACAAATATAAAATTTGATAATAATCATTTAGAGAAGAAAGGTGAAAGTTAGTTAAATAGTGTTGTTCGTCAGTCAGGACAATTTAGGGTAGCTACACCCATCAATACAAAATGAAGTCTTATGACCACCTGTGGAACCTCAGCTATTCATTCTACTATCATATGCTTAGTTTAGAAAATCTGCGAGTTATTACAAGTCAATAGTGCTCAGCAAGTTATTTGCTAGTTACTCACCTACCATGTCTTCGGAAAGTACTTGCCAAAAACTCTCTAGCTAGCTAATTCTTTTTTCAAATATTTTTCCATTTGAATGTCCCCTTTTCAAGAATAATTGTTTTATGAACAATAAGTCTATTTTCTGAGTTTTACCGTAGGCTAATTGGTGAGCAAGGGAGAAGTCCAAAGTTCTTGGAAAGCACATGATTAGTCAAGCAATGGTGTTGTTCATGGTAGTGGGTTCAGATGATCTTGTTGAGTCTTATGGTGCTTTCAGAATGCAATTTCAACCTTTTGGGAGCTCTCCAAACTTCTTGGAGAAGCATGCTATTTTTAAATAGTCACCAAGTTGCTTCAATTCATCATCCTAAATCCTCAATGACATTTTGGTATATGATCAAAATTTCATATTTGTCTCATTTTGATGTTTTTTGCAACTTGAGTGATTTATATAATTAATTAAATAATTAAAATTTAAGTTGTCCTAAGGAGGAAATGTTAAAAAGGCAACTACGGTATAATTATTTATTTATAAGTGTTTTAAGTTGTGCCTATAGGGGAACACCTAGGCACAAGGGGGTCTTTTGCACATAATGAATTATTTAATTTGAAAAAAGAGTTTGTGGAGGAAAAGGGGATATTATTTTTATTATTATTATTTTCCCTCCAGAATGTTATAAAAGGAAGTTGAGAGCTCATTGTTGAGGCTAGCCATGTTATGATATATGTTTCTACTTCAGGGAGAACCTGTGTTCACCTCCAATTTTCTTGAGGACAAAAACCCCCTTGAAAATATTGGTTTTGGGGACGAAAACCCCCTAGCTAGTTTGAGTGGCTTCATACAGAGGTTATAGCTACGCCTACAAATGTAGTTTAAGTTGGTTGCTTTGAAGATGGAGGTATTCAATGTTTTTTGATGAATTGTTTTTGGTTTTGCTAAAGTTGTTGGCTGTTGAGTTTGATGAGTTTTTGAAGGAGTTTGGTGGGGAGGCCATACCACCATAGTGTTGAGTCGTACCTATAGTTGGACGTGAGGTTTTAGAGGATCAAGTGTTGCATTTTTCTCCAGTTTGATTGACTCTTGAGTGGTGCCCAGCCTAGGCGATCACATTCCTATCATTTTTGGGCCAAAATTTTGGTGTTTGCATGATCTAAAGGAGGCTGTACATCTCATTGTGCCTATTGTACCAACCGCTGAAACCTTATTTCAGACTTGCACATGCTTTAGTATGACACTCATTTTGTGTTGAGATGTTTTATCGTGTTTTGGGATGAAACAAACATTCAAGTATAAGTGACATTTACATCTGGACATTTACTCCCTTATACTTTAAAGTTATATTTCAGTTTCCAGATGTTTGAGATGGGTTTCAAATCTCTAGGAGTTACAACGCAAATTCTAGGATTTGGAGGATCTTATAATTTTTCAGTCTTAGTCAAATTTCAGTAATCAACAATTTTCAGTGTGCCCTCAGTGTGTGTTCAATTCTGATTTGACAGTTTATCAACAGGACCGAATAATATCAGACCTGCAATCAGCTTCTAATGTCATCTGTTGAGGTATATCTTTGTTGGGTACTTGAGTATTTGTTATCTATGTTATTTGGTTTCAGTTGGGTTGTTGCAGCAATCTTTATTTGTAATCAGAATTTTATACCAACAAATATCAGCATTGTATCTTTCTAAATAATGTTATGCATTGCATTGAATAAATACCCAAGATGGTAGTACCACGGTGGCTTTGTCTTGCACATAATGTATTTGCTCACCCCACTGAATAAGTTGAAGTAGTGCTTAATGTAATTGTACTCCGTTGAGAAAGTGAGAAATGCATGTGCTTAATGTAATTGCACTCCATTGAACAAGCAAGAAGTGCCTATACTTATTGTAATTGCACTCCATTGAATAAGTGAGAAGTGTTTGTGCCTAATGTAATTGCACACTGTAATAATCCACCCCAATTTTCTATGCAAATTTTTTCCAATTTGGCTCTTCATGTGAGCAGGCATTTCGTCAAACAGTTTGCCTATAATCTGGTATTCTGATTTGTGCTTGCATTCCCTTGGTTATTTTGGTTCAAATACTCAAATGCAATATTCAGGATGATTCTTACTCAAGTAAATAAGAGAAATGCAGATTAATAATAACAATGTTCATTCATCTGTCAATCACAATGCTGGACATGAGTAATACAGAATCAAATATTTTTCCCAGAATTACAGGAAATTTATGTTCATATTTTCTGACCTGGAGAACAGCTTAGATGATATCACATTGTCTATTCACCATACTCTAACTGTAGTCAATATTCATTATTTTGCACTTCCTTGAACCAGACACCCCCACAGGCCTGTACATTTACCCAACACTACCACGACTCTTTTACTTCTACTGTCCTGGAAGGAATGCCAGTACCTTTCATTCCCAGCTACCCGAGCCTCCCCTATCCCCTCAACCTCAATAGATATTAATATCACCCAAATAAAGGGCACAACCCCCTTGATGAAGTACGACCATCTATTGGGATCAATATGGCAACCAAGGAAATATCTTCTTTATAACAGCTGCGAATATCTTTCTAAGCCCCTTGTGTTGCATGGCTTCCTTAAGATGGCCTGTGGCTAGTAAGATGCAAATCATCTCATTAATAATTGGCTTACTGAGAGTTGGAGTGCTCTAGACTTAATCTTCTGCTGTGGATCCACCTCAATGAAACTCATATTCTTTTTTTTTTTAAATCAAACCGACTTTCTCCCAAATCGCATCCTTAAGTCTGGCAGCTCTAATAAATCATTCTTTGAGCATATCATTGGCTATAAAGAGAATAAGCCACGGTTTCTTTTAAAAATATTATTACCAGTCACCTCTGCTACGCAATCTCCTTCATAAGTCATGGCTGGAAAATTGACCTGTGATAGTTTATAGGGAGTCAATATCACCCAATTTAGCCAGTGAATTTCTATCGTGAGAAGAAAGCAATATCCATGCCAACTAAACTCCTTCCATTAGATTTCTCTCTTTGAATCATTAAATCTCAATTTTAAAATCCTCGTCCAAATTTAAACTTCAAACTTTCTTAAATAATGGTGGCACTTGAAAGGGTGACGTGAAAAGCCACTGCAAATATGGTACGGCTGGAGTACGGCCTTAAAACAGACTTCAAATTAAAACTCAAAAGTAAACATTAGCTCCATTCATACCCGTATAATTGATACGGCTCTCATAAAGAAACAATCTGCCTCCAAAGAAATCAATAAATATTCAGCCTGAAGAATTGATTATCATTTTCAAACAAGTAACCCTGGCACTCCTGCAATAATCTTTTCAATAAATATAACTCTGAAATTTGTCTCTGGAAGAGATTGCACAAATTTCATAAACTACAAACAGTATGCACAGCTGTGAAACCTGTAAAAGATTTGGGTTTTCATCCAAATCACCGAACCCGAGGGTTTCTGTCCTCAAGCTCTGAAAACCAAGTTCTCCAAAAAACCAAATAAACCAAGCATGCCCTGCAAATGAGCTTCCCAAAAACTCTTTTTTTTTTTTCATGACTGCTCCTCAGATTCTTGAAATACAAATTTACTTTTTAATTTTCTCCTTATTTCCCCACAAAGTGACTTATTTTTAAATATTTAACTTTTTCCGACTTAAGTTGCTTTTAAATTATAATTATTGACAACTTAATTAATTATTTAATTATTAAAATATTTCCCGCACCACAAGTAAACTGCAGAAAATACACCACTATGACTGGAAACGCAATTGAAGGTGCCAAAAGATACTCCAAATCACATCGGACAACTAATAACCCCTTTGCCAATACTAACTGTCGCCGAGAAAACCAATGGCTACAATCATCGCTGACGTGAACGAAAATGGGGACATTACACACTCCATTGAATAAGTGAGAAATGCTTGTGCTTAATGTAATTGCACTCCATTGAACAAGCGAGAAGCGCCTCTGCTTATTGTAATTGCACTCCATTGAACAAGCGAGAAGTGTTTGTGCTTATTGTAATTGCACACTCTGCTAAATAAGTGTAGAAGTATTTTTCAGTTCTTCCATCAAGCACACTCCACTAAAGTAGTTAAGTTTTGGCTGGCTATGCCACCTTGTGTGCTTCAGTTGATTAAACTATTCATTTGCTATTTTTTAGACAACTGGGCGTGGTCCTATACACTATATGCTCTCACCTTGCCCATATTGGGAACTAGGTGATCAAAAAGTGATAAGGACATTGTATTGCAGCTTAATTTCAATTGAATATTTTCAAAAAAAATTGGGGTGCTCATTACACCATTACTATGGATTTGAACCATTTTTCAACAATATTCCTAACTAGAAGAAATAAATTCTTGTCTTATGCATTTTAACAATATTTTGAAAGTTATTTAACTTTTAAGTTTATTTTATTAATTTATGTATTTATGTATTTTTTTAATATGTTGAGTTTTCTCCCAACTCAAAATTTTGGCCTACAAAGATTTTGCCAATCAAAGTTTCTGAACTATGATCATATCGTAGAAACCTATTTTCCCCACCTCCGAGATTTGAGACCCAAATTGGAATTAAAAATTTAAATATGCATATGACAAATGTCTACCCAACAGTTTATAAAAAAAATATTGATGAATGCCTAATTATTGACAAATATACAACAAAAGGATTAAGTCGATTAGAACTAAGGAAAACAAATGATTATCTAGATGGTCCCAAACTTTGCTCGACATTTGTTAAATTTATCTAAGGCATGTGTTTGTGGCTAGGGTTTTCAAGAATATTATTATTATCAAAAGAAATTTAAATCCGCAATTAAATTTTATAGAATGAATGTCTTGTCTAATGGAATTAGCAAATTTCTTGGTGATTAATAAATTGCGGAAAACATTAAATATAAGGGGTGCATGTTGTCGAGGTTGCTAAGTCTCAACATGTGATGAGTCCCAATAATTCCATATATAAGTTCCAATGTATTACATGAGGATTGTGAAACATTCTAAGTGGGATTTAGATCCAAAAATGTAGTACATTGGATTGTGTAAGGATTTGTGGTGCGAATGCAAAATGGGGCCGCCTTAGTAGTTGATGCAAGTTTGATATGGATGCATTTAATATTTGTTGTCTAAGTTGGACTTATACCGAAATTAGTGATGCCCAAATTGCCTAGAGATATGTTAAGTGCTTAGCATTAAATATTTCGATCCGCATTAAATATGAGAGTTGCCTAGGATGCTTTGAGACATTGTTGGAGAAAGGCTCAAAGGACTAACCTAATGTGAAGGTGGCAAGTCCCAGATTCAAACTAGGACTGCTATGCAAAGAATTGAGGAGTTCATCTTGGGGTTGTGGTGTTTCCTTGTAAAGTGATCCGAGCATTGTCGATAGAGCTTGACTCGGACTCATAGGGTTTTGGGATAGCATCCATGCATTGGACATTGTTGTGAAATTTTGGGAATCAATAAAGAAGCTGCCCATTTTCCCAAAGACTTTGAGCATTTGCATTGTGTGTGTTTTGAATCTTGCATTGCTTAGTTTGTTGTTGGTAGTGAGCTTGAATTGCAAGGCTAACAAAGATGTACTCCATTTTAGCAAACATGCCATGCAAGGTACAAACTCTACCTATGACATTAAATATGGGTTATATCATTGAGCAATAATGCTAATGGAAATTTGATGTATACCTTGAATAATATGAGATAGCAATAGCAATGTATGAATAACATGATTATCAAGTTTTAATCAACAAGGTGTCGTGATTTTGTTAGTTGCCAATTGTAATAGTTGCAGGTGGAGGGCCAACCAAAGTAGAAGTGGGGTGGCTATATCCGAGTGGGGTAATTTAGTAGCAACAAGGTCAGCAGCAAGTCGGCGAGGCAATTGGTCAATGGCATATTGGATGGAGCAACAAAAGCCAAGAGAGGAAATCATTCCATACGGTAGCGCACCATAGAGAACATCAAGATTGAGACGAGTTGCAAGAATAAATACTTTGATCGTACATGCCTAGAGAATATAGTAATCTTAAGAATTATGACTGAGAGGAGTATGTGGCAAATAAATGGAAGTCAACCAAGAAACTAAGTGGTTAAGGAATTGATGGCAAGCCATGTGTGGTATTAAGAAATTGGGAATAAATTATGGAGATCGTTGGAAGCCAAAGGACAAGTTGAGAGATTAAAGTTCTGTGAAGTCTAAGGCGAAAAAGGAACACAATAAATGAAATCTATGGAATAGTAACCTAGGCATTAATAACTAAGCAATTGCATAGAGCTAGTGAAAAGTTGCAGAAACATAGATGCAACAAATAACACCCACAAATGGAAAGGCGAAATAGAGAGACAATCAATGAAACCCATCTATAATTGAGAGGAACCAAGGTGCATAGCTAAAGAAATCGAGGGTTGAATCATCAAAGAAAAAGGAGTGATAGCATCATTGTGAAGCAAACTAGGGAGAATTATTATCAAACATTAATTTTACCAAAGAAAGGAGTGTAGAAGAAAGCTAGGTGTCCATGGGAACTGGAGGAAAGAAGGCTATAAAGCCAAGAGAAATAGAGGTAGCGAGGATTAGCCAAGAATATGGGTAGTCATAGGTTAAGTGGTGGTATGAGTTCGAGGAGTCATTTCTGGTGATTAGAACTAGACGATAAAAGTTGAGGGAAACATCAAGAACATCTCTCAATTGCTTGTTCGAGTTACCCAATGTGTTTACAGGCACAAACTATGAGAGTGGCCACGTGGAACAACTACATTGCTTCCTCTAGTTTGGCTCACATGTTGAAGAAACATCAAGATGCCAAGGGAGTTTTCGACAATATGATCTTTGATTGAATTATCCTAGAATAATATGTTTGCTACTAACCATATGAGTCACAAGATTTTTTTCTAACATGTACCATGGCATACACATTAGAAGCTAATGTGTGTAGGATTAAATTTGGGCAAGACTATCATGGCGAATGCAATAATACCTTGTTCTCAAAGAGAGTGTCACCATGGAGATGTTGATGGTACTTGGGTTCTTGTATTAAAAATAAAAGGAGAAGCCATGATATTAATGTTTCCAAACTAATGTTATGAATGTTAACTCTAAAAGAATCAATGTCTTGGTTTATTTAAAGCTAATAGAGAAGTAGTACCAAAATTAGAGTACCCTTCAATATGTTTGGCTTTAATGCCTTCCCTCAATTTGTGATTGCTAAACCTATATTTGACTAGAGGGCTCAAAGACCCCAACTTTGTAACCATGTAGCTCGGAGGGTATGTTTATAATCCATGTGTGATTTGTGTTATCTAGTAAGTATACTAGATATGCATATTTTGAAAAAGGTATTCATGTCTTGAAGTAAAGACTACAATAGACTTGACTTGGAGTATCCTTGGTAGGAGCTTTTGCATGAATCTCCAAGTTGAATTTCAACTTAATCCCTAAGATACTGAGTATCTTGTTGAATGGGAGTACATGTGCAAATGAATAGTGAAGTTAAACAAAGGCACATGCAGTCATCACACTAGGGTTTAGAACTTATGCATTATCTATTATATCTAATGTTCATGTATTCACCGTTGAGTGTAAGACTTAGACTAAATAGGGAATCTCGATGGCTTTGTATGTTTAGGAATAATATATGTAGGTATGGTTCTTGATTTTACTTACAGCTTGCAAGGTCGATGATGTTGGGATATCTAGAATTAATTTATCATTGAAATCTTATTATAGTGAAATAGTTGTACCAAAATTAGTGTACTCGTCAATGAGTTTGGCTTCTAATGCCTTCCCTCAATTTGTGATTGCTAAACCTATATTTGACTAGAGGGTTTCATCTGGAAAGATGAAATGAGTCCTAGAAGCTCGAAGACCCCAACTCTAGATAACCATGTAGCTCGAAGGGTATGTTTATAATCCACGTGTGATTGGTGTTATCTAGTTAAGTATACTAGATATTCATATTTTAAATAAGGTATTCTTGCCCTCAAAATAAAGCTTACAATAGCCTTGACTTGGAGTATCCTCAGTAGGAGCCTTTGTATGAATCTCCAAGTTGAATTTCTGCTTAATACCTAAGATGTTGAATTATGAAAGTATCTTGTTAAATGGGAGTATTTTATAATATGTGCAAATGAATAATGAAGTTTAAGAAAGGCACACACAGTCATCACACTAGGGATTAGAACTTATTCATTATCTATTATATCTCATGTTCATGTATTCACCTTTGAGTGTAAGACTTAGAATAAATAGGGAATCTTGATGGCTTTGTATGTTTAAGAATATTTTGTGTAGGTATGGTTCTAGAATTTATTTACAGCTTGTGAGGCCGACAATGTTTGTATATCTAGAATTAATTTATCATTGAAATATTATTATAGTGAAATAGTTGCACCAAAATGGAGTACCTATCAATGAGTTTGGCTTCTAATGCCTTCCTTCAATTTGTGATTGTTAAACCTATATTTGACTAGAGGGTTTCATCTAGAAAGATGAAATGAGTCCTCAAAACTCAAAGACCTCAACTTTGTAGCCATGTAGCTCAGAGGGTATGTTTATAATCCACGTGCGATTTGTGCTATCTAGTTAAATACACTAGATATGCATATTTTAAATAAGGTATTCTTGTTCTTGAAGAAAAGCTTACAATAGACTTGACTTGGAGTATCCTTGGTAGGAGCTTTTGTATGAATCTCCAAGTTGAATTTCAGTGTAATCCCTAAGATGTTGAATTATGAAAGTACCTTGTTGAATGGGAGTATTTTATAATATGTGCAAATGAATAGTGAAGTTTACGAAAGGCATACATAGACATCGTACTAGGGATTAGAGCTTATGCATTATTTATTATATCTAATGCTCATGTATTCACCTTTGAGTATAAGACTCAGGCTGAATAGGGAATCTTGATTGCTTTGTATGTTTAAGAATAATCTATGTAGGCATGGTTCTAGAATTTCTTTTTAGCTTGCGAGGCCAACGATGTTGGGATATCTAGAATTAATTTATCACTAAAACCTTATTATAACTAAACAGTTGTACCAAAATTAGAGTACCCTTCAATGTGTTTGGCTTCTAATGCCTTCCCTCAATTTGTGATTGCTAAAACTTTATTTGACTAGAGGGTTTCATCTGGAAAGATGAAATGAGTCCTAGAAACTCAAAGACCCCAACTCTATAACCATGTAGCTCAAAGGGTATGTTTATAATCCATGTGTGATTTGTATTATCTAGTTAACTATACTAGATATGCATATTTTAAATAAGGTATTCTTGTCCTTGAAGTAAAGCTTACAATAGACTTGACTTGGAGTATCCTTGGTAGGAGCCTTTGCATTAATCTCCAAGTTGAATTTCAGCTTAAACCCTAAGATGTTGAATTATGAAAGTATCTTGTTGAATGGGAGTATTTTATAATATGTGCAAATGAATAGTGAAGTTTAAGAAAGGCACACGTGGTCATCACACAAGGGATTAGAACTTATACATTATCTATTATATCTAATGTTCATGTATTCACCTTTGGGTGTAAGAGTCAAACTGAATAGGGAACCTTGATGGCTTTGTATGTTTAGGAATAATCTATGTAGGCATAGTTCTAGAATTTGTTTACAGCTTGTGAGATCGACGATGTTAGGATATCTAGAATTAATTTATCACTGAAATCTTATTATAGTGAAATCACTAAAATGAGTCTCAATTATGATTGTCTAGGTGTAATTTCGGTGTTTTAAATGATTTCCTTTACCTAGCTTGAGATTTGGATTTAGAACAATCGAGCTTGAGGCTAATGTCGCAAAAGAGTCTTGCACAAGCTCTAGTGGAGATATGCAATCGCATGCTCATCCCCCTAAACCTTGAGCGGAAGCACAAACCTAAAAAGATCACCACAAGAGAAGCCAATTGTGCACAACGATCTCTAGATGCATTTAGGTCTTCAACTAAGTGTGTTCTTATTTGGCTGGTCTCACACTTAGGTGCAATTAAGAGAGTTGCCCATGAGGTGTTGCAAGATAGACTTTTCCTAGAGTACTTTCCTTGGTCAATCATCCTATTTGGCCACAAACATCATGGTTGCTTCTACATTCCCTCTTGATTTCAAGGAGATCGTCAGGATGATTTTGTGTTGGCATGGGAAGCTAAATCCCTACCTTAAAGTTGTCTAGATAATCAATGGAGTCATTCTTTATTACCTCTAGTTTGTCCAAGCCGAAAGAATAAATCCCTACCTTTGCAAATTTTTGGAATGCTAAGTTTTTCTTCGAGACTACTACAAGCAATTTAAAGTTAGAAGATTTGGCCTTGGAATCTTGAGTACCTTGTTGTATTTTCCTTCCCCTAATGTCTCAAAGTAAGTTATCTAGTTTGGAGTGGAAAATCACATTTGAAAGTCTATTGAAGCATGTTTCCCTAAAATTACTCTCTAAGTGGTCCAAAGAAGAATCAAACCCAGCATCTAGTTACTCCTTGGTCTGGTCAGACTAGAGGAGCCAAGTGTTAGCATCAATAGTGATAGATTAGGCATCATATATGGCTACTTGACTTGTCTTCAAACTTGCTCAAATCATTAGATTAATCCAAGATTTTTGACTAAGGTGAAACCTCTTGCACCATAAACTTCAACAATATTTATAGATTCCACCATTTTCAAATGGCAGGGCAAAGCTCGCTTCCATATGAACAGTGGTGACATTTCTGCTATGGAAGTAATTCAGTCCAATGATGAGGATGTTAGATTCCATGTCAATGAAGGGTCTGACTTTGCTATTGAAGTAATTCGATCCAATGAGGAGATATCAAATATTGAGCCTCCAATAGGCTGAAGGGACATGGATGCATACAGTGAAAGTAGAAATTTCTAAATGTGTTAATATTATGCAAAGCCATACTATGTAAATCAGTAGGTTGTCTTTATATAGTTTAGACAGCTGTAATATATACAGCAACAACTTAATAGTGGACAGGAATATCATGTATAGATGCATTTTGTGGTCTCTTTTGTTGAGGACAGCAGTATGATGCATCATTGCATCATGTGGATCGAAAATTATTTGTATAATTGCGATTAAACTAATCTTTAATACAAAAAAATGGCAGGGGCAAACAAGTTTTGAAAGATCATTAGTGCATAGGTCAAAAATACAAAAAAGGCTAATTTCTGCAGAAAAAGTTTAGATCTGTGTAAGGAGCTACCCCAAAATGCATATAATTTTTTCGATTTCACCACTTTACAAACAGGTATCTTGGCATACAGTTTGCATTAAACGAACATGGGAGTTTATGGTTTGCAATGTTAACATATTAACCCAACAATGCTCAAACTGATTATTAACCAAATATCTGGGCACCATAAACTACTGAGATGAGATAGAATGGAAATTTCAGATTTATTGCAACGCTGTTTACAAGTCTGACTCGAGGAAACACTTCATAACATATCCATATTACTAAAGATCAATCATAAAATGTATGAGCATTCTAATTCCAACTCAGCAAAGTATACTCCAAATACAATATCAGAACCTCAACACATTGGAATAATATTAAAGATATTCTGACCTGTAACCTGCTACAACAGACAAAGGGATGATGCTCTTCCCAGAAAAAACACAAACCAATGAAACCTTACTCTTTATTGTATCATTCACGAGCTGCAGCAATATACCCAGATTTTCTTCTAACGGCGATTTCCAAATACTCATTGATTATCAGCCTCCTCCATAAGATAATTGTGCAAGCAAAGAGTACACAGATGTATAAAATTCCCATATGAATTTCCTCTTTAGCAGCAGTATTTTTAACAGTTAGGTGCTCTCAGGAAAGAGTTCGGTGCTTAAGGAAGAAGTCTTCACTCTTTCTGTTACGTTTCAGCTGCTTCTTTAACTCCTGTCGCTTCTTTTCATACCGTCTCCATATTACTCGTGAATGTTAAAAGCAGAGGCGGCACATATAATAAACGCCACTTGTATCTCCAGCGCTGAACTTCTAATATCGAAGCTATCTTCTCATCGGCATTCCTTTATATTCCCGTCTCTGTTCTCACCTCCATTCTCGACTTGCACGATTCCTCAGCAATTATATGACTTGCAATAACAATTCACTCTTTGAATGCAACTCCTGAATCTCTCGACCCCCATTTGGTTTATTAGCATCGAACCAATCTTATGAACAGCAGCGGCTATCGATTGGGTCACTGTCTTGATTATCACCCAGTCCCGTCTCGACTCAATAAACACCTCCACAATATATATATGTTTCTCACTTGTTGTGAACTAGCGTCTCCCCAACAGACTAAACCCGACTCCAATTTATTGTGACACATCAAATATGCCTGCACTGCAATATCCGTTACCTCCATCAAGAATCATTGCTATTATCATTGAACGGCATGCTCTGGCCCGACCCATCATCATCAAATGTCATATTTTGAAGTTGCGATGATATAAATTGAGTCTGGCGTAGACTCTTGAATTATAAATATAATACTATATCATTGACCAGTGATCGCTGAAAGTGAATTTGACTTGCCTTTTCTGGTTACTGCGTTTCCCACAGCAAATAATTATAAACAAACCCAGTAATCTCCAAAATTATGATTATACTTGTAACTGTTGATTAATACTGTTGTTGCTATCCAATAATTTGAGAAGGAGCAGTTTAATTCAAGCAGCCAACTCATTCACAAAGCTTGATGGATTGCAATTACAGTTTCCAACAATCAAACACAGTTCAACAAAATATTGAGCATTAAAGAATGATTACTTCTACAAAATACCTTTGAAACTTAACTCAGAATATCATTACAACGTATGCAATACTGAAACTTAACAAATTTCACAATCTTCAATCGTGAAAACCAACTGCAAAATCTGAGTGATTTTGCTAGTACACGAATTGGGTTTTCGTCCAATTCTGAGAACATGAGGTTTTTTGTCCTCAATTTACGAGAAAGAGCCAAGCTCTCAAAACCAAAATCAACCATGCCTCCCCTGCAGTCCATGCCTCCCCTGCAGTGCAGTCAGCTCCCCTCAATTCTTTTATTCACACTTGCCTTGACTCTTGGCTCTATGCTTGCCTGACTTTTCAATTTTTTTTCTTTTTTATAATTTTCAATTGTGACTTAATTTTCAGTATGCATTTAAACAAGTCACTTAAATATAATATTATTTAATTAATAATATTTCCTTTTGGATTAGCATTTAGAGAGAAGTATTAAATAATTAAAATAATATTATATTTTTCCATGTAATAAAAAACGGGGCATTACAATCTGCACTAAAAAGGGCTCATTTCTGCAACCTAGAATTGACTTTGGACAAATTTGAGAACCCAACTCAAATTTCACTGTTTTGCTTCAAATGCATCAAAGTTTAAGCAATTCTAAACTATAATTCAATAGTCATGATCAAAATAGAGTACAACTATCTTTTGGTTGTCAAAATCGGCTAAGTAGTTTTGTTCGTCATAATTTTCAAGTTTCTAAATTCTATTGTATAATCTATCACATCACTAAATCAAGAAATTAGATTGTATTGTTTGTTATATTCATCAAATCTAATTTTTTAGAAAGGAAAAAAGATGCTGATTTTCAGTTTGACATCCTTTGGACAGCTATTGAGGAGATTGGGCCACAAGATGTGGTCCAAGTAGTGACAGATGCAGCACATGTGTGTAGAGCTGCAAGGAGGCTTGTTGAGGCAACATACAAACATATTTGGTGGACTCCATGTTGTGTGCATGCCATAAACAATGCACTCAAGGACATGGGGAAGATTGAGTGGATTAGATGAGTGGTCGGCAATGCAAGAGATGTGTAGATGTATATTTGCAACCACCACACTTCACATGCCATCTTCAAGAGCTTCGCGAAGGAGTTCTTGAAACCAGTTGAGACCAGATATACATCCTATTTCATTCTTTTGGAGAGAATGCTTGAGTTGCAAGAGCCACTACAACTCATGGTTATGACACAAGAATGGAATCGGTGGGATGGCATCAAGACAGAGTAGGGGAGGAGGGTGAAGGAGATAGTGAAGAGTGATGCATTTTGGAATGATGCAAAATATATTGTCGCCATCATTAAACCAGTTGTCCAGGTCATCAGATATGGGGATGGGGATGCACCTAACCTTGGAGAGGTGTATGAGTGCATTGATTCTATGCTTGGCCAAATGAGGGCAGTTGTACGAGAGAAGGACCCCACTTTAGCATTCTACAATGTTTACATTTAGCCTATTATTCAGCGCAGATGGGACAGACTAAACACTCCCTTGCACATGGTTGCTTATGTATTGAATCCGAAGTGGTACATGCCTAGGCCTAGTAGAGTTACACCGATTCAGGATGATGAGGTGAAGGAAGGGTTCTTCAGGTGCATTGATAGGATGTATGATGCTGAAACTGCTGGCAAGATTCGCACTGAGTGGACGAAATTTGCTACTCTTAGGGGTTATAAGACTGCGGCAAAAGCGGACATAAGAACTATGGCACAAGAGGATTCGATTTTGTGGTGGACTTGTCATGGACCGAAATCAATGACTACCACACTAGCCATTCGTTTGTTGTCTCAAGTTTCTAGTTCTTCAGCTTCTAAGAGGAATAGGTCTACTTATAGCTTCATCCACTCTCTTAAGAGAAACAGACTTACCTCTAAGAGAGTAGAGAAGCTAGTGGTTGTACATAGTGCCTTGTGTATCACTGACTGCAAGACACGTGTGTACAAGGAGAGCCCAGCAGCACGATGGGATGTAGAACCAGAGGAGCCATCACAGATTGATGAGGATGAGGATGCTTCATATTTAGGGCTGGCTAGTGTTCCTTTGGCAGATCTTGACCTTGGGGAGTCTAGTGGTTCCAATGATGAGTTTGCCGACCTCCTGAGGGATGATTAGAGGCCTCCGCCTCCTTCACTACATTTTGACATTTTGATTTTGTACTTGTTTTGATATCATGCTACTCATTGTAATCATCTTTATGATCAGATATTTTTGATATCAGATAATATAAATCTTCCATTTGCCGATTCGACAATTGTAGTATTGAGTATTCTAATTTCTAATTAGTAATTCGATATTGAAAACTTCAATGTTCATTGTTCAATGTTCAAGTATTTACTATTTAGTATCTCAATTTGGCATTTGCAATTTTGCTATTTTACTTCTTAATAGTCTTATACATCTTTTCATAACCAGCATTTTAAGTACCATATGTATAGTATTTAGTATATAGACCCGCCCCCCCTCCCCCGCCGTCCCTAAATTGAGGCCCCTTTGTCCCCCTGTCCCGGAAACCTGTCCCCACGTTCTGACATCCCCCCGTCCCCGATGATGGTGTAACATAGTGTTTTCCTAATAATGCAGATACAAAAAATGTAGTGAGTCATGTGAGGGTGGGTCTCATCAACATAAATTGCTGACTTGGAAGTTAGAAGAGGCATGAAGGAGGATGTCATATATACTAATCACTAGGACAAAGCAGTTTTCAGGTTTTGGTGCTGTTCAATAAGAAACCAGATGGAAAGAGTAGCAGAGGTTATAAACATTTGTCAATATCTTAGAGTCCCTTGTTCTACAAGCAATTGTAGGGTGGATGCTAGTATATTGAATGTTCTATCAAATTTCACGGGGTTTGATGTGGGTTCACCTAAGTTTTTTCAAGACGAACCCACAAGCTAAATCACCACTCTTGGACGCACCCCCACCCACTCTGGACCAAGATCTGACTCTGTAGCGGATCATACCTAGATCTAAAAATTAGCAAGGACAATTCGGTAACATAGATTCATCTTGGTCTATGATTTTGTGTAATTTACAAAGTGGAATAGAATAAATTAGATAATTTAAATAAGTTATTATTAATATCTCTAGACCTATTGTGATTTGTGTGTGAATAGATAAATGGTTTGACTAAAGTTATTGTGATATGCAACCATAATCACATGGCTAACACATATCTGTGCATCCACTGGCACAGTGCATGGTTATTCCTTTCTTACTCTTCATTACAGAGAGTTTGATGCATTTTCTTCAATAAGTAAAGTTAAGATGTTTAAGTTCTCCCCTATAATTGAATGCAATGACCAAATTCATGTTAGACTAACATAAATGACGCATGCCAAAATACTAAATGCATTAACACTGAATTTTACATATTTTTAGATTGTAAAAATGGAGCTCTAAGCAAGGGCGGAATAAATGCCTCCTATCTAGTTGTAGCTTTTTAAAGAAAATTATCTTGTGTATCTACTTAATCTAAACAATTATTTAAAAAAATATTACCTGGAGAGCAGCTGAACCAACCCGCCAGGTATCTATTTGCCATTTAACCTGGCACCCAGCTTTAATGACTCGATCTCTTTCCTCCACACAGCTGGCAACATGGTCCTAGATAAATTTGAAATTCACAGCAGGTACACTTATGTTCATCACTGCAATAAATCCCAATCCACAGCAAGTATTTGCTTTCATATTATATTGATTGTGGAAATATAAGAAAAAGTCTACAAAACATGCTCACCTTACTAAGAGCAACTGCATGACCTTTCTTGCACAAAATTGTTCTACAGTCACCAGCATTTGCTACAAAGAGTCTGTTTTCTACAATCAAGGCCACAGCAGCAGTGCAACCTGGGTGCCAATCCTTGTGTGTACCTTTTGTTGAACAACGCTGCAGCTCAAGTTCATCTCGAAACAAGATGTCTGTTTTGAGAAATGAATTTACCAGTGCCTCTGATGGGCTGCAATTGTCAATGTAGATCATTGAAGAGCTCTATTGAGAGGCAACTAGAAACATACAACTTTTTTGTAATAATTCCAAATTAATCAAGTAAAATATAATGTCAATTTGCACAGTTTTAGTAGAGCAGAGACTCAGATATTAGGCTCAGAGCAGACTTGCCCAAGTCTATGAAATCATCTTAGAAGATTGGAATTCTAAGCAAGAAAACAGGTAGATCACAGTTGAGTGAAGCAAAGATAGACACCTGTGGAATGGACCAGATGACTGCAAAAATCCTGGTATAGCTTGTGCTGCAAACTGTGCAGCTGGAGCACCTGAAATTAGGCCTATTGATCAGAGACATGTCATAATCATTGTCCAAGATAAATTCAACTATATATGGATAGAATTCTATAAACTACCTCGATGACCATCAAAGACTCCAAATGCAGAAACATATTTCTCGTTTCCCAAATGAGGCAACAAAAAGTGTGTATCTTCCATTGTCTCTCTTCTGCCACAAGTGGCAAATGAACCCCACGATAATGTTGGATAATACATTAACTGTTCAGCTGAAGGGTTAAGCCACTTACTAAGAGCAGATTCAGTATCACTGCAAAGCTTCTGTGCAGTAACTACACCCTGAACTGACCAACTGACATCTACTTGTTTTTTGTGGTTGTAGGTACTTGTGGCTGTATTAATATGATTTGATTCGAAAACATCACTACTGTTTATGTTCTTATTTTTAAGCACTTCATTTTTATATTGCAAATTAATTTCGTCCAGGATTTCAACCAAAGAATCAGCAGAAGGGCGCTGCTCAGGGTTCCCATTCCAGCACTGTTCAATCAGTGACAATAGGCTGGATGGGACCCCTGAATTTGGGCTGGCAAGTACTGGACGCAGTCCCTCAGAGGTAATAGCTGATGTAAGCTGTTGTTCACTGTAATTCATTTCAAGAACTGTATGAGCCTGTAAGCACAAAGTTAGCATCAACAATGTCAAATAAGTTATATACTAGAAATAGTTTAAGAAAGAACATATTGTCTATCTATTTGACAACATATGCATATTTATGGTGAACAGGAATGACCATAAATGTTTCGACAAAAACAAATATGATCACCATTGAAATATTTTCAATACTACAACTTATATTTTCATTTGAGGATATTGTATATCAAGAAAAACTTTCAGGGGAACTAAGACACTGGAATCTAATTCTATAAAAAGTTGTTAGAGGGATAAGTAAACAAATTCTCTATAAATTATGACTATTATAGTAAAACTAATCATATGAATCATCTTTTCTAGTATCCCATTGATAAAAGCCCCTCACAACAAATTTTTTTACCTGAGCCTCAGTCCGTCGATCCGTGTAAGGAACAACACCCGTAATAAGTTCACTGTTGCAGGGTAAAGGTATCAAACAATCAGCTTTTTATTCAGCCCAAAAATGGCATGCTTAGGAAACAAAGAATATGGTTTTTTTGCTACTCTTTCCCAATTCTCATTATATTGGTTCCCTTTCATCAATACAATCATTTTTTACATTCATTTGGCTTGTTTTATTTCCCTTGAAACAAGCATTGCATCATAAATGACTAACAGCAAGAATCGGTCAAAATATAGTATAAAAAGCAAAATCTCATACATGTAGTAATTACTGTAACTAAGGTGTATCTTCATTGGGGAAAAATTTGCTGAGAAAATAGCCATTCTATACACACTGAGGACTCAATGGACCAGCCACAGGATAGTTGATCCTTCAACAAAGGTTATGTGCAAACATACATTTCAAGTAGAGCAACTGATTTCTTTATTGAAGAGTATGCATCTTACTTAACATTATAAAACAAAAGGAATACATAAGATAGTAAATTTCATAGCTAATTGAAATGAAAATTGGGTTCCTCTCTCAAGATGGGAAACACAAACCAACACACCAAATTCACCACTAATATCAAGAGAATCAATACCTTTTTTAGGACATCCAGTCTTGGATAAAAATGGGAAAAGGAAATTCACTTAGAAACAGACAATTCTCCTTCATGAATGCTAGAGGTTCTTTCATTAAAAGAGGACTTACAGCTACATATCCAAAGGAAAGGAATTTTTACTATTTGAGTAGTGTTCTACCATTCCTTGCCATGCTTCCTAGTCATTCGTAGATACCCCAACACACACCCTTCCAAAGTAGAAGGACAATAAAGAGAGAAGCATTTCCTGAAGAACTCCAACCTTAGAAGTTAGAACACCCGTGCAACTTGACGATTCCAACAAACATGCCAAACTTTCAAATGCTCCAATTCCACATATCCAATGATCTTAAATCATTCTGATGTAGATTGCCAATAGATAGAAGAGAAAGTTCTATGAAACCCTTATCCTAGACTGAACTAAACACCATTAGTCAGGCCACATACATGTAATCGAGCTTTGCCTGCAAGAGTATGGTTGAGCAGTGATTGTCTTATTGTATCTTAGGGCCTGAGAATGAAACTCCCTCCTAGTCAGTGTCTTTCTTGTGAAAATTGAAATGCATCGTAACTGGTTGTGGATGTACAATTTGGAATCAACACAAGAATGAGGAAGACAGACAATGCATGAAACACATAATGCTTGCATAAATATGAACTCTATCAACTTGGAATGAAAGTATCGCACAGATTTTTCATTTGAGGATCCTTCTCATGCACGTTATGTATATTGAAATTCCCATTTATTTGACACATTTATCAAACTCCAAATGTAAAACCACCCTTAAAGTTGCACTTGACATTTTGATCAACTCAGAATAAGTTTGACAAAAATTTATCCATTGATACAAACTCAAATTCAGACTAATGTCCCTAAACCTCATCCACTTGACTTATCCAATAGCAAGATTGAATTGATATACAATCAAATAAGTCAAATGTATTCAACACTAAACTTGCTTCCTTTCTCTAGATATGTGCAATTTGGACCTCCCTGCAACCAGAATGCATCTGATGTGACTTTACAGTTTACACAACTCAATCTTCTTCAACACAATCATTGACTCAGCCTACCTGGTGAAATGAATTCTAAATCATCATTCCTTTTGTCCATCTGAACCTTGGACCTTGTTTGGATTGAACAAAAGAACAATTTGTTTTACCTCTGTTTCTGTGGTAGGTCTCACAAAGTGTTGTAATTTTGTTGTTCCAATTTTCATAGAGATCAGATGTAGTAACAAGTTTTGCAGGGCCTTGAGTTGTTGAATGAGACACAATTCTGTGAAAGCTTCCCTAAAAAAATCAGTGGCATGGTTAAGGATGTGACATAGATCATAAAAAGTAGTAACATCTGACTTTTACATGTTTGTTGTGGACTATGAATTGTGGAAGAATTTTGTGTTCCCCTAGCTTAACCCATTGTTGTGTTGATTTCACCCCTAATAAAGTTCTTCACTATCCTAGATTGTTGTTGGTGTATGAGAGACTATTCTTGAGCTGTCCATTGTTGTGAAAGACCATGTTCTTGAATGTTTCTTTCAATACCTCTAGTTTGTTATATATATCCTTTCCCTATTGTTGTTGCCAAACTCCATGTGTTCCAATGTTTTCATTTGAGATGTCTTTAAATTTTCTATAAATTTATACATTTTGTGCCCTTGTATATGATCAGTTGCTTGCCACCATTTTTTATACTTGTGATTCCAACCCTAGGTGTGAGGGCCACATTTATTCAAACCGTAACTAGGGACTCCTAGTAAGTGCAGAGGATTTCCTGACTTCAAAGTATAATAGGCCAATGATCACAGACAGTAGAATCAATGACCCAGAAAGAAATGCCTTTTAGGGGCAAGCCATTGTTCAAAGATCACAATCTGATCTATTTTTTCAGATATATAATTCCTGCCCTTTCTACAGGTGAACCATGTGAAGAGTTCCCATGTAAATTTCAATTCAATGAGGGGGTCGGCTTTCTCAAGCTTGCCCAGTGGTTCCGTTGTCCAATGATTGAGACCTGAAAAACCCTTTTTGTGCCTGGTCTTTGATTGTATTGAAGGCATCCATTAGGATAAACCTATTAGGCTTGGTGAGAGTAACCCTATTTTGTTGTTGTTTTAAGAAATTGATCATGTGCTTCCTTTGTGTGGGAAATAAATGTTGGCAATATAGAAAATTTCTTGCATTTCATGTGAGGAAACAAGAGCACAAGAGATGCCATGAGTGAGATTAATGTGTGAAGAAAACATAACTGAATGAACTCCAGTGGATCAGTGCTCTGTTGATGTTATAGTAGATATATTGTTTACTTCCCCATTTACTAGTGAATTTGACTTACTAAAGAAAATTTGTCCTTTTTGCTTCTTACAATAGAACCATATGTATTTTTTATGCTTTCAATTTTTCTTTGAGAAAACAATGCTTGTTGGTGTTAGTGTTTGGTAGCTTCGGGAGATATTTTCCCTTAAATAAAATGTAATCAAGGCAGGTCGGCCTCTTGCTTCACAAACAAAATTATATTTATTTCTAGGTCGGCCCTAGAAAGGAGGGTGCTTAGCTTTGTATTAATAGAGGATGAAGTCCTCTCATTTCTCAATCAATTCATTCCAACTCAAGTTCGCCAATTTTAGCAGAAGTTCGCCTTTCTTAGCAGCAGGTCGCCATTTTAGCAGCAGATTTGATTCTAAAAGAAGCATCATCATTTGTGGAGAAGTGTCTCCATTCATTGTATTAAATTTGGCCTAGTGTAGGGCCTGATTTGTAAGCAGTTTCTGCAATTATTCTTCTAATATATAAGAGATCATTTTTGTTGGGTTTTTCTCCCTCGAGTTGGAGGGTTTTCCCAGGGTAATCACTGTGTTCATTGTCTATGTGTTGCATTTTCTGCTTGTTTACATTTCTGATCTAAAAACTAACATGGTATCAAAGCGGGTTTAGAAAAGATCTGATCAGATTTGTCTAAGCATTCTTCATTAAATATCATTCCATCGATAGCAGATTTGGAGCATACCTTAGAAGCAGATCTAAGGTGGTTTTAAGAGCAGTCTTGAAGGCGAATTTTTGAAGACCTAAAGGACGATTTCTAGCAAATTTAAGAGCAGACCTTGAGGTGAATTTTTGCAAACCTAAAAGGTGAATTGTGGTAGACTTAAGTGCAGATCTTCAAGGGCGAGTTGTTGCAGATTTAAAGACTATCTATTGCAGAATTGAAGGACCTTTTGTGTAGACCTTAAAGGGAAAATACCTGTAGACATATGAGCAGAAATTTTTGAGCAAAATTGTAAAGAGTTTCAAATCTGATTGGAGAAGAGGGTCAAACATTCATCTGCCGCGTGGATGGGAAAGCAACTAGTGAAGTTTATTTGAGCGACAGAGTCAAATGATGCTTGTGAACGAATCTGTACAGATTGCTGCTCCAGTTGGTTGTAGCCAGAATACTCTTGATAGCCATCGAGCATTTGGAAGATTGGGCGATTATTCAACAAGGATTAAATCAATTAAGGGCTAATCAGACACAACTACAGGTCTAGCTCAATGGTGTACCAACAATAAAGATATAAGTATTTTATGATCATGAATTTTATGTAATTAATAATAACTCATGCAATAACATTGGGAATAGTGAATCATGTATGCTTCTAGCATTGGTCTGTATATTTCTCTTCGGGGTAGTTTGATTCTATGAACTATTATTAATCTCTCTAAAATGCAAGATGGATCAAGGAGCAAAAGGATGATGAGAGATTGCATAAGGAATTCAAAGGGAGGAAGAGCTTGAGGCATCCTATGAGGAAGTCATGCCGGCTGGAGAAATGAACAAACATGGAGACATAGCTTGCAGCCATGGGACTGAGTTGGTGGCGCATAACTCTCGTGATTCTTCACTGGAGACATCTCTCAAGGGCACAAGGTTGGGTCAGCCTTGGATGGAGAATTTGCATCAGCAAAGAAGATTGAGAAAGATCAAGACACTAAACAACGGAGAACCTATACAGATTGTCATTGCGATCAGCTACTTCGAAGAGGAGGAAATGACATTCATAGGGAGGTAAATTCCAAGCACAAGTTGAGATCATGTCCATGAAGAGGATTTAAGGCTCTAAAGATTGGTCAATGGAGGGGAGTTCACTTCCAGAGGATTTCTTTGCAATCTCTGAGGCAGGGATCAAGAGGGAGTTATGTGACTCACTGAGAAGAAGTGAAGGTGTCAGCTAAGTGGGTTGCAGTGTTGCAAGGCCAGGTGCTAAAGTCCTTGGAAGACCTCTTCAGCTACAGAGAACAAAATTGCACAAGACATTCAATTTGGATTTGACTTTGGTAGCTCCGCAAACCTATTCAAAATAGGGTGATCTAGGATGAGGTCGAGGACAGTCCTGGACTCTCGCAATTCAGTAATGCCGAAGGTGTGTGTTGGAAACCGTTCCTCTAAGGTAAGCATTGCAAGCAATCTTGGACGAGGAGGTCAAGAGGTTGATGCAAGTACTTGGAGCTTCAAAGGGAGTCACATCATCATGAAGATTTGTTGTAATGTATATTTCTCTGAGACAGAGAAATATGAGGTGAAAGCCCTTGTAATGTATATTTCTCTAAGACGGAGAAATATGAGGTGAAAGCCCTTGTAGTGTATATCTCTCTGAGACGGAGAAATATGAGCTGCAAGCCCTTGTTCATCTCTGAGACTGAGATGAGACATCATGTTGAGAGATTCCATGACAACATCACGTTGAGAGACTCCGTGATGAACCCTTGTACATCTCTAAGACTGAGATGTGTTTCTTTCCACATATGGGAGTAGCCATTGTGGACATCATGTTGAGAGACTCCATGACGACATCATGTTGAGAGACTTCATGATGAACCCTTGTACATCTCTGAGACTGAGATGTGTTTCTTTCCACACATGGGAGTAGCCATTGTGGACGTCATGTTGAGAGACTCCATGACGACATCACATTAAGAGACTCTGTGATGAACCCTTGTACATCTCTGAGACTGAGATGTGTTTTCCACACATGGGAGTAGCCATTTTGGACGTCATGTTGAGAGACTCCAAGATAACATCACGTTGAGAGACTCTGTGATGAATTCTTGTACATTTCTAAGACTGAGATGTGGTTTTTCCACAAATGGGTGTAGCCATTGTGGGCGTCATGTTGAGAGACTCCATGACAAGGATATCTAGAAAATACCTCCCTAGCTAAAAGGGAATGTTAGTGTTTGGTAGCTTCGGGAGATATTTTCCCTTAAATAAAATGTAATCAAGGCAGGGCGGCCTCTTGCTTCACAAACAAAATTATATTTATTTCTAGGTCGGCCCTAGAAAGGAGGGTGCCTAGCTTTGTATTAATAGAGGATGAAGTCCTCTCATTTCTCAATCAATTCATTCCAACTCAAGTTCGCCAATTTTAGCAGAAGTTCGCCTTTCTTAGCAGCAGGTCACCATTTTAGCAGCAGATTTGATTCTAAGAGAAGCATTATCATTTGTGGAGAAGTGTCTCCATTCATTGTATTAAATTCGGCCTAGTGTAGGGCCTGATTTGTAAGCAGTTTCTGCAACTATTCTTCTAATATATAAGAGATCATTTTTGTTGGGTTTTTCTCCCTCAAGTAGGAGGGTTTTCCCAGGGTAATCACTGTGTTCATTGTCTATGTGTTGCATTTTCTGCTTGTTTACATTTCTGATCTAAAAACTAACAGTTGGGGATGCCAAATGCTCCAAAATTCCAAAGATAGAACCCACATCAAGTAACTAGAGTGGCACAGGGGTGCTCTCTCCATAGGTTGAGGCCAGATCTGTCAGGATGAGGTCCCTTCGTGATCAATTTGATTCCATTTGTTCTGATCCTTTTGATTCTATTTGTGTGGTTTCTTTTTCTGAGACCAATGCCTCTGTTGAGCATGCACTTGTTTTCTGCATAATGCTAGCTGTCCTTGCTTACAAGAATAACAGATTAATTGGAATAAAATCTATATGGGGATTTGTTTTCCTAGGATCCTTCTACTTTTTAGTTGAGATACAAATTGATTAGCTTCTGATGTGAAAATGGTTAAGTAGAGAATAACCTCTGAGAGGAAGAAGGTGAAAAAAAATAATATCCACAAATGGACAAAAACAGATCAACGGAACTGAAACTGCCGCAAGGCTTCTTTGTTTGATGATGAGGCTACCTATGTATTTTGTATGCCTCCATTTCTTCTGTGTCCAGATCCTCCAAGGCTGCAAAAGGGTTTGGTTGAAGGATTTTCCCTAATATTTTTGGGGAAGTTTTTCCTTCATCCTTGTGATCTTCTGACATATGTTGATTTTCTCTGAATTAGGATTTTCAACTCAACTTGTGGTTGATGTGCATGTACCTTTATTGGTTGTTGCTTTAACAGATCTTGAAGATCTTCATTAGGCAGGTAATGCAAGATTTGGAAAGGACACACTCAGCCTAGATGGACAAGATCACGACAAATTCTGCCTGAAAAGAGATAGTCTCATGGTCAAACTCCCATATCAAGAATAAGACTGCCAGGAAGGGGTTTGTCTGAATCAAGATTCACATAAATTTTTGCATAGTTTTAAGATTCATAGATTTCAAGGAAAATTAGTGGTGGCAATGTACTCTCCTATTGCATTTCAGTATTTGTTTTAGACGGAAATATTATTAGTATTCACTGGGAAGCAATGGGAGGCACGCCTAGATTGGGACAATAGTAGGGAAGTCTTCTATTGGATTGAAACCAGAAACTGGTATTTCATGAAAAGCCCTGTCTTTTGCATAAATTAAAATCCTCCTTCAAAGGCTCAATCTCGTTCCTGCTTCAAAGTAAAAACTGCCATGATATAGCCTTTGGACATCACAGTAATGTCTATAGTTCTGCCAGGCTTCTATTCTTCCTGCAATCGGAACTTTTAAGTTTTGGGACCAGGGAAAACTCCCTTAAATCTACAGATCATGACTTTTTTTAGAGCCAGCATCTAATTTCCATCTCATGCATGGAGAATGAGACTTTTGGCAGAGTCTCAAGATTGAGGTAGCAGCCTCCCTTTTTGGTCAGAAAGTGTGACATCATAATTGTTCTTTGAGCATGATACTAATGAAGTTGCTGCAAGCTTTCCTCACAGTTCAGGGATGTATCATTTGAGACAACGACCCTAATGGTAGGCTCATGGAGGAGGTCATCACCTCCTCCAAGGATGGGGGATCTAGAGATTGACCAGCTCTCATCTCTTTCTGAGGACAGATCTGATGTGTGTCATAGAGCAATTTTTTTCTGATTTGAGAAGGGAAGGCATGTGCAATCTAGATCTTCCACTTGCTTATAGACTTTCTGCCACTTTCTGCCAACCAACTTAGCTATCAATAGATTGTTATGATATTTAGTGACGTTTTCATTCCCTCTCCATTTTCTGAGTTTTAAGTATTTTCTCTTGGATATCTTTGGTTTTTTCTCAATTCACAAGAATAAAGAGAAACAGACTGATTGATTAATTGATATACCATGTCTGTATTAACAAATTTGTATCATTGGTTCTGGTTAGGACAACTGCCTGTGATGGTAAACATCCATGAATGACAGTTCTATTGGCCAGAAAGTCTCATTGACCACACAGTTCAAAGTTTAATTGGAGTTATATAATGAAGTGAACAACAACACCATTGATTTTGAAAATATTATTTCCGTACACTTATAATCAAATTAAATTTGATTCACTTACTTGATTGTGATTCCAAAACTATAAATATCAGACTTCTTGGTGTGTATTTCTTTTTTGAGTACTTCTGGTGCCATATAAATAAGTGTTCCAACCATTGTTCTTTTATGAAAACCCCCAGTTGGTTTTCCAGATGACTTCCAATTTTGTAAAGAAATAACCTCAAGATCTTTTTCATATGCTGCTAGCCCAAAGTCTGTAAGATGTGCATCCATTTTGCTGTCAAGCTGTGAAAATCACATACCATTTGCTTCAGCAAAGACAGTATTACAGTGACGAAATTTAATAAAGAAAATAAATGAATATATTACGATGATTACAATGAGTAACAGAAACTCATACAAGAATATTTGCAGGTTTGACATCCCTGTGGACAATTCCAATATTGTGAAGATACTGCAACACCTTAGCTGCAAAAAGCAATATAGATTTGTAAGTATGTCTCTAGAAGCAATCTTTAATCAAACACCTATCACAATTTGAAGAGTACATCTTTGAAGCAAGTGCAACAAAGTATTCCACTAAAAATATATCTCACTAAAAACTTTTCTTCAATTAATGATGATTATCATACAGTACACTTATCTCTCATGAAAAGTGAGGCCATTCCAAAGTACATTCCCAATAACTCCTAAAGATATGACAGATGAAGAATGTTTAACCTATTTATAAGGATGTGAAATAACTTCACATAGTAAATTGGAATGACACATTATAAGGGAGTTATAAGAGAGGAGAATAATCTGAAATTAGATCACTCCTTTTACACAATATGACGAGCCATACAGTTATATGACATGTAGATAACAGTGCAGACAGATGAAAGGAGCCAAGGAGGGTAAAAACAAATAGAACATAAAAGCAATCCTAATCTACATGTACCCTCATGAACCACGTATGGATAATAGGAGCCCTCGCAAACCTAGGACATTAGAAATAATATTCCTAGTTTTTGAAATTAAAGATTATTTCAAACAGCCCCTCATAAAAATGAATCCACCATCACTCACATTAAGATTTTTTTTAACCCAAATTTCTCCCCACTTGATTTTTTTATGAGAATATAAAGTACCTGGTTCTTGGAATGTAAACCACCTAGTCCAATTTATACATGTTCTGTATTGAAACAAATGCTTAGTCATAGAATGAAACACAGGGTTCTTTGAAAGCTACATGAAACCTTGATTATCACAAAATGGTATTGTAGGATCATCCTAAAATTCTTCTTTGACAAACTACCTCATTTGTAGCCAAAACTTCATTGTTGATCCTTGGGATCGTTTGAATGGCTGGTATGGCCATCATTGAGCCTTGTTAGAAATAGTTTTGACCTTCAATGATGACAAAGGAACAGTTTTGTTTCTTAATGCACTAAGAATTCACACAAAAACCAAAAGGAAGGGATAGCAAAATGTAGACCTCCCATCATCAATGTCACCAGACCAATCTAAAGATTTGTAGCCCTGAAGTTTGAACTGATCACATCTAGTAGGAAGGAGTCCAATCTGAGAATTACTTTCACATATCAAAAAATCCTCTTTGCAACTTGCTTACAAGCGATGGGTGAAACACTCATTAACTGTGACACAACAATAGCATCACTCATATAGGGCTGAGTGGTGATCAAAAAATGTGACTTCCTACAAGATGCCTACATAATGCATCAACAACATGTCTATCAGAATCACTACTAATCAATACAGCATGTACTTCCATAGAAGTAGACATGGATTTGTAAATTGTTGTTCTATATATGAAAGTGTTGCAAAATAACTGCATATTTGGACCTAGATACAAACATGCCATCCCATACTTGCATCCCTAAATAATAATGCAAAGGACCTCGAGCATACATCTCAAGATCTTTGTAAAGCTGCCTTTTGATATAGTCAATCTTACAAGAGCTTTATATGTGCTAATATAATCATCAGCGGTAACTCTATAAACCCATTGGAAACCCAATTTCATTTTTGTTAGGAGGTAGTTCAACAAAATCCCAAGTGTCATTCTTCGAGAAAGAATTAACTTATTTTTGTTTAGAGGTAGTTCATCAATGCTTACATCATTAGAACTAAACGCATGGTTGATTTTATGCATACTTTTGTTTAAATAGCTTCATCAACATTTGAGTCTTTTGTGGATTGCAAATACCATTTTGGAAGCTTTGACTTTTGAGGAAAAATAAAGGAAAGAAGATGATCAGTCTTCATTTATCACTTAAATTTTGTTTTCACTCACTTTATGAGATTATGATGATTTACATTTGCCATTGGCAAAGGGTACAATGAACAATCTCATCTTAAAACTAAGCATCCCTACAAATTGAAATATTGCGCTCCAAAGGATTTGAGAGCCTATGTGCTTTTGAATTACTACCATACTTAGAATCTAAATTTTGTCTTCTTTCGCCAAGAATATGTACATTTGCAGTTTATCAAAAAATTATGGTTATTGCTAAGGGCTTCCTACTAGTCCATGCTTCTTCAAGAGTTGCATTATGAACTACTTTAGTAAGACCTCTCTTTAACAAGTAAGCAATTGTGTTAAGTAGCTTCACCCAAAAAACTAGAAGGCATATTTTTATCTTTCAGCATACATCTAGCCATCTCCATGAGGGTAAATAAAGAAGATATATACGTGTCAAATTACAATTAGAATAATATTTTTCTATTTGTGTCATTAATGGTCATCTCGCTTTTTCTAACTTCATCTCTTGTTAACAATTATTTCTTTTAGAAACATCGTCTCTTGTAATCTATTTAAGGAACTTTCGTTCCTCTGTTTAATATAACATCAACATCGATTTTGTAACATGGTATCAGAGCCATAAGGGAAAATAAGAATTTTTAATTCATAAAAATCGTTTATAGATTTTTCCATTTTTGAATTAAAAATTTCTCTAGTCTTCTTTGGAAATTTTTTCTAAGGCTATCAGGGATTTTCTTTTCGAAATTCATGGCTCTTGAGGTGGTTTTGGGCACTGCAAATCATGGAAGATTTTGGGTGTCATTTCTATTCGGGTGTTTTTGGTGCACGTTTTTCTAGTTTGGGTTTTTGCTTTCAACCTGGCTCGTGCCAAAAAACCTTTGATTTTTGGGCGTCTAATCACTCTGAAAGTTCGCGTTCATTTCCTGGAAAGTTTCGGCCAACGAAGAAATCGCGTTTTTGTACCTGTTGCCCACGTGACCTCTTCTCATGATTGTTTACTTTTGGCTGCGTTTCTTTCAATTTGTGTCAGCGCTTAGCTCTGTCCTCGCCCTCTGCGACATCGCCTCTTTCGTCTGCGCGCGACCTGGAGTTATCTTTCGTCGGCGTCCGACCTGCCCAAGCCTTCTTCCTGCAACGTGCTTTTCTTGGGTGCGTTTTTCTGAAGAACCGCGACCCCCTCTTTCCCTCTGTATAAGGGCTTCATTCGATGGCTCTAAGCTCATGATTTTCCAGGTGTTATTGTGGCTTCTGTGAATTCCCCCTCATTTTTGGTGTTGTTCTTTTTGCAGTGGCTAGGGTTTGTGTAAAATCCACTAATTTCTTGCACGGATTCAAAATCTACCTACATATTCTTTGTGGGTTTTTTGTGAAGATTTTTGGGTCTCTGTTGAAAATTTTTGGGCCTTCCAATCATTTGGCAGCTAGGGTTCCAAACCCTCTATTTTTCAAGCCGACAATCAAGGTTCTGGGTTTTTAAATATTTTTTTGTCCCGTAAAGACAAAAAAAATCTTTCTAGGTTTTTAAAATTCCGAGAGGGTTTATAATTTTCTCCTAAAAAATTAAGAGTTTTTCTCCTGTATACCCTAGTCAGGGTTTCTGTCATTCGGGAGGGCTATCTGGTATTTGTTTTTTACCATTTTTCCCAAAAAAAATGATGATTTGTAATCTTGGGTTTGGCGATTTTTTCCTTAAAAATTGTGGTTTGTTGCAGTCAGTTTTTTGGTCGCACCTGGAGTTGTTGGGGGCGAACATCTGCACATCTAGCTTCTTGCAGTCTGTTCTAGGGCATCATGCTCATCTGCAAAAGTTTGGAGGGTTTGCCGATTTTTCCTCAAAATCATAGCAGCTGTTCTCAGTGTGTCTCTGGTTACAGGGACAATTCTCCAACTTCAAGTTGGACGATTGGTGTTGTTATTTCCAGAAGTTCTGCAATTTCTGGGAGGGTTGGTGGCAGACTCATCTCAAGTGGCAGAGTCAGTGGTAGGCTCTTGTCTTTTGTTGCAGCAGCGTTCTAAGAAGAAGGGGGAACCCTTCTTAGTTATCTCTGGATAGTTAGAATGATGACCATTAAGGGAGATAACTAAGAAGGGGGCACCCTTCTTAGTTATCTCTAGATAGATAGAATGATGACCATTAAGGGAGGGTATTAGAATAATCTTTCTATTTGTGTCATTAATGGTCATCTCGCTTTTTCTAACTTCATCTCTTGTTAACGATTGTTTCTTTTAGAAACACCGTCTCTTGTAATCTATTTAAGGAACTTTCGTTCCTTTGTTTAATATAACATCAACATTGATTTTGTAACAATTACAATCACCTCCAAACACAATAAAGTCATTTCAACATGAAATGTTATGTCACGGCTCCCCTAGAAGTGTGTCATGTTCTATTATGTAGAGATCAACACATAGCCTATCAATCCAGAACCTGTGTTGTCATCATCACTCTAGGTGATCAGTCCTATAGAATACTAATGTTGGCTCCTTCTACGAAACAATTTTGATCAATGTGGAGAATTTGTACTTTTTTATTAGCATCAAGATAAAGATCTGCTTTCTACACCCCAAAATGAGCACAAATCACTTTTGGAAGAAAATTGAAACCTATTGGATGAGATCCAATGGTTGCAAAACAACCTTTCCCTTGTCATGAAACAAATTACCAAATGCAAGAGAATTTTTGTGAATCTAAAAATAGTGCGATTGAAGAATTATGTTGTAGAGAGGAAAGATGCAATCAAACTACAACAGCTACATGAACAATTGGCTGCTAAGGAAGAAATGTTGATTGATTGGAAAATAAAATGTGAGGAGCTGCAAAAGAATCAGAAATTAACAAAAGATGTTCAAATAAAAAACAAACGAGAGCATGTCAAACCCTTTTGAATTTTGGCACATTGATTGCCCTTCAGATTTATAATATAGTTTTGAATAATTTACCAAATAAATCAGTTTCATGCTGTCGAAGAACTGGGATACATATGACAAGGTTTTGGCAAAAATTTTCAAGGAATTTGAAAATGTATTGAGGCAAAAACAAGGTCCAAGAATTTTGTTCTTGGGCACATTGGGGAATCTCCTCAACCCCCCATGGATAAATGTTGGTCACTGGAATTTTTCACACTATGGAATCTTCACAATTAGTAAAAATGAATTGTTGGGGAACTATCCCACACAAGTGGGAGAGAAGAACTTCTGCACTAAGTAGTTCTTATGGTCATTAGAAATCAGAACTAGAAGCAATGGAGTTCATTGCTTCCCTAAAAAGACAAAATAATCCAAGCACTAGTCCAAGACAACACTTTGATAAAATATCAAAAAACAAATATATATCACCTCGTTGGGGCTATTAGTAGAGTGATAAAGCAATACCAAATCCTACCGCATATGGTTTGCGGAACGCCGGAACCTAAGGCTGACATGGGAGATCAAGCTAGAGGTGTGTTTCACAAGAGTCACGTCTCTCTAAGAGACAAAATATAAATGTATGTATGTAATAGAGGTAAGTTACAAGTAGAAAAGTAGTAGATAAGGATATTGGTATAGGATAGATGATAATACAAAGCAGAGACTAAGACCTGCCATTGTATATGTGTTATGAATGAATGTTAGTTTTATTTAAGTGGCATATGGAATGTATTTTTAAATAGTTTTCCCTTTCGCAATTACTCTTTTCTCACTGTATCCTTTGGGGTATAAACTAACTACATAAGGGGCAACGGGGTACAAATCTCCAGACTGTAATTCCCCATTCCCTCTTACCAACATTGGTTTTGTTGCAAGGACCCTAGAATGAGCACTGAAGAAAATACAAAGTAAAGAAAAGAAGCAGTAGTGGTAGAACAAGAAGATAGTAACAAAAAGGGGGGAAAAAAATCTGCAAACACAGCTCTTAGGTACCACCCTTGTGAGAAGGGGTAGGAATTTAAGGGATGACAAATGGAAAGGGGTTAGGAATCTGAAAAGATCCCTAAAAAGACGTAATTGTTCAAAATTTAAACTAACCATTGGATATATAAGGATTAATGAAACTCCAGACCAAAAAAACCCATGGCAAAAGAAGATAACAAAAGGAAAGTTGCACTTATTGAAAGAATTAAGTTGGCAATGAAAATGAACGCAAAAGAAAAAAGGATGAAACAAACCTAGGATCGATAGGAAAGATACTGCAAAAGAATGGAACAAGCAAAAAAGACAGAAAGAAAACAACACAAAGAGATACCAGTAGAAATATGAACGGAAAGTATGAGCGCACCACTAAGGGTGCTCTAAGCATGCCATTGTGGGTGCAGCCAAGGAAGTAAGGAAGGAGATACCGCAAATACATTCTAGCATGGATAAAATAAGACAAATTATACATAATGTAGAGGGAGAAATCAAGGATTACAAAAAAACTAGAAAGGATTTAGAACAATAAGTTATAAGAAATTAAGAATTATGACACCACCTATAACCAAAACACCAATTGCTTATTCGGATTGGGCAAACATTCAATTAAGGATAGATGAGGAGTGGTTACCGGTGGTCACCCCTATATAGAATCTTTGAACAGTAACAGTTGATGTGAAATACTTAGATGAGTTGGTGACTAGAAGTGTTATGAGAATACAAAGGGAGTATGCGGTAGAAAATGAAGTGGATCCTAAGTGTTTAACAACATATATGAAACAACACCACTAACGAATCAAATGTCATTTACCAACAAAAGGACATCTCAAAGGATGAAAGGATACTCCGAACAAACACAACTCCTTGACCAAGAGTCACCCTTAATTCCATTAAAGTCAAGAAGAATTTCCACAGAAGCAATTGAAAACATCCTAAGTGATCAAGGTATAAGAGAATGAGAAAGTGAGGAAAATAACATAGTAACCCTGGGGACACAGTTCTTCAACATAAACGTAGAAGATACAAAGAGTGACTATGAAGAACAAATAGGCATGAATACCTCAAGGAAGCCACCTATTTTTGGAAAGGATACTGTTGATGTGTTTTTCGTGACCGCACCAAACAACAGAACAAAATAGTCCGAAGGCTATTCCATTCTCTCTTGATCAAAGTATTCCGTGCGCTAAGATTGCGAGAAAGTTCGCACGTTCAACTCCAAGGTTCCTTTAATGCGAATAGACCCAGTTCGGTTGATGTGTATTTGCTGTGTTCTTACGAGGAGACTTACGCAATTGTTCAGACTTCTTACAGTTAGCAACCGGTATATGATTTGAAGGGGATTCTTGTACGTATGACTTGGCAATATGGTTCGTTTTCCTAAAACTAATCAGAAATGTGCGGAAAGTAAAAGAGTATAAGGCCTAAGAAACTTATATTCTACTCTAAATGCAGGATATGTGGGATTCAGTTTTGGCAGACTTCAACCAAATTTCACCTAGCCTCACGTCGGACAGCTTCAGCGAAATCAGTGCAATCTTCAAGGGGATAGCAAAAGGTTTTCAAATTATGATTTAGCATACATACACCATCACAACGACGCATATAAGTATACAAATCACAACCGAAGTTAGATTCAAGATAATCTCCAGTTGACCACGCAAGGCAAACTTATCATCAACAAGTTGCTAGTGGTATGGAATAAAGCGAAGCTACCTCAATAAAACACCACACATCAACGTAAACTACTTGCATGAAAATTACGCTACTTGGATACGAAAGGAAGAAGAGACCTTGCTAGCTATTCATGACAAGACGAATTCCACCATCAATGAAAAGATCTATTATCATGAAAAGTATTACACAACAATCTCCACAAAAGTTTTCAAAGGGAAAACTTTCTTTCTTCTCCACTATGCAAAATGTCTACAATACTCTACTATGCAATCTCTCCAATCTCTAGCTCTAATGCTAATGCCTGATCTAATCTTCTAATGAAATACAAATGAGGGGGACTCCCCCTTTATATAGCTAGCCAAGTCCCAAAAGACGGCTAGGGTTACAATCGGCTGGATGGCCCAGATTGTGCCACCTCAGCCCTAACCCTAAAAACTGCCAGAATAGGGAGTGGTACATTAAATGAATCAAAAATTCCCACTCACTCCCAAAATAGTAAATGTAATAAATGCCCATATTCAGTCTTCTAGAAGATCCTCGTCCAGTAGTGTGTTCCCCTTTGCCTTCTCTCTAACTGCCAACTCCACGAATCTGCGAAGCACAGCCTCAACCTCCTGAACTGAAATCGGTGGAACACAATCTAACTGAAACTCTAACACTGTGACTGAATGCTCACGCCTTGCACAAGATTTTCTCCAAGCAGCCAAGGAATCCTGCGTGTTTTGGATCAAGGTGGAGAAAGTAGAAGTATTCTCAAAGTCATCCTGTACAAAGGTCTTAACATCTACAAAGAAAGGCACCAGCAAACCCCTCAAATTATCAACATTAACTTCATCCGGATTCAGCCGCCTAGCAAATATGGCCTCAAAAGTATTCTGAACTCCATCAACAATATTAGCCATAGCTTTATGTACCCTAGTTGAATCTGCTTGTGCCGCATCGAAGAAGCCACGCCCTGTGATAGCCGAAGAATACCACCTAGAGAAATCATATCTGTCATTCGCCTGAATGACGCCTCCATCAATCAGCAACTGCAATGGCGCATGCCTCAATACCTCAAAACGTTGGATCACCTTACTCTGATAAATAGAGGCATCTCCCCAAGCATGATCCACTGCATCTATCCGTGTCAAAACACTAGAGGCCTGCTGAAAAGCAGAAGCAAGGTCCTCCATAAATTTCTCTGTCTTGGCACAAACTCCTGTGACCCATTTGTCTGCCTCCTGTGCCATCCTTCCCAACTCTACCAAGCCGCTGATCGACTCTCTAGGTACATCCGCTGGAGGCTCTATCACTGGTATATCCTGCCCTCGAGAACGAGATAACTGTTGCACATATCCAATTAAAGCTTTGTGTTCTCTTTTCAACTTTTTATACTTCCCTTCCTTCTTGAACAACCTATCTTTGAGGGCGAGGTAGGAGTTATCACACTCCTCAACAATCTAAGCACCAGTGGGGCATCCCAAATCCAGAGTAGTGACCACATAATTCTCAGGTACTGCTTCATTCCGGTCACACTCAACTCGTGGCACAGCTACATGAAGGGTGTGAGAGCCATCCTCTTCAGTGGATATCTTTGAAAATTTTCTTGCTTTCTTCTTCTGTGGAGGTGCACTGATCCGGTTCAAAAACTCCTCCATCTCAACTGCTGGATCAAGCTCCTCACTGGGGCTTCTTCTCATTCTATCTTTAAGCCAATCGGGCACATCATACTGTATATCGAAGGGCTGCTGCTCCTGTGCCTCTACTTCTCTAACCTGTTCAACTTCTTCATCATTCTGGCGAGGCTCATCGTCCTCAAGTGGCTGAGTATCACCTGACACTATATCATCATCATCGTTCATGGCCGCCTCTAATTCCTGCTGAAACTGAGGGTCAGTAATAGTCCCCTCATCGTCCTGCTGATCAACCCTAACAGGTGCGTTGACGCTCTGGCCAACTAACTCTCTCCGTGGAGGCTGAATATTATCCTGTACTGCTTGCACCTGATTCAATGCAATCCTCTTATCAGCAAATAAAGAAACCTCCTGTATACTTGGAGAACGTGTCTCCAAAGGTGATGCAACTGTAATTCGTGGAGGCTCTAGCTGAGTAGGCTCATGTCTAACTATTTCCTTCTTTCTGGATTCTGGACCCCGTGTGATCTGCTTCTTTCTGCCAATGGTGGGCGTTCTGTGATCTCCCATCAAGTTGTAAGTCAAAGCAATTGACCTACTTTTCAACCTGTTTACTCGCCTATCAACCCATGCTCTAGTAAATGTCATGACTGGGATAGAGAGAGTATCTAAATCTGCAACCTCAGGCTCCGACCAATCGGGAGGCGGAAGTGGAGTATCCCTAACTGCTGCATAATCCGGATGAACAACATCCATATCCTCATTGGCCTGGTCCGGAACCGGAACAACCTCACACTCCCTGATCAGAGTAATAGGCAACCGAGAAAACATCCTTTTCCTCACTTCAATCTCATCTGCTGCATCAGCCCAATAATCCTCTATGGTGGCCTTATGCTTAAACTCCTCTGACACTACCCACTTGATGTTATGATGTGGATCGTAGTGCTGTCGTCTAGTATGATATGAAAAATGATAAAACTGGAGTTCACTTTCAGCTTCCCTAGCTACCTGCATTGAAGGACACACCTCATCCGAGTTGCCCATTACAATTGGAAATTCTATTCCTCCCTTCTTTTTCTTTTGAATTTTATCAAAGGCAAGCAGTTGCCTAGATATTTCTAGCATTAAAACTCTATCTGTTGGGTACTTAGGCAGCCTATATGGGTATGATGAGAAACCTTGCAGCCTAACGTAAGAAAATCTCGAAAACTGTATGAACCAACACCCATACCTTTCAATTAATTCTTGGGCCTCCCTCGAGATTTTGTGATGTAACCGCTCCTGAAGCAGCCTCGTGATATACATGGTGAAGGAATCGTTGACACGCGTGTAGTGGGTTGTGCTTGCCAGATGCAACTGTGGACAGGCATCATATATTTTGAACTGGTGGGAGCCACAACCAACAGGTTCCTTATAACAAATCCCCCTGTACTTCGTCATCCGTGCCAACATGTAGATAATGTAGGAGCTCATGTAAAATGTCTTCGTTCTTCGGAGGCCCAGGAGCTGCTCATGTAGATTATCACTTATCATTTCGGCCCAATTGACATAGTCTTTGCCTTCCAGCACGAGATTGATGTAGTAAAACATCCAAGGCTCAAAAATGAAGGACTGTGCACAACCACCAACCCTGCTCAGCATCATGATGAGATCACAATACTCTTGTTTCAAGTCATCCGCAATGATCTGTTTTGGCAACTTCGTTCGAGAAGGCTTAGGAGTGGTCATCCAGTGGGTGTTAATTGTCTCCATGCATCGCTCAAAAGCAGAAGCATACATCCGCTCCGCTCGCTCCCTGGATTTATAAATCATGTTTCTGTGCACCGGGATCCCGAAAGCTTCACCAATGGCTGCCGGAGTAAGGTTGGCTAGCACTTGGCCATCTGGTGACGTGATCGATCGATGTCCTTTCTCGTAGCAATTAGCACACTCCATCATCAGTTCCGAGCATTGAATGGCTGGTGGAAAACCAGCAGCTGCATATAGCCCACTTCGGACGATATTGTGTGAAGTGGTCGAAGCCCGATGACTTCCGATTCCAAACATCCTGTTCTTGAAGGTCTCCAGGTTGACGGAGCCCAAGTTAGTGTCTGTCAACTTGCCCAACTTCGAAATAAATTTAGACTCTGGCATGAAGGTCTTGCTCAGCTTCTTGATCACAGCTTGCCTGGATGCACCATTGTTCTTTCCAGTTGTCCTCGCCTCAGCCATCTGCAAACAATAACATCCATCAACAATTTAATTTAATAAAATAATACATGACATTGCATAGGGGCTGCAGTCGGCTTCAAGAGCATTTCCAATTTGCAAACCTCAGCTTCTTTTATTGAACTTCAACACTTAGAAAAGTTTCTAAGTAAATTTCGGTGGCTTCACTACTCAGCAACTCGAACTTTGCACCAGCAAGTGCGCACTTCACAACTTAGCACTCTTTAAATTCTCAACAACTTCTCTGCTTCAAGGCGTCCTCCTTAACTGGCAACTTCAACTAAGCTCAACCAAGACAAGCTCTAGCAATCAGCAAGTTCGAATTCAAGCTCTTAGCAATCAGCAAACTCAAGTCTTCAACCAGCAAGTGCGTCCCTTTTGGTTTCAGCTATGCCACTTCTCCAGCAACTCAAGGCGTCTCCTTCAGCTAGCCTCAACAACCAAAATTTCGAACTCTTCAAGCAATTCACTGCAATGCTTCCCTTAGAGCAAATTCGACTTCTTCTAAGCTGTGAAAACAAGTGAGAAACTTGTTCATTTTATAGCCAAAATCGAATTCTAGAAGGAGTTAATTTTAGCCAGTGCAATTAAACTCCACTACTCCACTTCAAGAATTCGAATTCTCCCTCTCTGGTATTTCTGACACTTGTCTCTCGAACGTCCGGAATCTTGCTCTTCTAGAAACTTGACTTTGACTGGCATCTTTTGAATTCATTTTCGAAAATTTAATTAAATCCATCATTTTGATTCACCAGCCGGGGCTCAGTCACTTGAATTTCGAATTTAACTCTTCATCATCTCTGGAAAATTTATCGTTGAAGAATCCAATCCAAATTATCTAGGCAATTCATCTCGAATTCATCATTCAGAGAAATTTACTTTGAAAAGTCATTTTATTCAAATTTGCCTTAGAAAATTTAAAATTCTCCCTTAGGAAAATTCACAATTTGAGCACTGATTAAATTCTTCATTGAAAAAGTGTCGGCGAAGTTCGGAAGACTTGGAAATCCATCTATCATCGCGAACGTCCAGTACCCAGAAGAAAATTTTCCTCATAACACCTCGAATCCATGGGTACCCAGCGAACGGGTTCATTTAATTTTTTGAATTTTGAACCTTAGAAAAATATTATTTTCACCATTTTAAATTGATTCTTCGCCTGTGATCATTCTGTGTTGCTCCGACTTGGAAAATTTGAGTTCATCTGCGTTATCATCCATCTCTGACTTCATCATTGAGAGATTTTGCCGGTGCTCTGAGAAATTTTACCACCTTGAGCAATAGGCATATTTTCTAAGAAGAAAATAATTTTGCCTTAGAAAATATTTTAATCACCACACTCTAAGAATTTTTCCTTAGAAAATTTTATTTGCTCACTCGCCGGTGTGGAAAATTTTAACTTCACTTAGCAAAATTTTACCCCTGCCTAGCACACTTTTATTTCTCACTTCACTCCACACTTGAAAATATTCATTTAAACCCAACGCCTAGGCAAAATTTTCCAACACTAAAAAAAAAATTTCATTTTACTTGAGGCGCCTAACACTTAGAAGAAATTGGAAACCACGCCTTAGCAATTTAATTCCACTACCTTGGAATATTTTCAACATATTACACTTTCAACGCCTAGCAAGTTTGTTTTGACTTCACACGCCTTAGGAAATTTTTCTAACACCTTATAACTCCCATCACCCTTGGCGCCTACCATTGTGGAGAACAACGCCTAGTATTCACCTTCTTTACCACGCCTTGGCAAAATTTTCATCTCATTTACCACCCTCAATTACCTTTTACACCTCAACATGGGCGCATTTCAGCTTGGCAAGAGGATGACCTTTCAACTTCCGCTTTTTGTCTTGACTTGAGGTAGTTTGGGCGCATTTCACCCCTTGAGGAGGACGATCTCCTTTGACTTGTTGACCCTCTTCCATCTTGAGCGCATTTTTATGCATGAGAAGGACGAGCTTGTTTGACTTGTTGACTTATTCCTCCTTTGGGCGCATTTAGACATAGCTGGTGGATAAACTTCTTCCAACGCCCTTGGGTGACTCTTCACCTTCCGTTTTTGTCCTCACATGCATGCATTTGGGCGCATTTGAGCTCTTGAGGAGGATAAAAAGCTTTGACTTTGCCTTGACTCATCTGCAACTTGGGCGCATTTTGATGCATGAGAAGGATAAGCACATTTAGAGGGGTGAGGAGGATATCTTTCATGCCTTAGAAAATATTTTGACCTTCTTGAGCTTCCCTTGGGCGCATTTTGGCCTACCTGCAGGATAAAATTCATTGACTTTTCTTTGACTTCTTGTGCCTTGGGCGCATTTTACCCTGTGTGAAGGATGAACCTCATTTTCAAAAAATTTCCACGCCTTCTCATTAACTGGGCGCATTTTGCCATGTCAATTGGATGAAGTTCCAGACTTAGACTTTTTTCACCATTTCTCGCCAGTATTTCATGCCCTGCTATTTATAGTAAGCCTTCTCAATTTTGCACTTCTGAAGCCCGGAACGACTTGAAATTTTGCTCACTGTATCTTCATAACCTCGTCAACCTGTCGACACTGCCATTTTTAGTCACCCTGCTATTTTTAGCACGTTTCTGAAGGTGGTTTACTATAAATAGTAACCTCTTGTTTCTGATAGCTCCAATGCTCCAATCGACTTGAAATTCGAATGAGGCACTCCTCACCACGTGACCTGTCTGCTGACACTGACACATGCACTTGATTTACTATTTTTAGTCAGTTTCCAAATTGACTTACTATAAATAGTAAGTGCTCCGTTTGACTTGAAATTTCACCAGATAGCCTGAAGGCGATGCGGTGGTTTACACCGGTTTTCGAAAATTTTGACTTTTTACGCCTATTTTTAGGCTCCGGAAACCCTAATTTGCTCTGCATGCGTATCAAATGATCTCTGTTTCCCTTTCTGTGGCACTGTGATCAGCTCGTGATTCTGAACTACTGGGAAGCGGCTGCCGGACCCACCTGCTAAAAATAGCAAGTTCCTTACTGAGTGAATATCTTCGTTTGCATGTCACACCATCGCGAAGCTCTCGAAAAACCCATCAGGAATCACCCGACATGCAAAAGAAACCCTAACATGCAAACCCTAAAAATAGCCTCGGAAGACTGCATTCTGAAAGTGGTCGTCTCGTTTTGCATGTTATATCATTGCGAAGGTCTCGAAAAACCCAGAAGGAAAATGCCAACATGCAAAGAAAAACTCTGCATCTGAACCCTGAAATTTGTCCCAGAAGCTGGACTGCTAAAAATAGTAAGTTGTCCGTTTTCGCTCAAATTTTGCGCACGAGCAGCCTGATGTGCTCTGAATGCTGTGTGACTGTCGGAATCTCAAAAGTGCTGAAGGATTGCCTGTAATTGCACACTTACTAAAAATAGTAAGTAGCTCAGAATCTGATGAAAATTTGTTGGGAGCCTGCTGGAAACATGCTGACAACAATGTTAAGTTCAATTTTCTATTTACTCACTTTATTCAACCTTGGACTGACCAAGAAAATGAAAACCCTAACTTTCAGACTTGAGCAATTTCACGTTTAAACTCACTGACGGGCGCAACCCCCCCGAAAGGCGGACATCACAAAGAGATAGAGCGAGAGAGAGAGAGAAAAACCCAAGCCAAAAGACCGGAACGAGCAAAATTTAGGGGGTCCCCATCTTGAATGGGGCGATGTGTGAAAAGGTCACAACAGATACCAATGAGGCCGCATAACTTATCTTCATTCTAGAATCAATGTGGCAAAGACAAAATATAACTAGGGACAACACTAAATTACTCGATTTCATTGTTACTTTACAAATTGATGCCCTCAAATGGAACCACAAGACTTATCCCAAAAATGATAAAGAATGGGGTGCAATGGAACAAGAATTTTTAGCAAATTTTGAATCTCCGGAACTACCTACTGAAGGGGTAAGAAAACTTAGAGAACTTACACAAAATGAAGATGAAACCATGGTTGGAAAACTCGACAAGTACTCACCATTTTTTCACCTTCCTGAGTAACTCGAGAATTAACTCACCAACCAAACTCGCCAAGTTTCTAGGGAGTACTCACCAAAAACTTGGCAAGTTTGGCAAAAATACTCACCAAACACATTAAAAATGCATTGAAAAAGCAAAAAAGAAGAAAAGTGGAAAAAATAGTCAAAAAATTCACAATTTTTCCCTATAAATGCATGAATGCCCCTCACACTTCCTCACACAACACTTGGAGAGCAAATAATGTTAACAAAAGTGTGTCAAATACCTAATTTCTCCCTTAAGTGATAAAATTGTGAAAATGGTGTGCGGGATGAAGTTTTGTGTGGTTTCAAGAATTTGATTTCAAAATAATGGCGAAATTAGGAAAGAACAATCAAGGACAAGACTACCTATCCAAAATAGAAACAGGAGAAGAACCAAAGGATCAACCAGAAAATCTCCCTAGCACACACTTGTTTAGAATAAATGTGGTGCCAAAAGAGTTACATGACATTGCTATACTTCTATCAACAAGACAATTTCCTACAAATCTTCCACTGTAGGACAAACAATCTCTAGTACAGAAGTCCATGCCCTACACAATAATAGAAGAAGAATTACACATGGATGGGATGAAATCATAAGAAGGGTTTTGTATGAACATGAAAGAGAATCCATTTTGAAAGCATATTAGGGAATAGCAAGAGGACACAATTGCAGTGACACAACGGTCAAAAGAGTTAAACTAGTCGGACTTTGGTGGCCAACCCTTCACAAAGATGCAAAAGAGTATGGAAAGAATTGTGACATCTCTCAAAGGGTAGGGAATCCCAACGCAAGAGATAAAATGCCCTAAAAACAGTACTCGCACAAATCTCGTTTGAAAGTGGGCAATAGACTTCATTGGACCCATTGATCCTCCCACCAAACATTCTAGAGCAAGATTTATATTAATAGGGGTAGAATATATGACAAAGTGGGAAGAAGCAAAACCCACTAGGGATTGTACTAGAAAGATTGCTGCAAGGTTTTTATATGAGCACATAATCGCTAGATGGTTGCCCGCTAAGTATTGTAAGTGATCAAGGAAAACACTTTATCAATAAAGTAATTGCGGAGCTATTACAAAATTTTATGATTACACACAATAAGAGATCACCCTATCACCCTCAAGCAAAGGGAGCAAGTGAAGCTCTTAACAAGATAATTGGAACAACACTCACCAAGATGTGATGGAAATAGGTCAGACAAGGATATAAAAATACCTATGGTACTCTAGGCCTAACGCACATCCTACAAAAGAACTAACAAATTTACACCATCCCAAATAGTATATGAAAATGATGCGGCAATTCCCATGAATTTCATAGTTCCTAACATACGAACCGCACTAACTTTGCAGTTGGATGATAATGAATCTCTAGCACAAAGAATAGAAGAATTAGAGAAATTGGATGAGAACGTGCTCATAGCCTTATACAACCAACAAGTGGAGCGAAAAAGACAAAAAGCATTGCATGATAGAAATCTTTGGAACAAAACTTTCAAAATAGGAGATTTAGTCCTACTATATGACAACAAATTTAAAAGGCAAGGAAAGTTAAAAGTATAGTGGCTAGGACCTTACTACATGCATGAAATCTCACAATTTGGAGCAATAAGACTAAGGAAGCTAGACGAAGATCACATCATAGGATATGTGATTGGCCCAAAAATTAAACACTACCACCAATGAGAAGAATGAAAATCATCAAGGAAGAAAAGACATATTGTGAACTAGGTATTATAAACCAATAAACAACAAAATCAAACCATTAGCAATCAAGGGATATAAACGGCTAGAAAATCCCACGAAACTCAATGGTAAAAAGACATAAATGCCACCAACTAGCCCTTTCAAACCTACTTAAACGCTACTACACCCATTCCATTCTCACTTTGCACTCAAGCACTCTAGTGAAAAATTCTAATTGAGCTCTACTACTCTACAAGAAAACATAGCTGAAAACAATGGCAATGTCGACTTTGGTAAACATCACAAAAAAGTCATGCCCAAAATACAAGAAATACCAATTCGAGGCAATGGAGGTAGACAAAAATGGGGCTTTCTCAAGCATCCCCATAGATGTGGTGTACACAAAAGATGTAAGGAAATACATCCACAATCCTATAGCTAAAATAGATCATACAAAGTTTGAGGAGCTCCAACAAACCTACTCACCCTAGACCACACTACATATCAACCACAATACCAGGAGGTGGGACGAAAGGATCTGGATATGCGGAAAGACTACCCAAACTTTTGCGATGAGCATGATTGGGTCAAGTTAGTCTTGAGTAGAGTGCATGATGAATTCATGCACCTCGACAAACCCTACCAGATCACAAAGGAGGCAATTCACATAGTAACTAGGCTAAGCATGGTAGGAGAAATCCCAACAAAGAAAGTCGTCAAAAACAACAAAGTAACAGAGCTTACGAGACCAACAAACCGAGCTTGAGCGTCCGGGCAATTACAAACCCTGTTGTGCAGTATGCCACTAGAGGCATTGCCTATAAAAACTACTATGCAAATTGAGAAGACTCTACAACAGCAACAACAATCCACACCACATATCAGATGGCAGTGGAGGGGAAGGATTTCGACCTCTACGAGGTGATGAGAGAATAGCTCATGGAAAATGTATAGAAAATTAAAACCTCCCGATATAACTTCCAGTACGGCATATTACTGATATGCCTTGTATTCTATTTCTTGAATGAGTTACCCACCTTCAAAGGCAAAGTATGGCAGCCAAATCTACTAGTAGTGGCACAAATAAAGCTCCATACTCGATAGTTCAAGGATAAACAAACATACACTGCCGCATATTGGAGTTTCTTCAAGAGCTTCCAACAACAATTACAGGCTAGGGAGCGGAGGATACCATATGAATCTATCAAACAATATGTCAATACCATCACTTTCCTAGTGAATAAAGACTATACATATATGGAGGTAGAAGAGCCAAGGATCCCACGCATTCCTGTTGTGACCTTTTTTCACACATCGCCCCATTGCAAATGGGGACCCTCGCTGGTTTGCTCTTAGGGTTTAGCTTTGAGTAGCAATTTCATAGATCTATGATATCTGGGAGTTCCATATCAAAGTCTGATGTCATCATACTGGCCAAGTTGGGAGTTTGAGCCTGAAACTAAACGTAAACGTCATAGAAGTGCTTAGAAGACCCTGCAGACGAGGATCGCCTGTGCTTTCGCTCAATTCTGACACTTCCTATTTTTTAGGGATTCTGCTTTTTTGCTTTTTTGCTTTTTTCGTTTTTGGCATTTCTGGACCAATCTGGAATTTACTATTTTTAGAAAGTTGCTTTTTGCTTTTTTCTATTTTTAGTAAGTTTCTATTTTTAGAAAGTGCTAGGTGTCACTGGCAGTGAAGTCGAAAGTTTCCACTTTTGGAACTAAAAAGCAAGCAAAAATCAGGCAGAGGTCTTGAAAAATCGAAAAAATCATGAGAAAAGCACATGCAAAAGCAGGAAAAGCGCATGCAAGGTGAGAAAAGCAGGAAAAAGGCGCATGCAAAGGTAAAAAAATCAACTGGACAAAATCGCGCCTTTGAGAGAGAATCATTGAAAAATCAAATAAAAATCAAGCAAATCATGATAAAATTCGCCTAAGTCTGGAGGAGGTGCGCCGAGTAGAAAGTCCAGTTGAAACTTCAAAAAAATCTAGTTGGAAAATTCATTTATCAAAGAGAAATCTTGAAAAATCCAGCTAAAATTCATCTATTTGAGAAAATTTGCCTTCTACAAGGGAAATCCAGTTGGAGAGTTCGAAATTCCAGTTGGACAAGGTAAAAATCGACTAAGGAAAATGAAATATTGAACCGGACTTTAAGAAATTTAAGTTAAAGTGAAATTCCAGTTGGGAAGTAGAAAAATCCAGTTGAAAGTCGAATTTTTCAAGGTGAAAATTGAAAAAATTTCTAAGGCAAAGTCGCCTTGGTAAGAGAAATCCAATTGAAAAGTCAAAAAGTCCAGTTGAGGGTCGAATTTTACTAAAGGCAATAATAAAAGAAATAACCTAAGTTTTATTTTGAAACTTAGTTATCAAGCCAAAAGGGACGCCTTGTTTGAAAAGTCAAAGATCACGATAAGATTGCTTTTTCGTTTTTAAAGCAAAAAACATCCAATGAGAAGAAGAAGTCGACCTAAATCAATTTGGAAAGGTTTTATTATAAAAGATGATCTTGTGTACTCATTTTTTATTATTTACAAAGTCGAATTTTTTCACAGGCAAAACCTCTCTCAAGGGAAAAACGTCTTTTTCAGCTGCAAACAGATTTCTTAAATTCCAGAACATAGAATTGGATTTTTTCTCTTCATTTCCAGATTTTTCAAGCAACTGCAAGGTTATCATTGGCGATTTTGAAAGGGAATAGGATTTTTTCATTGAAAATTGGAGAAAACTTCAGTAAAGGTCTTAAAAAATCCAGAAAATTATTTAAATTTCCATGAATGCTCTTTAAAGATAATAAAGGCGGATCAATTTTTATTAAGAATTTATTCTTTACACAGCCTTTAATCAAGTTCTGGATTTTTTTAAATTAATTTTTAATTTTTCTCCAGCCAAGAAATTGCCTTTTTACAAATTTATTAAAATATTCTAACTTCGAGCTTCTTACAGGCACAATGTCTTCTCCAAAGAACGCGGGAGGTGGAGTCAGGAAAGCTCAAGTAAAGGAAGTCCTCAAAGAATTTTACCCAGAATCCTAGTTATCCTCGAAGTGGAAGAAGGTAGCAGATACCAACTTTGAACAGTTTAATGCAATTCAACACAAGAGAAGGATGTTTAGCACTCAGAATGAAATGCCTACGCCTATTGCCACAAATATTGTTAAGTCCGGACTTCATCAAGCAGCAGGATTTCCACCTGCAGTTCAGTGCAGTGAGTTAATGGTTGAGTGTGCTAGAAGGTACAATCCTCAAACGAGATCAATTAAAACGCCCAATGGGATCACCTTGGCGTATTTCACAGAGGATTCAGTCAGGGAAGTATTTGGTATTCCCCATCGTCGAAAAATGTTGAACAGGACTCAGCAGGAGTCACAGGCCATGTTCGATCAAGCCAAGGAATCCTGTATGGATATAGTCAATTCTAACTGGATCAAGGAACCCAAAAGACACCGCTCCAAGTTGCCAAAGAGATTAATTTGCACAGATTTTAAAATAGAATACAGTGATATGATTCATATGCTGAACAGGGTTATGGGAACTTCTCAAGGAGCTTTCTTCGAAGTATGGATGTTTTCATACGTAGAGGAGATCGTATTGGGAATGGAGGCAATAAATTGGGCTAAGTTAATAAGTGATAATATCAATTTCCAGTTGAGAAACCTAGAAAAGACCAAAACCTTCTACATGAGTTCTTATGTGGTTTATATTTTGGCACGGTTCACCAAGTGCAGAGGACTGATTTGTAAAGGCGAAGTTGGAATTCGAAAGGATCAACTCAAATCATATGATTGTTACCCACAGCTCCAATTACATTACAGGGACAATTTCAAGATAACAAATGATGCCTTCCTTATGTATATCACGCGAGTTCTTCAAGGAACGGTACAAAGGAGGCTATCTAAAGAAGCTATGGTGATGCTTGACAAGTTCGGATCTTGGTTTATCCAATTTCCGACATTTACTTATATAAGAATTCATGGATTCTCGGATGCTCCGTACAGACTTCCTCGGTATCCAACAGACAAAATTGTTATGTTTGAAGTTGCAAGGCAATTGGCGTGTGTAGACTCTATTCAGGAGAAAAAGAACAAGCAAGGAGTGGATTTTCCGGTTGCAATTGGGAAAATGCTAGAAGTCTGCCCCTCATTACAATCAGCCAAAACAGCAAGGGTAGAGTTGCAATTTTATAAATTCAGCACTTATAATCCAAGGTCCGATTATGATCCATACCTGAGAGTTCATGGGAAGAAGTCCCTTCATGTTATGCAGATTGAAGATTATTGGTCTAACTTGGTGGACGAGTATGGGGTTAGGAAGAAGATTTGGTCCAGAATTCCAGTTGAACTTGTAAAAAGGTGTGACTTGTTCCCTATACCTGACCAAGTAAAAGACAATGGGGACTACATACATCCTCAATTTGAACAAGAAAAGGATAAGCCTATCCTATTGCCTAACTGGACACAACCTGAGTTGACCGATTTGAACATATTGATGAAGGATATTTTAGCATACTCAAGGGAATGGGTTGACAGTCAGATCAGCAGGTTGAGGAAAGAAGGAATTTCTCTTACTTATGCCACATTGAGCAATAAGGAAAGCCAGGATGAAGCAATTGGCGAAAGTCCTGATGAACTTTCGTATCCTAGCAAGAGGAAGGTGGTGAGTGAAAACCTTCACACGGAGGAAAAGGAATCAGCTGGCGGAGAATTGGAGAGTAAGAAACAAAAAGTGACTGAAAATCCATCATCTTCAAGTACTTTGTTAGTTGGAGTAATTGAAAAGGTATCCATTGTTGATATCGAGCCAAGCTATGAGCAAGAAATCCAGTTTCAAGAGTTAGAACAGTTAGATTCTCTCCAAGAACAAACCTTCACTGAGTGTTTGGAAGGGGATGATACTTTGATGATTGAAGGTGCAGGAGATACTGAGATCCTTGAGAACAATGAAGAGCTAGGAGATGAGGTAATTTCTGCTCTAAAAGGAATTAATGATGATGTTCAGTTAGAAGATGGGATGGAATTATCCACTATCCCAGATTGGTTGACCGAAAGTTTGAGGAAAAAGTCCAGACCACTGGATGAAGTTCAACCAGTCGAAAGCATGCAAGATTTCCTAGAGAGAATTGGCAAAGCTAAAACGCCAAAGAAGCCTAAGAAGCATTCTCAGATTACCAGGAATGATGCAGGATCCAGGATCTTACAGGTGGCAGTCCCGAAAATTGATAAGCCAAAAGATCAGATTACTCCTATGGATTACGAGGTTACAACGTTGGACATCAGGCCAACCACGATAGATCAGGATTTCCATGAGTTGGCAGACACTTCCAAAGCCATCAAGGAAAAGTTCGATAAAACAGAGGAGAAAAAGGAAAGGTTAGAGTTGGAAAATCTAAGGCTAATGGAGTTCATTCAGCAGCTAACAGCCCCTTTGCGCCAAGAAAATGCAGCCTTTATTCCACCGTCATCTCTTACTCCGGAATCCGTTGATGTTCTTGAAGCTATGAGGATCACGAGTCAAGCAACCAAGAGTTGGGTGACCAATATTTCAAAACAGATGGAGCAATTCTTAGAGAAGTGCGCCCAAACTTATGACAGATCTGCCTTGCTTATAACTGAAGTTAGTCAAGTTGAGGACAATTGGGAAGATTTCCAGTACGTACAGGACAAAGTGATACCTCGTTTAAGGGTTCTAAAGGAAGTTTCCTTGCAAATATTGATCCAGGAAGGTGTTATCGAGGAAGGAGCCTCATATGATTTCAGCAGGTGGTATCATTCCTTATTGGCTAAGAAGAAGACATATGACGGAATGAAGGAAGAATGTGCTGCTATACGGAGCGCAGTTGAGAAAATTCAGTTCAAAATCCTCACTTCTCTTGAAGGATTGACAGGACAGGAGCATCATGATGCAAATGGCTTAGATTTAGAAGGACTAAAGAAAAGCGTGATGAACATTTACTTCAAGGAAGTGCAGGTTATTACAGAGAATCAGCTTGATGATATGTCTTCCCTTTTGACCTTCATGGATAACTTTCAGAAACAGGGGGATAGATGGGAAAGTACTTTCACTCAGTGCCTGGAAACCTTGGACGTGATCGGAGTGCAACTGGATTCTGTGCCGAGTATCTCAATGGAAGAACTTGATTCTGTGTTAGCTAAATTTCTTGCATTTGCAGCTAGGGAGCGATCCAAAGGGAATTGCATTCTGGATTCCCACTTGCTCGAATGATTTGCAGGGTGTCATCATTTTCCATACTCCAAGTGGCTTGTTCTGCTTGCGCCATGTGTCCTTTGAATTGGTTATGCTTTTTAGGGTTAGGGTTTATCAAATTTAATCTTGGCCATTGATCTCAAGTTTAATCTTGGCCGTTGCTTTGTAATTGGGGTGCCTATATAAACCCTACGCATTTCATTTATTCAGGGAGAGACTTATGAAATTGTTGCTACTATTGCTGTTTAAATAATAAGTGGATTCAGAGTTGAGCATTTGTTATTTTTATGAGCCCGCATGGTTTCATTGACTTCTTCAATAGAGTAAATTTGTTTCAAGTATTTTAGATGAATGAAAGATTGATAGTGTTGGAAACAGTGGAATTAGTTCATACCTTTTTCAATTGAATGATTTTCAATTTGATGTGTAAGGTTAGTCTGAACATTGAAATTGCTTGACTTGAATTCTATTACCTATATGCATTGATCGAATTGATGGTGGTATTGTGTAATAGGATATCTTTCGTAAACCCTTTGAAGATTGCACCGTCTTTGCCTAGTTGTAGTACTGTGCTTGGCGAAGCAAAGATTGGTTTAAATTTCACTATCCAGCATTTGTCTCTTAAGTTCGTAGGAGTAATTTTGCATAAATCTAGTTTCTTAACCCTCATCCCTTTTCCTTTTGTTTTATTCCAAACCGAAAATCCCCAAAAACATAAGAGCATTCAACGACAAATCAATTCTAATTCCTACTTCGAATAACCTACTATCCAAGGGTCCCTTTGTGAAACCAGCATATCACATCATCCATTGAGCTTGTCCATCCCCCAAAACGGAACATTGGAATTACCGTATGACCTTTCTAGCAATCTTAGCATAAGAGGTAATTTTTCAAGAGAGGATAGAGCTGCCTTTGGGCATTCTTTTATTCTGGTGTTTGGTGTGTCACAAAACACACATCAACAATTCCCAAGCTCCCCTACGAGGTATCACAGAGGGAAGTAGACGTATATGCACAAACATCTTGAGCAAACCAAAGGACCCAAATGTGGAAAGATTTGGGACATACAAAGAAATTATGGACCAAATCCATAAGAAGAATGCAGAAGAGAGGTTCAAGAAGAACAAGGAACAGTTGCAGAAGCAATGGGGAATCTCACCAAAAGGGACAACACAACCCTCCTCTGCACCACTTCCAAAAACCAGCACACCAACAGCGAGGTCAAAAAGATTACATGGAGTAGCTAGTGCACAATTTGAGGGTCCCGCTTCATCCTTACAAACAATAACCACCCCAGAAGTGCAAGCAATATCGGAAACCCTGCTGCAGATGAGTGTGAAGAATAAAACTCACAAGGAAAGGGCTAAACAACCGGTGAAGCGAAAGATAATACAACTTTCTGGAGAAGACGAGGATGAAGAAGTTGAGGAGGTACAAAAGCCTCCACAGAAGGAGCAAACGGTGGAAATACATCAATTAGAGGCTCTAGAGGAACCACAACAAGCAATTGATGTCATGGCCACAACAAGCGCCATCATATATCATGGTATGTTACCGCAAGTCCTGACCATGTATGAATAAGTAGATGCGGACAATAAGGAAAGAATAATACAATGCCTAGTTAAGTACAAAAGGAAATTCAATAAAAGTTTAGAAGTAGTCAAAGGCTTTTTGAAGCCAATAATTGCTGCATTCCGAGAAAAGAGAGAAAAAGCCCTAAAAACAAAGGAGGAGATAGGAGAGAAGGCAATCTAGGAAGTAGGGTCGGACATCATAGTAGAGCAAGAGCAACTAGTGCAAGCCCAAGCTATAGAACTTCAGACAAAACAAAGGGTGGATACCAGTGTTCCACAAGGACGCATCCCCCCTAAAAAACCAGGCGTCTCCAAGATGGGGACATCCCCAAGACACGAGGACACCTGGGGACATCCCCTCGGTGTCCCTCGACTACCTCCAAGTTTCCTTCGCCCTTTCCCAAACGTTTCCTTAAAAGGGGGACATTTCTTCCTAGGAAATGCCAAAAGGGGCTTTTGGGACATCCCCGAGACTCCAGACATCCCTTGACACCTTAGGAAACTTGCAAAAGACTCCCTTGGCACAACATTGATTTTGATGATTTTTTTTTAAAACAAAGGAAAAAGGTCACTTCAAAGGGTTAACCCCTAACCCTAAGTCGACCCCAACCCCCAAGGCCTATCAAAAAAATTATAAGAGAGACATATTGTCTCAATCTTATTCACAAATCCATTGCTACAGTCTGAACTTGAAGAGGAAGAGTGAAATGAAAGTTTGAGTTTGAGGCTTTGAGCTGCAACTTGCAAGGAGACTTGACATGGAGCTTGGGGATGATTAGAGGCATGGGGCCATTAGCCAATGACTCATGATTCACAAGTCATTAGTATTACTATCAAGTATTTACTTTTTTGTTTTTGAACTTTGAACTTTGAACATTGTTGATTGTAATTATGAATCATGATTATGAAAGTTTTAAAACTTCTAGTTCTCGTTCCAATGTCTATATTTTGATTTTCAGTGTTCACTATTAAGATTTAAAAACTACTACTAGTCAATGGAATCATTGCAATGTGTTTAAACTTTACTTATTCCTTAGGCTTCTACAATTATACATCTTTTTATAACTAATTTATCAAGTACTATATGTATTTCAGCACCACTCTCCCGCTGCCCCCCCAACACCGTCCTCCCACTGTCCCCAAACTTAGGCCCCCCGCCTCCACGTCAAGAAACTCCATGGAACCAATGGAAGAAGAACAAGCAAAAAAAGATGAAGTTCAAAAGGAGAACAAAATTAACTAAAAAGCTCCATGATTATATCTTGGAAGAAGAGAAAGCAAGGAAGTAGACGACACCTCCTCCAAAAAGTATCCAAACAGGCGGAGGCAATGACGGGGTCAAGAGGAAAACACTACAGAAGCCTCTACTTCTCACTCCCCCATACAGTCCATTAAAGATTTTTTGGCGCAACAAAAGCAACTGCAGCCAGCACCCACACCACAACTACTACAGTTGCCAATGATAGGATCCCAAGTAAACCTTTCCAATATCTCCCCATTACAAAAGCTACAATTAGGAGCTATATTCCATGCCACTGCCAGGGAGGAGATACAACATGTTAAAACTACAGAGAAATTACAAGAAGCAGTGAGTATACTGCAAAATTCAATTACCGCAACTACAAAGAGACACATCCCTCCCACTACCACAACAACTCAAGTAGTTGGTGGACAGCCTGCAAGAGGATCTCAAGGCACGAAAAGACAAAATAAGGCAGGAAGCACAAGAAGAAATGATGAAAAAGAAAACAAAAGAGGCCACAAAAAGATGTGCGACAACACAGAACCAATTGGAGGTACACATAAAGAATATGGAAGGGAGTATAGCGGAGGCAAATGTGCTATTCCAATTTTGTCTTCAGTGGCCCAACCTCACCAAGAACCTGAAATATCATATCACACAAATAGAAGCACAAATAGTGCAGATCGCCTCCTCATACAACCAATTAAAAGCTATGTTACCGATCCGCGGGGATTAAGACCTGGGTTCCAGTCCGGTCCGGCCTAGATCCGGGGTTCGGGTCTGATTGGATCCTACCCACACCTTGTGGGTCTAGCCCTGTCGAACCCAAGCAGACCCGAAGCGTATTTGAAAAAATTTCTGACTTTTTTTTTTTTTTTTTACTTTTGTTTGACATAAAAATATTAGATAAAGCCTCCCAACCCTAAAATTATGTCCGCCATGAAGGTTTGCGTGGCTTTGAAGGTCTTAATTTGGGTCTTATTATGAATGCAAAAAGATGTACACCATGAAGGTTTGTGTGGTTTTGGAGGTCTTAATTTGAGCTTGGGGACGCTACCCTCAAACCCTGCGAGGGGCACTACCCCTTGACCCCGCTGGGGATGTTGCCCTTAGACCCCGCTGGGGATGTTGCCCCCAGACCCCCATGAGGGGCGCTGCCCCTTGACCCTGCTAGGGGCATTGCCCCCAGACCCCCACCAGAGGCACTGCCTCCAGACCCCATTTGGGGAATTGCCCCCAAACTCCCATTGAATTCTCATTTGATTTGCCATGTACTCTCCAAGTCCAAGTTTCCAAGTTTTCCATGAGTCTTCATCTATAATACCATCATCTAATTGGAAAAACTTCCCTAATGCTTACCTACAAGGAGAAATGTAGCAATTTAGTTAATTTTAATATATAATATACATCATGACATTCGAGTTTGACTAATTGACATTCTAATTTTTATTTTATTTTTATGGTTGTTTTGTTTATTATACAATATATGATGCTATGTGTGGTATTTTGAACTTAATTACTAATGTAAATATGTATCTATTTTTTTATTTTTATATGTTTTTGTGTGGACAAACCCAAAATGAACCCAACCCCAAATTTTTTTTGATCGAATCCGCAAACCGAACCCTCAAACCTGAACCCAAACCGGTAACTTAGATTAAAGATATGGATGGCACAATCAGAGCACAAATAGAGAATTTGCACACTTAGCTACAACAAGTTCAAGACAAATGGGAACAAATAAAGATGCAAATTAAGCAGCTAAGGGAGACAATTAGTATAAAATTGATGCACTTAATTGGAGTCTTGGGGGAAGCAAAGAATGCAATGCAGCAGATCCAAATACCCAATAGTCTTGGGGAAGTAGAGGCAACATACATAAACCCCCAAGGACACAACAAAGTCCTACAACAAGCAAAACAACAATGGGACACTGCACTTGTGCAGCTAAAATTCATTTACAAACATATTCTCTCGGGGAATTGAACATGACATCATTTTAAAAGGAGGAATGGTGTTAGCAAGGTAACAGAGCAATACCAAATCCTACCGCATATGATCTGCAGAAATTGAGTCTGTGTAATGTCCCCTTCTCAGCACTAGTCTTTTCTGAGACCATTAGCCTATTTCGGAGGCCCGTAGGCTAGTCAGAGGAAAAATTAGGGTTTCCTATTTTCTTGGAGGTATCTTTCTGAGTTTTCGAGGGATGGTTTTCTGGGTCTTTCTAGATTTTCAAAGAGCTTCAATGGGCTATCACATGCATTTTCATCAATGAGTATTTTTGGACTTACTATTTTTAGTAAGTTACGACAGCGACCTGGAATGTGCTCAAATGGTGTTTGAAGTCCCTTGCTATTTTTAGCAGTATGTTATTTATAGTAAGTGCTATTTCTGGCAATGTGGTTTGGCAGCAATTCAATGCTCAGTTACTATTTTTGCCAGTGTGGCAATGTGGCATTGACAAAGGCTTCTCCAGCTTCCTTGGAGTTCAAAAACGGAAAGTTTAATAACTTCTGTTATTTTCTAATGTTGCTTTTTGGCCCCCATGCCTAGGCTTTGTAACTTAAGTTGTTTTAAAAATTGGGCCTCATATTTGGACGCCAATACTGGAGATTATTGCAATTTTAAAAGGTTTATTGATGAAAGTAAAGTTGGACACTAAGTTTGATAAGTCAAAGAGGTTTTTTAATGAATATTATATTACTCCTCTTTTGGGTGTCCCTTTTTGGAGGGAATTGAGAATTTGAACTTCTGGGTTTGAGCTTATAAATACATCCCTCTCCCTTTCATTTGGTTATCCAATTTTATCATAATGAAGCGTTGTTGAAATCATTTCAAACTCTTGCTTTGAGGTTGATTCACCTCCTAGTTCTTCAATTTCGAGTTTTCAAGATAACTCCTAGCTAAACGATGGATGCTTCTTCATTCAGAGGTTGCAGATTGAGCTTCATTGGCAATGGCTTCTTTCTATTGCAAAGATGGTTGTCGTTGCACCAAAAGATCAACTTGTTAATGCCCGATACAACCGCCAAAGTAATCCACGAGAGGTGGTTAAGCCATGTCACGAACCCAACCACTGCGCTACACAACACAAAGAAACCAAGGGTGCACACCTTGCAACAATACCCCCCAGCACAAGTGAGGGGTTTGAACCCGTGACCCAGGCTCTAATACCAATTGTTGCAAAGATGGTTGTCATTGCACCAAAAGATTGACCCGTTAATGCCCGATATAACCACCAGAGTTAATGGATCCACGGGAGGCAGTTAAGCCACATCACGAACCCGAGCACCGCATTGCACAGCACAAGAAGACCAAGGGCACACACCTTGCAACAATTTCATGTTTTCTAATCTTGTGGGTTTTGATGTTTTATGATATTTTGGTGTGGGTGTGAGTTAGATTTTCAATTTGATATTTTTTGGAGTGTTTTTTATCAGTTTTCAAGTTGCTGGTTTGGGTATGGCTGATGCACATTTTGACTTGCACTGATCTAAGGAGGCAAGAGTTTGCTATGGGTATTGTTTCTATGTTTTCCTCATACTTGGGTGATCCTATGCTCAAGTTTTTGTGATTTTTGGCGGAGTATTAGAATTTTAACACAAGCTCACCCTTCCCAAGGAGGCCATACTATATCTGGTTGTGCATTGGAATCCGTGCTCGAAAGTTGGTGACAGTTTTAGGGTGTTTGGCTGCTCGGTTGTGGACACCTAGGCCTGCTTGGTCATTTGCCACTAATTTGGGTTCATTTTGAGGTGTCTAGAGAGAGTTGTGATGATTTCTTGAAGGCAGATTGAAAGTTCCAGTTCACCGCCCTGTCATATCAGACTGTTGTTGCAGCGTATCAGACCTGGTATTTTCATTGTATTCTCATATTTTCATGATGACTTATCAGTGTAATGTCTTAGGGATGGATATCTAATACTTGGGCTTTCATATAGTTTGATAATCTCATGATATAGTGTATTAGACACCATTTTGTAACAATGATATAGTAGTACTAATCAGCTTTCCACTTTCAATATGTTTGTATTACAACCCCACTGAAGAAGAGGTTGAGTTCTCTTTCATTTTTTGTTGCCCGCTGAAAAGTGGAAATGGCTGGCTATGCCGCCAAGTTCTTTACTTTACTTTTCTATAGCCCACTGAAAAGTGAAAGAGGCTGGCTTTGCCGCCAAGAATTTACTTTTCTCTATTGGTCGGCTTGCCATCAATAACTCATTGTACTTCTAGCCATAGTTGGAAAACTCACCAAGGGAAAAATTGGAGAATTTTTTAAAACTCGCCAAAAACTCGGAAAAACTCGGGAACTTAAAAAATTGCTTGATAAACATCAAAAAAGACATTTTCAGCTTTAAGTTTTGCATAGCCGAGTTTTTTTGAAAAACTCGCGAGTTTTTTGAAAAAACTCGTCCGAGAAAAAACTCGCGAGTTTTCTGCGAGTCTGCCAACTATGCTTCTAGCATTTGATATTGTATTTCAGATCCCCTTACACCGTATACTCTCACCTTGCCCACTCCAAGATCTGGGTGATCAGAATGTGAAGGGTCACTTCTAGTTTGCTTATCTTTACATTGGGCTAACACTAATGTGTGAAGTTTGTGTGAAAAATTGGGAAAAAACTAAGAGGGTATATTTCAGTCTGACATGGGAGATCAAGCTAGAGGTGCTTCATAAGGGTCACATCTCTCTAAGAGACAAAGTATAAATGTATGTATGTAATAGAGGTAGGTAGAAAAGTAGTAGAGAAGGATGTGGGTATAGGATAGAAAATAATACAAAGCAAAAAGTAAGACTTGCCATTGTATCTATCACATATATATATATATGAGGTTAGAAGGATTGAGCGGTATGTGTTATGAATGAATGTTGGTTTTATATAAGTGGCATATGGAATGCATTTAGAGATAGTTTTCCCTTCCGCAATTACTCTTTTTTCACTGTATCCTCTAGGGTATAAACTGACTACATAAGGGACAACAGGGAACAGATCTTTGGACTGTAATTCCCCATTCCCTCTTGCCAATAGAGGCTATAACTTTGATAGCTATAGCTCGAAATGACCCCACTAAAAAGTATTTGAAAGTTTAGGACAAGTGCAACATAGTAAAAGCTTGTTGAAATCCATTCAAAAAATCCTTCCCTCAGCAAAGAAAAAAAGAAAAAACACTAAAAAAAGCTAAAATTTGCAAATCATGAAAAGAAATTCAAATTTTCTGAAAAAACAAAATCTTGTCTTTTTATAAGTTTCATGTAACAACAAAATCTCTCAACTTCAAGACATTTTTCACATGTTTTCCAAAATCCAAAGCAAATTGTATCACTTTTATTTTCAGACTATTCAATCCTCGCTAAAAATACTAATAGACATAAAGGATTGTCATGCGAATGCAAAAATTAGACTGTTGTAGCTCTGCTTCTCTTCTCAGAGATTGCTGCCTTCTTGTAAATCACTCTCACTTTCAATTAAGCTTTAATTTACATTGCAGTTTCATATATGTCTATTGGTAGATTTCCTTTGCTTTAGCTGGCTTTCATAACACATCAAGTTTTTGCAATTTAATTTGTTGTTCCCTGGACTCCAAACCAAGTTTGGATCAAGCTTTCTTTTTCATCTCAGTATTTTTCTTCCAACAATTTTTTTTATAGTGACCTTCCCTACAAATTTACAATAGTTACAAGTGACTAATTTCATTGTAGAAGATTCATTTTTACCCTTTGATTGTGCAGTCTTCCACTTGGTTTTATTATTCAGTAAATGCATATCTTATTTTGCCTCTTCTATGGCATTTTCACACGGCTTGGTGGTTAGGAATGCATATAATATAGTATGTGAGCGATTAATACCTCCATTAAGCTTCTTGATGCAAAAGAGGCAAATCGCACTCCCCAATGCTAGTCCCATTACAGCATATTTCCAAGAGGCTCTTTGCTTCCAACAAGTTAGCTTCCACTAACTGATGTTAAGCCTACTGCAGAGCTGAATGCCATCATGTCTAACCAATAGTATGTTTAAATACCAACAAAAAGAGCGATTTGAATATGAAAAATAAAATAGAAAAATAAAATAGAATTCATATATAAGATGCATTACAAAAAATCAACTCTAAAGCATAAATCATAAGGAAAAAAAAAAGACGATTTCATTCCAAAAAACTAATATAAATCAGCAATAAATTTCCATAAATCAAATTCATTGCAAGTAAATTGTAAATAATGTTTACAAATCTGTTATTAACATGCTAGAAGCCTCAGAACAATATACAATCTTCAGGACTGCAAATCAACAATTGTTTGTTTAGATTTAAAAATGCGAGGATGAGCGGGAAGCGAAAGCAACAAAAGCAAGGAGGGAAGCGAAACGGCGGAAAGAGGCATTTGCAAATGGCGAGGATGAAGGAGGTGGGACAGATGACGATGGGCCTGCTGCTAATGTTGGTCATGTGTTTTCTACTCCTATTCCTGTAGCTTCAAGGGGGTCTGGACTGAAGGGCTCCCATGGTGGCTTTGGTTCTACAGGGAGTGGCTCTACTGTTGGTGCTCCTTCTGAAAGTGTGAAAGTCTCCCCTGACTCCCCGGTTGTTGACTTGTGGGCTCAAGAATGGGATGAGGATGATTTCCTGTACTCTGAGTTTGAAGATCCTGTTGATGGTTCTTCCTTTGTTGCTTCCAGTTGTCTTGAGGATGGGCTCTATAAGGGGTCGGTTGAGGAGGATGGGCTTCTTCTTGATATCCTTCTGGAGGCCCATCTAAAGACTCAGGGGAACTTGGCTGGAAGTTCTGTTGAGAAAACTACTGGCAACGCTATGTTTTCTAGTCTCAAAAAGGGATTCCTTCTACCTGCTGTTGCTAAGGAGGGTGCTCCTTCCTCTTTTGAAGTCACTGTTGTTTCTCCTCTGCCCCCTATAGTTGTTGAGCTTCCCATTGATGGGTTGGACTGTAGGGCTAAGGGTTTGAATACTATTCAAACTGTTCTTCCTTCCTCCCCTGTGGCTGCTTCGAAGGAGCTTCATGCTTTGGAGGATGGTGGCGGGTCTAACCACGTTGAGGTTTTTGTTGGTAGCCCCATTGCTGATAAGGAGGATGGACAAGTTGAGTTTGATGTTCCTGACTCTACCTTTTCCAAGACTTTGGATTGGTTTAAGAGCTCCTTGGTTGGGAGATTTTGTGGCCTTCATCCCAACATTGATGTTGTTAGAAGATGGGTGTGTCAGATCTAGAAGTTCTGCGATCAGGTCAAGGTAACTGCCATGATAAATGGTTTCTTCCTCTTTTCCTTTCCTTGCAAAGAAAGTTGCTCTAAGGCCCTTCTTGATGGCCCTTGGGTTTTTGGTTAGAACGGCCTCTGACTTCAAAGGTGGTCTCTTGGTTTCAACCCTATGACGAACACTCTTAAGTTTCCTATTTGGGTTTGTTTGCCAAGGCTGCCTTTGGAGTTTTGGCATGAAAGGATTTTTATGGGTATTGCTAATTCTTTTGGGAATTTCTATTCTACGGATAAGATCACGAAATCGATGAAGCGATTATTGTCTGCTAGGTTTTGTGTGTTAGTGGAGAATAACCTTATTCTCCCTACTCAGATAACCTTATCTTCAAGATTTGGTAAGTCGGTGCAGCAGATTGAATATAAAAATTCTCCCATTATTTGCCATTGTTGTGGTAAAGTAGGTCATGCCTCCTTTACCTACCTAAGGAAAAAGAGAAGATGTATGTTGTTACGGAAGATCACACCACTCTCTTTCAGAAGCCTCAGGTTGAAGATTCTAATGGCCCCTCTGTTGATACTCCTAGTTTGGTGGGTCCTATGAATGGCCCTATTTCTTCTCCTTGCAATAAAAAGATGAAAAGATTTGTGGAGATGAACCCTTGTACAACAGTTCAGCAAAAATCTTTGCAACAATTTTTTAAACCACCCTGAGCAGGGTGTGTAGTGCTTTGCTCCATTTTGATGGAGCTGTAGTGGTTCTGTTTGGTTGTTTTTTTGTGTTGTCTTGTCGTTCTCTATTGGTTTTTTGCTATTTTGCTGAGCTGAACGATCTATCTTTCAATTTGTACAAGGTTTTAGGCCCCTTTCAAAACGCTGCTTATCTAATCAAAAACAAGCTAGAAGCCTCAAACTAATTTACATGCTTGGAAAAAAGAAAAAGAAAAATAATCTAGAAACCCAAAATTCCTCAATTCTATTCTTCAAATCCACTATAAAATCCATTCAAATCTCTCTCAAGGATGCTCAACTGTTGTGTGATCTTTAGTTGTGAGCATCTAGGGCTAAATAGGCAAAAAAAAACATTTTCAGTGTCTTTTCCAAGTTCCAAGTATTTTTCCACGTCTATTGTGTGTAACTTATTATATGGCACAGACTCACCAAGTTTTAGTGAATACTTGTGCAATTTTCACCTATGACTCACCTTAAACTCAGGCTTAAAAACCTGCAAGTTTACATAGCGAATGCTTTCCCACCAAAAATTTATGCGGGTACTCACTAACTTGCCAAGTATTCTATGAGTCTATGATCTATGATTCATTTTATATTGTGATGTGTCACTATATAACTACTATTTCTCATATAGCTACCTGTCCTTTGCTCTTCATGCAAGAGCAACCCAACAAAATCCTCAAAATGAATATTTTCTCTCCATGTTGCTCATGTTGGTTACAAAGATGTGGTAGCCTTCATGTATACTATTGAGAATAATATTAAAAAGGTCTTCGTCCTCTACCTTTCTGTCAATTGCAATTATGATCTCAAGGCTCTTTCAACATTTCAACTACACACACTTTATTGCATACAATTCCTCATGCAATAAAAAGTTTACAACCTTGAAAATATGCTCAATCTTCATTTAAAGTTTTTTTCTTGCAAATGGAGAATTAATTCATCCACAATGGAAAGGCAATGAGCAGAAGCTTCTTGGTCCTTTTCTTCCCACAAGAAATAGCTTTGAATTTTGCTTTTTTGGCTTATTTTCTTCCCCTCCAACAATTATTTTGAGCTTCTTCAATGCCAAAAAGATTCAAATCCTAATGTATTAAAATATGGACAAAGAGAGATTAGGAGCAGATTTTACACTCAAATAATATTATCTCTCATATCTTTTCGTTCAATGCATATTACATATTTATAGGATTGGACTCTCCTATTTTGTAGGAGAGATCCTATAACAACTCTCTAATATAGATGAGCTATTTTTAATAGCTCATAATACAAACAAATAATCGTACTAACAAACCTAACAAATAACTATTTTCACATCCATAATAACTACGTGAATTGAGATAACAACTCACATTATTAACTTATGTGAACACTAACAATTAATTTCCCAACATTCCCCCCCTTAGTGTGAACATGGTAAGAACTCACAACCTTCATCTGCAAGAAGCCCAACTCTTGTGGATCATGATCTTGATTCAAAACGAAAGGCACCTCCCATCAACCTTTCATGGTTTTCACACAGGCTTACTACAAACCTAGACATGAATAGGAACCCATCAACTGTCCATTTCGTGTGGTTTTCTAGATCCTCCCACAAACCCTTTCAAGATCCCTGAACTGCATTACACTGGTGCTTTTGTTCACCACTATGCTTGTACATCAGAGAAGAAATCCACACAAATCTAAAAGACCCATACTAGAAAACGTTTCACATTACATTCCATAAGAACACAATTTTCTTAATTGTAGTCACTGTTACCAATCGCTGCCACTCGATCTCAAACAGCATAGACAACCGCCACTGCCACTGGAAGCTTCCCTTGACTTTAGTCATTTTGGCACGAAATGGGAATGGAACATTGGTTATTATTCCCCCCCACAATGTGAAATTACATTTATTCACACAACCAGGAATACTGAAAAGAAAATCATACCATACTACATACTACTGTCTGGATCTTGTTGCACATGACCATTATTGCTAGTGAACATATTCACCAGTCGACCATCTTCCAACGAAGTACAGCACTTAGCGGATCACGAAAGTCAGAGGACCACTGCAGTCATATGCTCTCCAATAAAATCATTTTTCAGCATTCACACACCAAACTGAAAAGCTGAAAAAAAATAAAACACACTGCATATTTATTTGTCACCATATCATGTGTGTGGCCTCGTCGTTGGTGACTGACGAGAGGTCGCTTATTGACCTCCTTCCTCCGTTGCCTCCGTCTTCCATTGGTTTGCTACTTAATTAGCAAATTTAATTTTGAGGCCTAGTTTTGTAATGCCCCCCCCAATATGGATGTCGCGTACAAGCAATAGTGCGTCCAATTACAATTGAAGCAATTTTTATTTCTCGTAAAAAAAAAAAATTTACACTTTTACATTCAAACATGTGACAATTAAAACTCATGAAAATAGACCCTACTCATACCAATACCACATGACTTTGACTTTCTTTGACAATATAAGAACTCTAAACTAACATACTTTGTCTTACTTTGATTTATCATGAATGTTTGATAAAAAATAAAAACTTATCTCTAAATCACTGGACGGGCTCAAAGCAAGACGACAAAAGCTCGAGAAATTATCTCTAAATCACCATTGAAAGCATTTTTCCAAGGTGCTCGATAACAGAAAATTGCACTCTACAAAGACGAAATGCTCCCCGTAAGGTAAGAACCAGAATCTGATCACCTACAACAATGAATCAGTCACCAAAATCGCATTACAACTCGATCAAGACCTTCGAGCAAATCTATCTCAAACGCCTTGTAAGCCAGAAGTTAGGATCAGATACACCTCGATGAACAAAGGGATACAGCTAGCAGAAATAACTCAAATTGGGAATAATGAAACCCTTGTGCCAATGCAGAAGGGGAAAAACTTGACAATGCCGCCAAGTCCACAATAGATCGTTTCAAGAAGTTACCGCCTGTGGAGAGATCACCAAATCGTAGCCCACCAATGATCACAAAGGATGCACAAAATCAAATAAATTGCACAAATAGTTTGTCGGCTCAACAAATGGATGAAAGTCGATTACGCAAGGCAAATACAATGCCAAAGTCATCCCAATCCAATCGTAATGAAACCCTGATGCTTCGCTATTCCCAGCATCCATGCACTGTTTCAGCGAGGCCACCAAATGGGTCAACAATGAGATTCATCTCTGTGACGTGTAGTGAGCGGTGCCTAGGCCATCGATAATGGCAGACACAAAGACAACTAATGAGATCTCCAACGACCACCAAATAAAATAAGAGCAGAGTCAAAATAAATGTTGCAATCCACAACAATCTCAAAATGATACAGATCACCGAACTATGCAAGGATTTCGCAAGCTAATGGAAATCGTTCTGCTAACTTCAGCAGCCTCAAAAAAAACACTGCTGAAGACTCTCATCAAAATAGAGAAGTTCCAATAATCTCTTCACAATTTCATTAATTCACCTCACAAAATAATAGGCACAGGATCCTTATTCGCTCTAATACCATATTAAAATATGGACAAAGAGAGATTAGGAGCAGATTTTACACTCAAATAATATTATCTCTCATATCTTCTTGTTCAATGCATATTATATATTTATAGGATTGGACTCTCCTATTTTGTAGGAGAGATCCTATAACAACTCTCTAATATAGATGAGCTATTTTTAATAGCTCATAATACAAACAAATAATCATATTAACAAACCTAACAAATAACTATTTTCACATCCATAATAACTACATGAGTTGTGATAACAACTCACATTATTAACTTATGTGAACACAAACAATTAATTTCCCAACATAATGTCCAAAATGACATAATTTTTTTCATTAAGTTTGCTAGGATCAGAAAGAATATAACCAGAAATGCTAACACTTTGACACTTCTAGATGAATTAAAACGGCTTATTCCTAGACTTAAGAATTAAACTTTATCTCTAACAATATTCTAGATGAACTAACTGAGTAGTTATAGGCTGAATAACCATCAGCACGTAAACAATTGCATTTTGTCCTTCAACATAATAATCCTTTAATCAAAAAAAAAGAACAAGTAGAACATCAGGAAAGAAGAAAGAATGAAAAATTATAGGCTGGTTACTATCAGCGTGTAAACAATTGCATTTTGTCTTTTAGCATAATATTTTTTTACTTGAAAAACAAGAATGAGTAGAACATCAGGAAAGAAGAAAGAATGATAAGTTATTTAATCAGTTTAACATGTCATCATAGCTTCCCACTCAAAGCCATTGACCAACTAGGCTTGTATACAAGAAAAATATTAGTTCAAATATCAATGGGAAGTGGCATTACTGAAATGTCATGGAAGTTGCTTGTACCTTAGTATTTGATAAGGCACAATGGAATATGGAAATTTAAAAAATTTCACAAGCACGATAACTAAATTCAACATTGTGACATGCTTTTATGCAAAACTTTGTATAAATGTGTGAACAACTGCAAGACATCAATACAAGGAAAGGCGTGTCAAGGAAATCCAACCTAGCTGCAATGATATTGCCAATATTTTCTCCACAGATGGATTCCATTCTTGTGCATGCAAAGCTTCAGCCAAGTTATCATTCTCATAGAAAGGAAAGAAGAATAGGTAGTTGGGTGGCCTTGCATTTGCTGCCAACAATGTTACTATGCCTGGATGATCGAGCTTGCTACTCGAGGTAAATAAAGGGAGACAGCAGAAAATATGTGTTAATATTTACTAGTGTAAATAACCAGTAAATTATATTATAAGAAGGAAAACAATCCCAAATATAGAAGAAAGAAACTGTATTCATTTCTAAGAATGAAAATAGTTAACAAATAAATAAAATAGAGTTATTTCTAAACCAACAAAACCATAAATAGTAATTTAAGAACCAACCATAGCATTTGCAATTCTTTATGAAAACGGTTCAGATCATCTGTAGTAGATAAGATGGGTTTTTTGGCTGCCACTCTCTCACCTTCCAATCTTGCTTCATAGACAATGCTTTCAGAACCTGAAAAAATGGCCAACAGCTAGCACTTTGAAGAGTACACAAACAAGATAGTGGAAAGAATTGTTCATGGACTTTGATATATTCCTTTTTATTTGAAATCAGAGGGACTTTTTATAATTCAAATACATTATGTTGCACACTAAATAAGATACACTACTTCAAAAGGTTTTCCTCAAGGCTCATCCATGATCATGGAAGCTACTCCAACTTTGCTGAGACTTAAAAAGAAAAATCAATGGCAGTTTGAGAAGAGAAGTGTGGCTTGCAAAAGTACTTGGCATTCATTAAATGTGTGAACCTGATGACAGAAATCTCAATATAAGACTGTACTAGAATATTATACTATATTTAACTTGCATTTATAAAGACTTGCATATACAGAGATCATAATCAATCAAGAATGAAGTGAATGCCTCAATAAATAAGCAATGTACTTATGGCCCATCTACTTTTGTTTCTCTTAAGCCTTTATGAATCTATAAGTTACAACTTATTTCCCTAAAATGTAAATGGAACATGATATGAAATATTTATCATTAATGTAAAAAGATAAATGAAGGGCTTACACGGTGGTCAAGCTGTGTAACTGGACCTTCAAGTGGATTTATCAGTGAAATGAGGAAGGCAACAACCAGATTGCCTAGCTTAAATATTTCCAATATCCAACAATGCTTTTAACTGTATGCCATGAAATCATACTCAAGTGGCTTCTTGGACCATTTCTGTGGATTTTTGACAATTTTATGGCTCCCTTTACTTTGGATCTTACGATCATATGGGATGTAAAACATTGAATGAGTTATATGTGAGTTCCAATTTGATAGCTAATGGCCACTTTTAAGCTGTATTAGACAATGTACTGCACTAATTGTCACTATTGTAAGACTTTTTAATTGTCGCTTTGCAAGTACAATAATAGATTTAGGGATTCCAATTTAATTCTTTGATGGTGCTTCTGTCACTGAACCTCAAATAGTCTTAATGATTAAAACAACAAGTTCATTTTATCAATGTTAATTAAACTCCCAAGTGTTGTAAACCAGAAGCCACAGATCTACAAATAACCATAACTTCAAGACATCGACAATTTCAAACAATTTCACAATGATATGACCATCAAACAACTATATCTAAATCAAAGATTTCAAAGCTGATTAAAGGATCAATTTCTTTAAATTTAATACCAAGCATTGTTTTGGGGAAAGCATGGTTAATACATGGAAAAGCTACTCCACCTCACTACAGGTGGAAGAAGTGGCATGCATAAAATGAAACACTTAGATCTTAAACCAGATATACATTTGGAATAATTTTATAAAATGCATGCAACCACTTTTGCTATGCAACTTCTGCAAACTAAATGTTTGTTTATCATGGTTAAAAGGCAAGATCTAATGTTTTAATGTACAGAAACCAGTTGTGCCATCTACACATGTTCAATTGGAAACAATAGCCCTAAATTTTTTTTAACGGCGGTTATAAATTCTTAGTCCGCCAAGACAATATCAACTTTATATTGGAATTCATTAGAAAACAATATCATATTTAGTAATTGATGGTGTCATACTCCTTTCATGGACCAATTTTGTAACTGTTGTTTTTCTCCCCAGACTACAAGCCTCCTGCTGGGTATGCCCAGGGTACTGCCCAAGTGCTCGGTACCCTGGGCATACTCAGGGATGAACCCACACCATACCAAGACCAGTACTGAACCCACATGCATACCCAGGTCAAATATGGTCCTGATAACATAGCTAGTAACCCATAGATACAATACAATGTGTATATTCCATAAATACACACATGCAAATGTAATTAAATTTGATAAAACAAATATATACAATGGTAATCATACTTTTGTGTAGAAGCTTTAATTAACACTAGTTGAAAACTTAAAATATTATTTGATGTATATATACGTATGAACTATATTTGAAAGTCAACATGTCACTTTGGCAGGAGTGATGTAATTCTCCCACTAGGCAGCATTGTCAAAAAGTTTCACTTTGGCATAATTCTCCCACTTGGTATCAATTGAAGAAAGTTCTACCAACCATCAACTTTGCAAATTTCATAACTCAGCATTAACAAAGTAAAACCTCCAAAACCTCCACCAAAAATAAAATAGGTTCCTAAACTCGATCATGTACCAAAATGGCATTTTTTCTTGCCAAACAAAAGATAGAATCAAAGTAGAAGTAGTGCCCAAGTTAGTATATGGACCCAAGTGAAGGATGAACATCAAATAAAGTGAAATAAAGAAGAAAAAAGGATAATCTAAGCCCTCCATTCGAAATGACACCTAGATGAAGCATATCAATATTTTATTATTTTTCTATGGAGATGAGGATCAATTAAAGAAAATTAAAGACAAAATCAAAAAATCAAAGCCAGCCCTTAGTTCAAATGGATGCCCAAGATAAGAAGCAAAAATGGAAAGAAAGTAATATTTTATATTACTTTTAGAGGATGAGGATAAAATTGCTTTTAAAATTATTATTTTATTATTTTTTGAAACTTCAAATAGTTTGCAACTAAAGGCTATAAATATGTGGCATTTACACAACTTGTAATGAGAGTTGATGCCAAACTTATGCTGCCAAAATCGTTGTTCATGTTTGAAGTTAGATTAAATTGTTTAAGTTTTAGTGTGCAGTGAATGAGAAATTGAAACTTGCTTATGCTGCCAAAATTTCTATTCAAAGTTAGAAAATTCCATGTTGTAATCATTCAAAGAAGTCAATTAATAAGAAAGATCTATGTTAACTTTGTGTAACTATGGTGTTCATGGTTGGCAAGCAGCTTTGAATGTATGAGTAACGATTAATTGTCTTCATCTTTCTTCTTCAGATCGTTGTTGTTTCATGTGTTATGTTCTCTTTCCCAAATCAAATTGTTGATATAATTCCAAAGAATCTCTATTTTAATCTTGGGTTAGTATTCTTTCTTTAGACTTTAGCTGAAATAAATTGAGAAAATTCATTGGTGAGATAGACGTTCTTCAAAGTCTCGTGCTATAATTTCTGAGATCAAAATAGATAGGTCAATTTTGCTTATTTATTTTATCCTTATACAAAACCTCAAAGAACAAATTATGTAGTGTTTATAGTAGTAGGTTTGTTTATTGTTTTAGATTTAAGAGTAGATTAAGACAGAGAGCTTCCCTTACAAATTTGATAAGAGGATCTCCTCATCCACTACTCTCTTTTGTGTTGTCATGAAAGAGACAAATTAAAAAACCAACACACTTTAGTCAATTTTTATGTCTTTGAACAAAAAATTCATATTGTTGAACCATCAAATAAGTGCACCAACTTTTTATCTTTTCACTCAAGCAAAATTTTAATCACTTTTGCCACTTTTAAATGGCAGGGTGGAGATTGCTAATATTTTTGCCATCTTTTAATGTTTTGGCAGAAATTTTAGATGGTTTGGCCACCAAAAATGTTTGCCCAAGCTAGGTGAGTGTAGGAGCAAAACTTTGGGTAGAACATGCCACTCACTTATGCCACTTTTTAAAGGACAATAGAAATCACTTATGGTTTTGACACAAAATATACATTTTGATAGAAAAAGTCATTGGCAAAGCCAAAATATCTATACACCCAAATTTGATTTTGTGGTTAAGTCACCACCAACATGTGCTAGCAGCCACTTAACACATTTTTTATGCTTTGGAAGAAAAAACCCAAAGCTCAACCACTAGATATGTGAGCCAAGTTAAGTGAATGTGTTATATTCTTCAAGACAAGTGGAAATCACTTTTGTCTTTGCCATCGAGTGTGATGACAAAAAAAGTCATTGGCAAACCCATCACCAATGCACAACTACTCCATTTAGGCCATATTTCAAGATTTTTGGCAAAGAAATCCAATGTCTTTGCCAAGGAAAAGACACACCTCCTTTCCCTCTTAGCATAGGTGGAATTCAAACTCATTTTTCCATATTTTCTCAACTAATCTGATCTTGCATGTTCTATCATTCCATGTTCTTTTGCTTCCTTTGATTTTTCATCACTTTGTCCTTATTATGCTTGTGACAATCTTCACCTTGCAAAAGTCATTAGGAGAAGAGACCATGACTAGATGGCCTTGTAAACTAACCAAGAAGTCCATGATCAACTTAGATTGACACAAATTTGAGGATCATTTAATAACAACAAAAGTTGAGTTTCATGTAGGTACCAAGAAGTTTCAATCCTTTTAACATAAAATTTCAAGATTGTTCTAGTATGAGTAAGATTATCAAATCTGCCTTTGCCTTTTGTCTTCCCTGCACACGATACAGCATTCACAACTCCTTAGGAAAATTTCCCTCCATCTCTCTAAAACTCTAAGATGCACACATTCTACCTATACACTATTTTGATGGATTTGGACTTCTCTTTGGGTTCCAAAACCGCTGCTCCACTTCCTTGAACAAAATCTTACTCACAAGGCCAAGGTTGTCATCATGCAAGTGAAATTGGTTCATCAACAGAACATGGAGGGTTAAAGGTCAACTCTACAAGAGTGGGTTATCTCTCCTATGCTACAAGTTCAACTTAGACTCAAGAGGGTATTCCTAGGGGTATACCTTAACAGGTATTTGAATCAAACGAGATGGGCAACCAAAAATAACTACAACCAAACCCAATTGCATTCTTGACCCCAAATACTATCACTAGGTGAAGAAAGATTGGTTGCATAAAACCCCTACATAGCTAATATGACTGTGTAAATATAATCCACATGAAATGTATTCATTCAAGATTTACTAAAGTTAGTTTCTTTGGTTATACTGACAATAATAATTGCACAAGGACTGCTTCATTACTAGATTACTGCTTAATGTTTTTGTTTGTTGTGATGTGAGATTGGTAAAATGATTCCAAACCGGTACCTATCTAATTGGGCAACAGAGTCACAATTTGCCAACAAGAATACTGTAATATCCCTTGTGAAATATTTAGATCAGATTTTTAAATCTTTTAACAATTTCTGTGATTAAATTTGCAAACAAGGAAAAACAGTGAAATCGGGTATGCTGAAAATTACACCAATGAAGCCACAAACACTCAAGATTTTTATTGCAGCACCAAATAAATTTTCTACAGAAATTTTGGCAGCATATCAGCCTATAAAAAGGCACTTTGGACACTCTACAGATCTGCCCTTACAATATGCACAATTGCCACCAATTTGGCACTCAAAAAATACACTCAAAACCCCAATAGATTTGCACAAAAACTCTCCAGAATTCAATACAATGATAAAGCTGGAATACAAATGTTCTGTAGCTGTTTATAACAGCAAAAATAACACACAATAATGCTGCTCACAACAACAAAATAACAGATTACAAATAGTAATGCAAACACACCAAAATCTACAACCAAACCCTACAAAAACACACAATAAAACTCCTCTGAATGCACAATTGCAACCCCTATATGAAGTTGCCTCTAGAGACCTATAAACCCATTGCCTACAAGTCTCTATCTCCCTGGTTTATCAACCTGTAAGATCACTCCTTCAATGGTTTCTCAACCTTTGAAGAAGAACAACATATGCATGTGAAATGCAAAACATAGAATGGTCAAGAATGAAACCCAAACCACATATAAAATGTAAAAATCAATCATCCACCAAATTGGGTGCCCAAATCTCAACATCCAAGGAAAGAGGTTGCTTGCATGCAAGTTTTGTAACTCCTCTTGCCATTTGTCTTCCAACTTTTAACCGCTCCTTCCCATTGGTTGTTTTTCCAACTATGCCTTTTACCAATTTGATCAAAAATTGCTTTTTCTCCAAAACCACGCCTACTTGGGAATGATAAATGTTTTCAAGTGATATCAAATGTCTACAATTAAATTTTGTTTGATTTAATTTATCTTGAGAAGCATTCTTTTCCCAATTTGTCCATGAGTCCTAACTTACTATTTTCAAACAACCTGACTTACTAAAAATAGAAACTACTATTTTTAGAAAAAGGGGACATGACAAATACAAACTGAAATCACAAGAATCATGAACCATGTATTTTACTTACACCGAGGATTATGAAATTCATATCAAAGCATACTTAGTTATCCAAAACATAATTGCATATATCCATATATAAAAAGCAAAATATTACAAGGCTTGCAATGTTTTCAAAATGTTGTCACATTCATCTAACTCAATATTACATTCATGTCAGCGAATGTGACAAGGGTGAATCCCTAACTACAACTAAGAAACTCTCCTAGATATATACCTAATGCCCTAGAGAGCTTCTGCTACAAAATCACCTACAATATTAATCTTCTTTAATTCCACAGGCTTGTATCCCATCAAACAAACTGGACTAGCATTTTTGGTTAACCTTCACCACACTAGTAATCTCCAAATGTTTGGAGACCATCGAAGAACCAATCTCCTCAAAATGATCAAAGCAATCACTATAACAACATCAGGGAAAAACCCTAATCTAGAACACTGTAGCACCAAGAAAATCAATTATCAAGATGCACTCCTGCCCAAAATGGGTGCCTCAAATTGAAAGGCAACCGCTGGCAGTATAGAGGTAGCTGGGATAGGTATGGAGGGTAGACAAAGGTTAATGCAGGTAGTTGGGAGAGCTCCCCTGCATCAATGGTGGGTAGGTATAGCGCCATTACATTTGGTGCCCAAAACTCCTTTTGAAGAAATTCTATTTTATTATCGTGTTCTCTTTAAAATATCATGTGCCTTCAAAATACTTTATACTTTACCATATGCAAGCCTCCCAATGAATGTCAACACTTTGGGGCCCATCAAGAACTCAAGGGAGTTCCCAAACCACATTAGATCATTGCTCACCATTCAGTGCTTTTATCTTCTTGTTGGAGACTACTAAGAACTCAAAACCTTGATGGAGGTTCCAGGTCCCATTCAGTGCTTTTCTCCCCCTTTGACACCAATGGCAAAGGACAACAATACTCATCTGAAAGATATAGCATTTGGACTTCCTCCGGATTCATTTCATTTTAAGTCTCTTTCAACCCCTACGTCATTTTCTATCTAACAGACATTCTGCAAGGCCACCAAGCATGCTTGTGGCAGGAAGTCAATACTCCCCCTTAACCTATGCTTCCTCTTGATTAAAGAGGAGAGAGCAACCACTCCCAACTTCTGTTGGAGATATTCAAAAGTCTCATTGGGAAGAGGTTTTGTGAAAATTTCTGCAATTTGCTCCTTTATCTCAATATAATTCAACTTCACTTTTTTGTCTGCAACTTTCTCTGTGAGAAAATGATACTTAATTGCAATATGTTTTGTCTTTGAATGCATCACCAGATTCTTGGAAATATTTATAGCACTAATATTGTCACAAAGAATGGAAATGGGCTCACCAAACTCTATTTTCATCTCCTTCAGGATCTACTTCATCCACAATACCTGAGTGCAACAGGAAACTACTGCAATGTACTCCACTTATGCTATAGATAAGGATATTGAGTCTTGCTTCTTGCTCAACCAAGATACAAGACTATCACCAAGAAAGAAAGCTCCACCACTTGTACTCTTTTGGTCATCTATACTTTCGGCCCAATTTGCATCTGTGTATATAGTTAGTGTAAAGTTTTCACTCTTAGGATACCACAAACCAAAATCCATTGTAGCTTTCAAATATCTAAATATCCTTTTTACTACCTTGACATGAGTTTCTTTAGGCACTACCTAAAATCTAGCTACCATCCCTACTGCTTGCATTATATTTGGTTTGGATGTGGCTACATACAACAAACTACCAATCATTGACCTATACAAAGTTTGATTTGCTGAAGCAGATTCATCATCCTTACTCAATTTACACCCAGTAGCCATAGGTGTATTCACCGGTTTGCATTCTTCCATCTTAAACTTACTCATCTCCTTTATGTACTTGGTCTAAGAAATAAATATACCCTTGTCTGATTGAGAGATTTGTACACCAAGAAAGAAAGATAACTCACCAAGCATTGACCTTTCAAACTCTTTCTACATTGCATCCTAGAACTCTTTGCACATTGCATCATTGCTACCTCCAAAGATGATGTCATCAACATAAACAATGATCAATAACTCATCACCTTTTGTTTTTATGTACAAGTTGTTGCCTACACTGCCTCTTCTATAACCTTGTTGCAAATATCTATCCAATTTGGAATAGCATGCTCTGGGGGATTGTTTGAGTCCATAAAGAGCTCTTTTTAGTCTACACACAAAATCTAGTTTGTTTGAACACTAGAATCCTTTCGGTTGTTCAATATAGACTTCTTCTAACTCTCCATTCAGAAATACGGATTTGACATCCATCTAATAGACTTTGAAATCCTTGAATGCAGATAACGCAAAAAACATTTTGATTGCTTCTAACCTTGCTACCGGAGCAAATGTCTCCTCAAAATCAACTCCGTCAACTTGAGCATATCCTTTGCATACAAGTTTGGAATTGTTTTGGATCACTTTTCCATCTTCATTCAACTTATTTCTAAAGACCCATTTGGTACCAATGACATTTTTGTCTTTAGGTCTCGGAACCAACTCTCGAGTTTCATTTTTCTTAATGTGAGTCAACTCTTCTTCCATGGCATCTATCCAACCTTTTTCTTTGCTTGCTTTTGTATAAGAACTTGGTTCAATTTTTTATAGTAAGGGAAAGTGTACCTGTTCATTTTCTTTCTCAATTCTTCTCCAAGTTAGAACTCCACTGTCCTTATCTCCTATGATTTGATCTTCAGAATGGTTCTTTTGAACATACCTAGTCGAAGTCTTTGCAACTGTATTCTCTAATTCACTCTCTGAGTTTTCATCATTATTGCAAATTAAATTTTCATTATCTTCTTCATCTGAAGCCTTAGTAGACTGTATTGTTTCATCAATACTCACATTGACATTTTCTACAATCCTTTTCAACCTTTTGTTATAACATCTATATGCCTTGTTTGTCATAAAATATCCAAGAAAAATACCTTCATCAGATCTAGAATCAAACTTACCCAAGTTTTCTTCATCCCTTTTGATGCAGCATTTACTTCCAAATATTTTGAGATGCCTGACTGAAGTCGATCTTCCTTTCCACAAGTCATAGGTATCTTTGTAGCCTTTGGCCTAATTTGTGCTCTGTTCAAGTTGTAAATTGTTGTCTGAACCACTTCTCTCCAATACATGTTTGATAATTTTGCTTGACTCAACATTGTTCTAGCCATCTCTTGTACAATCTAGTTCTTCCTCTCAACAACTCCATTCTGCTAAGGAGTTATAGAAGCGGAAAATTGTCTTTGGATCCCATGCATCTCACAAAATTCATCATATTTGTTGAAAGTGAACTCTCCACCTCTGTCTGATCTTAGACACTTGATTGTTCTTCCAATTTCATTTTCAACCATTGCCTTAAATACTTTAAATTTCTCAAAGGCTTATGATTTCTCTTTCAGAAAAGTAATCCAAGTCATTCTAGAATAATCATCAATAAGCATCATAAAATACCCGTCACCTTGAATGTTCTTTGTCCTCATTGGTCCACATAGATCTGTATGAATCAAATCCAATGGCTTTGTTGTAGAATATTCCTTAGTAGGAAATCTAGTCTTTGTTTGCTTTCCGTCATGACATGGTTTGCAACTAGTAGATGGAGGCTTCTTGATCATTGGCATATCCCTTATCATTCCTTTTGAGCTAATCCACACAAGATCATCAAAATTGATATGTCCCAATCTTTTGTGCCAAAGCCAACTCTCTTCTCTTTGTATGGCAGAACAGCTTTGTCCATTAACCTCACTGAGATGATACACATCACTGTCAGTCCAACTTCCTTCTGCAACTAACTCACCAATATTAGTCTTTCTAATTTCACAACCTTTAGTACTGAATGAGAGATTATAGCCTTTATCACACATTTGACTTACACTCAAAAGATTGTGCTTCAACCCTTCTACATATAGGGCATCATAAGTTTTTCTCTTTCCACTATCAAGACTCAAGGTACCCTTACCGATAATCTTAGCAACTGAGTTGTTACCAAGAGTTACAGCTCCTCCATCAAACTTCTTGAAATGCATGAACTTGCTCGTCTCTGATCATATGACTTGAACATCGTTGTCAATGATCCATAGATTCTTCTCTTTCTGAGCATTTAATGTAGTCTAAGCCACCATGGATTTCTCTGATTTTTGTCCATCTGGCTTCTTCTTCCAAACCATTTATGTTTCACTACTCCGACTTGATGTGTTATTTCTTTTTGTATCCGACATAGGACTCACAAAATTGCTTCTACAATTTCTAGCTATGTGCCCAAAATTATTGCACTTATGACAAATAATATTGAAGTCAAACAATGATGCAAACACATTTCTACTAACAAAGTTATTGCTTCTTTCTAGTACCTTTCTACAATTCATATTGTGACCAAATTGATTGCAATTAAAACAGTAACCAGAAAGGAATGATTGAACCTGGTATTGTATCCTTGTCCTCTTGAAGCTTGTCTTCTATTTTGTCTATGTACTTGAGTAAATTCTTCATCCACCAACTTACTCTCCTTGGTTGCCACAACCTGCTAAGATTTTGAACTTTCAGAACCATTCTCTTCCGGATTCTCACCAACTAACTTCATGGGCTGCACAATCACTTTATTCTTCTATATACCAATAAAACCAATGCTGGTTTTGATATGCAATGATCTCTAACTTTCTATTATCTGATCTAAGATCTCAGCGCTCTTACCAAACAACTTTAGCTAATGGTTTGTTTTTTCCAAATCTTTCGTTAATGACACAATCTCTAACTCAAGTTTTTCACAATCCTTATCTCTTGTCAGCAAGCTTTTTGTCATAACTTCTTCAATCCTCTTTGCTTCCTCCACTTGAATTTTCAAATTGTTGTACCCAAAATAATTTTTTGGCATTCTATATAAATTGAGATAAAATCATGTAAAAATGTCGTCAAAAGTCTGTTTTAGGTCAAACCAAACATAAGGTCTTTGTGGGTTTTTGTCAAGGAACATATGTGCAAATTTTCAAAAAATTGAAAATTAGGGTTTCGTACCCCTATTTTCAGGGAACCTTCCCGGAAATGATTGAAAATTATTTTGATAGGATTCATTGACTTCACGATCACACTGGTCAAGTCAGAATCATCAAAAGGCATGTTTTACTTTGGTGGGTCTATTTCTATTTTTCAGGAACAAAGTTAGGAGCTCCACAGCCATTAATGGCAAATTGGCTAGTACCAGGTGCTGAAAGCTAAGCTTCAAAAGCTTCAACGATGCAACCATGGCGAAAAAGGACTAAAAAGATGATGTTTGACGAAGGAGATTCTAGAAACCGAAAAAGGCCAAAATTTGGCTAACCCTGGAAATGCTACCAAGGAGAAGCCAGTTCAAAATGCTAAAAGCGCCCTTTCCAAAGAAGGCACCATTGAATCTCAGGGGCCAAATGCAGTCACTTGATTCCTCCAAGGCAGTCATCCTCTGCGTTCTCCTACTAGCTCGACAACGAAACATTCAACGAGATCGTCTAATAAAGTGATCACCGGCAAATGTCAACAGAATGCGAAGAGGCTGTTATGAAGAACATCCAAAATGACTGCTTGACTGGAGAAAGATGCCCTTGCTAAAGAAAGGTGCCTTTTAATGGGGTAATGAAGATGACACCTGTCGAGAAATGTTGCCTTCGTAAATTACATCCAGCTTCGATCCAATTTCACAATGAATCCATCAACGAACCTGCGAGATGAGCCAAACAATTGCAGTGATTGATCAACTGAGGAGGCAATCAAGTAGAAAATGCTAGAAAAGCGAAAACAAAAGAACACTGAAAAAATGTGCTAAGTATCTTGAAAAAGGCGCCCTTGCTAAAGAAAGGCACCTTTTCTTTTGGGCACTCAAATGCTACCAAATGGCTAAAGGACCCCCAAGATGTTCTTCTCCATTTGGATCAACCTCGACAACGAAACCATCTGCGAAGGATTCCAACAAGGCAATCATCCGATGACGGAGATCAAACTAAAGCAGTTTTCAACAAGAAATAACTAATAAAAAAGGGCAAAAGCGCCCCTACTGATGAAAGGCGCCCTTGCTCGTCGAGGCTTTAAACTGACTTTTAGGGGCTAAGACACTAGTCATCCTTTTCAGGATCGAGTTGGCCACCTGATGAATCGTCAAGCGAGATTGTCCGACTTGTCAGTCAACGAGGATATCAAATTAGAGCACGGGAGGTCTAAATGAAGAAGTTGAAGAACAGACATTGAAAATTGACTAAGGCAAGTGCAAAAGCGCCCTTGCTGAAGAAAGGCGCCCAATCTTCTGAAGCCTCAAACTCAGTGTTTCAGCTTAGCATCTCCCAGGCACATCTCTTCAGCACCAATCTAGCTCAACAGTGAATCTATCAGCAACTACTCAGGATCAAATGATCAATTTGGAGCGAGAATCAAACAGAGATCATTCAACATGGCAAAATGATGAAAAAGCACTCAAACTCAAAATGGACGCCTAAAAAGGTCAAAGGCAAGTTTGTTGACTTCAGTTAAGATATTTTGGAGGCAAACTTGGCCAAATCATCCCACGATCACTGGAAATCAACCTTTTGAACTCCAAATCAGGCCAAATTAGGCTTAGATCATGAGTTAGGTGCCCAAACTTCAAGGATTCAGGCTTGAGTCTATATAAAGCAAATCTAGGCATCCTTCTTCATTATTTCTTTTGCAGGTTGAAGATCAAAACAGCAATAAGCTCTCAAGGATGTCCTTTCAAGATCTAGCAAAGGTTTTTGATTGTTCTTCAATATTTTTTGAAGATCAAAGGCAGAGGACGATTTCTTATCAAAGGCTAGATTCAGAGACAAATAAAAACTTCCAATCCATCTCTTGTCTACTTCCTCTTTTCTTGTCTTAGGTATTCTTGCATGTCACACAAATCAGCAAGCTACCACAGATCTGATCAACTGGGCGAAATCAGAATAATTTTCCAATGAAACCCATCTCGTCAGATTTTCTAAAAACAGCAAACTTGTTGCCCCTATTTTTGGGGGTTTTTCTGAAAAAGTTTCAAAATCAAAATTATGAGGAATTGGGTTTGATCAGCATTGAAGCACAAACAAAACCCATGTGCAAGATTTTTTCCGAAAAAATACTTCTCGGCAAGCGCTATTTTTAGGGGTTTTTGAAAATTGTCAGAACAGGGTCGTGTGCACAGTCAATCTTCGAGTTTTTTAGGATGCAGTACTCTCAAGTACAATACAAGACCAAGATGGCCTTGTACCATGATTTCCTAAAAACGACTGACATGGACTTACATCAAAAGAATCCAGTGGTTGATCCAGAAGACTTGGAGGGCATGAATAAAATCACATTGTAGAACATAGAGGAATCCAGGTTGCTTCAAGCTGCGTCCATCCCCATCACATTACAGAGTGTGGAGCTTGTAATCGCTTGCATTAAGCATTACAATCCTACCACGAGAGAAATCAAATTAGTAGATGGGAGAGTAATCTGCAGTTTGAAGCCAAAAGACATTGAAAAATGTTTTGGTATTCCATCATGCCCTACGAACGTGGTTATATCAATGACAGAATGCATTTGAGGCAGCCAAGAATAAATGCCAAGGAAAAATGGCTGAAAGTGAAAAAGGCTACCTTGCCTAAGTTGGTTGGATGAGGAGAATTCAAAGATGAGTATGCAGTGTTGATCACTCTACTCAGCAGAATCACTGGACAGGAGGAGGGCAATCAATTTCAGTCGTGGATGTACTACATCATTGCCAAAATCATCAGCAAGAGGGAACATTACGACTAGACCACCCTGATCAGTGATACACTCCAACAGATTACCGAGTTTCTAGAGGTTCATAGGTTCCATATGTGTTCTTACCTGGTATACCTGATTTCCTTCCAAGGCGAGTTCAAGATATTAAACAATGTGGGGACCTTAGGTGTGCAGAAGGTCCATGAACACTTTGCACGTTTTGAGTCTACTCAAGCAGAGCGACACTTCAAAAGGACAAGTGACCTCTTCATCATGCACACTGTACGAAACCTAGACCATGAGATGCACATACGTATTTCACAAGAAGCCAAGGAGGCAATGGTGGACTGGGCAGATTGGTTTACCCAATTCCCTACCTTCACCTACATACGCGTGTATGGCTACATTGGTCACCCCACCATGATGCCACGCTACCCTTCAAATAGGGTAGTTTTCATGGAATTCCTAAGGCAGTTGGCCGAAGTTCACACTCACTAGCGACTGAAGAAGAAGCTAGCTGTGAACTTTCCCGTTGAGATGGGACTCTATAGATGTAGAACAGCGACAAATGCCAAGTTGATGAGCCAAGAAATGGTGAGACTAAATCTCAAATACCTCATTGAGAGGTGGTCATATGATCCCAGAGGTCTCTATGCAGCGCATCTTGAGCAACGCTCCTCACATGAATCTTCTATGAAAGATTACTGGGTCAATTGTGACGATGAGTATGAAGTATGAAGAAGAAACTATAGCAGGTTCAGGCTCTCTCAAATAGCTAACTTTATGTCAGAGGATATCGAGGGCCTGTCTGATGATGAAGGGGAAGTTATTCTCCCCTCATTCTTCGTAGATTCAGTGGACTCACAACCACTCCCAAGAGTGGATTGGTATGCAAAGGAAAACCCATCTATAGAGGAAAGAACAAGTAGAGTCATCAGGAACAGTCAACTCTACCTCGACAACAAGAAGACAAGGAAGGTAGGACTTCCCAAAACAGAGCCGCCACAGGTTCAATCTACACTACCTTCCTCATCAAGGAAGAAGCCCAGACAAAAAAAGTGGTGCAATCCTCCCAAAGGGATGCGAATGTCTGGACACACAAGGGGAAGACCGCAAGAGTCATACGTGGAGACAGCCACACATACCCTTGAGATAGTCATGGGAATTGCTACCCCCGAGCCAGTGATAGAGATAGTCACTGCAGAGCAAAGCCTGAAGGGACAGAGCCAGCAGTACAAACAGTGCCTACGTTAGAAATAGAGCTACCTACATCACCACCATCACAGCAGTCACAAGTCCCCACCGACTTGGACACGCCACCGAGAGACGTCACTCCAGCACAGTCTCATACTTCGGGCATTCAAAGGCCCCATATTCCTCCTTCTAGCGAAGCTAGCCGAGATTCTATTTGGCTTGAGGGTTTCCTAGGTAGGAAGAGGGAAAGGCCCTCCTATGAGGTTGACTTCACAGAATTCGACCATGTCCCACAAGACATGCCGGCAAAGAAGTTAAAGAAGCAAATTCACGTGGAAAGGAATGCAGAACATGAGTTCATCATAGAGACTACTGCCCCACCAGAAGATAAAAGCATACATGAGGTACAAGTAGAAGACTTCACATTTTCTAAACTTAACCTCAAAAAGACCACACGACAGGTGGAGGCAGACCTTCTCAGAATCGCTTCAGTGAGCATCCAAAAGAGGATGGCTAAGGATGGGAAGGAGAAAACAGCCTTAAAGGCTGAAAACCAACAGTTGAAGATGTACATTTCCAGCTTGATGCACGACACCCCGAACGTCTTGGCCTTACCACAAGAATTGTTGGATCTTCCTGCAGAGCAAAACCATCAATAGTTGATGACATATGGAAAACACTTGAGAGATCAAGTGGAGGAATTTGTTCTCAGAGGGCGATGTATACTGGCGAATCTATACCAGTGACGAGATAGAGCACATGGACTCCGTGCGGAGATTCAGCAATCAGAGCAAAGAATAGCAAAAAAGAGGCCAGGAGATGAAACCACAATTGCAGACTTGCAATTGGCATATCAATCAGTCTACTCTGAGGAGAACAAGCAACATCTTTTTGCTTGGAAAGAACAGCTGGCATACAAGGTGAAAGCCTACGATGCCCATTCAGTTGAACTAATTGACTACAAACGGGTGGTCGCCAATATTATCAACTTCGCAAGAACATTGGTAATATCCTTCCCTCACATAGAATATCAGCGCGAGGGAGAAGAATACATTGAGATGGTTACAGTACAAAATCAGTTCACAGATGTTATCCGCAACACCTTCCTTGATGATCCAGATGGTTGCAAGTTGTCCAAGGTGGCAGCTTTGTCTACCAAGTTTGATGAGGCAGCTGCCCAGTGTATAGACTTCCAGCATCAACTCACGACAGGCGAAGTAATGCTAAAGTGCCACGTCATCATTCTGCAAAGCATTAACTACCCAGAGGCTAAAGAAGTCAATGAATGGATAGAAACACTGTTGACTAGTGGTGAGTTGTAAAAGCACCAAAGAAGGACGTCCTACCCTCCAAATGGCATTTATGATACTTGAAGTTGACTTGATGCCTCTTTCCAAGTCAACTCAAAAAAACATTAAATGTAATTGGAGTTAACTTGATGCCCCTTTCCAAGTTAACTCTACATCCCACAAATCATGCACTGTCAAATCCCACTAATTAAGGATGTCTCATTGACTTCCATAATTTGTGGATCTCAGATTTCCACTAAATGTGGATGTCTATTTTGGAGGCATACTTTGTATTAAAGTTCACCTTTAGTTTAGTTTCGATCAACTGAAGTAGTTTCCAATTGACTCTTTGTTTAGTTTTAGTTAACTGAAGTACATTTCCAGTTAACTGTTTGTTCCCCGTTTTTAGGAATAAATCTTGCTTGATTGATTGGCAAAAACTATATGTTAACTCAAGGAGATTTTAGGGTTGCCTACTCCTTTGAGTTCTATAAATAAGAGCCTTGGGCCCATTATTTGTTTAACCTTTACTTACTATGCAAAATTGTTGTGCCATTGTTGCCACAAGTTTGAAAGTGATTATTTGTTCACTCTCGGATGAGAGTTAATTGGTTGATCGTAATTGTGCATGATTTCGTGCCTTTGCTGTCCCAATCTTTGTAACTCGTTGACGAGATTTAAAGAAGAAAATCAGAAGGCACTTGCATTTTGATCCAAAGATTTGAGTCATTTCAACGTTTTGTGTTAAATAGCTTGTTTCATTTCCCTCCTCGGATAGGGGTTCCTCCTCCTTGGATATTTGTTATCAAAAGTTATCGTGTGATGTTGTTTAATGGATTGACTTTCAACCTATACTTCGGACAAGGGTTCCTCCTCCTTAGCAAGTTTGTTGGCCAAAACATCGTAATTTGTTGTTTCTAGTAAGTTGTTTCCTAGCCTATACCTCGGATAGGGGTTCCTCCTCCTTGGCAAGTCTCAAATCCAACTTACCGTAAAGAGTGTTTGCTTGTATAAAACCTTATCCTAGCGTATATCCGAGAGTTCAGAGCCTCGGCCATATTCTAAGGAGACTACGGATTCAAGTGATCCAACCATCCATTCCCGCTCCTATGCCCTCATGCTTTGTTTATCTTGGGCAGATAGGATAGATTAAAAGCTAGTTTAGTCGTAGTTAAGAGCTACAGAAACCAAAGGAAAGCTTAGCTACGGCGCATTGTGTTTGTGCACCCTTGTGTCCTACCGCTAAGTACAAAAAGATAGGAACCTTAGTCTACTCTACCCTTTCTTACACATTACATCAGCAAAGAGAGATCTTCCTCTCTATAATCCGAAGGAGCATTACTATAACACTTGCAATAGCTAACCGTTTACAATAAGCACTCCAGAGGTGCTAATTTAAACACCAACACAAATCAATGACCATCTTCTCTGCCTTCTCAAGATTCTAAGATAATTTGTCTTTAACTTTCACTTCTTCAGCAATCCTCTTCTTTAGTCTTTTAATTTCTTTGCCAACACAAAGCAATTCTTCCACAAGATTTACCTCATCATCATAATCATTTTCGAACTTCATTTTTGCATCACCTTCAGAAGTTTCCATAGCCATGAATAGTGTCTTTTCTCCTTCATTCCCAGAAGAGCCTTGGTCATCATCATCAGATGACTAGCCTTCCTCATTGATAAAGAAACTCTTCGGATTTTTTTGAAACTTTTTCCCTTTTGAAAATGACTTCTCATCATTGTTAGAATCTTTGTATGGACACTTAGCCATGAAATGTCCTACTTCACCAAAATTAGAACATTTGAAAGGCAACTTACCTTTACTTTCCAGAACCCCTCTGTAACTTTCTAACAAAGTTTGCTTCCTCCGTATCTAACCCATCTTCCGAATTTGGATCATCTTGCTTTTTGGACACTTTGAAAGCTGCCTCTTTCCTTGCAGATCTGTCACTATCAATCCTCATCTCATAGGCAATCAAAATTCCATGTAACTCATTCATAGCGAGTGTATTCAAATCTTTAGCTTCTTCAACAGCAGAAACTTTTGCATCAAACTTTTGGGGAAGAGATGTAAGTACCTTTTTCACAATCATACCTTCTTTCATCTCTTCACCAAGACCTCTGATAGAGTTGACAATCTCATCAACCCAAAGCAAAAATGTAGCAATGTTTTCTTCTTCCTTCATTTTCAAACTTTCAAATTGAGCTCAGTAGGTCTAGAGCTTTGCTTGCTTGACCTTGTCATCACCTTCATAGATGTTGTGTAATTTAACCCATACTTCATTCATTGTCCTACAATGCATAATCTTCACAAACTCAAAGTTAGATAAACCACATAAAATGGCATTCTTGCCTTGGCATTGTTCTCACAAGCCTTCTTTCTGGCCTGATCTCTTCGGGGACTATCAGGGATTTCATATCCATCCACAACTAATTGCCAAACCTCAAACCCTAGGACCATCAAATATGCTTCCATTCTTACACTCCAAAAAGCATAATTGGATCCATCGAAAAGTTGTGCCTTATTTGAAGACAAACCTTCTTGAGCCACTAAGTGTGCCATCCCAAATCTACCTCAAGTTGTTAAGCTTCTTCCAAGGAACTTGGCTCTGCTACCAATTGAAGGGCACACAATATACTGAGAGGGGGGCAGGGCAAGGGGGGTTAATCAATATATTCCAATTTCACTTTAATTCAACATTAATTATCATTAGTAATTCCTCCAAGCAAAAAATCCAAAACATCAAAGTATCAATTAATGATGAACCAATAACACACATGCACACATCCACACAAGGAACACTAGATATACGTGGAAACCCGGAAAGGGAAAAACCACAATGAGAAAAGGTACTTGGAGCTGCTGTCCAAATCCAAATGATATAAGACTTACAGTGATTTGCAGGCACCAACCCATAGGAGACACCAATCCCCTAACTCAAGAACTGAACACCACCTCAAATATGAGGCACCTACCTCAATTACAACAAGATATGAATTGTGTGGACCTTCCAAATTCAAACTGCGACATCAGTCACATCTGATCTGTTATAAACACTCTCCCTCTGTGTGTATAGGATCTTCAACTTAGTTCGCAAACCTGAAAACTTTTCTGCTACTTTCGAAGCACACACTCAACAGCATACCATCTCACCTAGGAATGAACCTAGATCAACTATATATATGCATTACAATTATGATTACATTCATATGTTGGCCTAGAAGATATTTGCAACATTCACAAGTCGTCCACTAACAATTCCTTAGCCAAACATGTAATAGGCCAAGTCCAAAAGCCCACATGTTACACTAGAAGAGGGGACAAGCTATGGGTTACCCAACGGAGACTACCACGGCCACAAAGAACATCTCAGGTTGTCCTAGAGTCCTTTAACTCTATCTGCAATTATCGTGTAGGCCAAGGTTAAACTTTGATTCAAAAAGATATGAAACGTGTAGTCAATATGGTCCTGAATAAATTGAATCATGCACTTCCTTCCAAAGTCTTAAGCTGGTCCTATTTTATCTTCACACACTTCCTTCAGTTGGCACACGCTTCCCTTCACTGACGCAAACACTTAGACATCATGTACAGTCAATCAATAGTCACAGACTATACTCTGTCACTTCTAACTTTCTATCCACTGAAGCTCAACCTTTGAAACTCTTGAATCTGATATAGCATGAGTAGCCTTACTTTGTTTCCAAACCACAAGCCATAACATTCAACTGTGGTATAATGCAGAGCCAAACACAATGACAGTTTAATACAACGCATGAGTAACAGACCAAAGAATACTACCGCAAACACTTCCAAACTACTTCCAACAACTGTAATAGATACAAGATGATATTTCAAGCATACTACAACAGATCTTCACAAGGCTTTTTTCCCAATAATGATAACATTAACATCCTACAACTGATCACACGACTTGTCACGGTACTTCCAGAACTCAAACGCTCAGACATGACATGACAAAAGTAATTACATTTGATTCTCACCGATCTGCTGACCCTATGGCAAATACATTTGACATTACACGTCTGACATTATACCTTTGACATCAATGACAACATATGTTCAACAATGGAGACTCAAAGAGAACTCCAAGGAAAATAGAATTTCTTCTCAGTAATTGATTTTATGACTCTTTTAAAGAATGGCTGTGTTTTTATATGATCTGAGACTACTTTTAGGGAGTTCTGTGGTAGAATAGTATGGGAGGAACGGCAATTTTTTTTAAATCAACCACTTTTGACTTTTCACACTACAGCCTCTTTCTCAATTGGCAAAGCTTTTATCACATTCAAAATACTATATTAAAACCCCAGAAATGGTTATTGGTAATTTTTCCATTTAACATTCATACAAATTTTGTATTACACAATAAATCTAATAGTTTCATATTATATGGCACGTTTTTTTAACCAAATATGGATTTAACAATGTTCAGCGGATAGTAAAGTTTATAAATTAATCGTCAAAAGAGCCAACTTTTATGCATTTTCTTCATGTTTAACAAGAATCTGATAAAAACATTTGACAAGAGGGAGACAGTGGTGGAGATGGACAGAGGAAACTATTACTTTTGAAGGAGGTTGATTCCGTCCCTTACATACTAAAAGTGAAAATATATTGGACTAAAATCCTAGAAGGGTACACGCACTCTAAAATCCTACTGAATTCATTTCTTAGTAGGTTAAAACATTAATAAACTTTCAATATTTATTTGTATTTAGTGACTGCAATATTTTCATACACTTATGCAATGCCTCGATAAAGGCCCAATTTGATTCAGGGTAATATTTTACTAATGGCCCAAGGATAGCCCTCAGGATGTCTTAATATTCTATTTAACAAACTTAGTGGAAACATAAGAATAGGATACTCGTTTATACTTTCTTACATAACCTATATGTGTTCCTCAGAAGTGATATCAGCTTATACAAGGGTGGCATGCAGGTGAAACATGTGATTCAATTCTTAGGGCTCCCCAAAACACATGAAATGCTGATGCTCCACTATTTATGTCCTATAGAAAGATAAAAAGATACTACTACAATTAGTTTCAAAAAATGTGTGCCTGCATGTGAGAAAGACTTCATATTTATACAAGGGACAGGCAACAAAAAGAAATTGATTTTATCTTCATGTATGGTCTCATTCTTCCAAGAATTTCCAACACACAAGAGGAAAACTTGGACACAGACAAATTGAAACTCATTTGAATTTATACTTTATAAAATTGAGCTAGTTGTCTGTGTTTCTTGCGTGCCAGAAAGTCCTGGGCGTCACCTGTATTGGACCATCCATCGCCTCTTTGTTAGCAATAGTCTCTATTTCTAGTCCTTGACAACACAAGGCTCCCTTTCAATACAGGGTGCTACATCATTCACAATTAATTGGACTAGGAATGCTCCCACCACGAAAGGACCTATTTCAAATCTGTCCGCCTACCCATGGTCTACTCCTTGGAAAGAAATAAATATACCATGTTCAAATTCATCGAATGTGCCCAACAAAGATATTCTGATTTTCCCTGGACAACTTTCCAGATGAGTAGAGACAAAACAAAGTGAGCTCTAGACAAAAGCACTTGGAATTCTCTTCTGCTAGCTTAAATCCGAAAACTCTTTCCTCTTGTATGTATGTAATTGGATTATATGAATATGTACTAATGTTGTGGTAAGCTGGTCTTGCAGTTAGGGTAAAATTTGTGATCAGATTAACTACTGAAGAAAGATAGTTTCCAAAAAGCATTAGACTCTTGCGAAATGAAAATTCATAAGCAAACCTTGGTCACATTATACCATAAGATTAAGGAAAAGTGAGCCATGTAAGCATGCATTGAATTAGCATATTACCTTTGGCTATCTGAGACAGCAGTGCAAATGAGGAGGTTGGAAGGGAGACCCGAATACGAGGGCTGGAGCAGCATCCCCTCACACATGTTTCATCTGCCTCTGCTGTCATACCCATCTTCCCAGTACACTATACTCGAGATTTAATTTCTCAGCTAGATGATTTAATTTCTCGGCTACTTATTTATATTTGAGCAATGGCATGCTCCCTGCCTCACCTTGGTCGTGAATGTTGGCAAAATTAATTGTGGCCGCAGGCCTTTGACTCTCAACTATTTATTATTTACCGATTCTTTTATTAAAAAATTTAAATTGTGCGTCACTTGGATTCGTTCATTATTAAGGGAATTATAATGCATTTATATATTAAAAGAAATTATTAAGCAATTACACACGTTTGTTTTATATGTGAGCTGCACCAACCTTACGTTAACAAATATTAAAACTTTTTTATATTAGCACTCACTTCATTGCATTTTACTACATAAGTTCAAGCATTTAGTATTTTGTATGTATCATAATCAATGGTATTTGTTGTTTGGTATCTTTTCAAACTTTTTATACAATTATTGAATCGATTTATGAGACTTGATTAACGCATAGGGTGGGAAGGTAGTTGCTTTCCTCTCTTAACAAAACAAGTTTTGACATCATTTTTCAACACCATCAAGTCTTCTTCTTATAGATGTAAATACATGTAAAAGAATTTGCTGGTATAGAAGATCTAAAGTCCTCAACCTCCAAACCACACAAGAAATTGAGAACTACAAACATAAATTTCACAAAATACAATTGTCTAGTCTATTCATTTTAAAATTAATTTTAGATATCAAGTAATATTCTTTTGTCACAATGTTTCTAGTCTCCTCTTATTTAGCTTCAAGGTGCTTGTAATGCCCAAAAATCAACCCAAGCAAAACTCAATAAAACCCAACCAATAAAAAAAATGTTCGAAACAATGACTAGCAAGGATTTGCATATTGATCAACATTTTTTGTCACCATGTGTGAACACCACCTAAATTCTAACCAAAGCAAAGAAAGGTCATGAAGATGAATTGAATATGCAAAGCAAAGTTAACCAATTTGAACATGAAGTGACTCAAAGGCTCCAAGTAAGAAAGGCTTACAAATGGTTTGCATCCCATGTTGCAAAGCCAACCTATGGTTAACAAGGGGTTTGATTAGGGTTAGGGTTCATCTTATGAACCCCCTGATTGAACTAGGGTTGAAATCCTATAGTGAAACATTTTATTAACATTTTTCAAACAAGAGAAATAAAATGATATCAAAAATAACATTTATTATTATCATGAAGAAAATACATTTGAATAAAGTCATTAAAATAGTAATGTATTATTAATCTTATAACTTATTAATTGTTATTTCTCGACTATATTAAACATCATTAAATAATTATGTTATATCTTATATATTAGATTGGAATAGTGGAATTAGTTTGGTATGGTGGTGTGTTTCCCATTTGGCTTTGCTTTAGATGCTTCAATAGACCAATTCCACATTGAGTTGAATGGGGATCACAGTTTCAAAAGAAAAGTAATTTTGGGAGATTTCCAAAACCCTTTTGGTTCTAAAACCCTAAGAGTAAGACATTTTTTTTCAAAACAAATTTTAAGTGAGAAAGGAAAGGTTGGTCACAAGTTTTTGCTTAAAATATAGCAATGGGAGCTAGTTCTCTCTTGTTGGAGAATAGGAGGATTCAAGACCACATTGTCCCCAATGTGGGGCCTCTCTTAGAATATTAGGGTTCTTAATCTCATAATAAGCACAAGTTGGTAAGAAACCAATTATTTTCCAATCAGCCAAAAATTGTACTTCTCCAAGAAATAAAGCTCTATAATATAGATGTCCTTTTACTTGTGTCCTCATGGAAGATTTTGCAAGGCAAAGCAATGGATGTGTCTAGTGCATAATGAGGTCCCTATATTCTTTGGAGTCTAACTTCTTTGAAGGTTTTGTTCATAGGTAAATATCCTAACTAGATATGTTATTCTTTCAAGTCTTATAGGGAAAACATTTTTTTTGTTCAATGTTTATGTATTTAATAGTCCTATCCAAAAGAAAAAAGTTTGGGAAAACTTATCAGAGCAATTAGTGCTTCTAAGGGATTAGAAATTTCCCCCAAGGTGAATGCAATTATTTTTTATAGTAGAGGATAAATGAGGTAGATTGAGTTGCAACACTTAATCAAGAGTTGATTTTAAAACTAAAATTTATATTTTGGATATCATCGCTAAAGAGGGTACGTTCACTTGGAACAATGGAAGAAAGGGATTTTGCTATATTATAGAGAGGATCTAAGAGTCCCTAAAGACTCTTTATAGTGGCCTCCCCTCTTCATGGGAAGGACTTGAAAGCTAATTAAATTTTAAACCTTCATAGGGAATTCCCAATTCCCTAGTACCATTTGGCCACTTCACCAAAAACTAGTGAGTGGTGATAATTAAGGAATTATAATTAAAGGTTATGGAGGTGTGTTATCAATAAACGTGTTAGCTTGGCTTATTCTTAATTACCACATTAAGGACTAACACATGGGAGCATAATTTATAGAGATGGTTGTATTGGTTAGTTTTGTAAGAAATTTTATCATGGTGGATGTTTTAAAAGTGGTTTAGGGCTTCTAGTTGTGTGTTCTTGTAAGGCCTAGCCATGGACCCATGGTACATTAACTTGGTAAGCACACAAATATATTTTTTAACAATCATAATGACACATAAATTACATACAATACAATTGTCTCATACAACATGATGACACACTCAAACCACAATAAGACATCACTTTGCTTAAGCTATGTGGCACAAGTGGAAGACTTCAAAACACAATGAGATATAATACCATGGTTAGATATAAAAATGAGGCATGGGTAAGTCAAGATTCCCAAAATTATTGGAACATCATCCACTCCTCTCTATCCAACCACCCTCCAAAGCCCACTAGGACACATCACATAGAAAATATATTGACAAAAAAATAACTCTTTTATCTAAGGTCATCCAAAATCCTTGACCCACTATAAGATATTGGAATGTCCACAAGTTTGATCTCATCAAGCTTCTTCCAAGGTTGGTACCTTAGTATTAGAATTTCAAAGTTTTGAGTGTTGAACTTCAAAAAAATATTACACCCCACCTAGCATCAAACTTCATGGAAGCTTGATACGCTAGTATCAGCTACATGGAAGCCTGATACCCTAGTATTATACTCCACCAAAGTCTAATACCACCACACTAGGTATTAGACTTCTCAGAAGGTTGATACCACTCCTTTAGGTACTGAACTTCTTTGAAGTTTAATACCACTCCTTCAGGTTTAAAATGTTCGAGTAATCATGCATTAGCTAATAATTAATTAATCTTTAATTGATTATTAGTCTAATTTATTCTCATGCACTTAAGCTAAACTTAGGAGTGCTTTTAGGGTTTTAGGGTTTTGCTCCTATATATAGCACTCAACCCTCATTGCAATTATTTCTTGAGTTTTCATATCTTCTTGATAGTATCTTGCTTCTATAGTTTTTTCTTCTTAAGGAATATTGCACATATTGTTTGTAGCCTACCTAGAGAATTTTTTTACCAGCACCTCTAAAATTGGTGAACCTCTATTTTTGGTGGTTTTTTGCTAAATTTGGCGAAGATGCTCTTTTTCCCTACTCAACCCCTCTCTGTTAGGCTTTTCAATTTTGCATTTAATATTCCAGAGGCCATATCTCATCCATACAGCAGTTTTTTCCAGTGCAATATTTTTTGAAATAGGGTAGAATTTTGAGCTCTTCATAGTGATGCAAGTACTTTCTAGTTTTGACTTATGGTTTTTTCCATAATTCAGTTTTCTCAATGTTGTTGTTCAATTCTCATTTTGGAGACTTTGACAAGCCATATCTTCTACATCCAGACTCGTTTTTAAGTGTCATTTTTTTGAAAATGCATTTTTTTTTTGTTTACTTCATCATGGTGCTACCAATTTCCTCATTTTTTGTCAAAGAGTTGTATTTTCAGCATGTAGTCCTTTTTTGGACATTATGGGCTTCCACTATATGTACTTATATTTTTGACACACTAACATAAAGTGTCATTCTAGTGTATATTTTTTGGGGATTTGCACATCCTGTTGTGTCTTTTATAATTGCACTATGATATAACGTGCCATGGGGGGTTGATGTTTTCCTTTGGTTTGTCATCACACCTTTGTCAAGTGAGTGTCCCTCCATGACAACAGTGAATCCTAGAGATTTTTGCCTCATGTGTGTGTGTCTTATTTCGCACACCCTTTTATTTGTAGGTTGTTCTCCTACCTACACTTCTTGGTTTCACACAATTTCAATGTACCTATCATGACTCTCCCTTTTCAACATTATGGGGGTGTTTCTACTTTTGGTGTTAATGCTTCCTTGGTTTTGCAATTTGAGTGATCTATGTATCTAGTTCTTGTTCCCATGTACTTTCAGATGTAGCATACATCAGTGGTTGGTTACATGCATTTCAATGAGTTGGAGCATTTACCCTATGGACACTCTTGCATTCCTATTTTTGGAGGTTCTTCATTTCAACACCATATCAATCATCCTTTGACAATAATCTATAGCTTCGTGCTTCAACAATGTTCTACATGTTCCTTTCTTTTTAGGGCATTATTTTGGTTGGAGGCTTCTCAGACCTTCAGACCTTGATTTGGAGGCTTTTCACTCCTTCATTCGTCTTTCTCTCTTTTGGAGAGGAGTTTTCTCCCACTTTGGTTTTCTCCTTTTTTGTAGTTGTGAGAGATCTTTTGTTTGTACATGGGTACCTCAGTAGTCCTTGATTGTTGAGACCCACCATGCATTCTATTTTTTAGCATTTTAAGCTACTCCCTAAGTTCATCTTAAAGGGGGGTGTTAAAGTAATCATGCATTAGCTAATAATTAATTAATCTTTAATTGATTATTAGTCTAATTTATTCTCATGCACTTAAGCTAAAATTAGGAGTGCTTTTATGCTTTTAGGGTTTTTCTCCTATATAACACTCAACCCTCATTGTATCTATCTCTCGAGCTTTCATATATTTTTTATAATCTCTTGCTTTTGTATCCTTTTCTTGTTTAAGGAATACAACAAAAAAAAATTACATATCTCTTGCGTGGAAGGAGTCTTTGTTTGTTGTTTAATCCTTTGGCTCATAGTTTTGTGGTTTTCATAATTCTAACATAAAAATTCTTTGAAGTCAATAGACCAAGACTCAATATCAAACTTCACCCAAGTCTGATACCTCAAAAACTTGGTATCAAACTTCTCCCAAGTTTGATACCCTAACACAAAGGGACAAAAGAAACTATAAGGCATGGAAAAACTAGTACGCTTAACTCTCACACTCAACAAGGCATAACTTCCTTGATTTACAAACTATTGTAAAATGGTTTAAGGAAAACATTCAATGGATTATGGAAACAAAAATAGCCACATGAGAGCCTCAAAAGGGCCTCAAATCCTAAGAACATAGCACAAGGATACACTAAATTCTTAACCTAGAAGGAACTACATGCAAAACATGAGAAATAGATACAAAAAATAAAGCTTGTTCAACACCAATGTCAAGACAAGCTAAAAAAAAGGGAATCAAACCATTATGATAATATGATAAATATTCACCCAAACACATTCATAAACATGATTATAACATTTAATAATTCAATCCAAACATACCCAACTATTAAGATTATAGGTTAAAAACATGTCAATGTCCTCACAAAAAGATGTGTGGAAAAATACCAAACAATTATAACAAACCATTTCCTTTAAAGGGATTCATTCTTAACATATTTGGAACATAAACCAAATCATAAGATATACAAAATTTTGAGTATGTAATAATTACAAAGGTTACACGAAACCTAATTACAAAGATTACAATCAACAATTAATTGAGTTCATAACATAGTGACAAGATGAAGGCTACTTCCCAATATGGAAGGATCACACTCCAATACATGAAAGACACATGAAATATTGTTACAATTCCTCAAATTTTCCTTATATACATATTACATCATTTTACAAAAATTAGAAACTAAAACTTGAGGAGAGAACCTCCAATTGTACACCATCCAAAGCTCCTCCAAATGAAACCTCCAAGATCTCAAATCCCCAACGATGGTTCATGTGCCACCCAACCATATGGTACCCTTAGCTCCACTCCACCACGCTAAGATATAGTCACTTAGACTAAAGCACATCACTCACAAAATAAAGAGCATGGATCACAAGCATGCCAATTAATATAAATAATCATCAAATACACATGACATAAAATGAGATAAAACACCATCATAAAATACACATGACACATTCATGATCAACATCACATACATAATGGACCAGAATTAGGATAATCTAATCAAATAATACACTTTCTCAAGGGGATGGTATCACCAACAATAATCAAAAGGGATTATCCACAGATCACATAACATACATTATAGACATAAACATATGCAACCATGGTTTCATAGAAAATAAACATAAACTTGTGCAATCAAGTCTCTTTCAATCACAAAATGCTTAGAGATAGGTCTCTCATTGGACACCAAGTCCAACAACATCAAGGATGAGGAATAATACATGATCTAGTGAAGGAGTGTCATTGCAATAGCTCAAAGGAATGGATAAGCAAAATTAGTTATGCATCAAATTTCCCATGTGAGGAACCCAACCAAAAGAGATTAGTGCTCCTTGAGTAGGGATGCCTTATATATTCATACCAAGCCTATACACACACTTTGGTTATGCCATAGGAACCAATATCTTTATTATTTTAATTACCTAATGTCTCTAGTTATCACTTAATTAACAAACTCTACACCTGTCACATCCTTGGGCCCCTTTGTGCTCCAACTAATTTCAAGAGCCACTCCTTTCCTACACCCTACACCTCAACTCCTAGATTCATCACATCACACAATTATTTGGGTGTGGCATATATTTTAAAGCAAAATTTTGGGATACAAAAATAAACATGATCTTAATAATTTCTAAATCAAAAATCATCAAGGAGACTTCTTTCCCCACATTAAAACTCATTTGAATTCACTCACAATTTCATTTTTTCTAAAATAATTTTACATGGGAAGATCGTTAAAAAAAATCTCTAATCCACTATTGAAGAAAGCTTCAAATTTCAAAATCAAAAATTTAAAGTTCTAAGGATACCCTTTGGTTTCAAAAATGAACAACACCGCACTTTTACAATAAAATTTTCATTTTCTAAATTCTAAAAAAAAATCCATAACCATGGCTCAAAATGGTCACTTTTTATATTTTTCAAACACGTTTTTAATAAATAAAAAATGCAAGAATTCAATCTACAATGTAGGTCATATGCTTCCATAAGGGTAAGCATAGCATACACAAATGAAACCATTCAAAAGAAGTAAAGGGCCAGAATTACCTTGAGGCTCATAAAAATAATAATTTTATTTTCAATTTCTCCAAATTGAATGCATACACACCTTTCATCTTCCCAAGCAATCCAATTCCTAACCCAAGCCATTCCATTCTTAAGTGAATCCACCATTTCCCATTTTTCTTAGAAGAAGAGAGTTTTAAAGAGAAATGGTCAAAAATAAATAAAATCAATGAAAAAGAAAAGTATTTTTCCCTTTATGCCTTGTCCATTTTCTAATTCTCATTTCACTTTTCACTTTATTCTATTTTCTTAATTTTTATTTTCAAAAAATACACATGGCAATTAAATTAAAATGCATAATTCATTTCTTTTCAAGGACAATCAAAATAATACAATTTTATCCTTTTCTAGAATTTATATAATTCAAATTGAACTTCTCGCACAAAGAAGTATTTTTTGATCATAATGAAACTACTTGCGATAATTTAATATCATTTCTAATGCATATTAAATTATAATTTTCCCTTTCTTTTCATTCTCAATTTTCTTGATTCTTAATGCATTAGGCACTATTCACACATAAGATTAAATGAAATAAAATTGCATGATAGCAGAAAAATAAATAACTACAACATAAAATACTTGCTTTTATTGGTTTTCCACAACACATTCGTCCAAAATCACCACCAACTCAAATCTGAAATAATAAGGGAAGACATGGCTCATCTCACACTCAACTGAGTGCAATAGCGGATACCAAACAAATAAGCTCAAAGTGACATCTTTGATATAACCAAAGTTGGGAAAAACTTAGACCTGCATAATCAAGTGGAAAAATAGCCATGTAACTACATTCACTCAATGCACACATCAAGTGTACCTTTTCAATATATAATAGTCGAAGCACATGAAAATCATCCAATGGGGTTCAACATCATATAAAATATATAATCATGATACATATATTGATATCCATGAATAAAAAAGAACTATGATAAAATATACGTATAAATAATAACACATGCATCTCAAGGAATACGACAATAGTGAAATACATCAAGTCCTCATAAGGAACTTGGCACACTGTCATACATACATCATAGTGTAACCAAAACACCAATAATCAACATGTTGAGGAATACCATCTTGAAATATGTGGATGGTCTAAATACACCATACACCACTCAAAGTAACAAGTACAAGCACAACTTATGCATCCCTTGATACATAGTTAGAAAATAACACCAAAACTAAGATGTCTCAAGACAATTAATTGGTGGGGCATTACAATTCTAAGTGTGGGAAAGGTTTTGTTGTTTTCCAAAATGACATATAAAAGGCATTCACTAAAGGTCAATGATCCCTACAATAGAGGTGGAGTTTGAGATAAATATGAATGCATTTTTTAATTGTCATGACATGACTTATGTAAGGTTTGTAAGATCATTGCTTGGAGAGAATTGTTTGGGTGTCTCAATCCCTCTACACTCCAAATCCACCATAAATAAATCTTATCTCTTGAATATTGTAGAAGTTGTTCCAAATGTAATTCAATATTTATGGTTGCTTCATCTTCTATTAATAGTCCAATTTAGGTATATGAAAATGTCAAGTTATATTATGAAGCACCAATAAAGGATGCTACAATGATTTTTCCTAGGTTTGGTGATTTAAAGTACCGGATAAACTGATAAAGCCTAATAATGGAAATTATTTGATGTATTTTCAAATGAAACTACTAGTGATAAATTGCATAATGGTTCCTACCATTAGTGTCAACATGTTGTTCAAATCATAAATAGGAAGAAGATTATTCATAGAATTAATTTTATATCCTTAGATACAGCCAAGTTTCTTCCATAGTTTTTGTGTAGGGGTCTCATCATGGACATTGATTAAAATAGAGTTTACCAAGCACAATCTAATTAGACCCTTAGATTTACAGTCCATAACAACATATTGAGCAGCCAAATTAATATTTTTGGGCCTTGAAACATTCTCATCAACAACATCCCATAGATCTCAATCTATTAACAGATGCTCCATCTTTAGCTTCCACATCTTAAAAATTATTTTCAAAAAAATTATCCACCTTTATTCTCCTTGACTTGTCATTTGAAAATTCTTGCAACAAGATCACAAAGTATCTTCTACATAAGCTCCCACTCAAATCTAGATTAATCCAAAAAACCCAACAACCCACAACTGAAACCAAAGGTGATTAGGCTCTTATACCACTTGTAAGGAATCTAAGGTAGTGGAACAACTTCCTACACTAATCTTGAGAGGATAATAATGAAAACCTTTACAGATCTTTTCAACAATTATAAAAACTTAAATAAAAATAAACATAAATATCATGCATACCATAACACGGTGATTTACGTGGGGAAAACCCTTTCGGGAGAAAAACCACACACTCCAAAAGTTGCCCAATATATTATTCAAAAATCACAAAGATTACAATATATTTGTAGAGCAAGCTTCTCATAGGAGTATCACTAACTGGAGATCCAAATACAATACAACTGCTATCAAACTCTTCAAATACATCACACTACTCAGTCATAATACAATTCCCTCATAAAATAGGGTTGCCTTCTAGGGAAAGACAAGCCAACAAAATATCCACCATCATATTTGAGACCTAATGATAATGGTCTAGATTTACAATATATCATTAATTTTATGTATTCGATAGTTTAATATATGGGTGAAAACACAATATTGCGTCTCACTTTTGGGATAATGAACTTTTTCGGGCTAGGAGAGACATTTTTAGTGTGTAAAATATTTTCTCGAAGAACCTTCGAGCGAAGGTATGCAACTAAACACCTTCGCTCAAAGGCTGATGCAGGAGCATCCAAGGTGTAAGAGCAATCTTGAATCAACCAAAAAAAATGTTGTTTCCTTTCAATAAGGGCTAAATTTGGCAAGTTACTATTTTTAATAAGTCTATATATATGCATATATGGGCATACAATCTTACAAAGACCTATAGAGTGGTAAATTGAATCCAATGGTGAAGAAACCACTTCAATATCATTTGTCATTTGAGAGATTAAAATTTTGTTTTCTGATAATCTTGTTAAAATATTCAAAGTCAATGTTGAAGCACTTAGAGGCTCTATATGACCCTAAAAATTGGTGGAAAATAAAAGTAGTCTACCTTTAGATTTTATATTTTAGGGATGTGCCTTCTCAAGAGCTTTTCGAAAAGGTATTATAATTGAAAATTTGGTGGTTGGATCGAAAGTTATGACCCTGCAAAGTTGCACTACCAAATTAATAAAATTTTGAAATATTTTCTTGAGGAAGTTACACTTTCCAAAAAATTCTAGGGCGGTTCCACCTTCCAAATAAAGCATGTGAATGGGGATTACAATGGGGAGGGCAGAGCAGAGTGGATTGTGGCTCTAATTTGCAAAGTTATAGATTTATGCAATTAGAAAGCCCATATGATGTCAGTTGTAATGTTTTAATTCCATTTTCATTTTGGTGATAATAGAAAATATTTGATTCCTTCTTGCATTCTATTTGTGCAATTCTTTGTTGTTTTTGTGAGTTTAAGATTGTAAGGGGAGTACCATTCATCAAAGGTTGACCTTCATTTGAAGTTGTTTGGCATAAAATAATGTTTTTATGCTATAAAATGACTTTTTTTGCATGATGACCTTTGCTTGAAGGACCCTTTGAGCGAAGGTAGCACCCAAAGGGGTTAAGTATGATAGGTTTGGCTTTTGCATCAAAATTTCTCAAAAAAATTAGTTTCAAATTTTGGGTTGGACCTTCAGATGAACTTAAATTGACAAAAATATTTTGCAAGATCATAGCCCTCGAAATGAGTTTTCCAACAAGTATAGTTTTGATATGTTTTCATTTTATCATGCATTTAATTTTCAATTTTTACTAAACATAGGTTTTTCTTCGAACATCAAGCTCTTCATTCTATAGATGTGGAAATAGTAAACCATTGTAAAAATATTCAAAAAAACCCTTGCCCTAGGTATTGATGTCCTTGTTCCATAAAAAAAAATGGATTTCAATATATACACAAGTTATGTTAGACAAAACACATGTATGTCCAAATTATAGATACAATGACTTCAAAAATTCATTAAAAAAATATGTAACAAAAAATTATGAAAAAATATCCTTGCCCTAGATATTTGTGTTGAGAATCTATGTTTCAAATATTAAAATTTTATCCTTTATAGAAAAAAAGTTATGTTGGACAACACAAATGATGTTGTTTTCTATTTAAACTAGTTATTAAAGGAGATGTTGAAAGATTCATGATTCATTTCAGAAAAAAAAATTTACAAAATATTTAGAATCTACATAGAAATTGCCACAAACCACTAGTTCACATCATCTTCAAATTTTTAACGGTTTATCTACTACAAGTCTCAGAAGATGAAGATTCAATTAAAAATGTTGATATAAATGTCCATCTTGGCCAAAAAGTGAGACACAGTATTGTGATTTCACCCATATTTTAAATGGTTTTTGTTAACACACATTCCACTCCACCCCGGGCTCCATCCTATCAACAATAAACCTTATGTTGGCAATAAGTGTTATCATTGATGCCAAATTGTGTGCTAAAGTGTGTATAATACTCTAGACTTAGATGATGTGCAATGATATCTATCGACATAGTCAACAATATTGTTAGATGGATTAATGATGATTTTTCTATTGTCTATGTGTGATGTAGAGGTGGGTACATTTGTTCCAATATGTTTCATGCATGCCTACTTTGATATCATTCATGTTTAGTGTATGCACATTGAGATAAGTTGCAAAAATTATGCTACTTGACATTTACAGTGTATACTTTGAGGCAAAGTCATGGTATTTTGGTTTGCATCCCTTCATAGTCCAATATTTTGTCTTATGGCTTAGAAGTTAAGGTGGTCGAGATGTGAAGGTGTTATATCCAAGAAATCAAGTATTTACCTTCTTGAGCAAGAGTTATAATTGACGGATTCTTGATCTATGCTCAGGAAAAATAAAGTGGTTAATGAAGGTGTGTTGGAATACTTTGCATTCCTCTGCAAGTGAAGTGTTGGCCTTGTGGTTTTGAGGATATATTCAATAATGATCAAAGCATACTATATTATTGTGTCAATTGATTTGGTGGTCTGCAAGTGTGGTTTTCAAATGACAAAGTTGTACAACTAGTTTCGGGATACTGTTTCATCAGTTCAATATGTTTCTCTTCTTGCGCCAGGACATAATGATTAGATACTTCAAGAAAAGGTTGAAGAGTTATTGTGCATAGTCTACATTATTCACATTTTGGTCTGCATGATCACAAAGGATGCAATCAAGGTAGTTATTGGTCTTTGCGCCTCTAGACCAATTTTGATGCTAAAATTTGTAAAGAATGAAACAATTATGGAGCTCATCAGTGCTAAATTTGATAAGAGAACCCTAATAATTAAGGATATCATTGTTCCTAGTGTCTGGTATGCATCAATGGGTATTGCATACAATATTTACTTCACAAATAGAGAAGGGTCTACCATCGCCACTGCAATTCACACCACACATCAAATTATAAAAGAAGGTGCCAACTTTGATCTATGTGAGTTGTTAAGAAAGAAGCTAATGGAGAACCAGAAGAGGAAAAGAGAAACCAATTATAGCTTCAGGTTTGGTTCTTTAATTATATGCCTTACATTCTTGTTTTTGAATGAGTTACCTAGCTTTAAAGGTAAAATTTGGGATAAGTTCACTCCAATAGCAACTCAAATCAAGCAACATATGAAAAAAATTCAGAATGGGCAAGCATATACTAATTTTTATTAGGGATTTTTCAAGAATTTGCAAAATGAGGTGCAAAGCAGATATAGGATACCACCTAGTTTGGTCTGGAAGTATGAGAATAGGATAAATTTTATGGTAAAGAAGGATCATTGTTACATGGAAGCAATAGAGCCCAAAACCTCATGGATTCTTGAATTATCTTATGAGATTGAACATGACTTTGTACAAGGCTTTATAGATATTTTGTTGTCAAAACATAAGGATCCCAAAACAAAAATATTTGGCACATATAGAGAAGCCATGGATGAGATTTACCAAAAGGAGAGAGATGAAGCCAATGAAAAGAAAGAAGAAAGAGTGCTTAAGGGGATGGGTGCTCCACAGTATTCAAAGATAAAAGATAAAGATGAGCTTCACAAGAAATTGGGTACTTCTTTAAAAGCTATATCGGGCACCCCTGCAAAGGTTTTTAAAGCCAAATCTATTCCTTTGGAAGTCAGTCGAGGTCTAAGGAGATCTAATAGACCCTCTATTGTTGTTTCCTCTGTTTTGCAACCCTCCGAGTCTACACAAACATCTGGCAGTAAAAGGAAAGCTATATCTGCAACTCCTCCAGAGAAAAAGGCCACTAAAACTAACCCTGTTAGGCCTAAATGAAAGGCAAAGAAAGAGAAGACAAATGAAGAAGAATTAAATGATGTTGAAGAAGTTGAAGAAAATATCTCCTTGCAAAAGAAGAAAGGAAATAAGATTGCAAAAGAGGATGTTGAGCAAACCCCTCTGGTTACACATGAATCCCTTGATTTTGGGGCCATCCTTAATGGAATTATTGAGTATAGCCTACTAGATATTACAATGGAGCTACATCTAAAATTTCCTTCAGAAGACAAAAAGACAATTGAGAAGGATTTCATTGAATATATGCTCATGAAGAACATTCTCTTTAGTGACATTGTTGACAAATCTCTAGATAGCCTTGCTGAGGATTTGAGACAAAGAAGAGAAGAAGTTATCAAAGTTGATGAAGAAACGAAACAACAAATAATTGATAAGTTTGTGATCTATGTCTCCTAGGAAGAAAAACAAAAGATTGTCCGAAGACAAGACAAGGAGCTCCATTCTAAAAGAAGAATAGATCTAGAGTGAGACTGAAGATGCCACAAAGAAAATCATTAATGCATTGCATAATGAAGTTGATGTTGATTTACAAGTGGCTAATCTAGAAAATACAAATGAGAAAAATATATTTGGTTAGGAAGAAGTACAAGGACCCTCTGAACTGCAAGAAGAAGGTGTCTCTAGCGTGCATGAAGTGCAAACAATCTCTGGTATGGAGATAGAAAAAGAAGAAGAGAGAGATACAGATGAAGAAACAACAAAGATCCTTGAAGAGATGAAGATGGTTGAGGTGACTTCTAAGGATCAAGTTCCTTCAGATGATATTATCCTGCAAGATATACCAATGTGTCTAATTGAGACATAGATCTATAATTTTTTAGGGTGATATGACATATGGTGATGTAAAGAAAAATTAGGAGGTTGCTCCTCTGGTGAATACCGATTCACAAGGTACAAAAAATCAAGGTGAAGTTGGTGTCCTTCCTCTGGAACATAATGTTGCTCCTTCGGAGAATTCAAGAAATAATGAGCAGATAAGATAAGATAATCCTGAGATAGTTCAAGATGTAAAAGTGTAGGCAACTGAGAAGCGAGATGCTTTTGCAAGTCAAGGTTCTTCATCAGAATCCTTAGGGATTTGCTAGAGGTGCAAATGCAGTTTCAACTTACGGTAACACCCCAACTTCTATAGATTCTCACTCATGAGGGACAAGTTGACTTTTCAAACATTTCTCCCCTTCACAAGTTATAGCTTGGAGACATTATGCATGCTTCCACAAGGAAGGGGATTCTACAAGAACACATGAAGAAGAGTGGATTAATTGATGATGTTGTAAAGCTCATTCAGGAGGGTTTACCAGAGGTAAACATTGATGCTTACTTGCCTTTGGAACAAAAGTTAAAACTTTTAATGGATTATTTTAAAGATCATTCATCTCACATGGAGCAAAAGGCAAAGCAAGAGGCCCTAAGAAAGATAAAAGACAAAAGGGGTTGATTCATCTGACTAGTGTGTCAATGCACACAAAAAATTGCAAGAAAATATGAAGATGTTTAAAGAATGTGTGCATGAAGTTATTGTCCTTTATCATTTTTATTTGAAATGGCCTTGTTCAACTAAAACCATCAAGGATTAGATTGACTCCATTGAGTCATAGATCACTCAAATGGTCAGGATATATGATCAATCAAAGGATAAGGATGGGGCAACTAGAGCTTAAATTGTCATTAAGGATAAGGATAAGGATATTCATTTGCAGTTGTCATTGCTTCAGAACCAGAGAGTAAATAAAGTAGTTTGGTCAATAAGGGACACAATTAATGTGAGACTTGCTTCATTATCTAGGTTGTTTGCTGAAGCAAAAAAGGTTGAACAAAAAATGAAGGCTCCAAGCAATGTGGAGGAGGCCATGGATTTGTCCATGCAGTTTGAATGCCAAAATAATATTCTTACTTCAAAAAAAGCAAGTTGGGTTGCAATTTTGGCGCAACTTAAAAAAATCTACAAGAATATTCTACCTTCCAAGGAAGGCGCAAATGTATAATTAAGACACTTTTGGATTGTATAAGTTTTGCAAAGAATTGCAATATCTTCTTTTTTAAAATATTTTTGTACATAACAAGGTAAAAGCACAAACCTTTGTCACACTTTATAAAGGAATCGACCAACAACAAAATGAATTATGAACTTCAACCACATAAAAGTGATCTTTATGTTTTGAATTTCAAAATGATGTAAACTAATGAAATGTAAAAATTTTGATGAAGTTTATTCCTATAATTTAAAAGAAAATTAAAAAAATGTTTTTTTTAATCAATTTAAGAGCAAATTTTGGAATGTTGAAAATTTCAAGAAAAAGTGATGCTCACTTAACGTCAAGAAACAAATAGAAAAAAAAATCATTTTCCCCTAAAATTTTTTCTCCAAATAGGTAACATCAATATCTAGTGCATGGGAAAAAATTTGAAATTTTCATGTATATTTTTCTCGTAATAACATTTTAAAGTCAAACTTTTCAAAATTTGATAGTTTTCATTTGTCATCAAATATTGGTTACTTTTTTAAAAAAATCAAAAAACAAATTATACCCTTTTGAAGAGGATTCTCTCCTCTAGAGCACCATATTTTTTTCATTTTTTTAAAATATGTTATATTATTTTTTTTAATTTATAATCAGTATCTTTTTTAACTTTAACAACCTACTTGCATTATTTTAAAAATATATATATTAAAACTAATCAAAATATATAAAAAGTTATATATTTGGATTTACCACTCTGAGCTTTACAAAAGAGTATTTTTCTTTCCTCAAAAAAATAATTTTGACTAAAGAAGTACTTAGTTGAAGTTGAAAGTTTCAATTTTTTTTTTTAAAAAGTTGAGTTAGCTCTCAACTAGGATGCCACATAGATAGTTTTGATAGAAAGGGTTTTATTGGAACCCTGCACATAAAATGAGCCACATTTCAAAGTGACAGAGAAAAATTCAAACTTTTTGGTTTCGGATGAAAGTGTTTTGCTCGAAACTCTGTGTACCACGTATAAGCCACATGATTTTGGGCAAAACTAGTTCGATTGAAACTATTTAGGTCAAAATTATTTCACCCGGAACTATTTAATTGGTCGAAAGTGTGACACAACTTTGTGCTTTTACCCAACATTTATTTTTGAGGCATCTCCATCTCAGGGAGAGTATTGTTTGTAGAAATCATATAGTAAGGGGGAGTTTGTACAATTTTTAGTTGATAAAAGTAGAAGATATAATGCCCTTTTCCCTTGATGTCAAAGGTGGAGAGAAGTCCTGTAGATATATGGGTGTTGTCATCAATGACAAAGGGGGATATTGTTGGCAATAAGCGTTGCAATTGATCATAACTCAAGATGTGTTGTCATTGATGCCAAATGTGTGTATAATACTCCAAAGTTAGATGATGTGCAATGATATCTATTGGCATAGTCAGCAACGCAATTAGATGAATTAATGATGATCTATTTGTTGTCTATGTGTGATGTGGTGGTGGGTACACTTGTTCCAACATGTTTCATGCATGCCTACTTTGATATCATTCTTGTTAGGTGTACCACACGTTGAGATAAGTTGGAAAAAATCTACTAAGACATTTATAGTATATACTTTGAGGCAAAGTCATGGTATTTTGGTTTGCATCCCTTCGCAGTCTAAGCTTTTGTCTTGTGGCTCAGAAGTTAAGGTGGTTGAGATGTGAAGGTGTTATATCCAAAAATTCAAGTCTTTACACCTTCTGGAGCAAGAGTTATAAGTGACAGAGTTTTGTTTTGTGCTTTGGCAGAATAAAGTGGTTGATGAAGGTGTGTTGGAATGCTCTGCATTCCTCCGAAAGTGAAGTGTTGGCCTTGCAATTTTGAGGATATATTCAATACTAATCAAAGCATACTATATTACTATATCAATTGATTTAGTGGTTTACAAATGTTGTTTTTCAAATGAGAGTTGTACAACTAGTTCCAGAATACTCTTTTTCATCAGTTCAATATGTTTTCTCTTCTTGTGCCAACACATAATGATCAAATACTTCAAGAAAATGTTGAAGAGATATTGTGCATAGTCTACACTATTTGCATCTTGGTCTGTGTGATGTTTTTGGTCTCTCCTCAGTGTTGTCAAGTTGAACAGTTGTCAATTTTGGTGGTGTTGATACCGATTGGGCAGACAGGCTTGGTTCCTTCATCTACGGTTGGTCTTGATTAATTAATCTTGCTTTGGAGGATGTGTTGAGATGCTTTTTGGTCTTGATATGTTGTGTGTTGATCCACAACTCTTTTTCTCTTCATAATGTATATGTTTGGAGCTGACCTATGTTGCATCATATGTTTTGTCTAAAGGTCATCTTGGAGACGACCTAATTGAGGTTTTGAGTTGTTGCAGAGTATATTTATAGAAGATCAAAATCATTTGTGAAAGCATGATTGAACAGGGAATTGAGATTGCAACATGTTGAAGATGAAGTGTGTGAAGTCAATATGAAGGATTATTTGTGCCAAAAAAGGACTACAACGTCAACATATGTTGGATGCTTCTTTATAGCAGTTCATAGTCATATTTCCCATTATAATTTTCATGTATTCTACTCTGAGATAGTGAGTCTCATCAAGTCTTTGTATCTTGCCCTAAGGTTGTGTGCCTTAATCTGCAAGTACATGGACAACGAGCCTTAAACAACACTGTAATTTTTGTAAGCAATGAGCTTCATATATTGTGAGTTAACTCTCACTGTGGTTTTTCTCTCATATATTGCGAGTTAACTCTCACCATGGTAAAAATCTTGGTGTCCTTGTGTGGTGCCTATTTCCATTTCTACTTTCTTTCTTTTTTCAGTTAATGTGATGTGATGTTTTGATCTGCAAATGGGAATGATTAAGTTTTAATATATGTTGATTCACCCCCTCTTCCCCCTGCCCGCCCTACCCCGCAACACTACAATGTGTTCAACACCTTATATAATTGCAAGGTTGAGACACACTTTCCTAAGAAGTAATATATTACCTTTTTTTTGAGGTTCCTATAATTTTTAAAATCCTTCCTACTAGGTTGCATAATTTACGCAACCCATACATGTAATAAACACTTGGTTAGAGTTTGTATATCATTCAATCTTATCAAAATCTTATTTTTTCCTAAATTTTAAGATAAAAGGGATTAAATTTTATTCACTGACAATACTTATTACGAATCTTTTGTTCCTTCAAATTTGGCGTCATAGTACTATATTTATAAACATCAATTTGTAAGTGGTTCTCATATTATCCTAAATTATTGTAAAATTGCTATTTTTACATATGTTTATAAAGAACAAAGCAAAAAAAATTACTAAATGAACATTTGTAGAATAGTTGAGAAGGAGAATAGCTATACCAATTTAGTTGAATGTTGAAGAGAAAGGTTAAAGCCACACCTAAACTAAAGATGGACCGACCACAAAGTGGGTCGGTAGCTTAGTGGTAGAGCACTCCAACGATAAATGAGAGGTCCTAGGTTCAAGTCCTAGCTGGTCCATAAATGCAAAATTCAACATGGTATCAAAGCCAAAGCATGCTAGGAGCCCTGGGGCACATCAAATGTGGCTTATGGGGGGTGTTGGAAAAAAGCCACACCTAAACTGAAGATGGATCGGCTACAAAGCATGTTGATAGCTCAATGGTAGAGCACTCCAACAACAAATGAGAGGTCCTAGGTTCAAGTCCTAGATGGTCCATGAGTGCAAAATTCAACATGTTTAAATATATATTATAATGTAAATTATATTATGTTATACAATATAATATATTTATTAGGCAAGAGCCCCTAGCTGGTCCATAAATGCAAAATTCAACATGGTATCAAAGCCAAAGCATGCTAGAAGCCCTGGGGCACATCAAATGTGGCTTATGGGGGGTGTTGGAAAAAAGCCACACCTAAACTGAAGATGGACCGGCTACAAAGCATGTTGATAGCTCAATGGTAGAGCACTCCAACAACAAATGAGAGGTCCTAGGTTCAAGTCCTAGATGGTCCATGAGTGCAAAATTCAACATGTTTAAATATATATTATAATATAAATTATATTATGTTATACAATATAATATATTTATTAGGCAAGAGCCCATGGTGCATTGGATGAGTGGTGGTGTTATTGTGGCCACCAGGGATCAAGTCTCTAGACTTGACCCATAGCATTGTTGCTATTGTTGATAGCTTTGGACCAGCATTGAAGATCACCCTAGGCCAATGAAGGAGGAAGCTCGTGCCTCGAGGCCAAGAAAGAGAAATGCTTGTGATTGGACCATGCATTGAAGATTTCCCTAATGAAGAGGAGGAGTTTGTCGTTGTACCAGGCACTTGTGTCTAGGGCCCGCCCACTCCCTCGTTGGGCCGGTGTGCTCGCGGGAGTGACAGGCACTTGTGTCTAGGGACCACTCCCTTGCTAGGCTGGTGTGCTCATGGGTTTTGTGCCCCTATTGGGCTATTGTGTTCATGGGAGTGGTAGTTGTAGTGCATCCAATCCTGGGATGAGGTTCCCCAAATGTGACCTCACTAATTCATAGCTCCAGTCAAAAGCATTCACCAATCAAATATATATATATATATATATATAATATTATATTATATAATTACTATATATAATAATTAAAATTAATAGTAATATTAATATTCATAATAATTAATATTACAAAATAATAGTACTAATACATTGCCTCCTTTTTATTATATAATATAATCTATTAATTATTAAGAAATATTATTCCTATTATATTTCTTTTAAAGGTGTAAAAGTAAAATTTAAAAATGATATTATATTTTGATTTTAACAACTTTTTAAATTAACATTGCCTCTTTCCTATACCAAAAACATAGTCTCCTCTCTCTTAATTACAAAATGATATTGCTAATATATTACCTCCTTTTTATCTTATAATATAATCTAAATTATTAAGAGATACTATTTCCATTATTTATTTTTTTGAAAAAGATAAGAGTAATGTTTTAAAAATGATATTATATATTGACTTTAGCAACTTTCTAAACTAACATTAACTCTCAATGTAATTAGATTTCCACAATCCATATGAATTTATGTCTCAATGCTTTTGGATTTGATTGTGTGTCCACTTTTTTCATCGACGTTTCAGATCTTTTTCAACTCTCTATCCTGATGATGGTTCACTGAGTGTGATCTGAAACGTCGATGAAAAAAGTGGACACACAATCAAATCCAGAAGCATTCAAACATAAACATTAACTCTTTCCTATATCAAAAAATAGTCTTCTCATTTCATATATATAATATTTTATAATAATATTTATATTTGATTATTTTATTTTATTAATATTAAATATTATAATATTTATAATTATTTAAAATTTTAAAAATATTAATTTGAATATTATAAAATATATTATATTATATAATATATTATTTTGTATAATAAATTATAAAATAAAATAATATATAATTATTTTGAAATTATAAAAAAATATTAATAGAATCTTTAATAAAATAGTTGTAATAAAAAATATTTATAATAAATTATATATAAAATAATATATTTATTTATATTATTCACTCTCTTTCTCTTGTGTTTGCTTATCATCTTGATGATGGATCATGGAGTATGACTAAAAGTTGATATAAAAAATTGGCATGGTTTCAATCTAAAAATAGCTCACTTGATATTTATCATTGACTGTGGAAACTTGATGCTTTTAATATTATACTTTAATTTTCAATTAAGATTAGAATTAGGCTTCAATTAGAGTTGGGGTTAAAAATACAAATGATTATTGTTAGAATTTAAGTTAGAATAAGTATTATATGATTTATATTTATATTATTTTGATTATTTATATTCTTTGTATTTTTTATATTATTCTTGTTATTTATATTATTTTGCTATTTTTTATTTTTTTAAATTAATTTCATATATATTAAATAATGTAATAAAAAATAAATGTTTCAATAAAGATATATGTTGATCTTAATTTAATTAAGATTAGGATGATTCATTCTTATCATCAAAGTTCAATCCCCATTGAGGTGTAATTGTTGAAGATTTATATTGAGGATGAAGTTTGTTTGTGTCCACAAATATTTTATCAACTACCAAACAAATATAATTAATGCAATATTAAATAAACACATGTTTTGTAATAAAATGTTACAATAGATTATAAATTTTAAAAAATACTATATTATCATGTTATAATAACTAAAATTAGTATTATGATAAAATATAAAAATAATCATTCACTAATAAATAATAAAAAAATAATTCTTGTTAATAAGCTAACAAATATTAAAAATCAAAATTAAATTAAAAATATTGGTAATTTATAAAGAAACAATTAATTAGTAAATATTAGATATAGCTAATATTTCAACAATTTTTAGAAAAATAAATTTTAAGATATTTTTGGTTAAAAACTTACATTAAAAATAAGTCTAATGTATATTCACTTTTAACACCCAAAACATTTTAGCCAATTATTTTGATGGAAACTAATTTATAAAATCTATAAAGTCACTATTTTATGTTAACTAGTTAAACAAGTACTAACAAAACACTTCCAATAATTAATCATTCTAAGGGCAATTTTCATAATACACAGCTTTTTACCAGAAAAGATTAAAAAAATGTTATGCACAGAGAGATCATAATCACAATTCTTCTTGACAAATGTTGGAAGAAAATTATTAAAAAAACAAATAAGCACTACCTACTCAAGGAAAAACAAAATCTAATATTAATCATAATTCTAGTTCATTATCCATATTATGGACACATGGACACATATTCGCTGTCTTAAATTGACCCAATTTCCATAACACCTAGCTTTTTCTATAGAGAGTCAAAAAAGAACTGTGGGCAAACTATTAGCTAAAGCCTAAGAAGATAGGGGAGAGGGGCTAGCAGTCATGTGGGCTAACTTTGTTAGCATGTAGCAATTGATTGGAATATCGCAGAACCTTTCCATCCACGTTCAATTCATATTATTACTTATCAAACCAATTAAAAAATTTCTCACCCATTGTTTACTGATTACTAAAAAATTATTTTGGAATTTTGAACACTACTAAGAGTGATGGCAGCACGCCTCTACATTTGTGAAAATTCTCACCTTGCAAACAAAATAAATCAAAAGATTACACAAGAGGATGTGAGAGAACATCTTGACATCTTATGATCGACAATGCCCTTAAAAGATCTTTGCAACATCTGGTTTTTATGGAAAGCCCATTCATTCAACTACCCTTTTACTGTCAAATGGGATTTAGCTCAGGCTGTAAAAGAATGTAGGCTTTCAAAGAAGAGTCTCCCACCCTACAAAACATGAAAAAGATTTAAATTGGATAAATTCAGCATTCAGTCTACCCAAACAGATGAAGCCATCCAACAGCGTGTGCAGCATACCCTAATAAATGAAACTGTGAGCAGAGTATTTTACTTTACCAGTCATTTATTATTCCACTCTGAGTGTTCATGGCAACAAACTAGATAGAGAAGTTTGCTCCAGAGCACACATAGGAAATTAAAGTATAACATATAACAAAATTAATAAGCATTTTAAAGGTTGAAGTAGGGGAATACTTATACTTTATGAGAAAGTTCAGGTGCGGTCTGCTGCTGGAAAAAGAATTTTGCATCCTGCCTTTTAATTTTCAAGTTATGGCATGATTTGTTTTTGGTTGTAATGGCACTTCGTTTTTCATCATGTGACTCTTCTTAACATTTTTATAATTTATGTAAAATTTGTGTGCATAAAACATACAAAATAGCAAAGCGCATCAGTAGAATGACTTGAAGGAAAGTAAAGATACCTTTAATACCTGAAAAGTTTTGATTATAGAAGGTTACAATTGCAACATGCTATATATAGCCTATAACTTTCCAGAGTATAGGCCTGTACAATTTGAATGGACTATGCATAAATGCATAAACAAATCAAATCATTCAATTAATTGGTAAAACTTCATCACATTAGTTGATATCTGAACTTCTTGTGTAAATAGAGAATTTAGAACATCTGCATACAAGATATATCCTCCGACAGATTAGAGGGATAGGAAAACATACAAAAACCCTCCATCTATAAAATTTGAAGTGAAAAAACATCATGGTTGAAATGGGAATATGGAAAGTGTTTAGAAAGAGTTAGTTACCTTGTTATCCAGAGAAGCCTCTCTTCTTCAATACGTCAACAAGATAGTGTGCCACAGATTCATATCCCATCTCCCGGGCTGTCAACAACATAATTTTCAAATGTTAGAAAGTCAATAACACACAGGATACATTAGCTTAGAAACAACTAGAGATCTTAAAGTTTTGCCTATCTCCAAAAGAAAGCTTCACCTGTATATATCGCAATGCCAGTGGGTGGAATATTGCGCTTCTTCAGACAGAAAGAGCTGTATCAATTGAAAATATTTTGTGTATGTGCAGAACAAGTTCAAATTTAGTCAATAGATAAAACCCAAAAGCCCTCAACCAATGGGCCTTGGTTTGATTAGAAAATAGGCTATATATACTGCCTACAATAGAAAATACATATGCAGCACAGAAGTTAAACAGGTTACTCCTTGTCGAACACAATGCTCCAAAATACAAGGTGGCAAAGCAGATCCAAGTCATGTCTATGTGCTGCTGCTGTTTTAAGCTTGCCTTAGTTGTTTAAGATGTTGAAAACAAACGAGATTTCTGATAAAACTAACATGCAGTTACTTCAAAATACACCTCATCCAAAACATTAACAGTTCTGACAAGGAGCATGCAATCTTCAATTTCAAAAATATGTGCCAGAACCTTCAATGACTGCCTCAATGCACCTATTTGATCAAAATGTCCACCTAGACCACACTGAAACAACACTTACCACACAGCACAGGTTCACACGACAGTTCAGATATTATTAATTAATAACATATTCCAAGTCAACATCTAGATTTTCTCTGTTATATTTTAACCAGATGACATTGATATGGCAGTTCTTTGAAACAGCAAAATTTTCATATGGGGAGCAATATATTTCGTACATTCTTCTATCTCATCCTCCGTCTAAATTTTTGAAAGTTAAACAATATAATCTTGAAATAATTACTTGGCAAATGATTTCAGAGCGCAAAACTTTGATGGTACCTGTTACAGATCCAGTATGGATTAATGCCTTTCTCTTCTGAGCAATGAGGGCACATCCACTTTTTATTTTGTCTCACCTCCTCAATATCTGCCATCATTCAGTCTCTCAGGATTGTATCTTACAATATATCATGTACCATAAAAAAACATTAATTTAACAAAAACATAAGAGAATATGCATACAGCTTCTATCACACCTTCCCCATAACGAATTCTCAAGCAAGCTCGACAAAATACACCTGTACTTGAATGGCATACTGAGCAATCTGTTTTGCCTGCCATGATGGACACCATAATTTATGGTTGTTATTTATGATTGATAACATACATTTGATTTTACAAAGGATAAAGTAGTAACATTTACAGCATATCAGTTAATGTTAGAACTCTAATAATATTGTAAAAAGATATAAACAGAATTGCATGCAGGTTAACCTGGAAAATCACGAGATCCTTAAAGCACCAAGTAGAAAAGAGAACAAATTATTTAAACAGATGATATCAGACCCCTCACATGATAGAGAAAGCTAGCATTATCAGTCTAGACAATTATCCTCCTAACGCAGCAAAAACACTGCAGAACCTCAGAAAAACATTTCCAGATTACCATGCGGAACTGTTTTTAAAACATGCATTACAGAATGCTTTTATGTTTCATTAATAATCTGCTTTAAGACCAGTTTCTAAGGGTTTAATAAGCACTGAAATATGATTTATGTAGGAATTAATAGTCAAGAAAAAAAATTTAAATAAAAGAATTGACTATTGACAAAACATATATTGTTTGGCTCACTAAATGTTGATGTTGGGACCCCAAAAGTTAGAGGCGACATACTTACTTAGAATGCCCTGTGATCTCATTTACAATTTTACACTAATTATTAAAGTTTCTGAATGGCCTATTCATTCAAATGGCATGCACCTCAATGTGAATTCACCGCAAGGCATCCATGCATGTGTATTGTGAGCAATCTTGCCTCATAATTTGTAGAAGGCAACATTCTAATGTTAGGTTTGGTTAAAGTACGAGTATCCACAGATGCTTAACAAACTAAAAGCTTCCAAACCCTTACTTTTGCAAGTACAAATATTTATAGGGAACAAAACTTACACAAGTAGTGATTTGAATGCAATTAAATTATTAAACATCATATCATGTGCGTTATATATATCTACCAAACTTCATTGATAAAATAAATTATGGTAGAGTATACAGCAAGCTTGTAAAACTTAAAATTACTTGATCAAACAAACTAGCCTTTCAATCCAAGCATTCACCTTAGGACATTCGGGTGACACATTAACAAAGAAAAAACAGGCATGATTATAAAAAATGTACATAAGAAGGCTACACTACAATGTTCTTGTAAGTTTTTAACTCTATGACCCAGCTTGAAAGGATCCCTTCTCTCTTAAGAGAATGGAATCTATTGGGACTCAATCTGAAAGTGCAAAAGAGTCCTAGCTCCCTTGTGCATTAGGGCCTCATTTTTCCCATCATCTATAACAACCAATTTGAGCAGACTCTGAGTTTGCATGGGTCCCCCTTGGTCAATATTGCCTAATTGTTTCCTCACCATTCCTCATTTTCCTACCATGTGCTAGAAGTTGCAAGAGTTGAAGAAAGTTCTTAGTTTGGGAAGCTTTTGGTCATTTTTCACAATTTTTACAGAATTCTGGAGTTTTAGTGGACTATTGAACCAGTTGTCCTACCTCCAGTCCCACACAGAAATCAGCTAAGTCTTCAAGTCCTTTCATTCCTTCATTTTCCTTTGTTTCCTCCATTTGCAATTTTTTGGCGGACATCTGGACTTATGTCTACCATCCTCTTCTACATCCCCACGTTCTCCTATTCTCTTGCTCCTTTCCCCTTTTTTCCACTTCACAAACTTGCAAAGTTCTAACATACTTCTTTTATCTTTCTATTCTCCAGACCTCCAATCTGTTAGATTTGTGAATAACATGAGCCACAAGATCAAACAACGAACAAAACACCTTCTACTCAAGAGCTCTACAAAACAAAGATTTGCTATTCCTCAAAAAGAAAATACATACAAAAAGAATAATTACAAGAGAGAATGAATGCTTTAAAAGAGCAACGCTAGTGATAAAGGGATTAGATCATGACAAGTGTCAACATCTTGTGTGATGAGATGAATTGATCTAATATTAACTCTGTAGTTAACATAAATAAGGCATTGAGTTAACTAATAAAGCAAACCTTAAGTTTAGCTTAAGTGCATGAGAATTAGAATAATAGTTATTTAAAGATTAATTAGTTATTCTCTAATACATGATAATTCTAACACCCCCCCTTAAGTGTAACTTAAGGAGTAGCTAAACAACTCTAAAAAGAAATGCATAAAAAGCAAAGAAAGCATGAATGGGTCCCGGCAACTAGGCCTGATGAGGTACCCAATACAACTAAAGGATCTCTGAAAAATGGAGAAATGGAGAAAACATCATGGGAAAAACTCCACTCCAAAAAGAGATGAAAGCATGTATGAAAAAAACATGAAGGAAGGCCTCATGAAGACCCCCCAAGGACAACTTCCTTCACCCCAAGCATCAATCGCAGTTGTAGATAGCGAGGAGATGCCAAAGGTTTCGTGAAGATGTTTGCAACCTGCTCCTCTGTAGGCATGTACTCCAAGGTGAGAAAACCATCCTGAATCAACTGTCGTATGAAGTGCATGTGGATCTCTATGTCCTTAGTACGCTGATGCTCCACTAGATTGCAAGAAATGTGAATGGCACTCTGATTGTCGGACCAAAGAATAGTGGGACTATCGGGAGGAAAACCGAACTCAGTCAATGACTGTCGAAGCCACAAAACCTCTTGGCTGGCCAAAACCGTTGCACGATACTCAGCCTCTGTGGATGATAATGCAATAGCAGATTGCTTCTTGCAAGACCATGTAATAGGGCTAGAACCAAGATAGAAAACAAAGCCAGAAGTGGACTTCCTATCATTGACATCACCAACCCAATCTGAGTCAGTGAAGCCAATAATCCGAGGATCTCCTAAAGTATAGTGAATACCATAATGTGAGGTGCCCTGAATATATCTCAAAATTTGTTTGGAAGCTTGCCAATGACTCTCATGTGGATCATGTGAGAATTGAGAGACAAGACCAACCACAAACGAAAGATCAGGACGTGAATGTGTCAAGTACAAAAGACTACCAACCAACTGCCCATATAATGTAGCATCTACTGAAGGAGTAGAACAAGTTGAAGACAATACAACACCTGACTGGAATGGTGTGGGGGCAGGCTTGCAATCAAGCATGCCAAATCTTTGAAGCATGTCAAGAGCATACTTCTGCTGAAATATGGAAATCCCATTTGAAGACTGAATAACCTGTAAACCATGAAAGTAGTGCAAAAGGCCGAGATCTGTCATCTCAAACTGCTCCATCAAAGCTCGCTGAATATTTTGGATCATGGAGGATGAACCACCTGTAAGGATCAAATCATCCACATATAGCACAAGGATCAAAAGATCACCCTCCTGTCTCTGAATGTAAACTGTGGGATTGGATGGACATCGTGTGAAGCCAGAAGAAAGCAAAAAAGTGTCCATCTTTTCATACCAAGCCCGAGGGGCCTGTTTGAGACCATATAGTGAACGACAAAGTCTGCAAACCAGCGAAGAGTCCTCAATAAAACCATGTGGCTGCTCCATATAAATCTCCTCATGAAGATCACCATGAAGGAAGGCACTCTTCACATCCATCTGAAATATTGGCCATCCCTGTGAAGCTGCAAGGGAAAGTACAAGGCGAATAGAATTCATCTTGGCAACAAGGACAGAAGTCTCAAAATAATCAATACCTTCGACTTGAGAGAAACCCTTTGCAACAAGACGAGCCTTATGCTTATCAATCGAACCATCTGCAGCATATTTGGTACGATACAACCACTTGCACCGAACCAACTTTCTTCCCTTCGGAAGAGGAACTAAATCCCAAGTATGATTCTTCATCAAAGAAGAATACTCATCTGCCATAGCACTATCCCACTCAGGAATACCAACCGCCTCTGAAAACGTCTGAGGATCATCTGAAATATGACTCAAAAGACTAACACCCGATGTTTGTGCATGAGTGCAACGAGAGCCTGAAGGATCACCTGCCAAAGGTCCAATTGCATCAATAGTATCAGAGCTCTGCAAGACAAAGATTTGCTATTCCTCAAAAAGAAAATACATATAGAATGAATAATTACAAGAGAGAATGAATGCTTTATAAGAGCAACCCTAATGATAAAAGTATTAGATCATGACAAGTGTCAACAACCTGTGTGATGATACGAATTGGTCTAATATTAGCTCTATAGTTAACATAAATAAAGCATTGAGTCAACTAATAAAGCAAACCTAAGTTTAGCTTAAGTGCATGAGAATTAGAATAATAAATAATTAAAGATTAATTAATTATTCTCTAATACATGATAACTCTAACACAATCAAGTTCCACTTTCCATCCTTGCACTTTGTTCTCCTTTGTGAATTTAACTTCTTCCATTCCCTTCTTACTCCCAATCTCTAATCCTTCTCTACTCTCGATTTCAAGTTTTTCCTTTCATCCTTGCGCTTTGTTCCCCTTTGCGGACTTTCTAAGTTCATCTAGATTTCTTTCGTTCCCTTTTTCCTTCTAACCTTCAATCCTTCCCCACTCCCAATACTTGTGTTCTTTCTAACTTCCCTCCTTGTAGAATTCCTTTGCACCTTAGGACTTCCTCCAATTCCACCTCCACTTCCCTTCGTCAATTCTACATGGTTTTCCCGCACCAATTCCAAATTCTCTTTCTTTCCACTTGTCACACCTTTTCAAAGGTTCTAAAACTCCTCAAAGTGCCAACAAACAAAGCGTCGAAGATTTTCTAGGTTCATGAACTTGCTTCAATGGACATCCAAACAATGTCCAATTCTACTTCCACTTCCGACCTCCAATTCCGCATCAAATTCCCACAAAGAGTTCAAATGCTTTTGTCGTTCGTTTTGTCCTATGTGAAGTTCAAGCTAACTTTCAAACTTCATCCAATTCCCACAAAGTGTTCCAATGCTTTTATTATTTGTTTCCTCCTATGCAAAGTTCAAGCTGACTTCCAAACTTCCATAGAGACATTCTATCCTGAAGTCCAATTTTGCTTATTTTTCCCACATTTCTTCCAATGGGCTTCATTTCTTACTTCCTCCTTTTGCATAGTTTCAATGGATTTTTGGACTACCATACCCGTGTCCAATCCTAACCTCCAATACCACAATGAAATCCCACACCTCTATCCTACATCAAATCCTTGAATTTCCTCCTATTCACCTCAACTACTCCCCAAATCTTCCCAAATTTTTGGCAAGTTCATGAACCTAGAAAATCTTCGACGCTTTGTTTGTTGGCACTTTGAGGAGTTTTAGAACCTTTGTTTATTAATGACCCAATTTGACTCCAACTACTCCAAGAAGATTTTATTGCCTAAACACCATTGTTCATCTCAAGGGCATGGATTCACAAGTAATTTTAACAATGGAAGGTGAAGACAACCAAGAAATTGTCATGTCCCCTAAAATTGTAGCATTGAGATATAAAGCATCAAAAACAAGATAAACAAAATACATATTAAAACATTAACTATTTAATATTTATAATTATCGAAGATAATATTATAATTATAATTATTGTAATTACCAAATATAAATACTAAATATTATAATCATTATAATATATTAACATGAAATACATAACATACCAATATAAAAGATTGTAACACATCGAAATCAAATAATAATATATATATATATATATTGACAATTTATTGTTATTATACTTTAATGCTTAAAATACAAAATATTAAAAATACCAATAAATAAACATCAAAAATAAAATAATAAATATAATCTAAAAATCATTATAAATTTATAAACATCAATGATAATATTATAAGTATAAATGTTATTAATTTTGATCATGACTATAATAAGAATCGAACCATGGAAAACAAACCAAGGTAGCAATTCACTTACTAAGTAATTCATTTTAAAGGCATCAGTCAAACTTTCTAAGGGCAGCGATTCCTATCATCCTAAAGTCAGAGATCATTAAATAGACTAAAGCAGCAATTAGTATTTCAAAACGGTGCATCCAAAGGTCTCAAATTTCCCAAGGGCAGCGAACAGTTATAGGCACGTCCTTAGAGAAGGGCATGACTTCTCAAATCGATCAAATATTTAAAGAGAGATATCCTCAAAACAGACGGAGGGATAAGGAGAGGAATAAATTCTAAACAGAAAATCATTTATAAAATAAATATATACTAAAAATCAGATCATGGTGGCTGGGAAAATAAAGAATGATTTCTGCAGATCGAACCAAAGCAAGGCTGTAAGTATTTTCTGTTTTCAAATAATTAGTTAGAAATATATTAAGGATGTAGATAATGATAGCAAATATTTTATGGTTAAGATAATGAACAGTTTAATGTATTATGAAATGAAATGAGAATTAAAATAATAGCTTATGCTTAAGTATTTAAAAAAGAAATCTGTTAATACATTATGAATTTAGATGTGGATGATTGACAAATAAAGAGGGAATTTAAATAACAGTTGGTGGTTGATAAATGTATCTAAACATGATTGATAAATATATTTAATATATGATGATTGATAAATATATTATAGGTGATTGATAAATACAATTTATACATAATAATATTTGTCTAATCGATGTTATTTATTATCGTCATTTTGGGGTATGCATGTCACTATTATAGTATTGCTAATATGTTATTTTGAATTGGACAACTAATGATGTTATGGTGATATATTCTATCATAATTATTGTGTGTGTAACCATATAAAACAACCATGGAAGAAAAGAAAAGGAAAGACTAATTACATCTTTGTATCCCCAGCAATACTAAAGACAATTACGATCTATCATTCTATTGAAACATAGAATAAGGAAGGCATCGAGATTGGATAAAAGGAAAAGAAGTTTTGCCGATCTGGTGACTGTGAGGATCAGGGAAAGCTCCAACAGATCACACCCAGGTAAGTATAAATACCTGCATAAATTCGATTCTCCCTATATTGCTAAATGTGAAATGGTGTATGTTTTATTGATCTCTATGTGGACTGATTCAATATGTAAGATCAAAATATGGACTGCATTTTGATAATCTGATTATAGTGATAAGGGAGTTGAGGGCCTACGAGGAGGGGGAACAGCGTTGGGGTCACCCTCTAAGTACACCACCCCATGATGGATGGCTGAGGCCTGCCACATGTGGGCCATGTACTACTCTTGGGTTTAGAGGGAATGACTATCTAGGGCACCCTACTGTAGTTGCACCCTCAACCTCTCAATATGATTAAACGATAATGGTTCTGGTACAGGGGAATGGCGGTAGGACGCCTCACTAGGCACACCACCCCATATGGATGGCAAGGGCCACATGGTGCCAAAAGTATTGCTCTCAGGCCTAGGGTAGAGGGTTCCTTGGGCACCCTATCAGACCATTATGTGCAAGGAAGAACGAATTAGAAAATCTAAAAGAAATTCAATTTACTTATAATATGATGTGTTTATTTATAGATGTCTACTAATATATTAGCAGGTCTTAAACAGGTAATTGTATAACTAATCTTACTTTCCTTGTTTCCTTTATATATTCAAATGAGAGCATCATATAATATTATCTTTCTAATTTTGTCTCGCAAGGACCTAATCAAGTTATTGATATTCCCTAAACCAAATTGATTATTGGAAATTGATAAATTAGGGCAGATTTAGGGTTATCCCAAAAAGGGGGCATTACATAAATCATTAATGTGGTGGTTGAGTTACAACTCCCGATAGTCCTCATGCCTATTCCAAACTGCCCATCCAACAGATTTTATGGGATTTCACTTGTCTTGCATGCCACATTTATGAACTCTTATTCTCAATTGAATTCCCACAAGCAACCAAGTGACGAAGCAAAGCGTATACATTCAACTTTGTTATGTAGACAAAAGGTAGGTCAGATTTTATGGGATTTCACTTGTCTTGCATGCCACATTTATGAACTCTTATTCTCAGTTGAATTCCCACAAGCAAACAAGTGATGAAGCAAAGTGCTATACATTCAACTTTGTTATGTAGACAAAAGGTAGGTCATTTTTGCATTTCCATGCAACTACAAATGTTGAGAATTGTCTAGTGTTTCAACTCCTACAGGTCAATCACCTCTAAAGTAACACATTTTATAAATCACACAGAGGTTTTCGTATTGTAAATTATGTCAATCACTAAATGTCTCCACAATCCCATTTGTGGATCTTCAAGAGAAATCTAGCTTAAGGTCTAACTTAGGGTGTTGTCCTCTTGCCACATTTGTTGGTACGATTGTAATAAAGATTGATGAATGTGGTAGCATTCTAATTCGTTACAAGCTTTGTAATGGTATCTTCTTTATTGCATATGGATTTCTATAGTTTGGGATGAATACTAAGAATGTTCAATTATTTGATATTGTCGTATGGTTAGCTTAAATGATCAAATAACAACATAACTGAACTAAAATCAAACAAGACAATGAACAAATAGAGCCATGCTCAATGAAATTCAATTAACAACATTAAAAGACTCAATCAAAAGCACTAAAGATAGAATTTAAAGCAATTGAATCTAACTAATGTGCAAACCTCTCAATCCCATTGTGAATTGATGCATAATTGTGTTGTGAATGTGCATTGCTCTGTTTTATGCATTATCCATGTTGCAAAAGCTTGATAGAAAGGGGGTTGATTCACAAAAGATGCTCCAGCATGCTCAAGAAATGAGTATGAAATTCTAGAGAGTAAGGGTGCTCATGAAGATTGTGAATGAAATTCATGTTGAAAGGGCTGGTATTTATAGATTTTAGTAATTTTGATCAATGGTGAAGATTGAAAATGATAATCAATGGATGAGAGAAGATTAGGAGGTGACTATGGATCAAGGATTAATCAAGTGGCTGATAATCCATAAGGTGTGGATCAAAGATTAGATCAATGGTTCATAATCCATGAGAGACTCAACAATATCCCTTAATTCATGGAATTAAGTTGGAGATATTTCAAATTGGAGGGAAGAATTTGAATTTGAAAAGGGAATATCCTTTAGGGAACATTCTTTATGCAAGTTGGAGGATTGGAGGAACAATTAATTAATTAAACAATTATGAAAATCACTTAATTGTATAGGTTGGAAGAATTAAAATCTTTAATTAAATAATTAGGAATTATTTAGTCAAGAGAGATTATTAGTATTTTAATTAAATGATTTGGAATTATTTAATCAAAAGGGGAGAAAATGATGAATTATGATGAATTAATCAAATAACCTTAATTATTCAATTAATAGGAGAATAAAGTGAATTTAACTAAATAATGAACACTACTTAATTAAATGGACGAAAAAGGTGAATTATGAAGGAAATAGTGTTAGTAAGTGAAATCAAAGTATGTGATATACTCAAGACATTTTCAGGTGTCTACAGATATCATATATGTGGTGTATGTATATGGATAGCTTATATTTTGTTGTGATTTCAAAGGCTTGCTTCTCTAGGTATTTGTGACTCTATAAACCCAATAGATTAGGCACCAGTCCTAGATGTTTATGATCCACCATACGCTCAAAAAAAGAAAAATTCTTTCAATAGTAGTTTAGGAGTAGGATTAGTAGTTTGTATGCTCCACATGATCTAGTGATTCCTCCAAGGAAACATCTATAGCAAGCCTTAAGAGTTCTCATTCTAAGGAATCATGTTTTGCATACATTCATCTTGCCTTCGTGCAATGATGTCATTATCAACTTAATAAAGGTTTTATGTTCAATAGGTTAGTTTTTGGATACTACTACAGCACTTTCAATTTGTCCATCATCAGCTGCGATTAATCCTATTAAGGATACCTCTAGGAACATCCTCCTATTTTTAGTTGTGCCTGAAGTGAAGGAGACTCTCAGCAATAAGCCTTAAATCACTCAAATTTTGTTGATGAGCTGATCAATCTCCCTTCAAGATGGCATTTCTCTATCCTTGGAGCAGATCGATTCCTCTAGGAGTGTGGGCAGCAATTTTGGGAATCGACACATTCAACTCATTCAAGTAATCTTGGTACTTCATTACATATCAAATTTGTGCTCAAGTTCAACTAACTATACCATGAGAAAAGGAATGACATCCTAAAGATGCAAAAATTAGCCTTCATCTTCTTGGTTACAGTGGTCGGCTTACAAACCCTATCTATGTCTAACTGAAGAGAAAATTTTAAAATTTAAACTTTTGGCTCCTCCAATTTAAAATTAGGTATTCACTTATAAACACTTGCATATGCATGCATCTGCCAGACATGGAAATAATACCAAACAGGTGCTGACACACCAAAAGATGCCCAAACACACATCAATTGCATGAGTGACATCCTTTACAGGTAATGTACTTCATGTCCCTTGGCACAAGCCATACATAGCCAAGATGCTCTAAATAGAGGGAAATGTTAAAGAAAAATCTTTTAAGCACCCAACCCCAAAGTTAATTGAGCACCCAACAGTGCAAATAAAGCTAATACAGAAAGAAAGAAAAAAAACAAACCTTCAGTCCACCTTAAATGAAAAAATACCTATGATATTTTCTGCAGGAACACACCCAAAGTATTTTCTGTGCAAGGCAAATGGGAATACATATGAGTGTATCATGCACCAACTCCAACATATCATTATTTGGATTGACAACTGTGTAACTGAATTCATACCAATGATACGTGCGACTATGTTGTGAATAAAAATACTAGCACAACAATACTAAGGCATAAATGCACTTCTTATTGTACCATAATGACTACTACAAACATCTAGAAACCTAGCATAAAAAGGATTTGCTCTTGAATAATGAATTATTGTCTGGCAGAAGAGTAAAACCTATAAAGAAAATTGAAATCAACAATAGAGCTTATAATAAAGAAATTCTCACTATGTCAACTTGGCTGTATGTTACCTCAGTGATCCATCATTATGATGAGCAAAATTTCTCATCCTAATGATGGATCACAGAGTGAGAACCGAAATGTCATGCAAACAAAACTTACACACTTATTTCCAGAAGTATACTCATTCAATTTCATGGACTGTAGATCCTTTATGTCTACCATCAACACCCAGAATAGCTAATCTTTCCCTAGAAGACTAGGTTTCAAGAAGACAAATTTAGAGTTGAACGATAGACCAACTTAAAACTTGTATGGCACCATGCAACAATATCATAATTAGAAACAAACCACTAAACTTGTAACCATTTCAGCATAGACACACACTACCTCAAACACCATGCACAAGGACTGAAAGAGGCCTGAAAGTTAAAACCTGCAATTCTATATTTTAGCTTTCCAGTGGAAGGAGTTGCGAAATTTGTAAAGGATACCTAATATAAAGAAGCTCCATTCTTTGGAGTCTGGATAATATTAGCCATGCTTGCATTGCATGACATGATACTTGAAATGACTATACAATATAAGAACTGTGACTAACCCCAGAAAATGAAAAGTACCTACTAGGATATGCATACAGACCCCAGCAAAGTTCTGGTAGAGTTTTTTTTTTAAACTCTGGAAGTATATGAACTTGTAACTGTGGCATGATGGTTGCCAATACCTTAAAAAAGTTAATGCAAATAACTAAAAACAAACATAACGTTTTAAGATGAAGAAATTAGCAATTCCGTCATAGATTTAGCTCTAAATGAAAACAAATTCATCATTCAAATCTAACCTTAAAAATGCCATCAGGGCTGTAGCCTAGTGGTTGAGAGGAGGCATTACCATATGTAAGACACAGGTTAAATGCTAGCAGAAGTAGATCCTAAAGGAATTTGAGCCAAGGAATTTTCAGAAAAAGGAAAGTTCTCCCTCAGTGGAATTTAAATAAAAAAAATATGCCTAATATCAAACAAATGCCCAAGCTTGGAAAAAATCATAACATATAATATGGATCTTTTCCAGCATAAAAACCTCAATCGAGTGACTTAGGCTAAACTTTAAAACACAATGAAAGGATCAATGTACAAATATTCATTTCAAGAATAAATGCACTTATAGGCAATAAGCAAACATTATTATATAAAAGAAAAAGGGACATTCAGTTGTTGACTTTCATAAATAGATAAGATGCAAGTAAAACTTGAATGCTCATACAATCTAGACTTCCAGGAATGAAGTGATAGAAAATAGAGTTAAACTTACCTAAGCATGCCTTTGTACCATCCCGATCGCCGCAGCGTTCACATCCTTCTTCCCCACAGAGCTTCTTCTGCCTGAACACCATGAAAACAAATTAAAGTTTAGTGCTGAGTTAAAAATTACAGAACAGTATGCCATCGTCCTCTTATCAACAAAATAACTCATTTTTGACATTTGGACCCATAGTATTTCTTGTCTACAAGGGAAGAAAGATAAGAGGTCTTCTTCATAAAGTTACTGATACACCATAAGAAATGCTCGTGGATTACAATCATTAGACAGGCCCATCAGCGATGTATATTCCTTTCTAGGCTAAATAAGGTCAACGGACAAATGATAAGTTAAGGATGAGATGCGATAATTAGTTGAACTCACCTAAAACCCTTCACACCGTATGAGCATATTAATTTCTATCATCGCTTACATTAATCTGTATAGTGCAATTAAAATATGTCATACCTCATTTTTCCTGTAGGCTTAGTTAGACTAGAATAATTGTTGCTTGTGGCTATGTGATGACCTCTATGATTTTATGCAGAACAAATTTTCGACTATTTTGATTATGGATCATGCGAGAGCTACTAATATACTTTGTGCACTTGGACGGGTAGCAGACACCTGATGGCAACAGCAAGAAAAACTGTGGTGGTAGGGAAGGGATATCAACCTGCAGCTTCTAATGGAACAGATAAAACTCACAGACATTTGCATTCTTGCCATTTTATTTCAATGCCAAGTTGGATGTTCATGAAGAAATACGTTTGATTGTGACTTCAGCTTGACTTTTTAATTCACAGTTTGTTTTGAGTCCCTTCTTGACAAATCATTTTTTGTTTGAATCAGGTAAAACGGAATAATCCTTTTTCTTTGACAACTCCTAGTTTTTATTTAGAACTCAAATAGTTATTATGTATTTGGCAACATGGCCAACTGGAATCGATGTGCTTGCAATCTTTTCCATCAGATTAATGGGAGTATGGTTAAAAAGATTTCAGTAATGGTCTTTGCATACATATATATAGACATATGTATGGGTTTAAGTTTTTTACCGTTATAAATAATGTTAAGCTGACTTTAGCTTAAGCTATGGTTTAGTGAAGCCTAACATGGGCATATCCAACCATTTGATAAGCGATAGTTAAAACATCCTTTGATATTCCTTTCGGTCAACAGAAATGAATGTAAAATGCTCAAACCTCAAAAGACATGACTAATATATTTTTCCATATATGCTACTTCTAAGATTTTTGCTTCCGTGGTAGCGCCGCTCCTCCACCCTGGTGGACATCATTCTTTGTCCTTTCCAGAGGGTGTCCATCAACTGTTGAGGCATCACACACTGGATAAAAATGAATGCAAATGGGATAGCTCTCTTCCTCTGCTAGGTCGTTTTTTTTTTTGCTTTTTTGTTTTGTTCATTTTTTCCTCAAATTTTGGGCAAGTGAGAAATGATGGAATACCTGCAAAAATGGCAGCATAGCCCCAAAATGGGATCATAAATACTCCCTCTGCTTTTGCTGTCGCAGCGGCGGGCCAGTAATTCTGGGGAGACTTGTAATTGAGCAGGTGAACACATGGGTATCGGCGCATTTGCTGGTCTTATCTCCCCATTTTCCTCCAGCTTATTTCTTGCCCTGTTTATCCTTCCCTTGGTACTCATGGAATCGTCACCCAGCTCAAAGAAATCCTTCTTTTCCGAATCTACAGTTAAAGAAGAAAAAAATCAGAAAAGCTATGCATTTCGATTTAGCTCTGCATGAAAGCATTGCCCAGCATTAATATGGCATAACCTGGTGTGGTGAAGGATATCGAAAGAGGTTTGTCCTTCAAACGCTCCGAGCGGCGCAGGGGAGTGACGTTCACTGCTTTCTTAACGGAGGGATTTTCTCTGCGCGGTGATTTCGTGACCGAAAAGAATGATTTTAGATCTCCCGCGCACTTTCGGACCCCGAGAGCTGCCATGCGAGCCTGTAAACATCACTCATCAAAGTTGAAACCAAATCATTATTTTCACAGTAACATCCCATTTTAAGAGTAAGAAATGTGGTACCTGATTCTCTGCAATGCGCGCCAAACGCAGAGACTCGTACGCATTGGGTGATGTTGAAGGAGCGCATGTTTCCTGAGATTTACGAGACCTCGTTTTCGCCATTTTCTCCGTTTCTTGTCCGAGCAGAGCAGAGCAGAGCAGCAACCCGTCTTGGTCGTCTAATGCACCGCCAACGGCTACCTTCCCATCATACTTATTCACTCCCTTGGGCGCCTCGGGTTTCTCTGTTAGAAAGAGTGGGATCCGGAGATTCCTTTAATTCCTTAATTTGAATAATTTTGCCATTCAATCTTTATTTTAAATAGAAATTTTGAAATAATACATAGCAATTGCTTGTCTTTGTAGTATTGTAATAATAATATTTATTGGTTAGATGATAGATGAGTGGATAATGTATGAATGAATGAAGGCTTTTAATAATATCCACGTGGTCAAATATTTTATGAGACCTACAGATCAAAGTAGTATAGATAAGTACAACAACCCATCAAATCGTTAACACAACACCTACTTCATCTCTTTTTTTGGGGGGATCTTGGATCTTAGATATTTTGTTGTGTATCTTAATTAAGTGGGTACTCAACACTTTTTGTTATTCTTTCTTCTTCAAACAAGTTACTCAAGAAGCTCACATTTAAAATCTCAATGTAATTGGTTTGAACATCCATGTAAGTTGAGCATTCCATGATTTATTGAGATAATTTTTATTCATACATATAGCTCCACTGTGGAGACACAAATTTAGGAAAGTTAATATTGATTACAATAGTATTGTGTAATAACAAGTACTAATAATAAGATTTTTAACTATTTCTATTTGTAATAGAATAATTTATTTCAATAGAATGATTTGTGGATGTTGATAAATATGAAAGGAAAAAATTAAATTGTAATAAAAAAATAGGGATTTTGTTTTCAATATATGAATGCAATATAGTAGAAGTAACTATAGATGGTGGTAAAGATGAAAGTAAATATTCAGGTGTAGCATTAAATAGAAGATAGATGATAGTGCAAGAGATAAGTCAAAAGGAAAAACTCTCTAAATGGTTTAAATGAACTTATTTGCTATTGTTTTTTACAATAGAATCCTTCCAATGAAAATAAAATTTAAATTTTCAAAGTAGCAACTATATATGTCCAATTGGGGATGGGTGAAGCAAAATTGATAGGAGACCACTTTTTTGTACCTTCTTGTGGTGTGGAAGGATTGAACAAATAAAAAGAGTATCTTCTCCAGCGATCTCTCTTCTAGAGACAAATATCTTGTTATCACATGTTGTAGCAATTTTGAACTTGAAATTAGGAGAATATGGTTTACTTTGATTCACTTGGTTTTGAAGAAAATCATATTGTATGATTAGAAAAATTATAGCATCCATATGGAATATGATTGTCGCGCATCCATTTGACTACACTAATTGTGAAGAGATTTGTTTAAATCATATTTTCAAAACTTATCAATAGAGAAGGTTAAAAATTATTTCTAAGTTTGGACAAAGCGTTGTATAATTTATTTTTTAGGTTTTATAAACATTTGCAAGTTCTTTGGTAATCTCAAAGGTGCTCTTACTAAGCAATGTGCAATAACATCATCTAGAAGGTTAGGAATAATATGCATTATCATTCTACTTTGTTTGTTTGTGTTATAAGATTGAGTATAAAAAGTAAAATATTATTTTTTATTTGTATATACCAAGTACAATAAGAAATGAAATGTTAAATAATAGAAATTGAAAATTTTAAAATTTATCAAAGCTAGGAGAACTAAAAAATATTAAGATTATACCTTATATATTATGTTAGTATACATAAAAATAATTATAATATTATTTAATTTAGAAATACTCACTGAACAAATCAATATAAAATTTGTCAAATACTCCAAAATTAATCACATTACGTATTAACTTATATGTCTATGAACACACATTTTATTCTAGAATTGTGATGTCTATAAATCAAAATAAATATAGCAATGACATTCACAAATCAAGTTATGACAATAGAAACGAAGGAAGCATTGGTATTAAAGACAACATAGTAAGAGTATTCCTTGTGAGCTTTCATATAATAGTTTCTTAAAATAAGTCAATATTTATAATTCCTTTGTATTTGACTTTTGAATTGATATTTGTGTTTGTATATCTAGGGAAGAGGTTTAGTATCTTGTTCATATTACTTATATTCCAAAGTTTGATGCATTAAGACATATGAGATGAAAATTTATATATATTTAGTGCATTAAAGAATGAAACTTTTGATTGGAAGAATTTCAAAAAAATTAAAAGTATATTCTAAGCATATATATATATATATATGGTGATTATGATAGCTATTTAGCTAAAATGAAATTTTAATCTTTATACATTTATGAGATAAATAGAGAGAATATTATTATATTCTATAAATATGATGGTGTTACATATCATAGATGGTTTCTTTTATTTGACTTTTTTAGTTTTATTACTTGTGTGTTTACATTTTTTTAGTTTTATTTGATTAATAATTGTTGACATGGTTTCATTATTAGAGAGTCAAATATCTTTAGTGTTTTTTAGGTCTATTTGCGGTATTTACCTATGATCATTTCTTTAACTTTGATTTTTTGATTTATGGATAGAGAGAATAATTATTTTTAGTCAAGTGAATGCAAAAGTTGTTAATATGTAACTACCAAACTAAAATAAGTGGAATTTTTAAGAATTTTCTTAGGAGCTTTCATCTTTTTTATCAAAAAAGATTATAAAATGAAGCTCTATAGCTTTAGTAATTATACTAGACTAAATAAAGGTAATTACTTAAATATTATCACATGGCCAAATAGAACTAATTTTATTGTTTCTTGAGTCATTTTTTGTTTATTCATTTCATTTTTTTAACAATGACAATAAGTCAGATGTGAAATAGAAGTGCAGATAAGAATAACAAAATAACTACAGTCAAAAGAAATTGACAAGGTCATGAAGTTTCTTTCTACTCATTTACATCAATTTTTTTCACTTGACTTTGTAAGAATGTGGCCAATGGGGATGTGTCTTTTTACTATGTGGTGCCACACTCTATTTCATTTTCGCTAAAGGAAGTAATTAATTAAAAACATTTAATTGACATTAAAAGTAAGCAATAAACATATTTAGATAAGAAGAAAACACTTTTTCTTAAAAATATTCACAAAAACCATTACTTCTTACCAAAGAATAGGATATTAATAGATGAAAAATAAATTTATTCTCATTTTTTTCTTATAACATTTTTTTTGCTTAATTGCTAAGAAAGAGAAATAAGATTTTAGTGTGTTGAATTAGAGCGAGTTTCATAGAAACACAATGTTTTTGGTCAACCCCCATCAAACACTAATCATTCCCATGTTTGGATTGAGATAGTCAAAAGGAAAGTATGGGCATGATTAGTTGTTTGGCTTGTGGGTATAGTCAAAAGGAAGAGAAGATACTATTCTCAAATGATTTTTGGGTATTTAAACTTTGTTCTCCGCACTAAACTACAAATTAAATATTGATACTATTCTCAAATGATTTTTGGTTTTTGTGCTTCTTTTCAATAGCTTTCCAAAATATTTTAAATTTAGTTAATATATTAGAGAAATATTATAGTTTTAATGATAATTTTTTAAACCACCATTTAAAATCATAACAATGTAGCTCAACAATTGAATGGTGCCTAATGAGAACATGATTATTCCTTTGCACAAACTAAATATCCATCAAAGAGCAGCATAATAAATCCATTCCAATATCCAAACAATGAAACCCTCATAAATAAAAGATAAAAGCATTCTTCTAGATTACCTTAACCTCCTACACTTTTATGCAACACCTTATATCTTTGTAACTTTAAATATGAACATAGTGAACGCAATGAAGGAAAAACTAAAAAAATCATGTACACAATGGAATAGAAAGGAGATGCAAATGAATGTTAGATGTCAACGGGTTCATTCTGAGGTTTGTGGTATCTGCTCGTACCAACAAATATGCAAGAAGGGTGGGTACTACAAACTCTAGATTTCATGCAAGGTTCATGGTATCTACTAGTCCTTTATTTGTAATGCTTGAATTTATAATAAATGGATGGACATGAAAAAAGGTAATAGGATCATGGAGGTTTGTGGTATCCACTATTCCATCAACTTAATCAAATTGACAAATAAAGCATGAGAGGGTGAAATTTTAGAGAGGCCTCTTTTGAAACATGTTATGAAACCATATTGAAATTGTTGGAGACTTGAGTTGGCAACATGAGCATGATGATGTATAGTGTGAAGAGATTGATGAAGATTGATAAGTGTGACATTATATGGTGTTGTCATTGATGGTAGCCCATGGTAGAGATACAATAGTGTTGGTCTAGAGAAGACCAAATATTTTGCAAATATGCATGTCCTAGTGTATATAGTTTTCAGTGTTTAGTGAACCAATTTTGTGGTCTACATTGCTCCACCATGAAGAATATGTAGTTTTTCCGTAATGTTGGTGTGTGTTGGAAGAGTCTAAATCCAAAGTTTCATAACTTGATGTCTTGCATGGTCAAAGATAATGTTGACAGAGTATTGACTTTGGAAATGGCAGAGTTGCAATGACAGAGTATATGTTGGAATGCTCCACTTTCCACTGCGGATGAATATTTTTTTGTGTACTTGAGGAAGTGTGTGTGGATGAATGTAATGTGTATGCTCCAAGTGGCAAGTGTTTTGGTGGTTTGTGTTTTGAGTTGTGAATGAACAATCAGTTCATTCTATTATTACTTCACGAGTGGTGCCGACCTAAAGGTTTTGGGGTTGTGTGGAGTCGAGTTATGTAAGGATTGAAATCATGGGAGTGATTATGGGTCATGCTGACCTATTTTGGTGGTGTATACACTTTGGTTCTTTCTGCAAGGCATATGTGTTGGTATTTTTTATTACACTCTATTGTGCGTTTACCTATTAACTATTATTGTGTTAGGGTAAATTATTGCATTTGTGAATGTATTTGCAATTTTGAATGGAAATATATATGGATGGGTGAACTTTGTTTATCTAAAACATTGGAAAAGTATGAATGAATGTTTATTTCATTTGATGTATGGTTAACTGGAATGATTGGTTATTGGATTTGATATTCTAACTATGAAATGTATAAATGATTGTTTGGATGAACGGTTGACTACCATGAGAATGTGTAAGTTGGATGCAGGTTCATAGTCAATTCTTCAGAAGCGAGGGGAAGTATCACTCAAGAGAGGAAATTGGTTGGGTAACCTATAACGAAACCTAACTGAGCTTACATACACACTCACTTATAGAATGGTTGAGTCAAGTCATAGTTTTGGGAATTGGTAAGTCATCCTTTAGTATGATGTGTTTGCATTAGGAAGAATCTTGATTTCTGTTAAGAGCATTCTTGGATTGTGTTTAGTGCTTGGTGCATGTGATTTCTTCTTTGTATTACTATACTAGATTAATGAGATATACATACATAGAATGTATATATATGTATACATATGCATGTCGATGATAACCCATACATGTGAGGGAACACATACATGAGAGTACATAGCTGGATGTACCTATGAACACTTATGGATAGGTTGCTTATGGGCATGATGATATCAAGAGGACAATGTGACATGTATGTATATATACACATCACATGTATATATACCTATCAATAAGATAGCAAATTTTTGTGTTTGATTATGTAATCTCAAATGTATATATATATGTCCATACAAATATGCCGATATGTTTATGTGCGTATACATGTACATATATATACAAATGATATTGTATTTTAGATGTTAACTTGATCTTATTCAATCGAATATCAAGTGTATATTTTTGTAGAGAAGGGGGATTCACTACTCATGAGTCTCTTTATTCTTAAGAGATTCCTAGGGGGCAAACTGGGCCCTTAACTACCTCAAGGAACAATGCAAGAGTTCTAGAATCAGAAAGAGCAGGTCATGAAGATTTTCTAGACAAACTAACAAGCTCTTGGCCAAAGGACATCAGCGCGGGATACAGATGACAGCGAGGCACGCTGGCATCCAAGAGGCGCACTGGCATCTCGTATGGACCAGAATGTAAATTTATCATAGAAAATGACAAATTGAATACTAACAATCAAATCGCTAAGAACTTACATAATGTGGGAGTGTGACAAAATATAATAGAATTGGAATAAAGTAAAGTATAGATGATAAAGAAAAAGAGTAGAAAGAAAATACTTACAACCACACAAGTAATGAAGCCTCCAACAAGTGACTATCTTTAAGATCTACAAAAAGTGTTGGGGTTGTATAGGGGTTTTCCTTAGTCAAACCCCCATTTTGGTGTTCCCACCTCCACAAACAACCAAATAGATAGAGAGAAATGGAAAAAAGAGTGATAAAGCAATCCTCGCTCGAGGAGGAGAACCAGTATCATGAATTAAGGTGATAAAAGCAATCCCCGCTCGAGGAGGAGAACCCGTATCACAAAATGTAGATACAATAGATAGGGGATGTGTGAAATCCCAAGATGCTCGCAAGAAAGAGATAAGGGAGATAGAGTTGCAAGGATTAAACAAGCTAAAGAGGGAGAGCAAGGACAAAAGAGAGGGTTGTGAGAGCCAAGATAGCTACAAAGAGTGTTGTGAGAACGTGAGAGTGCTTGAAGCTAATGTAACAAGTTGTATGGAGTTGTGCAAGTAAGATAACAAGAGCAAGAGAAGAGAGAAATGCCAGAAGCTAAGGTTGGAAAGAAGCTAGAAGACCAAATGGAATGAAAAGATAGATTTTAAAGAGAGGAGATGAAGGAAAATAAGCTTCTTGAGTCGTTACAAGACATCCTAGGTCATTACCATTGACAAAAGAGGCTGAAAAGTGGAAAACATGCTCGAAAGTAGTCGTTTGAATGTTGAAACGTTGCAAGATGCTAGCGCGGTGCATAGACATCCACACGACACGCTAGTGTCTAGACACATTACACTACAAAATGACAAGAACAGGAAAAGCACAAAGTTCGACACGAAGTTGACGCACAAAGGGTATTTGATGAAAAGGGGTCTTGAGCATCCTAAGAAGGGAAAAGAGGCTAATGCAAGGGCTAAAATGAGCCTACACAAGATGCTAAGGGAGTGGACACTAAAGCGGAAACAAGAATGTATGTGAAATTGCAAGGGGTGCAATTTTACGACATTACATTTTTCCCCCACTTTAGTGGGCATATGAATCTACACTAATATGTACGCTAAAGGAAATATACTAAACATAAATAACATCATGATACCAAAAGGATACTATAGAGGAAGCAAATAACTCTTCGAACCAAAGAAGCATGCCCCTAGGCTGAAGGTCTACAAAACAAACACATTAGACAAGAAAGACCTGCACAAGACAACAATGTTAGAACATAAAAAGCCATTACACCATGGGGTTAGAACATAAAAACACATGCACATAGGCACCTAACTAACTAATAAGATTTGAGTTAGCAAAGTGAAAGAGACCTCAATGTAAAATGTTGTCTCAGTACTATGTGTCGTCCCCAAATTAAAAATAATAACCAATAGAAGAATTCTAAAATGAAGAGAAGAATGTAAGGATTGATTGCTTCAAGAGAAGAATGCACCCAAAAGTCAGAGAAGCAACCAATGTTGAAGAGAGAAAGAGCATATACTTAGGATGAGGAAGATGCAGATCTTCGATCTGGTATATGCAATTGAGAAAAAAGAGAATTCAAGAGAGAGATGGAGAAGCTAGAAGGGAATGAAAATTCCAAGAGAGATAACTCCATAGGTCCTTAGACCAAAGGAGAGTTGAATAGATACATTGCAAATTTGTAGACCTATGGAAGGTGAACAAAAGGCTCTATAGGTACTCTCTCCTACAGAGTTGAACAAATTGCACCGAAGGCTCGTAGACCAATGGTGAACAGATCTCACAGGAAGCAAGCACTTCATAGGCCCTCAGACCTACAAAGAAGGCATTCCCTCAAGTACTCTTTCATGAAGGAAGCCCAATGAAAGGGTGAATTTGTAGAGTCAGACTAGAAAATGGCTTCATAGGCGCACCTGCAAAGCAACATGTTAATCCGCAAATAAAACATGTTAGAAGACAAAAATCCACGCAAGAAAGCAAGCATACAATCACATAGATAGTCCATAATTTGAAAGCTTTCAAAGAGTTTCCTTGAGAACCCTTCAAAAGAAAAGGGGTACACTCAAGGGATGCACTATTTGAAAAGCGAGGTCTAATCAAGCTGCCCCCAAGCTAGATGTAAAGATATGAAATAGGTCTAGTTGGGCTGCCCCCAAGCTAGATGCCATAGAATTCATTTGAGATAGAGAATTTCAAAGGGGGTCCCTTAAGAAGGACAAACATCTCCAAAACAAGTTATCATTGCCCCCAACATATAGGGGAGGAGAACCATGCAAAATACTTCAAACATACAGGATAGAGGTAGACCTCGATATCACTTGTCATTTGAAAAAAAGGTAGGTGCATCAACAAATAAATGAGTGATGACACCTAAATCAAGAAGTTGTTGTATTTTATCCTTCAAGGCCTTACATTCACTAGTGGAATGGCCAAGAACATGATGGTATGTACAAAAAGGATTTTTTTTTTTTATCATGGTTATGGAATTTTTTACGTGTAGGAGAAGGAAGAGTAATCAAGCAGGCTTTTAGAAGCCTCAAAAAAATACGCTCTTGCTCAGATAAATAATGAGGAGCAAGAAGTGACCCTTTCTCTTGTGGATAAAAGTTTGACTGCTCACAAGAAGAAGGTACAAAGACAACAAATAATGGAGGAGGATCTTCATAGAGAGCATTGTTCCAGCAATGGGAATCAAACTCTTCTACAGGATCACTATCAGCCTTCTTGATAGGACTACCAACATTAGCCTCTTTAATAGAGGTGTGATCATCTTCCTCAGAAGGAGGAGGATCAACATTAAGAACATTACAACTATTGCTCACATTATTCCGCTATACAAAAGAACAATCATCTTTGATAGTGGGTTTGGATGAAGTTATTAGAAGGATTAAGTGAATCGAGTTGACTTTTTATTCCCTAATGAAGGACTCTGTAAATTTTAGAGAACCCCAATCACCAAGACATACATTTTCTTGAGAAGAGGTAGAAGGAGCAGACTTAAGATTTCTTTCTTCAGAAGGATCTTCTTCAGGGACATCTATCTCAAGAGTATCCTTTGTAGTAGGTACTATTGGATTAAACATCGACACATTGGAAGACACTGAAGGAATAAGAGTAGGCACAACTGAAACCTGACTAACAACTTCCATCTCACATAAGTGAATAGCCTTAGGGTCAACCTTGGATGTGACTACTTGATTGTTACAAATGAACTTAATAGATTTATGCAAGGTAGACGGGACTGCACCCATAGTGTGAATCCATGGTCTACTAAGGAGAAGATAATATGGTAAATTTTCTGACATAACATATACAAGGGTGAGTACAGTAATGGGTCCCAACCTCAAAGGCAAGACTATTGTGCCTAGGGCTTGCTGACCGACATTATCGAACCCACAAACAACAACAAAAGAAGCATTAAGAGAAGATGAATCTATATTAATTTTAGGAAATAGATCAATGCTACACACATTGAGCACCAAACTAGCATCAACGAGAGTATGTCTAATGCCAATATGGTTAATGTTAACTATGATCATAAGAGGGTCCACCTGATTTTGTACTTCCGAAGGCAGGATTTCCTATAGATAGAACGTGATATTCGGTGAATCCACATGAATATGAGCCATCAATGCATTAACATTTGTTGGCCTAGTGGAGGTAGGCAATAGGATCTTTTGCGAGGCTTCCTGAAGCATTCCTTGATAAACTAGAGCATACTGAAGCAAGTACAACAGTGAGATCTTAGCCAGAGTAACTTGAAGTTTCTCAACAAGATCGTAATCATTGGGTGCTTTAGTTGTAGGCTTAGGTGTTGAAGGAAGAATTGGTTGTTTATTCATTCTATTCTTATAAGTATGGGCTACCACTCTATAGGAGGGAGCCTTATAAAGATTAGGAGATTCATTATCAAATGGAACACCATTAATAGAACAAACTCTTTTAGGAGAAGGACTAGTTGGGGTCAAATAAATAATAGGTCTCTTAGGCCTTTGAGGGGTAGAAGAAACATAGATTATATTTACAAACTCATCACAACTAGTGGAATAATTATTTAAAGAAATATTCTCAACATCAATCCAGGGAGGATCAAATGTGGAAGGAGATTCATCATTCGCTAATGCATCATCTCTAGAGGAGATTGCATTGGACTAGAGAAGAGATTCATCATTCACTAATGCATCATCTCTAGAAGAGAGTGCATTGGAATGAAGAGAAGGTAGAGTAATGTTAAGAAATGTATCAATGATTTAATCTTCTCGCAACAAGATATCCATCAAAGCAAGAGGAATCTCATGAGAAGGATCAAAGATACCTAGTGACATGGGAAAAGCCAAGTCACTATCACATGCATGAAATGGAACATCATTAAGATTTTGAATATAATTAGATACTGAACTCATAAAAGAAGATATTAAATTCATTTTGAAAATAATAAGCTAAATATAATAAACAACAAATCAGCTAATCCAGAGCAATCTAGAGGTGACAAAACTAAGAAAAATAAAAAATCCAGATTTTTGGATTTTTCAGTATTTTCTAGGTTCTAGTAATTTGCATTTTCAGAGGTCTTTGAAGCAGAATTTGGGGTTGAAACTTGTGTCAATCCCTAAAATTCAGTAGCCAAAGTGCAGAGTATTTTAGGGACTAAATTAGTCTTCTTGGAGACCTTTCCAACAGTGTAAACGGTTCTAAAATCCAAGCACCGAGTCAAAAGTTATGACCCCACCAAGTTGGGGTAAATAAATTCCTAGTTTTTTGAAAAAAGTTGTGATTCACGTCGGGTTCACCAAAATGTAGAGAAGGGGGATTTTCTACTCACGGGTCTCTTTATTCTCAACAGATTCCCAAGGGGTGAACTGCCCTTAACTACCTCAAGGAACAGTGCAAGAGTTCTAGAATCAGAAAGAGCAGGGCAAATTTTCTAGACAAACTGACAAGCTCTCGGCCAAAAGACGTCAGTGCAGGATATGGACGAAAACGCATCACACTAGCATCCAAGAGGCATGTTGACGTCTCTTATAGACCAAAATGTAAATTTGTCACAAAAAAATGACAAAGTGACTACTAGCAATCAAATCACTAAGAACTTACAAAATGTGGGAATGTAACAAAATATAACAAAACTGAAATAAAGTAAAGTACAAATGATAAGGATAAAGAGTAGAGAGAAAGTACTTACAACCACCCAAGTAATGAATCCTCCAACAAGTGAATATCTTCAATACCTGCATGTGTAAGATTTAGAGAAAGTGTTGGGGTTGTATAAGGGTTTGCTTCAGTCAAATCCCCGTTTTGGTGTTCCCACCTCCATGAACAACCAAATAGATAGAGAGAAATGGACAAAGGAGTGATAAAAGAAATCCCCACTCAAGGAGGAGAACCCGTATCACAAAATGTAGATGCAATAGATAGGGAATGTGTGAAATCCTAAGATGCTTGCAAGCAAGAGACAAGGGAGATAGAGCTGCAAGGCTTAAGCAAGCCAAAGAGGGAGAGCAAGGACAGAAGAGAGGGTTGCGAGAGCCAAGATAGCTGCAAAAAGTGTTGTGAGAATGTGAGAGTGCTTGAAGTTGGTGTAACAAGTTGTATGGAGCTGTGCAAGCAAGATAACAAGAGAAAGATAAGAGAGAAATGCCAGAGCCAAGGTTGGAAAGAAGCTGGAAGACCAAATGGAATGAAAAGATAGCTTTTAAAGAGAGGAGAGGAAGGAAAAGAAGCTTCTTGAGCCATTACAAGGCATCTCAGGCCGTTACCACCAACAAAAGAGGTTGACAAGTGGAAAACATGCTCAGAAGTGGTCGTTTGAACATTGAAATGTCACAAGATGCTAGCGCGGCACGCAGACGTTCATGTGACGCGCTAGTGTCCAAACACATCACGCTACAAAACGACAAGAACAGGAAAAGCACAATGTTTGATACGAAGTTGACACACGAAGGGTAGCTGCTAAAAAGGGTTCCTAAGCATCCTCAGAAGGGAAAAAAGGTTGATGTAGGGGCTAAAATGAGCCTACACAAGATGCTAAGGGAGTGGACACTAAAGCAGATACAAGAATGTATGTGAAATTGTAAGGGGTTTAATTTTACAACATTACAATTTTAGACAAACTTATTTGTCAATGAATATATATAAATAAATATTATATAATTATATATATATGTGCATATATATATATATGTGTGTGTGTGTGTGTATAAATATATATTTATATTTATATATATAAATATATATTGTATAAGTATTAAAGGCTGATTCATAGAATATATGCCATGGTCGATTAAATGAGAATGTAGCACTTCATGTAACATCGCATTAGTAAGTATTAAATCAAACTTAACATTATGGATGATGAGTGATGGAAATATGTAAGTATTAAGATTGTTGTGTAAAGTTTAGTAAACACCATAATTAAATGTAGCACATTTTATTATGTAACGTACTGAGTCAAATGTTAAAACTGCGCCATATTGAAAGGTGGTTGACTCAATAAAAAGGTGTTGATTTATATGCCTTGGACCAAGTCGACTGTGTTATATGCAGCCAAATAATGATTGATTGAGTTCTATGTTTTAACCGCCAACTTGTAGATCTAGGAAATGTGGCGAATATTTGGGGCCATAATATGAATTCTATGTTTCCTTTAGAAGTATTTTAATCTTGAAAGTCAATTTCCTGAATGAAGCATGTGCTTTATGAATTAGTCAAACTATTGTTGGAAAGCAATGGATCAATTTGCTATATAGTTTTGATGAGTATTATGTTAAGAATCTACCACCTTTTCTTTAGTAAGCTGAGCCGATGGTATATTGTTGAGAATTTTCATTGTATGAGCCTTGTTTGTAGCCTTTAGAAGCTGGTTTTTGGGTATAAATATGAGGTGTACTCACCCCATTTGAATAAACTTATTTTATGCAACATTACATTGTTCTATTCTACTATATTTTCATTAAGAGTTACTTATATTGTTGAGAGATATTGAGAGGAAGATTAGTGAGTGAAATTGAGAGGGTTTGTTGCTAAGTTGATTTTAAGAGGAGGCTAAGCTTGAGATCTAGAGGGTCAATTGGAATTTAACATGTTATTCTTTCTCATTTAGTGATGCTCTGATTACAAGTAGCAATCCAAACACAAACCAATTTACCCTTTGTTTCTCTAAAGTAATCACTACAAACTTGTCAAACCCTCTATGGCTAGGAAACAACTTCAACTTCACCCCAAACTAGAAAAAATCACTTATATATAAAAAAATTCCAAATGAAAATGTTGGTTAAGGTCTAATATGGTGAATATCTAGCAATTTTAGTGGCTAGAGATGAAAGGAAATATGCCACGAAGGCTGCACAATGTTCCTAGTGTTCTTATGGATTAGGATTGGTGACATTAACTGTGTGTAATTTTTTTATAAGGATTTTATGTCAATCATCCAATACCATGCATGCTATTTAGTATTATGGTGTGTCCTAGTGCACTTATGCATTAGGAATAATGATATTACTTATATGGCTAATATACATGAAATGATTATGTCATGTCTACTGTGCTTACACATTCACCATGGTTGAGTGACATCAACTCTAGTGTGTAATGGATCAAATTTAATGTCATATATGGTATGCATTAAGGTTGAATGACATAGTATCCTTTGATTTTCATGCCTTTTGAGTGAAGCTTCCATCATGAATATAGTGCATCAAACTCCTACATTATGTGTCTAGTGTGCTTAACCATGCATCATGGTTATCAATATTTATGATAGCGTGTTTTGATTGTACTAATTTTATTTTAAGTTTTAATGGTGTACATGTCATTGAGTTGTATAAGTTTTATTTGAGTTTCTAATGACATATATGTCATAGAGATTGTATGGTTTTTGTTTGAAGGTTGCATCAAACTCCTACCATGTGTTATTAGTGCACTTGTTTATTCATCATGGTTGAGTGACATTTACTCTTGTACATGATGATTGTATGGATCTTGTATGAAGGGTTGAATGAAATATATTTCATTTATTTATATGGATTTGTTTGAATTCTATATCGACACATGTGTCATTGAGTTGAATGGGTTTTGTTTGATGGTTGCACTTTTTTGCTACCCTCTTCATTCCCTTTGTTGTCCCTCCTCATGCCTCTTTTGGACTGTCATATATTGTGTGTATCACAATTTTATGACAAATTTTAGATTTTTGTAAGTTATTTATTTACTCTATAGTACTATGGTGGAACTAATATTTATCTCTTTTTCATGCTACAGATAAAATTATTTATCATGTCGAGGAAACGATCAAGGATTAAACCAACATAGGAAGAGCAAGAAGCTAAGAATGCAAAGGAAGCAAAAAATATGAGGGAACTTCATGAGAAGAGGAAATTGGACATGATAGATGAAGACATGCCAATTGAAGAAGAACATCAATGAGATCTATGGTATTGGCAACACAAAGGGAATGCATGCAAAACCTTCGTGCTATGAGAGATTTAACCCATCATATCATCTCCAAAATTATAATCCCATCTCATATACCCATCAACACCTCCAATATTATAATCCCATTTCTCCCTCTTATCAATACCAACACATATCATCCTCACAACCTCCCATATCCAATTATCAATAACCACCCTTCAACTTCACAAGTACTTTGACCCAATATGTGCAAAAAATAAAGGATACCCTTAAGGGACTTCAACTAGGACATCAACGTCTTTTGTTGTGTTTCACTATTCAAGGATAAATGTATATTTATGTGAGAAAAATTACATTCACCATCTTTTATTGTGTTTCACTATCAAGTAAAAATAACATGATGTGGTTCCCTTATTGGTGGTAAATGGGTCGTCTTCTTAGGTGTAACAATTTGATATGACATATTTAATATGACCATGCAATTTTATTCAACTCTGTGTGGTAAGTATGATCTACACTCTAATACTAATGTATTGACTAAAGAGATTCTTCCTGCTCTTGAGAAGTTAAGGAAGGTGGGTGTGTAGTATGTGCAATGGGAAAATGACAATGCATAACAAGAGTTTTTGGACGCATGGCAATTTGGGCAGAATACGGAGCAGGGATTTTTGAACTCTTCCAAGGAGAAGGAAGGATCGTGTGGAGGGGATTTTGTCTCGAATGTTGTTCCTGGGGTGATTGGGTCTTTGGGTGAGGATTCAGTCAAAGGTGCGGATTTGAAGGTAAAGTGTGTAGAAGAATTAGTCAAGGAGCCTTGTGGCGGTGGTTCCTCGAAGGAGTGAGTGATTCCAGGCCATGTGGGTATTGTGGTGCCTGGTTTTGATGGGCAGGTCCCATTTGGGGATCTGGGTGCACCTTAGATTGGGGTGGCCCAAGTGGATGCCAATCAGACGAATGAGAAGTCTTATGTGTTGGGTTAGCAATGGTATGATCTATTTGCTTCTAAACTTAAGGGTAAAAGCATTGCTGATGATTCGGTGTCTTCTTCGAATGAGGAAGGTGTTTTCTCGTTCTCTGTCCCAGACTCTATTGTGGAAAATAACATTGCTAAGATGGATTACTCTATGGTTGGAAAAGTGCTTGGTCCTAGACCAAGCATTGAGGAAGTTTTTGCTTGGGTTCTTAAGAAATGGGGATTGAAAGGGCAGGTGGAGGTCGCTGCAATGGCTAAAGGTTTCTTTTCCTTTGCCTTCGCTTGCAATGAGAACCTGCAAATGGTTTTTGCGAAAGGTCCCTTGTCTTTTGGCAGGCTATCTTTGGCTCTACATCTGTGGGAACCTGGAATGGATTTATCAAAATGCTTGGCTAATTCTGCGTTAGTGTGGGTGAAACTCCCAAATCTATCGCTTGAATATTGGGACGAGGAAGTTTTTAAGGCAGTGGCTAACTCCTTCGGGTGGCTTGTTTCCATTGATGAAGCCACACGATCAAGGAGGAGGCTTGTTGCAACCAGATTTTGTGTTTTGATTGACCAAGAGGCGGCTCTTTCTAAGTTCTTCTTCTTAAAATCCAAGGTGGGGTCATGGAAACAACAATAGTGTTCAAAAATATTTTGTGTGCTTGTTTCAAGTGTAAAAAAATAGGTCATTGGGCTAAAGATTGCCTTGCTTTTGGTGTCCCTTCAAAATCAGTCAAGCAAACTAAGGTCTAGAGGATTAAGGAACCAAAAGGGGACCAAGGAGATTTGGAAAAATGGAAAAGGGATAAAGGGTGAGGCTAATAATGAGAAATGTGATTTCCCTCTTGTTGAGGTTGGTAAGGATGTGGTTGACCCAAAGGATATTACTTCTGGACAATCATTTAACCAGGCTATGGACCATATTTCTGAGATGGTTCTTTCTCCAAAAAGACCTGTGGAGGAGGAGAAAAGTCAAGAGGCTGTTGAGAATTAGGAAGTGGATTATGTTTTTGAGACAATTTTCTCTCTGATGAGGCCTGTTGAGGAAGTGAAGAATTTGGAGTCGCCTTCTATGGGTTTGGTTCCAACAAATGATAACATTCTTTTGGAAGTGGAAAACTCTGTGGGTTTGGGTGAGGATGGCTACACTTAGGTGCGTGGTTGGAAGAATAAATCTTCCTCTTCCCCTCTCCCTCAGCCAGTTTGAGGCATTACCACAAGGAGACAAAAAGTGGATTGTAGGTCGAACTCTAAGGGCCCGGGTAGACCCTCCTCGTAAAAGATGAGGGAGAGGGAGTGCAAGTGGGATATTGTAGAAGGGGTCCAGAAAACCCTCTTTGATGTGTGCTCTAAGAGCACCTCCCTCCCTGGAAAATGAAAGTCATATCGTGGAATTTTAGGGGGTTGAACAACTTGCATAAGCAAGACCTCTTGAAAAATCTTGTCTGGGATCATAAGTTGAATATTTTGTTAATCCAAGAAATGAAGACGCAGACTAATAAGTTGGAAGCTTTGAAGAGTTTATTTTTTAGAGAATGTGGTCTCCATGGAGTGAGTTCTGATGGTGCTTCAAGTGGAGTGGCCACATTTTGGAATGCTAAGCTATTGAAAGGTACTCAAGTTGCTATTGGGTTTAACCATATCGAGACTAAGTTCATTGGTATCAAGGATTCTTACTCTTGGGTCATTTCTAATGTTTATGCTCCTAATTTGAAAAGAAATAGGAAGAGGCTTTGGGATGAGCTTAATAGTCTTAGGATGAAATTTTTGGATTTTCCCTGGTTAGTGATGGGCGATTTCAATGCTCTGTTGTATGATGATGAGAAATTAGGAGGCTCTCAGGCTGACTCTGAGAGTAGATTTGACCTCAGAACTTTCATGGATGATAACACTCTGTTAGATGTTAAGATCTCTGGCATTAACTTCACCTGGTCAAATAGGCATGTGGGAGCGGATAATATTCAAGTTAGAATGGACAGGGCTCTAATTTCTATGCCCTGGCTTGTGGACTTTGTGTGTTCACTGTCCTTTATAACACAATGTAGGTCAGATCACTTCCCTCTTTCTTTTGTTGTCGATAAGTTTGGAAGGAATAAATCTTTTCCTTTTAGATTTGAATCTATGTGGCTCAGGGATCCTAGCTTTTTGAAGTGCGTTGAAAGATGGTGGCAAGTTAAAGTGGATGGCAGTGTGATGTTTGGAGTTGCTAAGAAGCTGAAATTTGTCAAAAAGAATCTCAGGAAATGGAACATGGAGTCGTTTGGTCATATTTTTGAATCAAAAAGTTCTATTCTTAAAAATTTGGATGATGTTCAACTTTCTATTTAGTCGAAGGGTCTATCGGAGGGTATTCAGATTTAGGAAGATGGTCTCTTGGCACAATTGCATGATGTTATTTCTAAGGAGGAGGAATTCTGGAGGCAAAGATACAGAGCCATCTGGCTTAATTTAGGGGATCGAAACTCTAAGTTTTTCCATCTCACTGCTATGAGGCATAAAGCCTCTAACAAAATTTCTTTGATTTGTTGGGAGGGGTCGATGGTAGAAGCTAAGGAGGATATTCGAGGTGTAGTGGCCAAGTTTTTTGAAGACTTCCTGAAGGACGACCTAACTTGGGACTAAGGAAGTGTGGATGCAGCCCTGGAAGTTATTCCCAATCTATTATCAAAGCGTTTGAACAAGGACCCAATGGCTATCCCCTCTGCCTCAAAAGTCAAGGAGGCGGTGTTTTCTTTTGAAGGTAACAAGGCTTCTAGACCTAATAGATTTCCTTTCTTGTTTTTTCAATACTGCTGAGAGATTGTCTTTGAGGATGTTATAGATGATTCTAAGGAATTTTTGGGTCTTGAAGTTTGCTTAAGGAATTGAATACTACTTTCATTGTCCTCATTCCTAAAAAATTTGATGCGTTGGCCTTCGATGACTTTCATCCCATTAGCTTGTGTAACTCTATATATAATTTTTTTCCAAAATTCTTGCAACCAGGCTGTAGAAATGTTTACCATGTCTTATTTCTCATCAGCAAAGTGGCTTTGTCAAGCGGTGGAAAATTTTGGAATCTATTATCACGGTTAATGAACTTTCCCATTCTATTTGTGTCTCCAAAAAGTTGAGGTTCTTTTTGAAACTAGATTTACTTAAAGCCTATGACAAAGTTAGTTGGAAATTTCTTCTAAATGTGCTGGCTAGATTTGGTTTCTGTCAGAAATTTATTGAATTGGTTGAGCAACTCATCTCTACTCCCTCATTTGTTGTTCTGGTGAACGGTTCCCCTTCTCCTTTCTTTCAGAGCTCGTGGGGACTACGTTAGGGTGACCCTATCTCACTACTGCTATTTATTTTGATGGTGGAGGCTTTGGGGCGTAATATCATGAAGGCATTTTGGGTGGGTTTGATGAAAGGTCTTTCACCCTTTTCTAGATGTCCTCTGATTACCCATCAACAATTTTTCAATGACACTATGTTGATGGGTGAATCCTCTGTCAAGGAAGCAAGGGCGGTTAAGAAGCTGTTGGATGACTATGAAAATGCGTCAGGTCAAAAGATCAACCTACCTAAGTGTTATATTTTCTTCTTTAACACTTCAGAAGGTTTGCAAATCAAGGTTTCCAGAATTTTGTCTTGCAGCCAGGGTATTTTTCCCTCCTCATATTTGGGTCTTCCTTTATGTGTTGCTAAGGTTCCAGAATCATTTTGGTTGAGTTTTTTGGACAAGTTTAGCAGGAAATTAGCTGGCTGGAAAGGTGCGCTTCTCAATCAGGCTGGTAAAATTTAGCTTATTATAGCAACTCTTCAAAATCTTCCTTTATATGCCATGAGTCTTTTTAAAGTGCCTACCAAGTTTGAAGGAAAAATGGATTAGATAACGAGAAAATTTCTTTGGTTTGGGTGGAATCAAAAGCTAGGATTCCTCTTGTTTCCTGGGATTTGGTGTGTAAACCCAAGAAGTGGGGTGGTTTGGGAATTAGAAATCTTAACTCTTTTAACAAGGCCCTTTTGGCTAAGAATGTCTGGAGGCTTTTGAATGGGGAGGCAGGTTGGGCCCATCTGGTGGGCAATAAGTACTTGTTTGGGATGGATAGGCTCTGGGATATGTTGTCTACTAATATGGTTCCTTTTGGCTCTTGTTTCTGGAGAAATGTTTTTCTCTACGAAGATGCTATTGCTAAAGGTGTTAAATGGCTGTTGGGTGATGAGAAGTGTATTATTTTTTGGGAAGACGTTTGGTGCAGGAATTGTCCTTTGATTTCCCTTTGGTGGGCTCCCCCTATTGCTCCTCTCTGCAAACAACTTTTTGGTGCCAAGGTGGCAGATTATATTGTGAATGGGGCTTGGAAATTTTTTGTTGTCTTGGACCCAACTTTGAAAGTGCTTAAAGATTTCCTTGAAAGTGTTTAGATCCCTATGTTTCCTAGACGAGATAGAGCTGTTTGCGCCTCTTGTTCAAGTGGAATTTTTTTGGTGGCCTCTACTTTTTTAAGTTCTTTGGTGGCTCCTGATTCTTTTCCATTTTGGGGGAGACTCTGGAACAAATATCTAGTCCCTAAGGTTAATGTTTTCTTCTGGTTGATAATGCAAGGAAAAGTTCTAACAATTGATAATCTTTGTAGGAGGAGTTTTTCCATCCCTAACAAATGTGCTCTCTGTGAAGCTAATGGGGAGAATGATTTTCATCTCCTCATTGAATGTGAGTACTCTTTTTCTTTATGGAGTAGGTTCCTTACTCTCTGGGATGTGGGGTGGTTTTTTCTTGAATCTTTAGCTAAGTTCTTTGAGTAGTGGTCCTATCCTTCTTCCTCTCCTATGTTACGAGCCCTTTGGGATCTTATGGCCCCACATAATATTGCTTGGGTCTTTGGAAAGAAAGAAATAATAGGATTTTTTGTGACTCTAAACTTAAGGTTGATAGCCTTTTTATTAAGGTTCGTCGGGCTATTTTGGAGAATTTTACTCTCATTAGAGTTGACTCCATGAAGTGTGATTTGACTATGTGTCTTGATGGCTATGATTTAAGGTTATTTCTAACTGGAGAATCTCTTTGATTCCAGTCTTAAACACAAAGGATAGTACTATTGCAAGGAGAGATACTAGATGGCAACCTCCATTGGAAGGATGGATTAAAATTAACTTTGATGGGGCAGCTAAGGGAAATCCTGGGCCTGCTAGTAGTGGGGGGTGTTAAGAGATAGCTATGGCATACTCCTTGGTGCAGTGGCACTCCCATTGGGTAATCAGACAAAACATCATGCAAAAGTAGAGGTTGTGTTTATAAGTGTAAAGTATGCCATTAGCAAAGGGTATTCAAATATTTGGGTGGAAGGAAACTCAATGAATGTCATTAATTATTTGAATGGGACCATACATCCTTTGAGTTGGAGCATGGATCAGTTAATCAAAGATACAATAATCATGCTTCAATCTTGTGCTGAGACCCACATATCTCATGTGTATCGGGAAGGAAACTCTCTTGCTGATTGCTTTGCCAATGTGGCTGTTAGTCTTAGCGAATTTCACTTGTGGAAGGAGGGTTCTATCATTCCTAAGAATGATAGGAACATCTTAAGAATTAATGGCATGGGATAACTTATTATGGCTATTATGGTCTTGTAATTTGCCCCATTTGGCACGCTTTGTGGGTGTTATTTGGCTTTGCAGCTTGTATCTGGCTAACCAATGTTGGGTGTTGGCTGCGAAGGGATCCATGGGTGGAGATAGGAATCGTGTTGAGCCTAATTCATGTGGTGACATTTAGAGGAGGAAGAAGCCGTGGAACATCCTCAATCATGACAATTTTACTCCTTTTATGGAGAAGTTACATGGGCATGACCCGAATGTGTCGGCTAAATTTGTGTCCATTTGGCATAATCACAAGCTTGTGATGAGGGGCTTGGAGGTGGAAGAGAATGAGGAATTAATTGCCTTTGTTACAGGTTTGCTGACTCTGGGCAAGAAATATTTTAAGGATAAAAAGAGTAATGAGGAGGCTATGACCTAGTTTTTTAAGGAGGGTGAAAGAAAAAATCTTATTAGATTGGAAAATTGGGGTTATGATAGAGAATCCTTGAAGAAGATCTGGGCTAGGGTCACAGAGCTGATGATGTAATACGTGACACTCGAAGGAAGATTCAAGGTGCTTCTTGGTCACCATTTCACTTTTCTCAATCATTTCAGGCATGGATTGTTTATATCTTTCCCCTTTTTTCTTTTGTCTTCGCTAGAATCCTCTGTGTATGCCCATTTGAAGAAGAGGAGGGCTCCCATCCTTCATGAAGGGCTTCTATTACTCATTATGGAGCATGTTTAGTCTATGACTCTGGCCCCCACCATCATTGGTAAGGGGGAAGATTTTGTTGCCCTCTCTGGGTCATCGGAGTCAGAGTCCTCATCGAATGAGGAGGAATAGTGGAATAATGATGAGGTTGGCTTGGCTTTGGGGTCAAAGAAAAGGAAGGTGGCGGGTTCCAAAATTAATAGGGCCCCCAAGAGATTGGGCATCTCGGGGAGTGAAGACACAAAGGTGGGGTCAGATGGGTCCTCTCTAAGAGAGGTGGAAGTGGCTGAGGAGAAAGGTGTTGTTGGTGGGGCTAGTGAGGTTGGGGCCTAGAAGAAGGTTGTTGTGGTTGACAAACCTAGAAGGTTGTCGAAGAGACTGGCCAATTTGAGGAAAAAGGAGTTTGATGTGGTAGAAAGGGCCCATACTAAGGTAGAGGTTAGCACTAATCCAGACGTTAATGCTATGACTATGGAGGAATCCCTTGTCCATGATGATCCCAAGATTTCTTTGGAAAATGAGGTTGGTGTGCAGAATGTGGATGGCGAGGGCAAAGGGAATGTTTCACCCCTAAAATTTGATCCTCTATTGGAGGATTTCTCGTACCTGGATGGGGAGGATACCTCTATGTTTGGTATGTTAGACATGGCTAGGGTGGGTGCTACTAGTACCTTCAAGCTGGCCAAATGGTCTTTGTAAGAATTTAACAAAATCAACATTAAAATCAGGGGCCTAAAGGAAAATTTGCAGAATGCTCCAAAATTCTCGGTTTCAGATTTACTCATTGACAGATTAGTGGAGCTAGAGCACACTCATAAGTTCAAGGAGCAATTCAACGAGAGATTGAAAGCCCTTGAGGCTAATGTTGCAATTTTAAACAATGATATTACAAATTTACTACAGGTTAGTCATGTCTTAGTTAAAAATAGTGTTGAAGCTTCAAAGACTCTCTTCAAGAAAATCAGTTAGCTTAGGGAAGAGCAGGTTTTTTTCTTTGAATTCATGGAAACAAAGTAGGTGGCTAAGGGTAAAGGCAAAAAATCCCTCAAGGATGATGACAAGGTGTTGGCTACGAGAGGTTCGACTGAGTGGAAAAAAGCGTTTGATGCTGAGAAGCAAGAACTGTTGGAAATAGTTGAAAAACATAAGTCCCAATAGGTTGAAATGGCCAAAACTCTGGGTGGCCTTAAGTAGTTTCTAAATCTTTTTATGTTGCTTTCTATTTTTTGGTGTCTAGTTAGTTTGCGTGTTGTTGTTTTGTTGTTAGGAGCCGCTAGTTGTTAATTGTCTCTCTTTTTCTAGCTCCCATGTTGGTCGATTTTTTGTTGGTTGGGTGGCTACTGGTTGAGGATTGATTTAGGCCTTTAGCAACTTTTGGTCTCTCTCTTGTAAATGGTTTCAGGTCCCTTCAAAACCTATTTTTCCTATTAATCAAAACAAGTACTAGAATGCATGAAATGAAAAAAGGAATCTGCTCTGAAAACACTTGAAAGGAAGAAGACAAAGTGAATGAGATTGATAACATATTGACTGAACGGATTCTCCCTACTCTTGAGAAGTTGAGGAAGGTATGTGTACGGTATGTGCAATGGGAAAATGGAAATGCAAAACTAGAGGTAGCAATTACTAGATTTTATAAAATAAAAAAGGAATCTACTCTAAAAACACTTGAGAAAAAGTAGACCAAAGTGAATGAGATAGATAATGTATTGACTGAAGAGATTATTACTGCTCTCAAGAAGTTGAGGAAGGTGCCTATGTAGTATGTGGAATGGGAAAATGGCAATGGAGAGGTGGATAAACTCAAGAGGTTTTCTATTTCATAAGAATTTGTGTAGGCAAAGAAAGTGAGAGATGATGCTATAGGTGGATTTGAACAAATGAATTCAAAGATTCTTGAAATTAAGACTTCCATGGAGCAAATACAATTGGAAATAGATGATAAGGATTAAGCAATATTAGATGTAAGTGAAAAAAAAAGAGAATTGGTGAGGTGGACACATGAAAGTCTTATTTATAAAGGTAGACAAGTTTTGTAAAGAAATTGTTAAAATAAACATTTGCATTTTGTAATTAGAAAGACACTTCCAAAGATGATAAAAAATGGCTACAAAGCTACATAAAATTATTCAAGACATTGAAAACTCTATCAAACAAAGGGATGTTTTTGTCCTAAGCGTTGATGACAGAGCAACTGATCTAAAGGTCAAAGTCAAAGATATGAAAAAGAAGTTAGAATATCATGAAATGGAATACCGGGGGGTGTTAATAGGTAAGAGCAGTGGAGATGAGGAAAAATGTGTAGATGGTCAAGTTGCAAATGCAAAAGAAATAGTTAGAAGTGTTGAAATTGAATCAAAACAACTAAAGACTAAAATTAACCACTTAGAAAAGGAATTAAAAGATAAGAAGATTTTATCGTCAAAGAAAAGGAGGTTAATCTACTCTAAAATCACTTGAAAAAGAAGCAAACCAAAGTGAATGAGATAGATAATGTATTGAATGAAGAGATTCTTCCTCCTCTCAAGAAGTTGAGGAAGGTGCATATGTAGATTCTTCTCTATTAATTGTGTGACCAAACTGACAATTCCAACATGTCCAGATGGGTAGTTTTATACTAGGAAAAGTCTTGTTTCGCACCCCTACATGCTGAAACATTCTGAGCTACATTGCACTGGCGATATCTCTTAAGAGACCAAAGTGCAAAAAGGCAACAAACTTTGACAAGGTGTTACTCAAAAACTGTGGCACTTAAAAATGTTTCGTCTAAAATTGTAAGATCATGTAGGGACCCTCTACAACAACTTCTCTCAATTTTTGATATCTCCGAGCTTGTTTTCCCATGGTGTCCAATTTTTAGTTGATGAAAAAAGTGTCAACTACATGCAGTGTAAAGTTGCAAGGTGGTGTAATTTTCATTTTGTTTGTCATGCAACCAAACTGATAGTTCCAACACATCTAAATAGGTAGGTTTACGCTAGGAAAGGTCCTATTTCACACCCAAACATGTTAGAACAGTTTGAGCTCTACATTGCACTGGTGATATCTCTTAAGAGACCAAAGTGCAAAAATGAAACAAACTTTGATGAAGTGTTACTTGAAAACTATGGCACTTAGATATATTATGTCTCAAGGTACATGATCATGTAGGGCCCCTCTACAATAACCTCTCTTTATTTTTGATATCTTTGAGTCGTTTTCCTGTGGTGTCTAATTTTTAGTTGATGGAAACGTGTCAAATGCATGCAGTGTAAAGTTGCAAGGTGGTGTAATTTTTGTTTTGTTCATCATGTGACCAAAATGATAGTTCCAATGCATTTGGATGGGTAGGTTTACACTAGGAAAGGTCATGTTTCACACCCAAATATATCACAATAGTCTGAGCTACATTGCACCGACAATATCTCTTAAGAGACCAAAGTGCAAACAGGAAACAAAATTTGACAAGTTGATACTCAAAAACCATGACACTTAGAAATTTTTTGTCTAAAGGTACATGATCATGTAGGGCCCCTCTACAATAACCTCTCTTGGTTTTGATATCTTCAAGCCGTTTTCTCGTGGTGTCTAGTTTTTTGATGCCCCAAAAGTCGTTAGATGCATGTAGTGTAAAGTTGCAAGGTAAGCTACTTTCTTTTGTTCTTCATGGGGCCAAACTTATAGCGCCAACACGTCCAAGTGGGCACATCTATGCTAGACATGGTCACCATCCTGTGTTATAAAAGGGTCAAAGTCTTTCCTATTCGAAGGGTCACAACTTTTCACATTTGAAAAGTCATAACCTAAATCATATCATCACTATTCATGAGAACCTAAATTAATTTATTTGCAATATTATTCTTAATTGAATTCTTTAATGATGTTATGGATGTATTTCTCAAATGAAATTCTATCCGTTTTATGTTAGTGCTTATCAACCTAGAAAGTATTTCAACAGACAATGTTTTTAATATTTTCATAATTTCTAAGAATAAGGTAATCATAAATACACATGGAGTAATCTTGTTGAAGATACATCCAGCCATGAAGCAAACAAATAGATATACATAATACATGAAGATGAGGTATACATGTGAATACATGTAATACATGAAGTATACACAAGAAGCATGAAACATACACGTGAATACACGTAATACATGAAGTATACACATGAAGCATGAATCATATACGTGAACACATGAATTATACACAAGAAGCATGAAGCATACACATGAATACATGTAATACATGAACTATACATAGGAAGCATGAAGCATACATGTGAACATATGAAGTATACACACGAAGCATGAAGCATACACATGAACACATGAAGTATACACAGAGAGCATGAAGCATACATGTGAATACACATAATACGTGAAGTATACATAGGAAGCATGAAGGATACACGTGAATATGTAAAGTATACATAGGAAGCATGAAGCATACATGTGAATACACATAATAGATGAAGTATGCACATGAAGCATTAAGCATACATGTGAACACATGAAGTATACACAAGAAGCATGAAGAATACATGTGATTACACATAATACATGAAGTCTACACATGAAGCATGAATCATACATGTGAACACTTGGATTTTAACTTTATAAAGGAAGAGTGCATAATGTTCAAACATTATATATTTACAATAATATAAAGGAAGAGTGCATGTAATACACTTGAATTTTAAATATTTGAAGTAAACCATCTACAAATATCCATTGGAGCATGGATTTATAATGCAAATATGGAAACCATCAATAAAAAAGATGTGTGTTAACCAAATAGCCATATAGGCATACATTAATATATGTCAATATAAGTATAACATATATACAAAATAGCTATATCAGCTTACAATAATGCCACATAGGCATACAATGTCAAGTATATGCAATACACAATATATGTCCACAAATGCCATTCCGACATACAACAAAGGACCCCAATAAAAATTCATTCCCCTCTAGGTGAAGAAAATAGATCACGTTGACCTTTGATCGTCGAGGGAATGGAGACACATATGAGAGGGGTTTTCTTTGAATTCAAGGGTTGCTCCACCTATTTAGTTCATCATGGAGCTTTAGCTATTACAATAAAAAGTATAGATGTTAATATATAGAAATTAAGGCACCGAGCTATCTATTGCAGAAGACACACCATGTTCCATTTCCCTATGAACATTAGGAGGTGTCTCCGCTTGCATCATCTGAAAATAAAACAACATTATTCAATTACAAAAAATAGAATAGTGATGCAGGTCGTGGCTTATAATATATGAGATAGTCAACAAAATTTTGAGTACTTATTGAACTATATATTGCTTACTATTATGCTTTGATATATTTTTTCCAAGCATCCATAGCTTGTTCAAAAGTACCTATTTTAGGATTTTAGCCATAACAACAAGGTAGTGAATTGATTGATAAAATTCTTTGGTAGACATGTATGGAAAATGTGGCAGCATAGACAAGGCACTTAACTATTTGAGAAAATGCCTCATACATCACCATGAGACCACATTTCTTTGAGACATTTTTTCAAATAGTTCACTGCCTTGTTTATGTTATTGCTTACTATTATGCTTTGATAGAATTTTTCCAAGCATCCATAGTTTGTTCAAAAGCACCTATTTTAGTGTAATGCCCCCACCGCGAACCCTAGAGGACAACACACAAGCAACTGAAGACAATTTTTTTTTTTTAAATGTAATGTTACAAGGTTGTAAAGAATATAAACTTACATACTATCCTATGTCCTCTAAGGTTCATGACTAAATTACGTAGTTCCCATTATCTAAATTAACAAAAACCATAAAACATTTTAATAACCAAATTCTAACATCAATTAAGAATCATATCTACTCATAACATAGATTCATGAGATAAAACCATAATATAAACATAAAAGATTATCTGATTACATCCATTCCACTTAACATGCACAATATCATTGAATACATAATTCATCACATAATAGAGTTACATAAGTTTCACTTTTACAATTACATTATGTATAATAATGCCTCCTCATTACATGTGAGGAGCATTCATCAATATGATACAAGATACTTTAATTGAGATACAGTACAAATACAAATACCAGGAACACAAATCCCAAGAGTAGAAATAGTGCAGAAGTCTTCAAATCAAGTGAAGTCGCCACAACAGGTACAATGGGAGGGAACTCAATCGAGAACGAAACATGCTCCACCCAACTGTGTGGACCCAAAGGTCCACCCACTATGCTAGGAGGTAACAAAGGGCCCCACCATCACTGAAAGACAAAGGACTAAAGACTTCACAAGGCTGACATGACACACAAGAACAAGTAGAACAATATCAATTAATAGAGACTATATATCCAGAGGCACAAAATTATCCAAGGTTAAACAAAAGACAAAGGGATACATGGTTTCCATAGGGGAAGTGTCATCACATAGTTGGTCATAGGTTATCCAGGTAGATCTTCCTAGGCCCCGACCCCCATCCTGAGTTATCCTGGTAGCCTATAGCGATCTTCGACCCCTCATGCCAACTTATACGGAATCAACATACCTCTCATGGAGACGAGACAATTGATTTTTCCATTCCAGGCCTTCTTGACTCATCTCAAGCCTAAACGAGCACTTGAGCCTGAGCGAGGTACTGACTTATCTTATTTAATGTTATTGCTACCCAACCCCTAGTTTGTTTTAGGTTATCACTTGTTTACAAAACTTCCACATGGGTTATCCAAGCGCCCCTTTGTGCACTGACCCCCATTGGAAGCCACTTCCCTATGGTCAACAATGAAATTCAATAAAATAAAAAAACAAGCCACTTGTATAATCACAATATCCTCAATAACATATACAACAAGGCGAGGCACAAACCATCTCACAAACACAAGTTCCAACCATAGTGGATAACATACCGTGCAAGGCTAATGACCCTCAAAAGCACATTTAATACATAAACCACCATTTTAGAAAGAATAGTCATAGAATCCACCAAATAAGATAATTTCCCTTAGCCTCTGGAAGACTTCAAAATAAGCACAAAAAAACTCCCTCATTAAAACAATGACTAAAGTCAACCACAATAATTCAAAGCTTCATTTCAACACCTCAACTAAAAGAGTAACAAATACACATTATAACCAAGGCTTCAACTTAATGATTAGAAGATAACTCAACATTCTATAATCAAGCAATTATTCATGTCTGGGGTAGACATTTACAACCACACATTCCATCCAATTCCAAGGTAAAAACCATCATTGATCAAATCACATATAAAACATTGTCAAGCTTACATTCAAGGTGAAGCCAATCAAAGAAATTCTTACATACCAAGATATACTTTCCTAACCTTAGGGAAATTGACCTTATCAACTTGGCACATATGACTTCCATATCAAACATCAACCAAGACATACACATAATGAGAAATGCAACCATGTGATACTTTATATAAGACATTGTTTCCACAATACAAATCACTCATTAACTCAATCCATTTGTTTAAACCAATCTTCTCAACTAAATATAGTAAATCATGTTCAAAAACCTCATACATAAATCATTACAAGTATTTCACTAAATATTGCATCTGAGGAGAGGCATTACTTACTCATTCATATCTCTCACTAACATAGTCCCTTCAACAAGTTAAAAGATTATATACTACCATTTACTAAGTTTAAGGGTAACTCTATCAATAAGTTACTTTTCCTTAATTTCACCAATCAAACAATGCAACCACGAAGAATTCGTTTCCACGTTTGAATTACACTTAGCTTGACCACTAGGTTCACTTCACCATTTCTCTCAAACTAAGTTACTTAATGATCTAGAAAATCCATTATTAAATGATTAAGAACATAATCAACCAATAAAGGTATTCCACTTCATTATCAACTTAAGTCCCTCCACTTTCTAACAAGAAGACAATCAATTACTCAACTATAAAATAATTATAAAGACATCAAAACCCTACTTATATTGATTGCCAAGGGAATTTCACCCCATACCTCTTTATCCTATGGAATAGCTAAATTTATATTTTTCCCACTCTTTTAAAAAAAAAATACTAATCTAGTATAAGTAATCTTAGCTTTACTAATCAATCTACACTCATATAATATCTCTATAATTCAAGGATCCCATTCGCTGAAATATTACAAGTAGAATATTCATTTTACTATAACCCTAAGTCGACATACATGTAGAAGGTAAGGGTTAATTTCCTTACATTTCTATAAATATAATTGGTAATTCCCTCTAATATTACACAACCCAAACATAGTGTAGTTTTGAATAAGGAATCTCACATATATTAAGGAAACAAAGGAGGGAACTAATAGCACTAGCATTGTAAACAGTTATACAACCTCAACACCCTCCTTAGCCTACCCTAAATATATAAAATTAACCATTAGATTCATTAGTAATGTAACTAAACTATCTAGAAATCTTCAAACCCGTAGTAGAAAGCTTAATTACTAAAATTAAAAGGGTATCAATGTGACAAGACAATTATGTTTCTTATTACTCTATCTTACTAGAGTCTTCTTTAAATCAAATAATTGTTTTCATAATTATAATTTTATATTAAGGAGATGCTAATTGTAATTTCTAATGAAGATATTATACCTATATAAATTCACAATGCATCGATACCCTCATTACTATTGCTATTATATTCCAAAGAAAATTATTTAAATCAACACATCACACGATAACACCTAAGTTTCAAAATTGTTATCAACTATAAGAAAAGGTTTCATTTATTGCCAAGATTTATGTTATCTCGCAAGTGTTTCAATTTATTTTCAAAGAATATTAAAATATGAACAATATTATCACAATTCGTATGTCTTAATCACTAAACTATCATTACTTATGACTATCTATAACTAAATTCTAACATATATAACATACCCTTATCTATCAATATACATATATATACTTTGAATCTCCATCCTACTACATTCATAATGAAATCCTAACCCCACAAACTACATATCTTACAAATTAAATACATATTATGTTTTAAGGAATGCCGATAGGTTTACTTTTAGTTACCACAAATAACAATCTGAATACCCAAGCACATAATATTTATGCAAAACTGCTTATCCGTCCCTACAGCTTGCAATGATGGTGAAGACTATATACTTTGAAATTATCTTCTCTATTTTTACTAACAAGGCTGAAAGATAGCAGCAGATAGTTTGGAAAATCGACTGAGAGTGATGTGGCCTCATGGGCAATGATGGCAGGAAATGCACAAGATGGATGTATAGATAAGGCATGTGAACTATTTGATAGAAATTCACAAAGAAATGTGATATAGTTGTAGGATAAAGGGGCCGAGAGTGCAACTAGGGTTAGCTCCAAAGTATACACTAATGTTGTATACTCAGTTAACAACGATGATGAAGATGAGGAAGTGAAACAAAAGCCCAAGGATGAGATTAATGGAGGAGAATTAGGCATCTCCAAAGCAACCCTACGGTTTGATAATTAGGAGATGACTCAAGAAGAGCAGCGTCGACAACACCAAGCAAAAATTGCAAGGAAAAGTGTCACGTCTCGAACTCTGATGCTCCTTATTTTTTGCTTTGTGTGGATTTGACATATGTTTGGATGTGTGTGGTAGAATACATAATGAATACTATGGTATTTTTGGTGTGATGAAATATGAAATGTTGCTTTAATTTAAGTTGAATGCCTAGAATGCAATTTATTTTGAACATGATGGAAAATGGAAAATGTTATTTGAATTCATGAGTTTTAATGTTTTTATTTATATCTTTATGTGGATAATAATCTATTGATGTGTGATTGAGGGTATTGAGCTATAGGTCGTCGAAGACCAAGGGTGTGGCTAAGGAGAGTTCAGGTTAGCTTCCTAGAAGGGTATAGTAGGAACGTATCTCTCTCTCTCACACACACACATATGTAGTGTCATTTAGATGCATGTAGTTTTAATTTAATTAAATGCATAATTGCGTGTTTTTTTTAAGAATGTTTATTTAAATTTATGAAGTGGAAATAAAAGTGTGACAGAAATAATAGAAAGTAATTTAGTTTAAAGAATTTTACTATGCAATTAAGTGCACATGCTTTGTTGAGTAAAACAATTTTTAAAAAATATTTATTAGTTGGTAAATTGTTATTTATATTAGAAATGTAATATTTTATTTACAATAAAGTGGTATTTATTTACCTATTTATTTTGAAATAAATAACTATTGTGAAATTAAAAGTTAGTTTTTGGTAAAAAAAAGGAAGCATCAGGAAAATGAATTTAATTTGAATTTCAAGATTAGGTTTGAGAAAATATGGGGTGAAAATCTTTAAAAAAAGAGAAATGAGTAACGAGAAAACACAACCGTTCTTGGGAACTTTTCTTGAATTTTCTCTACAACTAAAATAGAAAATGGTTGCCAAATAATTGTTTTCTAGATTTCAGTAGATTAAAATTAGGGAGGAATAAAAGAAAATAGAGGAAAAAGGAAGGAAGGAGAAGAAGAAATTTTGGAAAGCAAGCTCTAGAGAGAGTAAGAAGGAGTAGCAGGAGAGCATCTTCAACTAAAGACAAATTGTCCAGGTTTTTAAATCTCTACTATTGCTTTTAAATTCCAAAATATGAGAAAAGAATTGTTGTATTGTTCAAATATTTAACTCCTTTGAAACCCATTATGCAAAAACCTTTGTTTTTGAAGTGTTTGTTGTGCATAAATTTAATAGTGATATAAGTACAATCTTTTCAAATCTTTTTTTTTTATGTTTAATTATAATTTTTTGCAACCTCTCTGGATTAAATGTTTTATTTCCAGAATACCTTTTCTTTCTGTGTGAATCCTTGAGTAAATTTTGTCCAGATTGTGTAAATATCATATATATATATGCAAAAGTTACAAAATTTATATTTGCATATGATTGTCTAAAGTCAAATTGCAACCATATGTAATTTGGATTGAATTAAATTTTTAAACCAAACTGAGATTATACAAAGGAGGGTGGGGACTTGCCCAGTCGTGCCCTCCCCATATGGGAAGGGTTACGTTGTCGGGGAAACGCCCTCCCAGACAACACCTTCTCTCATGTTTGGGGGTGTCGACCTTGTTAACCATGAACATTCCTTTTAAAACCCACCTTGAACTCAGAAAATCTGCTATGATTTATTAAAATTTTGTTAAACAACCTCTCATATATGTTGCATGAAACCGACGCTTTTGTACATATGACAACATATATATACATATATCACGTATGTGTGTATAGTTGTATATACAGTTTGAAGTACATTTATTTATGAGCCAATTTTTATACCTCATCGTATCTAGGTTTATACATGAAGAGTATTTGTCAAATTTTAGATGATTGTCCTGTTGAGACCATCCTTTATTTTTGGAATTGAAGATATCTGGATATATATATATATATATATATATATATATATATATATATATATATATATTCAAATACATATTTACATATGAATAGCTATTCTCATTTGAGAATAAACCAAATTGAGATTAGAAATGAACAAATTTGGAATTAGGTTGGGAATAATTTACTTTTCCTTTGTATGTTGATAAAAATTTCATGTAAATATTGACTTAGTTCTCAGATTCAATATAATGTATTCTTGTTGATATGTATATGTGGGTGAGTAAACTGAAATAATAATATAAGTGCAAAATATAATTTCTGAAAATGCATATAGTGCTGATCAGAGAGGATTCTTTATTTAAAATTTACTTAACCATGCTATTGAGAACGATTTATTTCTGAATTTCATTACTAAGAACTTATGTATAAAAATAGTTGATTACATAAATAGATACACGAGTGTACATTACCATAGGAGTCAAGCGAACTGGAATTCTTTAGAAGTATCTACTATGTTGATTAGAGTGTAATTTTTATTTCATTTTACACCAATTGTTAATTAGATTACATTTTTTTCAATTGGAGATAGAATGAGGGATATCTTGCATGTACTAGGAAATGAACTCATTGCTTAAACTTGCTTTTATTCATTTGAGATAAGTTAATTTGAAGAATGAAATGCTTAATAAAATTGTAGGATCATTTGTGAGTTACATATTATAAAATTATTGTACTTATACAAATCGAATTAAGAACTTGTCAATGAAATGTGTTTATGATAAAATGCGTGTATGAGTAAATGTTGTTAAAATTGAATGAAATTTTATGTGGAAAATGCATTATGTTGTTTCCTTTATGAGTAGACTTCTAGGATAGGATGCTGAAGGTGGACCCAAAGAGACGATAGTTTTACCTTTTCTAAAACTATCAATTATTTTTTATTAAGCTTGGCCAAGCAATGCACCATTGAAATAGATGGAATAAAATCCTAGATTTAAATGTTATATAGGTCTTTTCCACCTTTTGTTTGCAAGAAATATGTTATTATAAGTATAGGAATGCATATAGGCATTAGGCTTGCATTGAGAGTTCCCTCTTGCTGTGTTGTTCGAGGTTGATAGGCTCCTCGTATAGGGTTGGGGATTTCTTTGAGATAGGAAGAAACCCAGGGAAGTAATGTGCTTCGTGGTTGGGTGGAAAAGGTGCCTTAACGACACTCTTAGCCTCAACACAAGAAGACTAGTGGATTCAAGGTGGATGAGGATCAAAGATTCACTTAGTCATGGATATATCTCTTATATTATTTTTAAATGTCTTGCATCGCCAATTTGTACATTGTATCTTTATTTCATGAATATAACATTTATGTAAACTTGTTTATGTATCATTGAAATAGATGATTTGTAACACCTTGTTGGTGTATGCAAATTGTTAATTCATTAATGAAATTGCTTTGAGCATTTATGGATAAATCATGTTATGGATGTACTTATTTCACTTTACTTGAAACGTGTGTAATTCATGAAAGTATTTTGTATGGAATTGGAAATCTTTTGATCTTTACATTTTGGTATCAGAGCTAGGTTGCTTCAACTCTACGACCTATGCCTAATTTTCTTGATGTTATGTAACTTTTCTAGGGTAACTCCTAATGGATGTTAGATACTATCAACGAGGAGGAGGATCCCATGGTGATCCCAATGATAAGTTGGATGATATTTTGGCCATTCTGAGTAGACAAGAGGCCAAGATTGACAACCTAGAACAAGGAAGAAAGATTGGGCCATCAAGGCCGAATCTTGGTGAAAGTGAAAATAAAAGGAATGAAACAAATGGAGAAAACCTTGAGATTGAAAGAAATCAAAGTAAGCTAAGGAAGGTAGTTGAAGAATTGGGTAAGGACCTCAAGAAGGTCATTCCACCAAAGTTTGATGGAAAATCTTTTGGGGATGGAGTAGAAACTTGGGCAATTGAAATGTAGAGGTATTTTTCCCTATGGAACTTGTTCGATGAAACTAAGGCTGAATGGGGGTCATACTAGCTCACCGGTGAAGTTGCCACTTGGTGAGAGAATGAAAGGGTTGATAAGTAGTTTTTGCATGGCAAGGTAACTTGGGATCAATTTTTGCTATTGTTCAGAAAGAGGTGGCTTCCACAATCATATTTTGACAAAAAAATGATAGAATTCTAGATTCTCATTCATAGAGGAATGATAGTGACAAAATATTGGGAGAAATTTTCTCACTTGCTTAAGTACGTACCCTAGTACCAACATGATGAGAGGTTTCAGGTTCAAAAATTCATTTTGGGGCTTAGGCCTCAAATTGGAAATGGGGTGGACATGCATAATCCTGTCACCATGGATGAGGCCTTTGAATTGGAACTTAAGTAAGAACATAAAATGCAGTAGGTTGCAAACTATAGGAAAAGTAGAGATGCGAAGTATGTCAAGAAGAAATACCAAGGAAATCATCAAGGTAATAGTAATTAGGGTAATTAGAGTAACCAAGGCAATCAAAGCAATCAAGGAAATTAGGGCAATAATAGTAGGAAAATCATAAATCTAAAAAGAGGTAATAATTCTCAAGATCAGAATGATGGGAATCAGGGCAACAGTGAGAGGGCTAATTCCAATAAAAATAATAGGAGGGATTTCTCTGAGAGGCCGAAAGCACCCCATGGAGGTTGTTATACTTGTGGTGGTGAGCATTATGCCAGTGTGTGCCCTCAGAGGGTGAATAGGTAGAATAACATGAATCAACATCATATTCATGCGGCGGTTGATAATCGCCAAGCCGATTACCATGCTACACCTATCCAGCTATTGGGTAAACTTTTTGGATTCCCTATTTCTATTTTGATTGATACTTGTGCCATTGATAACTTTGTGGATCCTTATGTTGTATCTATATTATTTGTTAAGCCAAGTTATATGGAAAATTCATGGAAAGTTCAGTATGGGAACTAGGTAGAGAGGAAGGTGGAGCAATGCCTAGCTTGTAGTGAACTTGAACTCCCTAGTTTCAGAATGCAAGTAAATTTATATGTAGCATCTTTGGGGTCTTATGATGTAGTTTTGGGGATAAATTGGCTTACCGAACATAAGGCCCTTGTTGATTGTGAAGAAAAAATAGTGAAGTGTCTTGATGATCAAGGAAATCATGTTGAAATTTATGGTGTAAAAAGGCATTTGGAGCTCAGGAAGGTCTCTGCCATGGAGTTAAAGAAGGAAATCCGAAAGGGATGCACTATTTATGCAATAAAGGTTAAGGACCTTGAAGAGACAGAGTCATCAGTCAATGACCATCTCATTTTAAAAGAATTCCAAGATGTTCTTCTTGATGAGTTGACTAAGCTACTGCCTAAGCGAGTATTTGAATTCTCAATAGACTTGCTACTTGGAGTTGAGCCTCAGTATAAAGCACCATACAAGATGAACACCACAAAGTTATATGAACTGAAGGCCCAGTTGGATGAATTTTTGAATCATGGTTTCATTAGACCCAGTGTGTCCCCATAGGGAGCCCCTGTTATATTTGTGAAAAAGAAGGATGGGACCTTGAGGTTGTGTATCAATTACAGGATGCTTAAAAAGGTTACTATCAAGAAAAAATACATGCTCCCTTGTATTGATGATTTGTTTGATCAGTTAAAAGATGCCAAGGTATTCTCAAAAATTGATATGAGATTGGGATACCATCAGTTGAGAATAAAAGATGAAGATATTCACAAGACTACTTTTAGGACAAGATACAAGCACTACAGATTCACAGTGTTACCATTTGGGCTAACAAATGCCCCAGAAGCCTTCATGAATTTGATGAACAATGTCTTTTGGAATTGCTTGGATAATTGTCTTAATCTTCCTTGATGATAGCTTGATATATCCCAAGTCAGAGGAAGAGCATTGCAAGCACTTGAGGATTGTGTTGCAGAGATTAAGAGATCATAAGTTATATGGAAAAATGTCCAAATGTACCTTTTATCAATCTAAGGTGCACTATTTGGGGCACGCTATTTCAATAGATGGGATAGTCGTGGACCTAGATAAAATCAAGGCAATATTGGAGTGGCCAGTACCACAAAATGTTTATGAAGTTTGTAGCTTCATGGGGTTTTTCGGTTACTACAAAAGATTTGTCCAAAGGTTCTCTACAATTGTAACACCCATTATCGCACTCCAGAAAAAGGGAAAGAAATTTGAGTGGAGTGATAAATGTGAAAAAACTTTTCAGTTGCTAAAAGAGAAACTCACTTCTACACCTATTATGGTTGTGCCTGATCTGAATGGGCATTTCACATTAATTATAGATGCATTAGGGGAACGTGTAGGAGTAGTTCTCATGCAAGAAGGACAAGTGGTGGCATATGAATCTAGAAAATTGAAACAACATGAATTAAATTATTCACTCCATGATTTAGAGTTGGTATCCATAGTACATGCTCTTCAGATGTGGAGGCACTACCTCTTGGGGAAGCCCTTTGAGTTAAAAATACATCATGCTAGATTGCAGTATATCTTTACTCAACCCAACCTGAATGCCCGTCAGAGGTGATGGTTGGGATTTTTGAGTGAGTATGACTTTGACATTGAGTATATTAAGGGAAAGGAAAATAGGGTAGCAGATGCCTTGAGTAGGAGAAGACATCTTGCAACCATGGTTATAATAAAATCCAATTTATGGCAATAGGTGATTTAGGCCTTACAAGGGGATGAGCATTTTGAAAGGGTAAAACAAGCCCTAGGATAGGATCCTTTGGATCACAGATTTGTGGGTTATGTGTTTGAGTCTGATGGACTCTTGAGGTTCGAGGGTCGTATGTATATTCCTAATTCTATAGGATTGAGAAATTTGGTGTTAGAGGAATTCCATAATGCACCATACTCAGGGCATCCCAGTGTTACTAAAATGATAGAGGGACTCAGGCCATTATACTTCTAACCAAGAATCAAGAGAGATGTAATTGTATTTGTAGCTCGATGCTTGAAATGCCAATGAGTTAAGGTTGAGCATGCACATCTGACAAGACTTTTATACCCACATAGGGTGCCAAAATATAAGTGGAAAGTGATAACTATGGACTTTATTCAGGGGTTTCCTATGACTAGGAACAAACATGATACTATCTTAGTTGTGGTGGAAAAATTGACAAAAGTATCCCATTTCATCCCTGGGAATCTCAAGGATGGTTCGTTAGCTTTGGTAAGAAAGTTTGTGCAAGAGATTTTTTGACTGCACAAAGTGCCAGAGACGATCATTTTAGATCGCGATGCTTGGATGACTTCCAGATTCTGGACTACGCTTAACTCTTCCCTAGGAACCAAACTGAATTTCAGTTATGCATATCATCCTCAGATTGATGGTCAGTCAGAAAGGGTGAATCAGGTTGTGGAGGATCTCCTCCAAATGTATTGCATGGAACAACAACATAAGTAGGAGGAGTATTTTCCTTTAGTGGAGTTTTCCTATAACAAATCCTACCATGCCTCTTTGGGTATGACACCTTTCGAGGCTTTGTATGGCCATAAATGTTCTACACCCATTAGTTGGGATAGGGTGGAAGACATGATTGTGATTGGACTTGAAATGTTGAGAGAGATGGAAGAATAGATGAAGCTCATCAAAGAAAATTTGAAGCAAGCTTCAAATCGACAGAAGAGTCTTGCAGATAAGAATAGGACTTTCATATAGTTTGTTGTGGGAGACAAGGTCTTTTTGAGATTTTGGCTGCAAAAGAGTTCAATCTCTTTCAGCAAGAACTCAAAGCTAGCCCCTAGATTTGTTGGACCCTTTGATGTCTTGGAGGTTGTTAATATAGTTGCATATAGGCTTGCTCTACCACTAGCTCTATCCTAGATCCACAATGTATTTCACTTCTTAGTGCTGAAGCCCTATCATCTAGATGTAGCTCATGTCCTTGACTGGCATGCCTTGTAGGTATAGGACCTAGGAGTGATGCAGGTGGAGCCCATCAGGATACTAGAAGAGCGCAACATTAAGTTGCAGAATCAAGATATTATGCAGTATAGGGTCTAGTGTGACCAATATTCGGTGGATAATGCCATTTGGGAGAATACAGAGGACATTGATAGATTATTTCCTCATTTGAGATTCTAGTATAGTTTTTCTTTTCATGATTATTGAGACTTATGATACACTGATGTTTCAGACTTTGTTGTGTGAATGTTTGTAATAAGACATTAAGATGATTTCTCTTCCAAGTGGGGAAGGATGTCACGTCTTGAACTCTAATGCTCCTTGTTTTTGGCTTTGTGCGGATTTGACATATGTTTGGATGTGTGTGGTAGAATACATAATGAATACTATGGTATTTTTGGTGTGATGAAATATGAAATGTTGCTTTAATTTAAGTTGAATGCCTAGAATGCAATTTATTTTGAACATGATGGAAAATGGAAACTGTTATTTGAATTCATGAGTTTTAATGTTTTGATTTATATCTTTATGCGGATACTAATCTATTGATGTGTGCCTAAGGGTATTGAGTTGCAGGTCGTCGAAGACTAAGTGTGTGGCTAAGGAGAGAAGGTTAGCTTCTTGGAAGGGTACAACAAGAACAAATCTCTCTCACACACACGTGCACGTAGTGTCATTTAGATGCATGTAGTTTTAATTTAATTAAATGCATAATTGTGTGTTTTTTTTTTTAAGAATGTTTATTTAAATTTATGAAGTCAAAATAAAAGTTTGATAGAAATAATAGAAAGTAATTTAGTTTAAAGAATTTTACTATGCAATTAAGTGCACATGCTTTGTTGAGTAAAACAATTTTCAAAAATTGTTTATTAGTTGGTAAATCATTATTTATATTAGAAATGTAAAATTTTATTTACAATAAAGTGGTATTTATTTACTTATTTATTTTGAAATAAATAACTATTGTGAAATTAAAAGTTAGTTTTCGGTAAACAAAAAAAAGGAAGTATCATGAAAATAAATTTAATTTGAATTTCAAGATTAGGTTTGAGAAAATATGGGGTGAAAATATTAAATAGAAAAGAGAAATGAATAACGAGAAAATACAATCATTCTTGGGTACTTTTCTTGAATTTTCTCTACAACTACAATAGAAAATGGCTACCAAATAGTTGTTTTCTAGATTTCAGTAGATTAAAATTAGGGAGGAATAAAAGAAAATAGAGGAAAAAGGAAGGAAGGAGAAGAAGAAATTTTAGAAAGCAAGCTCTAGGGAGAGTAAGAAGGAGTAGTAGGAGAGCATCTTTAGTTGAAGAAAAATTGTCCAGGTTTTTAAATCTCTACTATTGCTTTTAAATATAGAAATATGAGAAAAGAATTGTTGTATTGTTCAAAGATTTAACTCCTTTGAAACCTATTATGAAAAAAACTCTATTTTTGAAGTGTTTGTTGTGCAAAAATTTAATAGCACTTGATATCTATAAAATCTTTTCAAATATATTTTTTTATGTTTAATTATAATTTTTTGCAGCCTCTCTAGATTAAATGTTTTATTTCTAGAATACCTTTTCTTTCAATGTGAATCCTTGATTAAATTTCATCCAGATTGTGTAAATATATATATATATATATATGTGTGTGTGTGTGTGTGTGTGTGTGTGTGTGTGAAAGTTATAGAATTTATATTCACATATGACTGCCTGAACTCAAATTGTAGTCATACGTAATTTGTATTGAATTGAATTTTTAAACCAAATTGAGATTATACAAAGGAGGGTGGGGACTTTCCCAGTCGTGCCCTCCCCATATGGGAAGGGTTGCATTGTGGGGGTAGTGCCCTCCACAAGTCATGACTTGTGGATGGAGCGTTGCCCTCCCAGGCAACGCCTTCTCCCATGTGTGGGGGCGCCGACCTTGTTAACCATGAGCATTCCTTTTAAAAATTTCCTTGAACTTAGAAAATCTGCTATGATTTATTAAAAGTTTGTTAAGCAGCCTCTCAGCCATGCTGCATGAAACTGACACTTTTATACATATGACAACATATATATATATATATATATATATATATATATATATCACACATGCGTGTATAGTTGTATATATAGTTTGAAGTATATTTATTTATGAGCCAATTTTTATACCTCATTGTATCTGGGTTTATACCTGAAGAGTATTTTTTGAATTTTAGATGATTATCCTATTGAGACCATCCTTTATTTTTGGTATTGATTTTTTTTGGATATATATATATATATTCAAATAGATATTTAGATATAAATAACTGTTGATCATCAAAGCTTGCACTTCTCTGGCAGTCTTATGGGAAATTCAGTGAGTGGAGGACAAATTACGTCTCACTGAATACCTCTGGGTTTTTTATAGAAAGTCGACTCTTCTTTTGGGGTTTTGAGATAAGGGTGAAAGAAAATATAAATATAAAACATAAAAGGTGATACACCAAAGCTTTTACAACATTTCAAACCCAAATGATTCCTATGATTGATATAAAGGACATAGAATGCCACAACCCCTCATTGTTGGAAAGAGAACAAACAACAAAGGCTAACTTTACACATAGTGCAGACTTTCAAATCTTTCCACAGATAGTGTTCATTGAGGTCCGATCAAACATAAAAATTCCTTAGAGTAAAGAATAATATTTCAGAAATTATAAGAACTTTGTCTCCTAATACAACATAGCACAAAAGAGTAACGACTTCAAGGAAAATAGAGAAGTCCAATGACATAGTCTGATTTCTCCCAAAAATGCTATTCCACGACACAAGCATAAAACATAGAAATTTGCTATTTAAACTACCAGAATATAGCTTGCAAGACACAGTGTTTCATTCAAAATGATAATATAAAGAAAGAAAGCTTGAAAAAGTCCATACATGCACAGTCTTAATAAATTCCCCTTAATAGTTCATGCTTTAATTAAAACTGAACTTTGAAAGAAAGGTCAGATGCCAATCCAACTAAAAAAGAAAACACTTTCTTTTTGCAAGGAAAAAAATTCCTCCTGGAAAAATCCTTTTCTAAAAAATCATCATTTTCTGGTGTCGTCACCTTCCTTTTATAGCCGCTGAAGAAAGAAAACACCGCCTCAACCTAGAAGTAATTACTACCAAGTATTGACAGTTGATATCACATGATCCGATCATAGACTCTTGGTTAGGCTGTAAAAGATCTTTGCATTAACTCTTCAGCTACTGCATTAATGTTCCCTAGATATTTCAGCAAAGATAAAACCCAAATACGATAAAATCCTAGGAACAAAAGCATAGCAATAGACACAATTGATTGATCACATTACTGTGAGGTACTGTCTCAAAACTTCCATCCCAAAATTGAAGGAAAGAAAAGAAAGGCCAGCTAGCTCAAACAAACTCCTTAATAAGATATCTTTATAGGTGGTGTAGATAACCCACATAAAGAAGATGGCATGTTAGTAGGGAAAAAACTCCTGAGCTCACAAATATAGCTCCCAAGGAAACGTTTGACAAGCAAACACATGTCCCAAATCTTCTCTCGAAAGAAAGATGCAAAAGGTAAAAGCTGTGCAACCACCACGTGGTGCATTGTGCATCTTTTCACAATTTTTATTTGAGAATTGGTGCACTCGACACTGAAGACATTTATGCAAACCAAAAATAAAATGACTGAGGCAAAAAAAACCTTTACAGTTCTGACGACTCACAGGGTCTTCGCTTCTGCAGAGATTCAAACCTAGGCCTCTAGCTATTCCTGGAGTTTGACGAAAGCGGCACGCTGAGGCTCCCAATCTGCATTAGTTGGTAGAACAAGGGTTCAAATCTGTCTATATGTTTGTTCAACATCAAAAATGTCCTTGAAAGAGATGATGCCCCATCTGGGAGAGATTTCACCCAGGTGATAATAGAGTGGAGAAATAGGATAGATGTCACGCTCAAAATCATCCACCGTGGGTACATCACTTGAGCTTGGAAGTTCAACAGTGGTTTGGATCTTACATTAGATTGTCTCACTGATTTGCTCCATTTTTAATGCGTCTTTATCTAGGGAGAGAAGAGGAGGCAACCTAAAACCAACCAAGATGGTGAAATTCTTTTTGATCTCGATGACTCTTTTATTCAATATCCTTTGATGATCCTTGCATTTTACTGCAACCATGTGGTAGTTGATTATTTCATTGGATTTGATGGAGGAGACCCTTCGATTAGGAATTCCCACTCTTCTTAGAACTTGATCAAAGGCGATGCTTAATTTGGTGATAAAACTTTGGGAGTTTTCCACCTGGGGTGAACATGTTTGTACGAAGTGGTAAGCCATCAGATTGACTTTGAAATTCAGTTCCCGTACGTCCCTTAAGAATTGTAAGGTGGGTCCCAATACACATACACTAGCTGTTATCTGCTCCCAATTCATAGGCACTAACCTTCTCATTACGAAGAAGGATCCCGATCTTCTTGCAGCAGTTAACTCCTAGGTCCAATGAGCCTCTTTTACTCTGGTATTTTATTCTATTTGACCTTTCTCTCGAAGAGCATTTTCCAATTCAGAGCTTTTTCTTCTGACTTCTTGTCTTGACTCTTTCGCCTCAATTTGGATTCTCTGTAGATCATCAATATTTTGAGATTCGACATCACTCAACTCTTTCTTTAATTTTTCATTTTTAGTACAAAGCTGAACCTGTTCAATTTGGGTATCTGGAAGCAACTTGGACATTTCTCCTTGTTGGCCTTGAATTTGTTTCATGCAGGTCATTTCAACATCTTTGGCTCTGACCTCATTTTGCAGCCTGCTCACTATCCCTTTCACATTTACCAACTCAACCTCGTGCTTCCTCAATTTCCTGTCCATTCATTCATAATCAACATACACCACCTTTTGTGTGGATGTGGCTAGGACCATTTTATCATGCGGGCGAGTTTCACTTAGATCCAAGCCCATGACATGAATATCGTACTCCTCCATTTGCATTTTCCCTTCGGGCTTGGAAACAAGAGGCCTCATTGTGGTGATAAGTAGAGAGTTCCACTCTTCATTAAAACAAGCTTCAATCCTCTTGGTGGTAGGACTTTCGACACTCTTTCACAACATTTTCAGCTTCTTGGTCTTTCGATCCTATTTGGTGGTGTCAAAATGACCTTGAAGAGTTTGAAGGACATCGACACTTTGAGCTGCAATGGGAGAACTAGGGGGTAGTGCAAAAAGGGTAACGGTAGGGGAGACTTGAGATGTGTGAGCATGAGGAGATGCAAATGGTAGCGTGATCATAGAAAAAAGTGTAATGCCAAAAGGAGCAGGGGAAGAAACAATAGGGGAAAAGAAAAAATAGGCTAATGGAGAGGTGCTTTTCTGGAAGTAGATGGACCAGGAGTCACAGACAAAGCCATAGTTTTGGTGATTTCAATGGGGGCTTTAGACAAAGAAACTAATGACACAATAGTAGCCGTAGTCGATAATGCTCCTTCAGTGCCTGGGAAAGTTTCAGTAGGTTGATTTTTAATGGTAGAGGTTGCATTAATTACTACTAGTTCAGGAACAAAATATGGGGGATTACCTTCAACAGGAAAAGACTGGGGTTGAACCAAAGATGCAAAAATAGGAAGAAGAAGGGGAGAAAAACTTACCTGGGCCGCAATTGATGAAACATTCCACAAGGCAGACTCCACTTCTTCCTCTTGATGCACTAGTATATCAGGGGTACTCAAGTTCTGGATCTTCCTCCGCTTCACATGATTAGAGCTAGCATGTTTCAATCTCCTTCCGGTGGAGTCTTTCGACATTTGGACATCAGCAACCACTGAGGATCTTTTTGGGGATCATCGGGTCTCCTTTCCTTTGCTTCAGGCTTGGGATGCAAACGGAGCTTGTGGACCCCCTAGCCCCAAATTTCTTCATTTGTTGGGTTCCCGAGGTCTAGGAATTAGGAGTGGAACTTGTGCCTCTTCAATTTCATGGCTTGTCTCAAGATTGCTATTGTTAGAATCAACTTCCTTATCATATGCATCCTCAAACTCTTGATCGTGCCAGAAGCTACCCAACAAAGCACCTGGATTCCTCATCTCTTGTTGGAACCTCCAAAAGTCCACCTTCTTTCTTTCCGACCATCCCTCATGCCTCAACTATGCATTGAGAAATTTATCTGATATTGTACCTATGGCTCATAAAAACTTAGCCATTTTGGTCATTCCTTTGATATATGGGCCAGGTTGATGTATATTTCCGTACTCTCTCAAGCAAGATTCCTCCTCCTTTGGAAATACTCCCTAGACTCGTGCCTTAATTTGAAATGCCCATACGGGTTATAATTCCATTTGTCACAAATGAGGACCAAACCTAAAGCTGTCAAATGATTATGGATCTCATTCTTAACCTTCTTCTTGCTTAGTACCACTTGACTCTTTGCAATCATAAGGGGAAGATCGAAAATATTTTCTTTATTCCTTCCCGCACCATAGATTCTATCGATAGTGGACACTTGTTTGCAAACCTCTAGCGCAAAAGTTCAGTCTGTCACAAATCTGGGGACTTAGAAGACCTCCTCGAGGAAACCATGAAACTTGACGAATGTGAAATCTTCACCGAGGAAGTAATACATTGGGATAGGTGGATGCTCTATCCATTCTATAACCTCCTAAGAAAAATGGTTGATGGGGCGAGGTAGTAAATCTTGCAGCACTAGTCTCAGAAAATAATCTGCAAACTGATAGTAATCTCCTGTTCATGAAAATATGGGGGTCCACATGGAAATTGGTTGGATATAGCCTCTCTCATCCATCCTAGCTACTGGCACATTTCTCCCTAGCCACTCAAAATTTTGAAGCAATAATAAATGAATCAAGACGGAGGAATACCTGAACTTGGACTCAACAATGTAGTTTCCCAACTGCAGCTTCATATTCTCGACCATTACTTTAGTAAAATCGTAGCTTCTATTCACCCTTTCTCTTTTGAGCACAAGGCCTAGGGAAAACTAGAAAGGGTTAACCTCTTCATCGTCATTGAGCCCAAAAACCCAGGCCAACATCGAGAACACAAACTACGTATCCTTCTTGAATTTCCTTTGTGACAGAGGGCAGCGAATCTGTCCTCTTTGTGGCCTTTCCTTCATTTCATCCTCATAAAAACTTGTTTTCCTGAACATACCTTCCCCTAGGACATCCATCTATTTTTTAATGAAAAGGTTGGCACCCTAGCCCACAAGGATACACAACATATCCCATATAGCTTGGGCCGAAATGATTATCTTGATCCCATGGCCTTCAACAACCTCTGCATTTTTGTAAAATCTCTTCACACACACATCAACCAGCTTTGGGCATGGATGTACAACGAGTAGTACAAACTATGGTAGGCTGTTGTTCCAAAGTTGAATTGCAAAACCATCTGTAGACTCATGCCCTAGCATCCTATGAAAATCACCTTCCCTAAGTTTTTTAGGTTTGGTAGATAACCGAGGGTCGTAAAAATTCTTGGTTATATCTTGAATTTCCTCCTTCAAGATGCATTTGTTAGATTGAAGCTTCCTACAATGTTCAAATGGTCGTTCTTCTAGAGCTGGGGCATTTGCAAATGAGTAGTGCCCAAAAATATCTGCATAACTAGGTCTTATGTTTGGTACTTTGGCCAGCCAACCAGATAGATGATTCTACCATGATTGCTTGAAGATGATACAAAAACTTTTTGGTTACAACAATTGTTTCTCTTCTGCTAAAATTTAACCTACCTTTTGAATGTAATTAATTGCAAGGCTTTTGCATGTAGTTATGAGTTTACCACTATCAATGGCTCATTAAATGCTACCACCGGGACAATACATGTGGATGGGAGATTTGTATCCCTTGGGAATGCCAAGAAAGCCACAAAAATGGAATTAATACATTCCTTTCGCCATCTCTTCTTTCCTTTATTTCATCACATGGAAAAGTGTGTTTTTTGTCATATGGAGCATGCCAAGATGACACAAGGTACATCTGAAAAGACATCTTCATTAATTTTTCAAAGCCTTAGCATGTTAATCCATGTATTTTCTCATTAGTAAACAAGTTGGAACTAATGATGGCAAAGGACGCGTGTCAACCATCAGCGTATGAGGGCATTTACTCCCCAATGCCCAAATTTATTTCTTAACGTATTTTGTTAGATCCTTCATACGATTTTCCCACCGTGCTTTGTTCTGCCTCAAAAAATTTTGTTACCATTTGACCAAAAATAGACATCCCATTGGTGAAGTTCCTTGGTTATCTTTTTCTATATATAGCTACACCACCTTTTGCTAAAATCATTTGATCATATAGTTCTCTACCATAGTTGGCCCTTCGCCTACTCTTTCTCCTCCATAATTCACTATTGTCACGATGTCTATTGGTCTAGGTACCCCCATTCGACTCCTTCCATGGAGATTTTAAAACTCCTTTGTGGGAGAGATTACTAATAACTATATCAAGTTCTTAGTAAAGAATTGCTACCCCCTGATCATGACTGTGTTCAACTAGGTTGTTGGCGTGGACTACCTTATCGACGAGAACTAGCTGCGGAGCAATTGTAATGTGCTCTCATGCTTTGTGGCCTCACTACTAGAGCTAGGTGTGGCCAAGTCCATGATAATTGCATTATGTCAGAAGATGTTTGACACCTCTTTGATGGAAGAGCTTGGCAAGATAGTGCAAGTGGCCATTCTGGGCGTTGACATTCCAAGCACCATGGACCTCCTCAAGCTTGTGGACTTTAGGGTGGACGTGCCCTGGTTGCCCTTCCTTATTGACTTTCACACCATGGATGTGGAGACGCACTGTTGTTCATCTCAACCAGTGGCCAACTTCCTTCTACGGGAGTATGGTGTGGAGAAGGTTATGAGGATTGCCTAGAAAAAGCACTTTAGTAATCTGGCACAACTTCACAATGAATAGACCCTGGGTCTAAACTGCATGGCCCATGTGTGTTGTGTTTTTTCCCCTACTTGTGACCTGTTTGATCAAAGAAGAAGAAGAAGAAAAAGGAGGAGAAGTGGAAGCCAAGTACGAGTACCTTTTTGATTCGTTGTTGGAAGAAAAAAATTACTGACTATCTGATCATCACCTCCATTTTGACAACTTTGCTTGCTTCCCTCTTTAGGTTTTGCTCAAGAGAGCTATATGTAAAATTTCCAAGCCTCGGGATATATACTGTATTGTAAATTTTGTCGATAAACATAATATAGTATAGCTTTTATTTCTCTTGTGTTATTTTGGACCTTATTCTAATAAAACTTTGAAAGAATTAGAAAATTTTACATATGGTACATAACTGTTAAATTTTTTAAAAAATTGTGCGTTTTAATAGAAAATTTTCATATAAATACCATTCATTGGCACATCTAAAAACATCTCTTTAAGTCCGTACACCTCCACCATTTTGCATGTGTTGTTTTTGAAGGTCCTTTCCATATCACTTTAGAATTAATCGGTCGTCTTGGCTTAGCAGCAAGTTTGCAGTACCCTAGCATTGAACCTTCTTTTGGGTAAAAATTTTCTTCATCAAAACATCATCTGGTTGTCTGTCGATGGTGGATTGTAGCTCCATGAGTTTTTTTTCTATCTCTTTTTGGCCTCAGGGTTTTTGTTGAATTTATGTACATCAATTTATACTCAAAAAGCTTTGGGGCCGACTTGAGGGTAATTTGATTCATCGATGGGGCAAATCATCTATGACTGCACCAATCTCTTTGAGTGGCCAACCCAACACACTGGATTGATCCAGTTAGGCTCTCAATGGTCGATTTGGTTAAACTACCCCTTCTCATATAATAATATGATGAAGTCTTGGAAAATTTTGATAACAAAATTTGACCCTTGTGACTCTACTGACTCTTGGGAACTAGTAGGTGTGATGGTTTTGAGCGGACCCGACATGACTTTTAGTTTCCTTAAAAGTTTATCAATTTTTTCTTCTGTGATATTTTCCTACACATCAGTTCTCCTTTGCTTTGTTGAATGAAGTGTACTAGGATGTTCTTCATTTTTTCCCTCATTCTTCTTTAGTTGCTTGATAACCACTGTACCCTTGGGAGTTTGCTAAAAAGACACATTTTCTATACCCATCAGGGTGCCTAGGGTTACAAGGCTTGTGAAAACTGGTACTAATCCTCAGACAAGGCAAGGTTTATCCTGGAAAGATCTTACATTCAATTATGAGATCCAGACTTCCTCAGGACCTATTACTTTTTTCTCCTGAGACATTATATAGCTAAGAAGCTTTCCTTCAGGCGCTTTTCCAGATAATTTTCCCAGACCTATGAAAATCATCTGGTTGGCCCATTCTCTGAAAAATAATGCCTATTGCCCTTTGAAAAACTACACCAACATCAGTTTCTGAGTATAAAAACATTTTCCACTTGGTGGTAAATGTCGTCCTCATTTGGTTAGATTCCACTATGAAAAATTCATCATTCTTTAGGGAATCTTGTATCAGTGAGGAGATCCCAGTCTTGGTTAAAGCCTAGGAGAATTGCCGCATGAATGTCGAGGGATAACGATCTTTCAGCAAAATCCTTCTTGGGACTTGAAAATCAACAGAAGGTCGAATATCCCTATCCCTTTCCCAAACTTGGACCAGATAAAGAAAATAGGTAGAAAATATGATGAGACATATGTCTTCTGTCTTACCCCATTTGATTAAAACTTGTGTTGCCAGAGCTTTAACCTTTGGGCAGATTATCCTTTGTTTCGACTCGGCTGACCTGGGCCCTTTGTCTAAGTCAAATGTCAATTGGACTATACCAGGGTCGTAGCCTTTGACATTATACTTGCAACATAATTCCTTTAGCCTCTTTTATTCTTGTGAGAGCCCCTCTTGCCAACTGCTAATCTTTTTCCTTTTTCGACATTGATCCTATTACAATCTTTCAAAACTGTGGAGAATCTCTGCTTTGTCAGATCAGAAGTTGACCTAAAATATGTCTCATTAAGAAATGTCAGTTAGACGATACTATCTTGAAATCAAGGATTCCATTTCATACCAAAAGGTTCAAAACTTTCCATGAGGCCCCTTACATTATGTAATTGACAACTTAGCCTTATGTTTATTATGGCTGCTTGCCTGCAAATTTGGCTTACTATCAATCCTGAATCTCTGACAGTTCATTTCTTACTTGCATCTATTTGTTCTACTTGATTCGACTTGTGGAACAACATTTCATATCAAGTATGATCAACAAAGCATGGAGAATGAAAGCAATAGGTTCCGAGGTCTTCCGATCCCATCAAAAATTTTAATCAGACACTTACTCTGGGGCCGATTTTACACTTGACACCAGCAAAATGTTCGGTCCATGCCTATAAATCATATAGATATTTAGGCTCCTCTGGACTCTTCATTAGTTTCAGAAAGGCCTAATATTCATCAAAAATTACATAGGAGCTCATCCTTGTAGCACATAAGTTGCCGAATGGATCAGAATCATTGAACTAATTGAGCAACATCTCTTCTTCTGAAATCCGCTCATCTGTATCTTGTTCTTCTCTGGGGATTTCTACACAATATATCTCCTGCTGAAAAGAAAGGGGTATCAGCAACCTTGAAGCATAGATTTACATCATCCACAATATGTTCAGGATGCAAGGATTTAGATAGAATCTTCATCTTTTCTTTGTGTTTGGTTCTCAATATTAAGCAAGACCAATCAAGTGCCAGGTATTTTCCAAGTTTGGCGATGAAATCTCTTGATAGGCACATTTTGAAAATTGGTGGAATGTCTATTATCACTACCTCCTAAGTGACTGTCTAGCTTGGGCAAGAGAAGAGGGTCAGGGATAGATCCCTCATTTGACCAACGGTCGAGACTTTCTTTCCATCGAGTTGCATAATTCCCTTTTCAAGGGGTTCATACTTAATTTTTAAAGCATCTCCCACTTGCTTGGGAATAATGGTTGTACTAGCTCCCAAATCAATCATATTATTGTGAAAAAAATTGTCTCCTACTATAAGTGTCAAAAATAAAGGTGTGAGTTTTATTCCACTTACCTCTTTTTCTTTAACACGATCCACATTATTTGCATAAGCTGTTGATTTCAGAGCTTGAGGGGGGAACATAGATCTGTCATTTCCACTCTAATTGTTCAACTGAGTCGCGCTCTCCTAGACACTTTTCCCTTCCACCTTTAATGCTTCCTGAAGAAAGTTCTGTTGTTCGGGAATTCATATAACGTCCCACAATGAAACATTGGCAGGTGCCTTCTTCAATTGCTCCACCACGTTAAGCGTCCCAACTATTTGGGCCTTTGGCTTAAACGGTGGTATCTCTTTTGTTTTCTAGAGAAAATGTTCCATTGGGACTGGACCTTGTGCTTCATTTGCCTCCTTTTCCCTCAATGGTAGATTATGTGGCCATGAACTAGGTTGGACGACGAGCGGTGAAGCCTGCTTCTTTGGGGGAGACAGTTGATGTGGTTGCGAATGTGGTAGAGCTTGTTGTACATATTCTCATGTGAGCCTTCTTTTCTATCTTGTATTGTAATTTGACTGCACTTGTGGAATTCCAGTTGTCAGGGCTTCGTTTGCGAATAAAATATCGTCTTCCTCCAACCATGAGAAAAGAGCTTGGTTGGGCGCAATGTCTTATTCTTGTTCAAGGGACATCCCTTGCATATGTGCCTTGAAACAAGCATTCTCCATTTCAGGTGACTCATATTCACTCGCATTCGGGAACATACCCTTACTCCTTTGTTCCACCACTTTTTGCTACATATTCCCCCTTGGATAGTTTCGAGGCATATGGCTATCATTACACGGGAAGCACCAGACATTTTTGTCCTCTACCAAATTGTTCTAGCCTAGGACTATCTCTTTATTTAGACTACCCTCGACTATCTGTAATGGCATAGCTACCAGAACTATCTGATTTGTTGATGACGCTTGTTGACCTCCTCTGTAGGATGCTTGATATGAATTATGTTGATAAGGTGACTTTCCTCCACCATAGACCTGAGTGGTCATTTTTGGAGGTGTCACTTTTTTCTATTTGATAATGACTAATTCATTATCAAAATTCCACATCAAATATTTTATATCAATGATATTCGCCACCATTGATGAGAGGCCTAATGTGCTTGCTTGAGTGGTAGGATGCTCGTTCATAAGCTGTGGGGCAACCAACTTCAATTGTGTAGTAGGAGTGCTTGGATTAGCTTCCTCTTGATGGCCATAAGAGATTTCCGCAAATACTAGCATTGGTGGCCGAGGTGAAAGTTTCCCAGCATCAATGAGGTTATTATCTATGCGCACTATCATCTCGTATATGTCAAGTAGGATGTTCCCTCCCATGGAGGTTATCATAAGTGCAATGTCGGGATTGATCACCTTTAGATAGAACATGAATGCCATCATGGCTTGAGGTTGAGTAGTCACGGGGATCCTTTGCTAGGTCTTGTGGAACCTAGTATTGAAATTGCTCATGGCTTCATGCAGGGCCCTCTTGATGGTAATTAGTTGTTGCAGTAGTGAGGAATGGTCTCCTTTTTTTGAGAATCATTCAAATAGGAATTGTCTGAGCTGGTCCCAAGAAAGAATGGAACCCAAGGCCAAAGATCTATACCAATCTTGAGCCTTTCCCTTAAAAGAGGCGACTAACAATCTTAAAGCGATGTTCTCCTCCGACATGTCATGTACCCTACATACCTTTGCTATATATTGAAGGTGTTCAGAAGGAGTTTTTAAATCCTCCCCGAAGAATCTTGGAATAGCCTTAAGGGCATTAGCCAGTATGGCAGGCCATACATATGGGGGTGTGGGTGGTTGTAGTGGACTACCACTATCCCATGTTACAAAATTTCTAGGAGCAGGAGGAGGTACTTGAGCCATGAGGAAAATATTCCTATGAATCAGATATACAGTAATCTTATTTGGAAATTTAAGCCTCCAGGTGGAGTAGATAAGGCTCTAGATAATGGGCTCTGACTTCTTGCTCTATTACTCCTTACGGGTGATACAAAACTTGTAGTTCTCCTCCTTCTAGGATTTGAAGTAGGTAAATGAGAGTACTAGAAATGACCTCTCAAGGATGCTCTCATTTGGAATTTAGGAATGAAACTTTTAGTTTCCTTCCTTAGCCTAATTTAAGAAATATTTTTGACTTCTAATTAGGTGATTGTGGGTTCGAGTCCCACCGGGCGTGCTAGTAAAAGAACTATTGATCATCAAAGCTTGTGCCTCTCTGATAGTCTTATGGGAAATTCAACGAGTAGGGGACAAATTGCGTCTCACTAAATACCTCCAAGTTTTTTATAGAAAGCCGAATCTTCTTTTGGGGGTTTGAGATAAGGGATAAAGAAAATGTAAATATAAAACATAAAAGGCAGTATACCAAAGCTTTTACAAAATTTCAAACCCAAATGATTCCTATGATTGATATAAAGGACACAAAACATCACAACCCCTCATTGTTGGAAAGAGAACGAACAACAAAGGCTAACTTTAAGTATAGTGTAGACTTTCAAATCTTTTCGTAGGCAATGTTCATTGAGGTCCGATCAAACATAAAAATTCCTTAGAGTAAAAGAATAATGTTTTAGAAATTATAAAAACTCTGTAATACAACATAGCACATAAGAGTAATGACTTCAAGGAAAACAAAAAAGTCCAATGACATAGTCTGATTTCTCCCAAAAATGCTATTCCACATCACAAACATAAAGCATAGAAATCTGCTATTTAAACTACTAGAATATAGCTTGCAAGACACAATGTTTCATTCAAAGCGATAATATAAAGAGAGAAAACTTGAAAAAGGCCATACATGCACAGTCTCAATAAATTCCCCTTAATAGTTTGAGCTTTAATTAAAATTAAACTTTGAAATAAAGGTTGGATGCCAATCCATCAATAATTTTAACCTTAATAGATATAATTTGCCAGAATAAAGTAGTTCTATAACTTGCATTTGAAAGTTAGTTCTTAAACTCTAAGAAAAACTAAAAAAGAAAATATTTTATTTTTGCAAAAGAAAATAGTTCTTCTTGGAAAAATCCTTTTTTGAAAAATCATCATTTTTTGGTGTCATCACCTTCCTTTTATAGCCGTTGAAGAAAGAAAACACCGCCTCAACCCATAAATAATTACCTCTAGGTGTTGATAGTTGATAGCACATGATCTGATCACAAAGTCTTGGTTAGGCCGCAAAAGATCTTTGCATTAACTCTTCAGCTACTGCATTAATGTTCCCTAGATATTTTAGCAAAGATAAAAGCCAAATATGATTTGATCCTAGGAACAACAGACTGGCAATAGACACAATTGATTGATCACATTATTGTGAGGTATCGTCTCAAAACATCCATCCCAAAACCGAGGAAAGAAAACAAAGGCCAACCAGCTTGAACAAACTCCTCTTGATCATATATCTTTATAGGCGGTGCAAATAACCCGCGACAAAAAGATGACATGTCAGCAGGGTGGAAACTCCCGAGCTTGCAAATATAGCTCCCAAGGAAACCTTCGACAAGTAAACACATGTCCCAAATCTTCTCCCGAAAGGAAGATGCAAAAGGTAAAAGCTCCCTAGCCACCATGTGGCGCATTGTGCATCTTTTCACAAATTTTATTTGAGTTCGGGTGCACCTATTTGAGTTCGGGTGCACCCAACATCGAAGATGTTTATGCAAACCAAAAATAAAATGACTAAGGCAAAACAAACCTTTATATAAACCAAACTGAGATTAGAAATGAACAGATTTGGAATTAGGCTGGGAATAATTTACTTTTTCGTTGTATGTTGATAAAAATTTCATGTAAATATTGACTTAGTTCTTAGATTCAGTATAATTTATTCTTGTTGATATGTATATGTGGTGAGTAAACTGAAATAATAATATAAGTGCAAAATACATTTTCTGAAAATGCATATAGTGCTGATCAGAGAGGATTCTTTATTTAAAATTTACTTAACCATGCTATTTAGAACGATTTATTTCTCAAATTTTTATTACTAAGAACTTATGTATAAAAATAGCTGATTACATAAATAGATACATGAGTTTACATTACCATAGGAGTGAAGGCAAACTGAAATTATTTAGAAGTATATACTATGTTGATTAGAGTGCAATTTTTATTTCATTTTACACAAATTGTTAATTAGATTACATTTTTTTTTATTCAAGGGGTAAACGCTTTTGACCGGAGCTATGAACCAGATACAACCTTTCAACAATACCACCCTAATGGGGTTTGAACCTTGGTGGCAAGAACAACAATGCCACCTATAAACCATCACACCATGCCAATATTGGCAATTAGATTACATTTTTTTCAATTGGAGATAGAATGAGGGATATCTTGCATATACTTGGAAATGAACTCATTGCTTAAACTTTCTTTTATTCATTTAAGATTAGTTAATTTGAAGAATAAAATGCTTAATAAAATTGTAGGATCATTTGTGAGTTACATATTATAAAATTATTGTACTTATGCAAATTGAATTAAGAACTTGTCAATGAAATGTGTTTATGATAAAATGTGCGTACGAGTAAATGTTGTTAAAAGTGAATGAAATTTTATGTGGAAAATGCATTATGTTGTTTCCTTTATGAGTAGACTTCTAGCACAGGATGCCGAAGGTGGACCTAGAGAGACAGTAGTTTTACCTTTTCTAAAACTATCAATTATTTTTGTTTAAGCTTGGCCAAGCAATGTACCATTGAAATAGATGGAATAAAATCCTATATTTAAATGTTATATAGGTCTCTGCCACCTCCTGTTTGCAAGAAATATTTTATTCTAAGTATAGTAATGCATATAGGCATCAGGCTTGCATTGAGAGTTCCCTCGTACTGTGTTGTTCTAGGTTGCTAGGCTCCTCATGTAGGGTTGTGGATTTCTTCGAGATAGGAAGAAACTTGGGGAAGTCATGTGCTTCATGGTTGGGTGGAAAAGGAACCTTAATTGCACTCTTGGCCTCAACACAAGAAGACTAGTGGATTCAAGGCAGATGAGGATCAAAGATTCACTTTGTCATGGTTATATCTCTTGTATTATTTTTAAATGTCTTGCATCACCAATTTGTACATTGTATTCATGTTATGGATGTACTTATTTCCCTTTACTTGAAACGTGTGTAATTCATGAAAGTACTTTGTATGGAATTGAAAATCTTTCGATCTAAATACACAAAGAATGAGGAGATTGCAAAAACATTGGCCGTAGGAGGTATTTACAAGTCATCTACAGCTAACACAATGCAAAAGGGGAATGAAAGATGATGTTTAAAGCTATATCATTGACACCAAAAGGATTAAAATGAAGACGTTTTTCAAACACTAGAGTTCGCCATGAATAGTAGACATATCCAAAAAGGCATGAAAAAACCTTAAGGAGCTAATAATTAAACCCAATGAATAAGAGTTTACAACCTGTAGTTAATGTGCCTAAATCAATGATAATGATGCCTAGCATAATTATCACACAACAATCAATAATTTTGACATGGATTACACAATTCAAATTTCAGTAATATATTTGACAACAACTAACATCAAATATTTTAAGGTTCTAATTGAATGATTCATAATGTGACAAATGCAAACTTTAGGTCAAGAAGGGCATGCAATAAATCTACATGTGGGGTTATGATTGCACATAAAATAGGGGCGATGCCAAATATGAAATGAAAATCAAAGTAGTCAAGGCTTAGATATAAACCAACTTGAATATATATCTATTCACCGAACTAAGCTAAGATCCAACATGTCGATAGTGCCATAAGGAAAAAAGGGATAATGAACTATCAACTGCAGTTTACTGTACAACTATCTTGTGATTATCGAATTCAATAGTAAAGAACATGAAGTAATGTGAGTAGCAATTCGTCTATATGTTAACTCATCCGATAATTACCAGAGTAATGGAGTCACCAAATGCCTTGTTAGTCTTGCTTAAGACAAAAGATAACAACGCTCAACCAAAGTATAAATAAAAATCAAAATACACAGGGGAAAGCTTATCAAAATAAAAGATATTGAAGGATGCAAAAACAACACATAAAACAACTCCAATTATTGCCAATCAAATACGAATCCAACATGCAAATCGAAAGACTATATATCTAGAGATCAAACCTACGAAGAGAAACAAGAGAAAAAAAAGGATTACACCCATTAAAGTTTGGAGGATTTATTATATATTACAGATAAGATAAATGAATGTGTCGCCTACAGAGGGTTCAAAAACCCAAAAAGACAAGAAATTCCAAACTAAATCAATTGACAAAGTATTAAAAAAAAATAGATACAATGCTTTTACAATTTGTTCAATTCTAGTATTATACCAATAAATATTTTAGGCATTTTTATTAAAAAAAAACATTAAGATAACAAGGGAATCTGGATTCTCTTGCTAGCTTGAGGAAACTTTGTTATAGAAGGAAGCTTTGCTATAAAACTCATCACTTCCAGCCTACAACTCAACACAATTTCAATATTTCCACCCACATTACAATTCATAACTCCAAAAACCTCTGAGATGAAGAATCAAATTCCCCAAACCAGAATAAGCTTCAAGAATTAAAAAAACCAGAAAAATCCCATACACACAAAATACAAGAATTAGTTTCTTTTCCCGTAGAAAAATACTCCAAAAATTGCCCCTCTTTAGTTAACTCCAACTGATTTAATTACTCTTCCCCCATCCATTCCAGCTTACCACTTCTATTTTTAGCATTCATTTGATCTATTCTCCTGACAAATGCTAACTACCCCTCTTTTAAAACATCTTTACCTAGTTTCCACAATAAATCCACTTTAGGATATTTGAACTTATTAAATCTAACTTACCTTTAACTCTATTGCACCACAACTTAATTAATACTTTTACTTTAATATTTCTTTATTAATTCATAATTTAATTTATTTAAACTAATTAAAAATATTAATAACAATTTATTTATCAAAACTACCAATATATTAAAACTTTTAATGAAATTACCAAATATCTGTCAACCTTAAAAACCTTTTATTTATTACAAAATCAATCAAGCAGATAAATTAAAATAAGCAAAATACTCAATAGTACCTGACTACACGTGAAACGGAAAATGACACAACGACAACACAAAAGAAGGGGCACTACATTTAGGCTTTTAGCCATAACAACAAGGTAGTGAACTATTTGATAAAATGCTTTAGTAGACATGTATGGAAAATGTGGTAGCATAGACAAGGTAGCGAGTTGTTTAAAAAAATGCCTCAAAGAAACGTGGTCTCATGGTGATGGACGTGAGCTATTTGAAAAAATGCCTCAAAGAAACGTGGTCTCATGGTTGAGGCATTTTTTCAAATAGTTCACTGCCTTTTCTATGCTATTGATTACTATTATGCTTTGATAGATTTTTTCCAAGCATTCATAGTTTGTATGAAAGCACTTGTTTTAGGATTTTAACCATAGTAGCAAGGCAGTGAACTATTTGATAAAATGCTTTGGTATACATGTATGGAAAATGTGTTAGCATAGACAAGGTAGTGAACTGTTTAAAAAAGTACCTCAAAGAAATAAGGTCTCATGGTGAAGTCCATCACCATGATAACACGTTTCTTTGAGGCAATTTTTCAAACATTTCATTTCCTTGTATATGCTATTGCTTACTATTATATGCTTTGATAGATTTTTTCTAAGCATCCATAGTTTGTTCAAAAGCACTTATTTTAGGATTTTAGCCATAGTAGCAAGGCAGTGAACTGTTTGATAAAATTATTTGGTAGACATGTATTAAAAATGTGGTAGCATAGACAAGGCAGTGAATTGTTTGAAAAAGTGCCTCAAAGAAATGTGGTCTCAACATCACCATGAGAACACATTTCTTTGAGGCACTTTTTCAAACAATTCATTGCCTTGTCTACGCTATTGCTTACAATTATGCTTTGATAGAGTTTTTCCAAGCATCCATAGTTTGTTTGAAAGCACTTGTTTTAGACTTTTAGCCATAGTAGCAAGGCTATGAAATATTTGATAAAATGCTTTGGTAGATATGTATGGAAAATGTGGTAGCATAGACAAGGAAGTGAACTGTTTTAAAAATTCCTCAAAGAAACGTGGTCTCATGGTGATGTCCATCATCATGAGACTACATTTCTTTGAGGCATTTTTTCAAACAGTCCACTGCCTTGTCTATGCTATTGCTTACTAATATGCTTTAATAGAGTTTTTCTAATCATCCACAGTTTGTTTGAAAGCACTTGATTTAGGATTTTAGCTATAGTAACAAGGTAGTGAACTATTTGATTAAATTATTTAGTAGACATGTATGGAAAATGTGGTAACATAGACAAGGTAGTGAGCTATTTGAAAAAAATGCCTTAAAGAAATGTGGTCTCATGGTGATTTCCATCACCATGAGACCACATTTCTTTGAGACATTTTTTCAAATAGCTCACTACCTTGTCCATGCTATTTCTTACTATTATTCTTTGATATATTTTTTCCAAGCATTCATAGTTTGTTTGAAAGCACATGTTTTAGGATTTAGCCATAGTAGCAAGGGAGTGAACTATTTGATAAAATGATTTGGTAGACATGTATGGAAAATGTGATAGCATAGACAAGGTAGTGAACTATTTGAAAAAATGCATCAAAGAAATGTGGTTTCATGGTGATGAAATGCCTTAAAGAAATGTGGTCTCATGGTGATGGAATGCCTTAAAGAAATGTGGTCTCATGGTGATGGACATCACCATGAGACCACATTTATTTGAGGAAAATTTTCAAATATTTCATTGCCTTGTTTATGTTATTGCTTACTATTATGCTTTGATAGAATTTTTCCAAGCATCCATAGTTTGTTTGAAAGCACTTGTTTTAGGATTTTAGCCATAGCAACAAGGCAGTGAATTGTTTGAAAAAATTATTTGGTAGACATGTATGGAAAATGTGGTAGCATAGATAAGGCAGTGGACTGTTTGAAAAAATGCCTCAAAGAAATGCAGTCTCATGGTGATGTATAAATACCTCTTATAAAATATGAAAGAATTTAGATAAAACACACTATGAAATTACTTTAAGTCTTACCGGTGCTCCCACATCATCCCTCTTGGAAATGGTCCACTCCATGCTCTATCAACTCCTACATCCAACATATCCTAGACCTCATAGTCAAATTTTTCTATGGGAGCCTTAGTGGACTGTCGAAGAGGACCCAAACATAAATTGTTGCACGTCATGTAGTAATGGGGCACACAAATATGTGTCGAAGAGGACAATGTACTAGTCAGAGCTGATGTAGCAGGTGCATCACCATCATGTTGGGATGTATTAGGTGCATCACCATCATGATGGGATGCACCATCATACAACTACGCAACATGATGGCTCTATGTGACCAAATGATCACTCAATGAATGTAACGAAAAAATGCTCTTACTTCCTACATCTAAAGCAATCTTGGGGTAAGGTACTAGAGCTAGGGCAACAATAGACATAGCAGGAAGAATTGGGGTGACTCAGTGTGCTCTAGGTCTATTATGTGGCATCCCTTTACCCACAACTTGGAAATCTCGCATGTCAAAGTAATTGACATGCCTCTCTAGGAAAAACTTGGCATATAATTTTTGAAGAAAATACTAAGGGGCGTCAAGATTGTTGTTGGGTGGTTTATCAAAAACCATCCATGAATGTCTCCAAAAATTAGCTAATATGCCTCTATGTGTCCACCATTTAATTGAAAATTTTGTCTTCCACACATTTACAGGCTGTCCTATTTTGGGATTGATGAATAATTGGGCTAATTGGGCTTTTTCAATATCAAGTGCCCTCACATCATCATATGATAACCCATTGGCATAAAATTTCCTTTGTTCCTCTCGCCACTGTGTAAACCTATTGTGCTGATTTGCCAAAGTTTCAACATTTGAAATGATTGTTTCTAAAGTGTTTTTCATATTTGATAGCTCAAGGAGTGTATCATAAATTCGACGTATATTTCTCAATTGATCTAAATTTATATGAATAGATCCATATATTGTTGGCACGTTTTGGTTTGGAAACAATGATCGCAATGAAAGAGGATTTGGAGGGTTTTCATGTTGAGCAAAGTTAGGGTTTTCATGTTGAGCAGGGTTAGGGTTTTCATGTTGAGCGACGTTGGGATTAGCCATTCTTAAGCCTGTTAATTGATAATTTTTTTCAAAATTAATAATCATTTTAATGCAATAAAAAACCTATTAAAAATCCTATTTTTAACTAAAATTCACAAAAAAAGAAAAACTAATAAAAATTGAAGAAAAACATTAAAATCCATAAATACCTTTGAAATGTGATTGATTTGAGCAAAACAATTAACCACCAAATGGATATCTGAGTCATTGAATGCAAACCCACACACAGACTTTGGAAGAAATGAGCTCTTAGGTTTTCTATTTTTGATTTTATGAAATAGGAAATAGATATCCGTTTTGAAATGTAAGGTAATCATTTATTATTTAATATTATAATATATAATTATAATATATATTATAATATAATATAATATAATATATATTATAATATAATATAATATAATATATATTGTACTATAATATAATATAATATATATTGTACTATAATATAATATATAATAATATATATTATACTATACTATAATATAATATAATATATATTATACTATACTATAATATAATATAATATATATTATACTATACTATAATATAATATAATATATATTATACTATACTATAATATAATATAATATATATTATACTATACTATAATATAATATAATATATATTATACTATACTATAATATAATATAATATATATTATACTATACTATAATATAATATAATATATATTATACTATACTATAATATAATATAATATATATTATACTATACTATAATATAATATAATATATATTATTATATAATATTAAATTTAAAAACATTATATTAATGTATTAAATTAAATATCCATATTATTTTAAAACATTATTATAATTATATTAAAAGATTATTATAATATATTAAATTATATAAGAGGTCGATCTCATACTAACCAAATTAAAAAAATGACCTAAACATAATGGATATCCGTTTATCCGTTTCGGTTTGGTTTTTGCTTTGACACCATGTACTTTCTACCCAAGTCTAGAAAAAGTCAAAGCGGATTTTCATGTTTTTGAGCAAGTTAAAAATACCCTTTTTTTTCACATTGCCACTTTTTGGACCCCCATGATCTTGTACAGGCTCATAAAGGGTTTTTTAAAATTGAAAAATGCAATTTCTTATTAATTATATGTGTTCTTTGTTCCAGGTCTCATATTGGTATTTTTGTAACATAATTTTCTAGAATTTGATGTGTAAATGCAAGTAAAACTAATGACAAATGATGAACTATGTGACACTTTTTGAAATGAAATTTTGATGCAATTTTTGAATATGAATGATGAAAAGTAAACTAACATGCAAACACTATGCAAAATTAAAGTAATATGCATGCAAATTTTCAAAATTTTCAAATTTAAACAATGCAAAAATGCAAATTAAAACCCCTATATGCAATGCAAGCTAATGCAAGATTTAAAGAACCCTAAATGTAATGCAGCTAATGCAAACCTAATGCAATTTTTTGCAAAACTCAGATCTAGGTTAAAGGGACTCCAATTTTTCAGAATATTGTACAAGGTTAGGTTCACCAAAATGAAACATCAAAAAATAGGATAGGGGAATTTCGTAAAATAGAAAAGTGGATCTGAGGAGGGAAAAGGGGTCCTATTCTTTTAATTTCATTAGGAAATGAGATCCATACCAAGAATTGACCAACAACTCTTAGGTGAGTCAACCCAGGATGTGAATCTACCAATTTTCCTTTTATGCTAGGGCGAGGGTGTGAGTCAAATACCACTTTGGGGAGAAAGATTAAAAATAGAAAATAAACTCCAAATTGTAATCTATAAAGTGCATTTAGAAGCTCAAACATAAAACTATGGAACCTACAGTCTTTAGGGAGAATCTAGAAGGGATAAATCTTGTGTAACTCTCACAAAAAGTGATTTTTTAAGGCTCACTATTAAGGACTCATTCACCCTATTGTGAATGGGTCCTGGCTTGGGCTCTCTGAAATCTATTTTGGGTTCTATTCTCATATGTCTACACTCCTAGATTCCTAAATTTCACAGTCAAAAATCCAAAAATTAATTTTGTAGGTTAGTTTATGTGATTTTGTAAGAATGGTGATGACTTTGATAACTTCACAATTTTTGTTCTTTAAGAGATATTCCACCTAAAATCTGCAAACACACATCAAGAGAGAAAAATGTTGTTTTGTTAGGTGAATGGGGGTTTGCCTTGGTCAAACCCTATTTTGGTAATTAAACCTTGAAATGAATAAAATCATGAAAGGAATGATGAATGAACAAATCTATGTCACAACTCACCAAACCCTTGGGTGAACCTTTGATAATGGAGGTTTGCAACTTGCATGAAATGGCTTCAATGGATGTGGATCTTGACTTTGAATCTTTGTTTGAAATGATACTTTGAATGCTTGATTGAATGATGAAACCTACATCAACATATTAGCTCCATGAACATGCATGAATCCACATAAATTTGACATGATGCTTGGATCTTGATTGCTGCAACAAATGATGAAGAAATCTGCCCTTGAATGCTCTCGACAATAATCTTGTTTCTTGTGAAATTTCTCTCAATTTTTCTCTTGAAATCTAATGTTAATTTGATAAAATAACCTTGTATTTATAGTAACTTATCTTTAATTCAAATTTCACAAGTCAGCATTGAAATATAGATTTGAAAATGTTAAAATATTTCCAAAAATACATTTTAAATTAGGGTCCTAGGTCTAAGTGAGGGCCCATTCGCCCTGTGGTGAATGGGTCCTAGGTCACTTACCTAGGCCACATTCTTCAAGGATGAGTGTCATGTTATATCATTAATGAATGTCAAGTTTTCCTCTTTGGAAAATGCAATTAATTAGGCTTCTATTTGAATTAAAGGGGCCAATCAAGGCAAATTAACCTCAATTAATTAATAAATCCCTAAATGAGTGTGAAAATGTAAATAAATACACTTTACAACACCACATTAAGACACAATTAAGTCCATTTTGTTTAATAGGGCCCTAAACTTAATTTGAATATATGTAAGACACATATTACAATACTAAATTAAGGCATAATTAAGCTCATTTTATTATTAATTATTTATTCCCAAATTAAGTGTGAAAAAGGGACACTTTTTCCTACACTACACAAAATATGAATAAAAATATTTCTATAATACTTTTCATGGATGTACATACATTATTTTGGAGCTCATGTTTTGATACGCGTAGGTAGAATGTTGCATAGAAGAAAATTTTGTGAACCCTCAAAGTTCCCAACATAGCACATTATTTTTTGTCTGCTTCATAATTTTTAACTTTTTGCAAACTTACCAAACTTTAGTCATGTCACAAACTTTGTGAAATTTATAAGTTTTAAATGTTGCACTTTTTGATTTGTCATGAACTTTGTGACTTTTCTAACTTTCCCAATATCACATTTTTTTAAGCTTTTCTAACTTTATGGTACAATAAACCCCATAATTTTTGGGATTTTTGAATACTTTTCAACACTTATAATCTTTCTATGTTAGTGAGTGCCACAACAATCTCTATGTGTAAAATTCTTCCAATGAATTTATAAACTTAAAAAAAAGATTAATTCATATCTTTTGATTGAGAGTATTGTTGCTTTAAAATTGATCACATTATATGTAATAATTCCACAAAGTTTCTTGTAAATTCATTTTTCTTTAGTCTTTCAAAAATATCCATTTTAATTATTTATACAATCTTCATAGTGAAATTTGTCAAATTAAATCTCCCAAATGAAAAGGGATATTGAACTTAAAATATTCCACATCGTGCTCAATGAATTTATAAATGTCCTTGTAAAATAATTTTCTTCCAACTCTACAATGGTAGGTTTATTTCTTCAATTTGATGAAAAAATAATGTCCTTGGATCTCCTAATTTAATAGTTTTAGCTAGACTACATCAAAATAGATATAGGAAAATGCAACACCAACATCTTGTGTCTACAATGGTAGGTTTATTTCTTCAATTTGATGAAAAAATAATTTTGAAATTATTAAAGGCATTTAAAACGAATGATTGATCATACTTGGGTTTCAAGACATGATAGTAATTATCAATTTTCATGCAAAAAGCTTAAAAATGGCTAGAGTTAAAATGAGGCTAACATAGCCTAAAGTAGTTTCACTTGAAAAGGTTTTAGCCAAAAAAATTGATGTGGTAGCTCATCACCCTTTTTAACATTATACAAAACAAATTATACTTCACCTCAATATTTCTAAATTAGATTGTGTTTTTGAAAATCCAAAAATATCCTTTTGTAGAGCTCGAAGTGTAGAATCTAAAAATATATATTTTGTATATATTTATTAGTTTTGTTATTTAAAAAAGGTATTGCAATTAGATTATTATAATATATATATATATATTATATATATATATATTATATATGTAGTGTAGAAAAATGTCATCCTTTACATTTTCACACTTAATTTGGGAATGATTAAACTTAAAACGAACCTAATGTTACCTTGATCTAGTGTTGTAATGTGTTTTACACATTCACATTAGGTTTAGTGCTCTTTTAAGGTAAATGGACCTAATTTTACTTTTATTTAATGTTGTGAAGTGTATTTATTTACACCTTCACATTAAGTTTTGGGCCCTCTTGCATTTATGACCATCATATCACCATTAATAGACCCCTAAGACCCTTTATTATGCATCTCAAGGCTTATTTCAACTGAAATCATGACATAGACATCAAATACACTTAATATCTTAACTCCTTGACATTTCCTCTATCCAAAAGGGCCTAGTGGGACCCATACACCAGTTTGGGTGTATGGGTCATACCCAAATGAGACCTATACACCACAAGTGGCGTATGAGTCCCATGTGGTCCCTTTTTAGGGTATTGAGTGGGAAATTAGGGTTTTGAATTCAAATTTCATGTATGTCGGCATTTGGGATCTAATAAATGGGAATTTAGATGAAGTGCCTATATAAACAAGGTTTCAAATAATTATTTCACCTAGGAATTCATGATATCATCTTGAGCAATCAAGAATCAAGCATCCTAAGACTTCACAAGAGCATCATAGAGTATTCAAGATCATTTCTAAGGCATTCAAGGGAATATTTCTTCATCATTTGTTACAACAATTCAAGATCCATTATCATGTCAAGGTCATCAAGCATCAAGCATGTTGTTGAGCTAGTGTTGTGATGTAGCATTCAAGATCCAAGGTTAGACATTGTTTCATATCCAATTCAAGATCAAGATCTACATTCTACATGGCCACTTCATGTTAGATTATTGATTTACATCTCGAGACATCATTCAAGGTATCATTGTTCATGTTTCATATTTCATGTTTCATGTTCATATTTCATTGTTTCATCATAAGGTTTAATTACCTAAATGGGGTTTGACAAAGAAAAACCCCTATCTCCTAAAAATAAACAAGTTTTCCTCTCTCTACATGTGTGATTGTAGATCTAGTTGTTTTGGAGCTTGCAGGATCTTTGCAAGATAAGTTGCAAGATTGAAGAAAGTTGTCAAAGTTGTCATGAAAAGTTGCCAAGGCTCACAAAAAATTAGATCTAGAGAAAGATATCAAACCTATTTGCTTGAAATCAATGCGAAATTGCTTATTTGATCCATCTTTAGAGGCTCACACTCCTGGGACACTTAGTGGAAAAATAGGATTGATATTCCATTGGTGGCATATGAGTCCCAATATACCTATTTTCAAGCATTTTTTCATAGATCCTAATTTAGTAGTTTCAGATTTCGATTTCAGATCGAAACCCTAAACTGGGTCTAAATTTCCCATTCTGGTGTATGAGTTCTAGCGTGCCTTAAAATTAGCATTTTTAAGAATTCACATCCTCATCCAATCCTCTTCGAGTTTCCATGCGAACCTCTATACTTTTCCATTTTACTGTTATGATTTGGACTCATTTCTAGGTCATTTATTTAAGTTTTCCATATCATTAGGTTTTGCATGTTACTAGTCTTTCCAAGCCCTAGCTGGGTGGTGAACCCCTTTTAGTCTTTAATCAAACCTCTAGGACACCTTATTGCAAATCTCTTTCCCTCATTCTATCCTTGGATTGAGATATCTAAGGAATCCTTTAATGAAACGTGAGTAAAATAGATCCTAAACCCCTAGTTCCATCTCCTAAAAGGTGGAATGCCTATTTCCTTGGTTCTATTGTGGTGAAAATAGCCTTTAAAACACCTTATTTTTTTATTTGGATTGTATCATAGTCCTAGATCTAGCTTACATTAACTTTGCATTAGGTTTTGTATTAGTTAATTTGCATCTACAGTTTCAAAATATTGCATTAGTGAAAGTGCATATAGGTTGCATTTTTGCATCTTAGATCATTCAATTTCACTAAAATTTTTCAATTACAAATAGTCAAATAAATATACAAGCTAGAAACCTTAGAAACAACTCACAATTTTCTGAAATTGGTGCAAAAACCCTAATTTAGGACTCATACACCCCTTTGGGTGATTTAGTCCCAGTACAGGTTGTTTTGCCTACTTTCTGGGAATTATGTGTTGTGCATTTTTCAGCATTTGACCCTTCCAAAAGCCCTAACTAGGACTCATATGCCCCTCTGGGTGAATTAGTCCCAGATTAGACCTGAAACTACCTTTTACAACATTAAAAACATCATTTTTGTACTTTTGTTTGTTGCCATTTGATAGTTGTTTCTATTTGCAGAGTTTCTACTACATGCATTTCATTAGATCTAGCTTAATTCGGTTCATTTCATGCATTTCTTAATTTCAAATTTACATTTACAACACTTCATTTTTAGATTTTGGCATAGTGTAATTAGTAGATTACCTTGTTTAGAAACTTAAAATCATAGTTACACATTTCATTCTAGGTCTTTGCATTGCATTTTAAGTCTCTTTCCATTTTAAGCTTGCATAGATTACTTTTCACAAATGTTAGTATCTGTGTTTTCCAAGTTTGCAAAGAAAAAGTTAGTCAATAAGCATTTTAGTCATTCATTCAATACATTCCCTAGTTATGAAAGTCTCTTAGTGCAAGAAAGTGAAAATGTTGTAGCTTGCCTTAAATCTATGCCCCCTCCTATCTCTCCTATTTATGGGAGTGATGTGATAGAAGAAGATGTAAGCATAGACAATCATGATAATCATAGTTCTTCTCCTCATACCTCTCATGTTAGTGACGAAAGTATCTTGGTGAAAGAAGATGCAATTGTTGATAATCATTAAAGTCTTGCTTTTCCTTCTCCTTCTCCCCCTTGGGAAGATATTATGGCACAATAGAATGAGATCATAGACACATTTATAAACATCACCCTACCTAATTTCCATTCATCCCTTGGTTGTGACAACATAAAAATGAAAGACGATGCAGTTGTAAGGAATCATGACAATCATATTGTAAGTGAGGATGATAGGTTAGTGTTAGACGATAAAATATTTAAGATCTATGACAACCCTCTTTATGTTTCTTCCCCTACCTATCCTATTTTGGAAGACATTATGGGACAAAGAAATGAAATTATGGACAATCATGACAATCACATTTGTTCTTCTCCTAGTATCTTTCCTAGTTGTGAAGAAGATATACTTTGATGTTAAAAAATCTAATTGATGAAATTCATGGAAATCTTAGTTGCATCTCTTCCCCTAGGAAAAGAATTATTGAACAAGAGAATGGCATCATTGATAAACAAGAAAATACAACCATTGAGGAGTCCCCTACTTGTGATGAAGTTGGTTTAGAAGAATCAACCTTCAAATGTCATGAACATATAGCTTGTTTCTCTCCTAAAAACTCTCCTACTAGGGAGGATATCATGGTGCAAGAAAATGACAACAATAGTGATGTGAATTCCTTAGATGATGATGAAAAGATGACACTAGAATCCCCTTCATTAGAAAGACATCAAACCGAAACCACTGAGGTTATGAATGCAAAAGTGTTCGTTAGATCCCCATTGATTAATGGACCTTACATACCCTGTGGGACATCCTAAGAATCCTCTAATTCTTTACCCACCGTCACACAAACCTCCAACTCAAAACAAACCTAATCTTATCCTTTACCCACCTAAGAATAATGTTTCGTAGAAGCCAAATTATAACACTGTTGCTCATACATATAACACTAGAAATAATCCACAACTAAAAAAAAAACCTTCGACATCCCTCCCATTACCTCAACCTATCTTACTAGGTCCTCATCGTTTTCCTTTACATAGTGGAAAGGAGTATGATCTTGTTGAACAATTAAAGAATACTCCTACTAAGATATCATTATGGGACCTTATTCAAGCCTCCCCTCATTATCACATAAATCAAAGTGCTTTAAAACAAGTTCCTATCCCTTTTTATGCATAACCAAATGACATAGCAGCCATGATTCAAGGAATAAATGTTGACATTGTTTTCCACCAAAGTAAGCTCCCTCCTTTGGAAGTGCAAAAACAATACGAATTTTTCATGATAATAGCTATCTATAATAGGTTGGGAATAAAAAAAACCCTTGTTGATAATGGCTCTGCCCTTAATGTGTGTAGTGTGACCCTTTTGGATAGACTTGGCGTGGAAAAATAAAAAAATCAACCTGCCTCTTTATCCATTAGTGGATTTGATAATGTGGGAAAACGACTACTTGGTGTGATCACTTTGCCTATTGCAGTTGGAAGGACACATTGTAAACTCCTATTCATGTTATGCCTCATGATCTTTCATATACAATATCCTTTTAGGAATACCATGTATTCATGAGATGCATGTGGTGCCTTCTAATCTTCATCATATCATGAAATATGTTTACAAGAACAAAGTATATACAATTGAAGTCGACCTTGAACCAAACAGTTGTTTGAACATTAAGAAAGATAAGGAGAATCCTTTGAAAACTGTTACCCATTTTTGTTACTAGCTTAAGTTGATTGAGCTAAAGAATTTGAAAAACTAAAAGAGAGGTACATTTCACATTTATCTTCCCTATATTGCATTCAATTGTATAAACAAAAAATTAGAAAGATTACAAGACTATAGTAACAGATCATTGAATTTATACAAGTGCATGCAATATGGAAAATATTTGCACAAATCTTTCTGAAAAAGTAATCTTTATTGATACAAAAGTGCATACTTGTCTTACACAAGCCGTGAGACTAACTTGTTCAATGAAATGAAGAAAAATTTATACATTGATTGATAAAGAAAAATAATGCACATAGGGAAGAGGATAGTCATTGCCTGATGACTGGTTCAGTGTCTATTGTCTTACTTTGTCTCCTACCTTGAGTTGTCTTGTGTCTTCCATAGCTCCTTGCTCCTAGTCCCTGCATCTGACAATTACAATGATGTTAGAGTAGTGATCTAAGCAATGAAGGTCTCTCACACTACATGTACATGCACCTGTGAATGTATAAACCACCCCTCAAGTACATTAAATAAGCATACAAATTGTACATGTCCAAAGAAAGAAACTAGATCATCAAGCACATCAATCATATGCACACATTTTTTCTAACTTTTTTGATTCCTGTGCAGGTATAGGAAAAGTTATGCTACTTTTTGAGTTATCTAATCAACATGTCGGTTAAAATGTGCTCCCACAAGGGTTGAGCTCAGCATGCTGCCCCATATGCTTAGGGGATGGAATAGTATTGATTTGGATGCCTTGGAATCATTTATGCATGTTTTGATAAGCATCAAGTCATAAGGATAGTTCTTATATATCATAGGCATATCCACCTCTTAAGTCCTGTTATTCAGATATTTGAACATTACCAAAGAGGTGAATATGCCTATGCTAAAGTCACCTACCATTATCCCTTGAAGACTTTAGCAAAATATGTCAGAAGTGAATCTCTTAAGACAAATGGAAGTCAAGTATTATATTTAGTCATATCTTACAAAGTTATTCAACAATGACATGCTTCTTGCATGAAAGAAGAGAACAAAAGCATAGAAATACAATCATGTAAAGATGTTGTAATGGCAGTTTAGAGAGCAAAAGAAAACAACTATAGTGGGTTCAGTCATGCAATTGAAATGCATGAGGAGAGCTTTTTGATAGTCTTGTGTGAAGAGGAAATTCCCATTAAACTTAACAATCAATTTCAATAATGAAATCAAGTCTTTTCACTATCAATGTCTATGAAGAATGGTTCACTTTCATCTTCATATATAAGCCATTGAGAGATTTCTCCTAACAAACAAACCCAATGAGTCCTCATAGGCAGTTTATGATTTAATGAAGTTTTGAAGATGACTGTAGTAGAAGCATGTCAAACAAGGGAAAATGACAATGTTTTTGCAAAGACAAACATTTCTTCTATCAAGAAATCAGTATGTAAAAGGAATTGGGGTTGATATTTTGATGGCCAAGTTTGATGGTATTCGAGGGCTTGGACTTCAAGAGTTTTCTACCGACAAAGTGGAGTAATGAATAGCTTCTCAAGTTAGCTTGACAAGTAAAGATGGTAGTATGTGATGGGGAAATTAATGACAAGAGGTAGAAATTCAAGCACATTATACAAATGTAGAAATGGGATTTTGTAGTGATAGTCACCAAGGTGTATAGTCATAAGCTCTGTAATTATACACATGTGAGAGAGCTAGAGTCAAAAGGAAGTCTTCAAATCAAGGTTGTGGCCTAAAAAATAAAATTCAAGCTTAGTTTAAGGGTGGATTAAGACAATTTCTGGAAGCTACTAGTGATACAGTATTATTGAGTATGAAGTTGTGGCTTAGGGGATGCTATGCTTGAGATAGGAATCTCTAGTGGAGTAAGACAATCAAAAGATCAATAAAGTTAAATAAGAGCTGCAAGAAAATTCACTTTCTTTATGCTTATCAAAATCCATTTGGGCCTTCAGAAAGAAAGCAAATAAGAGAAGAAGGGATGACAATGTACATGGAATTTCTACAAATTAGACATCATCAACGGCTATTGAAGAGAGGCCATAACCAACATTTTCAGAATTGTCAAAAAGGGCAGAAATATAGATTTATGTATATATTTAGGAGAAGATAGAGCAAGGAAATAGTAAAGTCATCTCGATCTTAATATGATTATGAATCCATGATAAAGAGATAATACAACCATTTATATTTCATTCTATAACATAAACAAGAAGCACAAAGATGAAACCATTTACAAAAAGAAGAAGTACAACTATAGAAAGGCCAAGTTTAAGTCAATACAAGATATAACCTTGTTTCTCAATAAAAAAAAAACTTCTACAGAATCATGCTATAGTGGTTTGAGCTACTAAGGATGCAGTCCCATAAAAAGAAACAAAACAAAATGAACAAATGATGATGATAATCAATAATGGTAGCTCATTTTACAAATACCATATGCAGTTTCAAGGCTTTGCTATTTTGAGATGGTATGGAGGTGTTCAATTCATCATGGATTACCAGAGCTAATACACAAGGGGTTATCTTTTCTTTTCTTTGCAAAAGAATGCAATAATTATGTCAAACAAGAGATAAGTAGCTTCATATCGAGGAAAGGACTTTGTTTTATTTTCTTAGAAATACCACCAAATGATATAAAGCTTCCGCTGTAGGGATCTCCTAACCAGAGCCTCAGGCGTTTACAAAAAATGATACAAAGATATTGGAGAATATCAAACCCTAGGTTCAAGTCATGGCCATAAGCTTCAAGAGGTCGAAGTACATATAGGAAAAGGAGGAATTTTTCTTTATTTTCACACATTCAGCCGTACCCATTTGGGGTTTCTACCAGAGAATGAAAACCTGGAGGATAGTCTCAAATTGAGCTATCATTTTACTGGTAAAGGTACCAAGAAAACTAAATGTTGTGAAGAATGATTCTGGGTACCTGAATTGAAGTATGTTAGCCTAAATGATGCAAATATTTTTCTTCTACAGACAAATCATCATCTTTCTTCATGAGAACACAAAATAAACACAAAATGGAAGTATTTCTTTGAAAATCATATACAAATTCTGGTGTTTTTATTTTCCTTTTACAAAAAGAGAAGTTCCTCTTTTTCATCTTAAAAGAAAAGTATGAAAAGTATGAAAGGAGGTGTGTTTTTCTAACAACCCAGAAAGAAAAAATGAAGGTTTTAAGAGCTTTGAACTGCAAGATGAATGCATGAAAAGATGTTTTCAGAAATGTGAATAAGTAAAATATGATAGCTGCGGCCTAAAGATGGATGAAGTTTACAGAATTTCCTCTTTCTTTCTCAAGAGAAATGCATAAAAACAACAAAGAAGGCAGAGAATAAAGATAGTATACAGGAAAATCAAAGATTTATGTTATTCTTTTTCTTAGAAAACTTAAATATGACATTTTTCTTCACGAGTGTTGTTAATAGAGGTTTACCTAAACCTTGTTGCGACATCCCATGGAAAATATATGCATACATGTGCTTTGATTCACCATCAAAACCTCTTTACAACTGCAAAATCCACTGTAAAAACCTTCAAGAGAACTTCTCAGAAACCCTAGTGGCGGTGTTAGCTTCTTCTCGAAGCTTCAAACAACAAATGAAATGAAGTTTTCATTTTTTCTTTTCTTTTCACTTGGGGTTAAACCTTATGAGATGGCCGATGGAAGGGGTATTTTTCCCTTTTGTTTTTTTAAAAAATGATCAACTAATACCCCTGTGGGTCAAGAATTTATGTCTATGACTTGTTTATCCTTTTTTGCCTTGTAACTTAGGCATGTGATCATATTTTGACTTGAAAAAACCTTTTGCCTATGTATATGACCAAACACATGTGGTATTTTATTTTGAATTGTGCTACATTATAAAATGCTTAAGTTAAATGGTGCTTTATAAATCACTTAATTTAAGTCATTATTTTTAAATGCAAACTAGAAAACATGTGACCAAGTCATGAGAGAAATGTGGATTGAATTTATGACATGTCAAGAATATGGGGAGGGTTATTTAGTGTTTAGAGACATGTAACCACATATATAGGAGCATTTATGCATCTTGTTGGAGGTTTTGCAAGAATATAGGGGTGGTTTTGCATGCCTAGATGCTTGGCATGGTCAAAACCACTTTCCCCACATGTTGGGGACAGTTTTGGGGGGAATCTAGTACCTCAATTTTAGGCTCTTTTGGTGGATTTGACTCAAGTTAGTTTCTAGCCCCTATTTTGGTGCAACTACTTGGAGTTGAATATTATATTCACTTTGGTGACTTATTTTTGAGTTAGATCTTCTGATGCAGATTGGGACTTAGAGACTTTTTGAGTACTTTGTCAAATTTCTTGCAAGCTTTTGTAACTCATTTGGACATGAAATATAGTCCAGACCTTGGGTATCATTGAATTGTGTAATTTTTCCTTCTTGTGACTACATTATTGTGTATTTTCACATGATTTATTGGGTTATTGTGAGATTGTATTCATTTCCTTTAACTCTGTCTCATGGATTTAGTACCTTTTTGTAGAGAAGTGTGATGTTGTAGGTTATAATATATGTTAAGAATGCAGGTTGCTTTTAGCTGTGAATTCTTTTTCCTCCTAAGAGCATTAATCAATAAGGCCTCTTTATAAAATACTTATACAAAGCACACAAAAATAAGTTGCACAAGTTTTTTTTTTCAGTCATTGTATGCAAGTGTATGAAATCTGAGTTTCAATTCTAAGTAATATTTTGGTGTATCACCTTAGGAGGTAGTTTTCATTTCATGTTATCTCTTTTCCCTTTTCCTAAAAAAAAACTAGTAGGATTTAGATGAGAACCAAGAGGAAGCCGACCTTTTCTGAAGGTTGACCTCTATTTATCAAAGCCCACACTTTGAGAGGTCTTCCCATGTTACATTGAGTTGTTGAATTTCATATTCAACAGGGTGAAAAATCATAATGATAACAAAAAAAATTAACACCAACTACACAAGTAGAACCCACGTGCAAGAGAAAGACAAAGAAAAACATACTAAGGAAGTCATGAAGTTATTAGAAGATGATTGGGGTTCCTTGAATTTTACACCTAGCTTTGATAGAAAATCAAAAATCATAATAAAGAAACATGAAAAAGAAAAAGTATAAATGTCAACACAAAATTTGAAAGACCCTTCGAAAGAATCCACCTCAAACAATTTAGAAGAAGTAAATTACACAACAAACTTTGATGAAGCTGATTACAAACAACCACCGAATCTAAAAGAAATGAAAAAGCTTTATGGAAAAGGTTATGAACTGATGAAATAACTTGGATATAGTGGAAAAGGATGTGGTGCTAGAGAACAAGGTATCCATTTCCCTATAGAGCCTCACACACAAGAAAAGACTAGTGGTCTTGGTTATTGTCCCTCGAAAGAAACATACAAGCCTTCACTTAATGTCAACACTCTTACAAAAGATTCCTCTAAGACAACTTCAATATTAGTGCATATTGAATTGATAGACACTAGTGGTCTTGATGATTATCCTTTAAAAGAAATGAAATAAATAGAGAAATCTTTGCTTAATATCAATTTCATCACACAAAACACTAATGATTTGAATTTGATAGATATTACACCTTCCTTTAAGGAAGAGTACAAATTATCACAATCTAAAGAGTCTTGTGTAAGTATGACATTGTGTACTAAGCAAGAGATATATTTGTCACAAAATATAGGAACACCTTCTACTATTGATCAAGAGAGTATCTTGTCGAGAATCCTCCAAGATTTTTTGATATCCCTCCCTCCAAGAACACAAAAGAAACTTTACAAGACTTCATTTTATGCATATCATAGATCTCATGGTCATTATTTGACTAATCAAATTCAACATCTTAAGGATGGTGGTGCTCTTCCTTTTGTTGAAGCACCTAGTTCCTCTAATTGATACTGATTTGCATCAATCATCTAGGCTCATCCTTGTCTTGCACTAAGTGGGGGTAAGGGGTTAGGTTATCCTTGTCCTCATATGTCACTTTTTGTCGTCTATTTTGGCTAGTTGACTTCCTTTCAAGTACATATAAGAGCAATCTTGGGATGTGGACAACATTCCTTATGTTGGCTCGCATGCGATGTACTAAGTTATACATTTTGGGAGCAACCCCTTCCCTCTTCATAATGTAGTTTCATTCGGGAACATATGACTTGGCATAGGGATTTTCAAATAACCTCTAATGTCTTCTTCTACTTTAAATCAATTGCTCACAAAAATGGTGTTAGAAACCGCTTTAAAGTGGGGGCATACATCGACACTCATATTTCACTGTGTGGTTTTCTTTCTTCTTACAATGCTTCCTTTTCTTGGTAGTGTCATTGGGTTTGATTTCCTTTGAGAGTGTGACATTTCTTCGACTTGTCCTCTGTTGGAGACATTAGGCACAATTTTCCCTAAGAAGAGACCTTACATGAACTAAGAAAAATCCATTTGAACATACCTTGCACTACTTTTCATTTACAATATCGATTATATGGCCACCTTGCATAACACATTTGCTTGCTTGTGGTCCATCTTGTTTGTTCATGGGTGTCAAGAATACGAAGCTTTGCTTGCCTCATGAAGCTCAAATTTCATTGTTGTGTGGAACCTGATCAAAGTTACCAAGGGGTATAGCTTTGGCATGGTTGTGCATATGGGAGCTGAACTTAGGGGTATAGCTTTGGCATGGTTGTGCATATGGGAGCTAAACTTAGGCGTGAATTTCCCATAGCCACTTGCTTGTTAGTGTGAGTGCATATCGGCCACATGCATATGTGTATCACCCTTTTGGATACTCACCCAACAAACAACCTAAAGTTCCATTGCCTCAGAGTGAGCGTGCATTTTTGGAAAAAAACAACTTAGATATGATCCATAATGTGTGGGACAAACAGTCAAAGCTTGATCCATGTTTTCTTTCTTTTTCTTTTGTCTTTATGTCTTTGACATTACATGTTTGTGTATCTTATTTTGCTGCATATCATACACCTTGTGTGTGTTCCTTTGTGCTTATGTTGGTTTGATGTAGGATCTTAGATCTTGGGGGCTTGACCACCTCCTTGATCTTTGTTATTCTAGACCATCCACATTAGTACACTTGGACCCCTCTTGAATGTCTACTTTAGTGTGAGTTTGAAGCAAGTTCCTCCTCTCACTAAAGTGGGGGATAAATGTAGAGTAGAAAAATGTCATCCTTTACCTTGTCACACTTAATTTTGGAATGATTAAATTTAAAATGAACCTAATGTTTCCTTGATCTAGTGTTGTAATGTGTTTTACACATTCACATTAGGTTTAGGGCCCTTTTAAGCTAAATGGACTTAATTTTCCCTTAATTTAAAGTTGTAAAGTGTATTTATTTACACCTACACATTAAGTTTTGAACCCTCTTGCATTTATGACCTTCATATCACCATTAATAGGCCCTTAAGACCCTTTATTATGCATCTCAAGGCTTATTTCAACTGAAATCTTGACATAGACATCAAATACACTTAATATCTTAACTCCCCGACATTTCCTCTATCCAAAAAGGCCTGGTGGGACCCAATGCCACATTGGGCGTATGAGTCCCACCCAAATGGGACCTATACACCACAAATGGCGTATGAGTCCCATTTGGCCCCTTTTTAGGGTTTTGAGCAAGAAATCAGGGTTTTGAATTCAAATTTCATGTATGTCAGCATTTGGGATCCAATAAATAGGAAGTTAGATGAAGTGCCTATAAAAAACAAGGTTTCAAATCATTATTTCACCTAGGCATTCATGATATCATCCTGAGCAATCAAGAATCAAGCATCCTAAAACTTCACGAGAGCATCATAGAGTATTCAAGATCATTTCTACTGCATTCAAGGGCATATTTCTTCATCATTTGTTGCAACAATTCAAGACCCATTATCATGTCAAGGTCATCAAGCATCAAGCATGTTGTTGAGATAGTGTTGTGATGTAGCATTCAAGATCCAAGGTTAGACATTGTTTCATATCCAATTCAAGATCAATATCTACATTCTACATGGCCACTTCATGTTAGATTGTTGATTTACATCTCAAGACATCATTCAAGGTATCATTGTTCATGTTTCAAGTTTGTATTTCATTTTTTCATCATAAGGTTTAATTACCTAAATAGGGTTTAACCAAGGAAAACCCCTATCTCCTAACAATAACAAAGTTTTCCTCTCTCTACATGTGTGATTGCATTTGTAGGCGTTTAGGAGATTGAAGGATCTTTGCAGAATAAGTTGCAAGATTGAAGAAAGTTGTCATGAAAAGTTGTCAAGGCTCACATAAACTTAGATCTATAGAAAGATATACAACCTATTTGCACGAAATCAGTGGGAAATTTCTTATTTGATCCATCTTCAGAGGCTCACAAAGTTTCGCTTCAAAATTCTGTTCCTGGGACACTTTGTGACAACATGGGATTGATATGCCACTTGTGGCATATGAGTCCCAGTATACCTATTTTCAAGCATTTTTTGTAGATCATGATTTAGCGGTTTTAGATTCCAGTTTTGGCTGGAAACCCTAAACTAGGACTAAATTGCCCAGTTTGGCATATGAGTCCTAGTGTGCCTTAAAATTAACATTTTTCAGGAATTCAGATCCTGATCCAAGCCTCTTCAAGTTTCCAGGTGCACCTCTATACTTTTCCACTTTACACATTATGATTTGGTCTTATTTCTAGGTCATTTATTTAAGTTTTGCATATCATTAGGCTTTGCATGTTACTAGTCTTTCCAAGCCCTAGCTTGGTGGTGAACCCCTTTTAGTCTTTAATCACACCGCTAGGAAACCTTATTGTAGATCTCTTTCCATCATTCTATCCTTGGATTGAGATATCTAAGGCATCCTTTAATGAAACTTGAGTGAAATAGGTCCTAAACCCCTAGTTCCATCTCCTAAAAGGTGGAACACCTATTTCCTTGGTCCCATATATATATATATATATATATATATATATATATATATAATCTTCTCTAAGAGGGCATATATATTTAAAATGATAAAATTTAAACAAAATTTGACATCTCATAAATAGAAATTTTGACTAAGTTTTCAACTTTGACAAATTATCAAAAATAAATATTCATCAATTTTTTTCCATGCACTAGATTTTCAAGTTATTTAAGTGAGAAAAATTAGATTTTTTTTTTCCTCTTTTTTTGTGACATCCCATCAAATTCACTTTTAAAAAAATAGCAATTGAAATTATTCTCTTAAATATATTAAGAAAACTATATCCAACTAAATTTAAAACATTATAAGGATAAACTAAATTAAGAGTTCTACATTTCATTAATTTATATCATTTTAAAATTTAAAACATAAATATCACTTTTAGGTGTCCCAATTTAAAAATCTATATTTGTGTTGATCATTTCCTTTATAAAAGTGTGACATCTAGTTTTGAACTTCTATTTATATATTACCGTTACATTAAGCTCACTTTTGAATCCACAACTCTTTCCCCCTTTCATCGTGTTTTGTACTTCAGTTTCTTGTCCTTTCACTTCCTCCTCTCTACCTCCTTTTAAGGTTATATTTGGAATATTATCTATCGTTCCCCTCTTCTTAATGATGGATCACTAAGTATGATTTGAAATGTTGATTGAAAAATATACATATTGAAATACAAAATCAATTTTACAACACTATCACGATGAATCTAAATTATACAAAAATATTTAATTTTACTAGTTACACCACAATGCATGCATAGAAAATAAAAATTATAAAATTTAAACTAATAGACACAAAGGGATGTTTGAACTACTAATTACTTCTCCCTATAACTTGAAAAATGATTAGTATTTTAGTTCTCTAAATGGGGCAATTGATAATCAAAGTCTATAAAATGCACATAAATTTAAAATAACTTTGAAATTTATTCCTCATGCAAAAATAAAGTGAAATATTTGAACATGAAACCCTATTAACCATTTATTCTTCGATTAATATTATAGCCAACTTATCTACGAGTTGATTGCAATGAAAATTTCTAAGCTATATTTATTTTGGTCTCTCAAATAAAACAAAAAAAAGACTTTATCATTGGATATTGAGAAAAAAATAGGTCATTAAATCAAATCATGTCTCAATTTGTAACTTTTTTTTGTATTAATAATAAGGTAACAAGATACAGATCCATAGTTTGAGCATTCTTGTATGATTTACATCAAATTATACATTTTCAACATGCTTTACATTCACCAAAAAATTAAAGGAGTTCGGTATTAGCCCATCTCAAGAATTATGTAACATCTATGCAATGGAGTTCAAGATACTATATAACAACTATAATATGTAGTTTCACATACTATATTAGCATACAAAAAAGGTTGAGCTATAAATTTATCATCTAGTCCTTGGATCTCTTGTTGTTCACCTCTTATTCCCTACAATCTATCTCATAGGCAGTAGAGTGCATCACAGAGACCTCCTCAGAGACCTGTGGAGCAACCGCATTGTAGATCTCCCTTGGTTTGATAAGGTTGCTTGCACCCTCATTCCAAACAACAAAATTGTTGAAGACCCTATGGAACTCCCTTAGAGCCCTAAGAAAGGTCTCCAAGTCATCTTGGTTATGGTTCCAGGTGTTCCCATATTTAACTTCTATTTTATTAACCATCACCACTCCATCAGTAATCAACCTTACAAACTTGGACATAGAAATCTCCATTGTCACTATTACATATAACATAACAGAGAGAAAAGTGAGTTTTTTATTAGACTCAGTAAGCCCCCTTCAACACCCCTAAAATTTTTCCTCATTCCTAGCCCTCCATGTATGCCAAATAATTTCAGTAGTGAGACGGTCCTAGAAAGTCTGATATTCTTTATTGAGTTTCCTAGAGTTAAACATGATATCATACTAGATGACTTTACCATTTTCATTCCAAATTTAGAGATTATTACAAAAGATATTCCAAACCTCTTTAGCATATATAAACAATCAAATAAAACGTGCATTATTGTTTTAGGAGTCCTACAGATGCTGCATAAATCCACATCAATATTATTAACTTTATAAGGATTTTTTTGTAACAAGATTTTCCATCTAAAGCAGGTCCTTTTTAGGCTCCTTAACATTCTGCCAAACAGAAGATTTTTTTTTTTCCATTGGATGTCAGATATATTCAAAACCCAACAAGAGTTCACATGATATCTAACAAAAGCATCTTTGGTTAGTTCTTTATATACATTCTTACCTTTAATTTCAGGCAATGGAGTACCATCTTTCCAAACTAAATCATCAGTAATATCACAGTTTTCAACATAATTCAAATGAAATGTAGCATTTTTGCAAGCATCAGTAATATCATTGTAAGTTATAGGATTAGCATTATCCATCTTGAAATCATCAACCAACTTGCCTAGAGATTTTATTTGGCCATTTTCAAGAATATTGTGGAAGGTTTGGATACCAATCTAACTCTATTTTTTGGTAGATCACCCTTGCAATAGCGCTAGGGGTTTGTTGTTATGTTCCAAATTCCACCACAAGGAACAATAAGATTGAAACTTCATGTGGTTATTGACCTAGATATTACAACTTTTAAACTCAACTAAATGCTTAACCATATCCCACACCTTACATAGGCTTTTAAAAACAAGTGAGCCAGCAGGTGACATGGGGCATTTGTTTAGGAGAATATCATAGAGGGGCAACTTTTTCCATGATTTTTCCTGCTTAGGAGTGGTGAGTAGAATGTTGTTTCTTATTAGAACCTTCCAAGGCTCCTTACCCACCATGACCCTAGCTATCCATTTGACAACGAGTGCAATGCCTTGGATCCTTAGATCCTTTAACTGAGCCCCGCTTTCATTTTATCCAAGAAACACCACTCCCATTTCATTGAGTGCCTCTTCCTCTTGCCTTTCCTATCCAACCATGGGAAGGTATTGATTCTTTTATGAATCTCATTCACTTGATAGTTGTTGAAGAACCACACAAAATAAAAGTAGATATTGTATGAAGAGAGGATCTTTTGGAAGACTTGGAGTCTCCCTACAAAAGATAGATATTGTATGTTCCATCTTTCTAGCTTTTTCTCAATTTTAGAGCTTATCCAATTCCACATTTCCTTTAAGTTAGGACCGATAGAAAAAGGTATACCAAGATATCTGACCAACTTGTTGGGTCCTCCCATTGGAACTCATATTTTTAGATCCAATTAGGAAGGGATTTTGTCTAGCCAAGGAAGTTGGATTTGGAGAAGGAGATTTTTGCTTCAAAGGCTTGGAAAAATAAGTATAGTTTCCCCATTAGGACCTCCAAATTCCTTTCTTCCAACTCAATAAATATGGTTGTATCATCTATAAATTTTATGTTGATTAGCTCATTTTGATTTGGGAGATTGATTCCTTTAACCTTGGAAGAGAGGGATTGATCCCTTGGTAGGTAGTACAAGGCATCTGAGATAATCACAAAGAGTGCAAGGGCGGGGTGGCACCCTTTTCTAATGGATCAACCAAGGGTGATCTCTTCATATAGTGAACCATTGACCTCAACTTGAGCCGCCACATCTTTCAATAGTGTATCTATTGCATTACAATACTCCTTTGGAAAACCAAATGATTCTAGTGTTGATCTTAGGAATTTCCACTCAACTCTAGATACAAGATTTTTCAAACTCTAGTAGAAGCATGGCGAAGTTATGCTTGGAGTGATTAAACCAGTCCATGGCTTCCTAGCCAGTGATTAGATTTTCCAGTTCAATTTACCTTCCTTTGATGAACCTAGTCTATGTATTGTTTATGAACTTGGGGAGGATGTCCACCAACCTTAGTGCAAGGATTTTAGCTAATATCTTGTAGGAGACATTCGACAGTGTTATGGGCCTCCAATTTTTTATTAATGTCTTATCCCCCCCTTTGGGAGCAACTTGATAATGCCTTTATTTATGCTTTTTCCTAATGGCCATTGGTCAATGCTTCATGATAGACTTGTAGTAGGTCATCACTTATCCAGTCACTAAAGGTCTTATATAATTGCATTGAGAAACCATCACATCTAGGGGATTTTTCATTATGCATGGACCGGATGATCCTTATAATTTCCCTTTAGTTATGCTAGCAACTAATTTGGAGGCATTTTCTTGATTAATTTTCTTGGGGATGAGTCCTTTTATGCATTCCTTGGATTTCTTATTGCCCTCGTCGTTTCCTTTCGAGGTGAACAACCTTTTGTAGAAGGCATGAAATTGTGCTAGGATGTCTTCCTGGGTGCTAAAAAGCTTCCCTTCTTCCCAGATTTTCCCTATCTTCTCCTTGAAACTCTTTTCTTTAATGTAATTGAAAAAAACTTAGAGCCCAAGTATCCCCATGGTTTAACCAATTTAGCTTAGCTCTAACTTTAAGACCTTTAGTTTTCTGTGCTTGAATCTTTCTAAGATCATTTTTGTCCTGTGCTAGAGCCCCACTAAGCACTGCATTATCTGGCTCAGCTTGAACCTAGCTTCTGTAATGCCCCGCCACGCAACCCTAAGGGAAGTTGCAATTCACTAAATTTTCACAATATCTTTGGAGAATTTTTGATTCAAGTTTGAATGGAGTTTTTTTGATGGGTTTTTCTTCTAATTCACAGTTTTGAATCCTTTAAAAATTTGAACAACTTCTAAATGATTTTCAAAATAAGAATTGCACAAAATTTAAACATTGAACCTTGTGTTTTCTCCAAGCTTGAAGTCTTTCAATGGAGGTTTGTCTTTGCTTTCCAATTCAGCTTCACCCCTTTCAATCTTCCTTGCATCAATCTTTCCAAAAATCCAATCCAAGCTTGCTCTCCAATTTTCAATTCTCCACCATAATTCAAATTTTTTTTCAAAAATAAAATGAATTACCTTATGCAAATTTTTCCCCCAAATTGTCAAACCCCTAAAATGGACTCACCCACCAAACTTATTGCTAAAACAAGATATTTTATTGTTGCAATTTCATAAAACAATTTCCATTTCCAAGTGTAATTTTCACAATATTAATTTAAAACAAAGATCTATTTTTGCAACCCAAATGATAATTAAATTTTCTTTCTTCAACAAAATTGAATTTACCAATTTACATTAAAAATCATTTTTAATTTTATTTCAAAAAGGAATGCAAGGCAATTTCTATTTTGATTTGATCTCAAAATTTAATAATGCTAACACAACATTTTAATTTAATTTATCAATAAATAAATCTAATCCATGATTAGATTATTTATTGATTGAATTAAACCAACTAATTAATTAATAAGCACTCCTTTATTCATTTTGACAAAGAAATTAAATAAAACAAACACTGGATTTTTCTTGCAAATTTAAATACGCAAGTAAGGAGAGAAGAGGCAACAAAGAAAATAACTTATCCCAACTAACAACCCGACGACACACTATGGCTAGGGTGATGTCACGACACAGAAAACCTAGCTACTATCTCCCAATCGTTTTCCGTTGGATAAGGGACACGCTTAGACCTGTGGAACTAGGTCGAGTCGATGTCTTGTACCTGCATCCTGCACACAATACGAGTGTCGAAACATGCATATATATATATATATATATATTAAAACACACCGTGAAGAGAAAATCGCGGGATCATAGGGCGCTCACATGCGAGTGATGTGATCCCGTCCCCTTCGCCAATACAATATCACTAACCGACGCATCTAATCATCAATGATATAATCAAAACATAAAGCATCAGTAATTCAAATACATGCTAATTTAATCCAAAACATGAAATAATAATAACATTTGAATAAGGTACCATCACATCAAAACATAATGTTTACATTGCTTAACAATTAGCGGTCAAAAGTAACCAAGTTCCACAAACAAAGTGATAACAAAATAAACATACATAGAGAAATATTGTTCGATCAAAAGAGCAAAATGGAGGGGTGTTACATCCTCCCCCCTAGGGTCAGGCTTACTCCTGGAAGCCTGCAAACAAGAAGGGATAAAGCTCCCTCAAACACACTCAAAATCTAGATCCCTGAGGATGAACTACACCCTAATGCCCGACCTGACGGGTATCCATCGCAGTAAGTACCCTATGCGATCTGCCTGCATCACCTACCGTTGGCTCAGAAGCCAACGGTCTCTGACTAAAACTAGAAGCACCCCGCTGAGGACACTGACGAGCAATGTGGCCCTGCTGACCACAAGCGAAACATCCTGTCCCTCTACTGAACTCCCTAACATCAGGAGATGCACTAGGTCGCGAAAAGCCACCTCCACTATACGCTGACTGGGAACTCTGAGTAGGCTAATCGTAGCAATCACGATGAGCTCGAATCCAACTTTGATCCCTCTTCCTCTGCTTCCAACTACCACCGTGCTGGGACTGAGAATTCTATTGCCCTGACTGCGAAGGTTGATATTGCCCACTCTTTGCGGTTTCCTGATTCCCCTTGGGAACGCCTGCAACCTGAGACTGACCACCCTGAGATCCAACACCAAAGGAAGGTGCACTGCCAAACTGAACTCCCGATTGACCACCAAAAGCCAAAGCTAAATTTTCCTCCACAATTTGAGCCTTATCCACAGCTACCTCCATGGTCTTCGGCTCAAATATCCAAACTCCACCACTGATCTGGGCATTCAAGCCCCTAACAAAATGCTGCACAAGCATACCCTCATCATCACCTATACCGGCATACTGCTTAAGCTCGTAAAAACGACACTCATAATGCTCTACTGACATATCCATCTGCCGCAAGGCATGGAACTCGTCTCCTTGATGCTGCCTCCAATGCTTCGAAAGAAATCTAGCTCGAAACCTCTCTTGGAACAACTCCCAAGAAACTGTACCAATATCCAGATGGAGCTTCTACTCCTCTAATCTCCACCACGTGGAGGAAAATCCTCTCAAGTGCATGATAGCACACCTCGCTCAAGTGTTGCTACCGTATGGGTGCATAGAAAAACACCTAGTCAAGTCAATGAGCCATGTCTCTGCCTCCAAACCACTGCCTGATCCATCGAAAATGGGTGGTCATGCCCTAAGCAAGTCCCTCATATGGGTTGCTACCTCTGCATCAGACTGATCTAGTACTCCTCTCTCTCTAACCACAACTGGCTCAACCTCGTGCCTAGGCCCAAGATGGGCAAGGGTCTCCTTTAACAACTGACGCAACTGAGCGTCTTCGATCCCTGGTGGATCTAGATTCTGATTACCCTCTCCCTGAATGTTCTGAGAAGCTTGTTGCTCCTCATGGTAGGCTCACAAGGAACATGCAGAGGTGAGTCCTGTTGTTCCCCAACGCGATTTCCTAAATGACCACGTCTACGCCCTCCACCTCTTCCGCGTCTAGGAGGCATACTCCTGCATAGACACATCAAGGTATTAGGCAAGACACACCACTCAAAACCTACACACTACAAGCATAATGGGTCCACCATAATCCCAGAGTACCCAGTGTTTAACCCTGGGCTCTGATACCATGTGTAATGCCCCACCACGCAACCCTAAGGGAAGTTGCAATTCACTAAATTTTCACAATATCTTTTGAGAATTTTTGATTCAAGTTTGAATGGAGTTTTTTTGATGGGTTTTTCTTCTAATTCACAGTTTTGAATCCTTTAAAAATTTGAACAACTTCTAAAAGATTTTCAAAATAAGAATTGCACAAAATTTAAACATTGAACCTTGTGTTTTCTCCAAGCTTGAAGTCTTTCAATGGAGGTTTGTCTTTGCTTTCCAATTTAGCTTCACCCCTTTCAATCTTCCTTGCATTAATCTTTCCAAAAATCCAATCCAAGCTTGCTCTCCAATTTTCAATTCTCCACGATAATTCAATTTTTTTTTTCAAAAATAAAATGAATTACCTTATGCAATTTTTTACCCCAAATTGTCAAACCCCTGAAATGGACTCACCCACCAAACTTATTGCTAAAACAAGATATTTTATTTTTGCAATTTCATAAAACAATTTCCATTTCCAAGTGTAATTTTCACAATATTAATTTAAAACAAAGATCTATTTTTGCAACCCAAATGATAATTAAATTTTCTTTCTTCAACAAAATTGAATTTACCAATTTACATTAAAAATCATTTTTAATTTTATTTCAAAAAGGAATGCAAGGCAATTTCTATTTTGATTTGATCTCAAAATTTAATAATGCTAACACAACATTTTAATTTAATTTATCAATAAATAAATCTAATCCATGATTAGATTATTTATTGATTGAATTAAACCAACTAATTAATTAATGAGCACTCCTTTATTTATTTTGACAAAGAAATTAAATAAAACAAACACCATTTTTCTTGCAAATTTAAATACGCAAGGAGAGAAGAGGCAACAAAGAAAATAACTTATCCCAACTAACAACCCAACGACACACTATGGCTAGGGTGATGTCACGACACAGAAAACCTAACTACTATCTCCCAATCATTTTCCATTGGACAAGGGACACGCTCAAACTTGTGGAACCAGGTCGAGTCGATGTCCTGTACCTGCATCCTGCACACAATACGAGTGTCGAAACATGCATATATATATATATATATTAAAACACACCATGAAGAGAAAATCGCGGGATCACAGGGCGCTCGCATGCGAGTGATGTGATCCCGTCCCCTTCACCAATACAATATCACTAACCGACGCATCTAATCATCAATGATATAATCAAAACATAAAGCATCAGTAATTCACATACATGCTAATTTAATCCAAAACATGAAATAATAATAACATTTGAATAAGGTACCATCACATCAAAACATAACGTTTACATCGCTTAACAATTAGCGGTCAAAAGTAAGCAAGTTCCACAAACAAAGTGATAACAAAATAAACATACATAAAGAAATATTGTTCGATCAAAAGAGCAAAATGGAGGGGTGTTACAGCTTCAACCACCATCAGGTTTTCTTACAGCTCATTTTCCTCCCTTCTACCATCCATGGCCCACTTTTCTCCAATGGTCTAGAGAAACTTTCTCCAAGCTTCCACATTTTGAACCCACCTTGAAATGACACCTTCATCTTTCAATATCCAGTTGTTAATCTCTTTGATGGAGGCTATGCCATCCATACAATCATTATCTTATAATAGTTGAATGTTAAGGATGAACTTTATTTTCTTAGGGGCATCTTTAGGTCTACCATGAGTGGTAGTTACTTTAGTTTTAATGGGATGGTGGTCTGAAAGAGTATAGGGGTAACATAAACTTGCTAACCTGCTTCATCTGGGATGAAGCAAAGATCATTTTTATTTGCATAAAACCAATCTAGCCAATAGTATATTCTACTCCTTCCTTGCTGAGCGTTGCACTAGGTAAACCAAATTCCCTTGTAGTCTTTTTTATTCTTTTCCATGGGGTCAACCAGGTTCAATTTATGTTTTAACCTTTGCCAAAAGTGCCTCTCCACCCCTTTCTAGGCCATATCCACACCACCCCATTTATCCTCGAGGTGCTCCACCTTATTAAAGTCCCCCCCAACACCCAAGGGACCTCAGGTAACTATGAAGCCATCCATTGCCACAATTGAGATCTTTCCCTATGATCATTGGGTGCATAGATTGAGCAAAACCCTAGGCTACTCCCATCTTTCTCGAGGGTGACCCAGACCACTCTATTACAGGGGGAGGTACCTTGGTTAGTTACATATTGCTTCCATTTATTGGAGAGCAGGACAACAACCCCCTCTCCCATTTTCATTCTTAGTGGAGAACTGACAAGATTCTTTCCAAATGAACCTTGGGTTAACATCTAATGTGAAGCCTGCTGCCTTTGTTTCTTGTAAGAAAATAACATATTTCTTAGGTTCCAAATTGAAGAATCTTTTGACAATATATTTCCTATCTAGGGATTCTAGTCCCTGAACATTCCATGAGATGATATTAAGGTTCATTTTCAATTGATATGGGGGTTTCTTCTTGGTTACTCTTGAATTGTTCAAAACATTTAGACAATTTTTCCTCAACTTCTTCCCTTTTGGCAATAGGATATTGGATAACCAGGCTGGTGTTTTTCCTTTTATTCTTGACTAGTTGTACATTCTAATTGATGGATAGGGGGTTGTCATATTTCCTTAGTCTTCCTAGCCCATTCTGCAACTTGCAGGATTTCTTAGGTCGACCCTTTGTGCTATGAGTTGATTGCAATGAAAATTTCTAAGCTAGATTTATTTTGGCCTCTCAAATTAAAAAAAAGACTTTATCATTGCATATTAAAAGAAAAAAGGTCAATAAATCAAATCATGTCTCAATTTGTAGTTTTCCATACCAACAATTAGATTTATAGCTTTCCATGTGAGTCAATGCAAAAATTCAATAGAAATTCTAATTTATTGCTTGAAAAACCTTTCTACTAAGTTAAAAAAAATTCAACAAGTCTCCATTACCTTCATTCTCCTTTCCAAACAGCTAGAAGATAATTAATGCAAATATAAAAAGTAGAAAATAGTTTTACCCATTTGTCTTGCCAGGTTAATAGAGCAAAGGGCTCTGAAAATATCCCTTCTTTACCTTCTATTTCGAAAATTCGATAATGTGAAACTTTCAACACCTCCAATAGAATAATATAAAACTAAAGGAAAATATCAAGTATTTCAATACCCAACCAAAATGAATAAAATAAAGTCATATAATTTTTTTTACCAGTGCTCATTAAAGAAAGCAAACAAAAGTTGTGCAAATTTACAGGGTTCGGGATTATAATGCGTACCTTGCACTGCTCACTACCACTATTTTTTTGTTTTAATTTATAATTTAAAGTTCTTCACCTTCAGTAACTTCATAGGGAAAACAAATTTAAGGATCTCTAGAATAGCTTGGAATAAAACAGTCGGCAGAGCGTGCAATGCAAAAAAAGAGACTCGTTGTCTTAGCGACTCTGGGTCTCTCTAGTATGAATTTATGATATTTATATACAATACAATTTAGGCGATGAATATAAAATTCATATACAATACAGTTTAGGCAATGAATACGAGATAGAAGATAAACAACGATATACTTTTTTGAGGATTTGTTATGTATGGGATGTATAGTGGAATAAAATTGTATTTATTGTGTTTGTTTTATATCTCTTTTCTTTATGTTTTGTATGATTGTGTCAAAAGTTTTCACATACATTATAACTTATCTAAAATTTTATTTGGAGAGTTGTTCATTAGATTTTAATTTCAAGTTCTAGTTTTATTATTAGAATGTTTTGTCTTGTCTTATTAAATGTGATTAAATTATGTGAATTTTGGTTTCAATCTTCGAGATCCACTAAACAATTTAAAGATATCTAAGTCCACACAAGAGGAGATATATATGATAAACAAGATTAAGCTTGAAGAAATGTTCATAGATTAAAAAATCATGTTCAACAATTTTGTAAAGGTGCTTGAATGGGTGGGTCCATCTACATGATCTTTGAGCAAAGTTTTTACCAATCAAGTCCTCATAGGTTTCAAGTAAATATAGATGTGCCTATGTTTAAGGGTAAGATCATTGTTGATGTTGGAGATAGCTAGTTAGATTAGTTAGATTCTTACCTATCCATAAATGACTTCTCTCATGAAGAGAAAATTAAGATTGTTCTCCTAAAGGTCTCTTTGCTTATCAAACTAAGACAACTAGCTCTTGCAATACCTAAGGTATATGCATCAAGATCTCCAATGTCATTTGTCATATAATATTCATCCTTTTTTAGAGGAGATAGTTTACATGTAATGCTAATGAAGGTCTAAATAAAAACTCCTTGGGTATCCATACATGCATAGTCAAAAAATGTGTGTAGAACATCAATCCTCATAGCATAGTTATGATAGTGGACAGCAAGACGTATTGAATTCTTGGATTGAATCAATTCTCAACCCCTATTACAATAGCTCCAAAGAATATTGTTCCATACAACTATGCATACTTGACATTTCACACCACACCTCTAGTTAAAGACTAATCTCTTACAAAAAATATAGATCATATTCTAGAAACCATGTTTACACAAAATTATTCTATGCGCGTATGTAAATCATGAGTATCACAAAATGAACTCAATATATAAAGATTTCGTTGTAACCTACAATAGTATGTGACATGAGAATAGTCTTATCTACAAATAATCAAGTAGTTATTGTTAAATCATAAAGAATACAAACATCCATTTTCCCTAAATTTGCAAAAATATCCTCTAATTTATCTATTATGAGACCAAATGAAGTAAGATAAAATAGAAAACCTTCTTTAACATTTGGGAGATAACATTAGTCCATATATGCTCTAATTCATCTATATAGAGACCAAATGAAGTAAGATATGTAACAACCATTGTAAACACTTGGGAGACAAACTTAGTGGTTGTTTATGAGGAAGTGTGCTAGTGATCAAATTCATTATTTGGATCAAGTAATAAGCCATGAATCCCATACTTTAAAATTGTTATTTTTAATTAAAAATCATCAATATTCACAATCCACATATAGAAAAAAATCATTTACAATCTAAGTAGAAGAATCTTAGAGAAAATCTACATTAGTGTACAAAGAGTAATAAATTAATTATCAAGTTGTAGATTCTCGGATATAAACAAAGATTTTTCAATACTCATAACAAGCCTCCTCAAAGAGAGCCCAAAGAGTGAAAATCTAATTGACAATCTCAAAGTCTCTTATAAACCATGTATAGATCCCCTCACTTTGACATTTTAAATCCTATTTTAAATGATCATAAAGTCTTGTGTCTAACATTGTTACATACATGGAAAATGTATTCTTGATCATCATAGTTTTGTAGTAATTTGAATCTTGATTAACATATAAATTAGGAATGTGATGTGTGGTATGTTAAAATTATTCAAGTCATGTACTTTTCTATCTTAAGTCAGTGGATTCAAACACACGTTATGATCTAAGTATATTCTCATCTACAGTTTTTCCTTTGTCTTTATAACTAAGGTTTCATTGTATATTGTAATCATAATCTTTTGTAACAATTGAATTATTAGGCTTAATAGAAAATCAATGAATTTTCTCTCTTTTGTGATAGAGTATTTTAATTGCAACTGATCTTTGGGAGTTGTAGGATTTAATCATCAACTCTAACATATTATAATTGATATTTATTATTATGGGGATTTACTATTGAAGTTAGCGTGGCAAGGGTTTGAGAATTGAGATTGATAAGTGCTTTTAACCATTTTGCATAGATACAACCAAAATAACTAATTATATGCTTTTGAGATGATATAAATCTTCTAATAATGTAAATGAAAATGTTAATTTCAATCTTATTACAATATAATTTTATTACTAAAATTTCTACTTACATAAATTAATTTTATTACTACAATTTCTACTTGTATATTTATTTTGAAAAATCTCTTTTTTCCTAAATTCTCACATTCATATTATTTTCTTTCATTCATTTAAACATTTACAATTTACACATACAACAATAACATTAATACTTTATATCATTTTAAAAAACTTAAAAATAGAATGAAATCAATCTTCCTTAATAAAGAACCAAATCACTTAATATGCATTAACACAAATAACTTAAGTTTTGAAACTAAGATTAATTTAAATTATACGCTTGAACTTCATTAATCCATAAGCTACAAATATAATTCATTACAACATAATGGTAATATTTAAAACACTAAGCAGTGTCAATTGAGTGAAGTAGGAGACTAAGTGTCTATTTGAGTTGGCACGATTGAAATAGGCAAATTACTTGGACAAATGTTAGCAGCAAAAGTAAAATTCCGGCCAAGAGAGAGAGAAACACCCATGGGTTTGAACAGTGAGCCATTATAAATTGAGCCCATAACACTTTCCACCACTTTTTGCGATAACGACCTATGAATAAAACAGCCAGGTCGATAGGGGCGTAGAAAGGCACTTCCGTGGGTGTCACCATAGAATTCCAAAGTCGAGCAATCTCCTCGTCACTTCCAAGCTTGCTGGTGATGATATCCTTTCGTCTCAAGATAGCCACGTCTTCACTGGTGTTAATTAGATCATTCATTAGCATGGCGTACCTTGTAATGGGTTTTGCCTTTTCTTGGGAGCAGATTTCCAAAGCAATCAGATTTCTGAGAATCACTTCTGATCTGTTATCTACTTTAAATCGAGGCAAATAAAGTGTGGAATTACTCTCCTTGAACTTGATATGACTAATTCCTTTCTTTTTACCTTCCAATTTCTTGAATTTCACTCCTCCTCTTTTTAGTTCCTCTACAGTTGGAGCGTGTTCCTGTATCTCCCATTTAGGGGATACGTAGTGCTGAATCGCAAATATGATGAACAAGATGAAAAGAACTGGGGAAAAAACTAGTAGGATTATCCCATATACTAATCCAACAAATGCACGTTTTATACAGTACCTGACAAGGTGGAGTAGGAAGGGGACGGGGAGGTGAGGGAGGTGGCAGAGGCGGCGGCGGCAGAGGAAGCGAAGATCGCGGATGCCCCGGCGGAGGTGAGAGCGAGGACGGCGGCGACCCCTGAGGTGCAGGCAGGGGCCCCCGTCAACAATGTAGTCATGAAGCAATTGCAAGAGGTGAGATTCTTCGTTGTACACCCGACGATTTCCCACATTTGCAACTTCGATGGGGGATAACTTTCTCAGGGCCCACTCCAATCATTCCATTATATCAGGCCTGATTTCTTCCAAAGCCCAGAATGGTAGTTGATTTTCAATCTTGAGCATGTTGTTGTACCCAAACCAATTTTTTTGCTTCATCAAGGCATTTTGCATAAAATAGTCTAAACCTTGCTAAAATGATGTAGAATACAGTTTTGGGCAATATCAAGTATGGAGTTTTTGTCAATAGTTTGTCAGTCAAAGTCAGTTTTATTGATCAGAACTTGAAGCAGAGACTCAGAATGGAGCTTTTCACGGTGGAGGAGCATCTCACGACGGTGTTTCACATTGCACACGGTCATTTCAATGATCGGAACAGAGTTTTTAGTGGTTAATTTATGAAGATTTTTCAGAGGAAAAGTCAGAAAGTGCAAGTATAGCTCAGGGGCGCCCAACTTGTTAAAGGTCAATATCTTGTTTAAAATGTTCAAGAATACAGTCAATCTCTTCAGAATCAGTCTGGCTATCCGATGAGCTATCTAGCGAAGTATTCTGAGACTTGCAACTCTAGAAAACAGCAACAAAAGTTGAAATCCCCAAAATTGCCAGATGCGAGAAATTTGTCCTTTTCAGGCAAAAAGCGCGCTTCTAGCCTGAGGGTGCCCATCTTAAGGAGGGGGTAAATCTCGACAGTTTAGATGGCGGATATAGTCAATTTGTTCTCGACGAGTCTGCTTATCCAACAAGATATCAAACGTTGTCATCCGAGTTTCAGAACTCCGGTGGCAGTCGTCCGAAGATCAACTTAAAATGGAGTTTTCACGTTTCTGAGCTTCTCCGTTTATTCCCAGTGCAAGTATAGCCCAGGGGCACTGGCTTAAAGGACCCTCCAGATGGCGAAATTTGCAGACAGAGTCTTCCTAACATCAGTAATACTCTAGCCTAGCTCCGCAACACACCATTTTGCTTGTCAATCCGACGTTCCAGGTGGTTGTGGCAGAGATTCTACCAAGCACGTAATTTCACAGGCGAAACAACAAACGATTTTCAGTGTATTTTCACAGTCCAGAGGCGCCTAGCCTTTAGGCCTGTCAGATGAGCTCGTTCGCGTTCGAAGTCTTCACGGCTATTGAGTGTAATCATTTTATCTATCCAACGAGCCTAGCCGTCAGCCTTCGGGATTTGGCAAACGCTCGTATGTGCGAGGTCTTTGGTGTAATACTATAAAGTGATGATGTCCGAAAAATGGCTAAGTCTGGAGCGGTAATTTTAATTAAAATACGCACTGGAGTTTTTGAGGTCTTAGAAGCAGTTTTCTTGCTTCGTCACCTCCAGGGACTTCTCTTGTGGGCCCTTTTGGCTGTCCGTTAAAACAGATAGTGCCTGAATCGGGTCATCCCAGCTCCAGATATTAGCGGTCAAAGTAGGGTACTTGGATGAAAGTTCGACTTTCGTCAAAATGACATCAGTGCAACTAAGAGCTTTTACTTTTGAGGCCCTTAACACAACTTTCAGGTGTCGTGCATACAGTCGTTGGATGCAGAATGTCTCCAGGCATGCAGTGAGCTTCCTTTCCTGTCAGCAGGGTTCACCGTTTACCGTCGGCAGCCGTTTGAAACGTGAGATGGCAGTTTGAGAAATGGCAGTCTGGAACCCGTAAAAGCAATTTAATCAAAGGCCTCTAATTTTTCAGGGGGTTAAACGATGGATTTTGCAGTAGTGTCTCCCAGCAGACATTTCTTCCTTGTTCGGTAGGCTTTCCGATGAGTATCTTAGATCAGTCTCAGCATCACCCGGTCATTCAGAAATCAGTGTTGAAGTTGGCCAGTCGTGACAGTGCTATCAGCTATAAAATAGGGAGTTGGTAAAAAATGAAGTATTTTGAGCAAATGGACGCCTATGCGCTCAAGAGATGAGTTTTCAGAATCGTTGAAGTCTCACGATGAATCTTAGAGCTTCACCCGGGTTGTCAACTGAAGATGACGATTTTCTATTTTTAGCACCCTTGCTAATTGCATGATAATAAATATTTTATTATTATTTGAACTTCCAGTCAGTGGCAGTGCAACTGAAGGGCAACCAACTAGAGGACTTCTATTATTGTCAGGGTTTTGAATTCTTGCAGTTATCAAATTGGTGCGAATTTCCTCTTATTTAACATGGCGCCATCCTCATTGATATTCACAGAGCTTTCAATTGGAAATTCGATTTCATTAAGACCAAATTCAATCTTAAGTGGAATTCGTATTTTTCAAAGCAAAGTTTATATTTTTCAAAGGGAAATCGAAGTTTATCAATTTTCATAGCAAGCTTCAAGCAATTCGTATTTCTTCAAGAAGAGACAGGCACGCACATCTTTAAAGCAATTCGCAAATTCTTCAAAGATTCAAGGGCGTATTTCAATTCTCAAAGGCGAATCGACTCAAATTCAATATTAATTTGCAATTCTTCAAAGATTCAAAGGCGAATTCTTAAGTTCCAGATAAATTCGTATTATCTCAAGACAAATTCAAAAGGAAAATCGAGTTTCTTCATAAAGGCGCAAATTTCAAGACAGGAAATTCGTGGTTTTTCAAAACAAGGTGAATTCTTCCAGTTCAAAGGCAAAATCCTCATCAATTTCCAGGGGTGATTTTGCTTAACATATCTTTTTGCAGATTCAAGTTCACAGTTATCAGCATTCTAAAGAAATCTAAGGCGATTTTCACAGAAGGCATCAAAAAAACGTCTTTTTCATCCTTTAATCTCAGATTTCTCACATAATACAAATTGCATGTTCCTGAAATTGGCGAATTTGGCAAGTCTCAGTATCTGGATCATTTTCATATAATTTCCTCGAGTTAGAAACGTGCGTTTGATTTTTCACGAATTTTTAACTTCAGAACGTTCGTTCTTGAGTTACTAATTTTCTGAAGTGAAAATCTTTGTACGATCGAGTAGAAGTTGAATTTTCGCATATCTAACTTTTTGGGTTGTCTTAGAATCCTTTTCTGGACAAAACCCATATCTCAGATTTTTCGCTGAAAATAATTCTTCGAAAGGCTATTTTTAACTCTCGCAGGCTATTTTTAGCTTTCCAGAAATCTTGTCAGAACATAGTCAAGTTCACAGTCAACAGGAAAGTTTTTCAGAGTACAGTACACACAGACTGAATTCAAGACCAAATCGGTCTTAATTCATGACTTCATTAGAAAAGCTGAGACCAATTTGTATCAAGCTGCAGAAGAGATGTTGGCTATCACTTCAGTTACGGAGCCGCCAAAATTGCCAGTCAGTGAAATGCTAGTTCGAGTGTGCAAAGATTGCTAAGATTTCTCAAGTTGCTGACATTCAGATGTTGACGCAGTTAACAATCTTGTTGAGGGATTGGTTGCTCGAGATCACGACCAGTAGACTTCAGTTTCCACCTCTCAGGGTAAACATTACACACACGAGTTGAACTTGCTGTTACCCTTTCAAGTTAACTCGATGTTGTCATCACATGCATATCTATTCTGAGATTCACCTTTCACACTTGGAGTTTCTTTTAGGGTTTTACGTTAACTGATGATAGTCTTCCAGTTAACTCGTTTTCAATAAGGACGTGCATGCTCACACAATTGTCCATTTTTAGCTTAGACATTTCAGTTAACTAATGGTAGTTTCCCAGTTGACTGTATAGTTTACTTCATTAGGGCTTGGCAGTGAATCTTGCATGCATTGCAAGAACTGTAGATGACTCAAGGTGATTTTAGGGTTCCGTACACCTTGATGTATATAAATAAGAGCTTTTGGTTATTTGTAAATAACTTTTGCTTAAGAGAGAAATATATGCTGTGCCTACCTTGCCCTCAATATTGCTCTTTTGGTATTTGTTCATGTGTCTTCGCTATTACGATTAATTGTTATGCCACATAGGGTTTCAAGAGATTGTAATGGTGAATTCTTTCTGTTTTGTGCATTACCATTGAGGTCAATAGTTATGCCACATAGGGTTTCAAGAGATTGAGATGATAAATCTGTTTTATGTATATTTACCATTGTGATCAATCGTTATGCCACACAGGGTTTCAAGAAATTACGGTGATAAATCTGTTTGTGAAGTCTTTATCATTATAATCAAGGGTTATGCCACATAGGGTTTCGTGAGATCGTGGTGATAAAGCTGTTTGTGAAGTCTTTACTATTTCGATCAAGTGTTATGCCACATAGGGTTTCATAAGATCGTCATGGTAAATTCTTAAATCTGTTTGTGCCCAATAAGCTTGTTTAGATTGAGATGATAGTTGCGCCACCTTGCCTTCAAGTAGAGAATCTAAACATGTTTATCATCTATAATCATCCCTGCTCCATTTCCTCATGCTCTGTTTTCTTGAGGAAACTGGATAGATTTAAAGTAGTTAGCTTAGTTGTAGTTAATGATCTGCGAAACCAGAAAATCCTTAGCTGCAACGTTCTTGGTTTTCTTAACCTTGTGCCTCTTCCAGCTGAGAATAAAAAGATAGGACTTAGATTACTTTTCTTTTCCATGCATTCCCCCACAATGAGGGAGCTTCCCCTCCTAATTTGAAGAGCACTCTTTGCGTAGTGTACATAGTTGTCCGTACAAACCTGCACTCCAGAGGTGTTAGATTTTATGCCAACAGTTTTCTGGTGCCCACCGTGGGGCAGGAGGCAAGAAAAATTCAAGAAAAGCTAAACGCTTTTATTTCACGGGAATAATCACACTCTGGCATCCGATTGCATGATCCATACAGAAGCAATGGATGATAACGACAACAATGCTGACAGGCGATGTCCACCCCCATTACCTTGGGGTAATAACATTGGACCTTTGGATTTTGAAGTAAATCATGAGTTACCTAAAGGGTCAAGGAAGCGTTTTCCTCGGTTTCATGGCAATGGAACTCAACACCTAGAGGACCATTTTTCCGCATTTACAACGGCTTGCACCGTCTTGCACGTGGAGCGTGAAGACATCGCGGTGCGTCTCTTTGTCGAGACTCTAGTGGGAAATGCTACCGACTGGTTCAATCACCTGGCGCCAGGCAGTATCACAAGTTGGGTAACTATGAGCGAGAAGTTTTTGGCGAGATTCAAGCCCGTTGAAGACAATCATATGTTGTTTGCCCAGCTCACAAATTCAAAGATGGAGCACAAAGAACACATGAGGGATTTTGTAGCAAGATTTAATCGTCTTGTTACAAGAATTTCTTCTACATTCGATTCATCACCGGAGATTCTGATAAGCTGTTTCATAAATGCTCTTCCATCAGAGATAACCTTCTTTCTGAAGACGGCTAAAGCAACAGAGTTGAAGAGTGCACAAGAACACGCCATTGAGTTGGAAGATAATATGATCACTTCCGGCTTGATGAAAATAGATTCTATCAGATCTCCAGTTCACCAACTGTACCAGCCAAAGAGAGACAATCTTCAGCCACGGTTGTCGATATCTCCACCAAGATCAATGATTGAGGCTGCACACAGTGCAGTATTTTGTCCTTTCCATGATTCTTATGAACATACCGGATCCACATGTCCAGAGAACCTGAGAATGATCCAAATCATGGGATACACTGAAGCTGCTCCCAGTTATAGTTTTGTACCAACACCAAGTTCGAAGGTTGTTTTACCACAGATGGACAACTTCGATGGCAACTCCGCAGCGGGATACTTTGATGAAGAACCCGCAAATCAAGAAGAAGAAGAAGAAGAATACCGTCAATACAATCCTCCTGTGTTTACACGTGATCAACACTTCAAAGCATAGAAAGAAGAAGAAGAAAGGTGGAAATCAAATGAAGAGGGTGAAGAAGTGCCTCTCACTTCTAAACCCAAATCTTCACATGCGATTACTATGCCAGTTGCTCAAGAGACGTCTTCAGCAAATTTTAACATTGTAGCTTCCATGATGAAGACCAAGGTACAAGTCTCGCAAATGGAATATCTTCAAAATCATCCTGAAGAAGTAGATCAGATTCTTAAGGTCTAAAAGAGTAGGCTATGCTCAAGTCATCTATTCCAACAGGAGCAAAGCCTAAAACGGGTCCTGGTAATTGTGTAACTCTGTCAGAGATAAAAGTTGAAGACCAAAACATTTCTTGTTCTGAAAAGAGACCGACAGAGGAGACAAAGTCATGGACAATAGAGTTCAATGGAGATTGTTCAACAACATTTTTAGAAGAAGGGGAATTGATCATATCCCCTAAAGGACAGTTGAACCCAGTTGCAAATTGGCTGCAATTGGAATGAACTGACGCTGAAAAAGAGGTGCTTTTGCAAGGCCTCAAAGATGCGGAGGACATGGGAATCAAACTCCTATGTGTTAAAGGTGATGTAGAGCTGATCAATGAGCCAGTCAAAGGATATTATCAGGTCAAAAAAGATCACCTACGACATTATAGAATTCGAGTTTGGAACTCGATTGACTGGTTTGAAGAATTTGACATCCCAAGGATGGACTTCAATAGAACTAATAACTTCGGGGTATTAGATTTCCCATTTGCATCATATTCTGACTTTTGTCAGAGTACCTTTGCATAGATATATGAATACTTGAGAATCTTCATTCCAGAAGGATTGCCTCTTGCAATTCCCAGAAGAAGAGAAGTTAAGCCTTTCAGGCAGAAACGACATTGGTGGGAGGCTCTCCTCGCTGCTATGCAGCGGACAATATCCAAAGCACTTCCTTCCTTCGGGGGTGGAGTTAGTTTTCTTTAAGTAATTTTTATGCTTTATCGTTATGTCGTATTGTGTTTCCCCGTTTTGTGATGTTTTGTCGTGTTTTAGGTGATTTAGGTAGTCTTGTTTTAGGTGATTTTTAGGTTAGGTTTTTAGGAAACTCCAATGTTTTTAGGTGATTAGAGAAAAGTCCTGACTCCAATGCCCAATTATAAAACACTGGTCTACTTAACATTGAGATTCTTAGGTTCTCCTATGTCGTAGGTATCCGACATGGTCACCAGACGGAGCCTAATATTGTACCCAAACCAATTTTTTTGCTTCATCAAGGCATTTTGCATAAAATAGTCTAAACCTTGCTAAAATGATGTAGAATACAGTTTTGGGCAATATCAAGCATGTAGTTTTTGTCAATAGTTTGTCAGTCAAAGTTTTATTGATCAGAACCTGAAGCAAAGACTCAGAATGGAGCTTTTCACAGTAGAGGAGCATCTCACGACGGTGTTTCACATTGCACACGGTCATTTCAATGATCGGAACAGAGTTTTTAGTGGTTAATTTATGAAGATTTTTCAGAGGAAAAGTCAGAAAGTGCAAGTATAGCTCAGGGGCGCCCAACTTGTTAAAGGTCAATATATTGTTTAAAATGTTAAAGAATACAGTCAATCTCTTCAGAATCAGTTTGGCTATTCGATGAGCTATCTAGCGAAGTATTCTGAGACCTGCAACTCAGGAAAACAACAACAGAAGTTGAAATCCCCAAAATTGCTAGATGCGAGAAATTTGTCCTTTTCAGGCAAAAAGTGCACCTCTAGCCTTAAGGCGCCCATCTTAAGGAGGGGGTAAATCTCGACAGTTTCGATGGCAGATACAGTCAATTTGTTCTCGACTAGTCTGCTTATCCAACAAGATATCAAACGTAGTCATCCGAGTTTCAGAACTCCGGTGGCAGTCGTCCGAAGATCAACTTAAAATGGAGTTTTCACGTTTCTGAGCTTCTCCGTTTATTCCCAGTGCAAGTACAGCCCAGGGCCACTGGCTTAAGGGACCCTCCAGATGGCGAAATTTGCAGACAGAGTCTTCCTAACATCAGTAATAATCTAGCCTAGCTCCGCAACGCACCATTCTGCTTGTCAATCCGACGTTCCGGGTGGTCGTGGCAGAGATTCTACCAAGCACGTAATTTCACGGGCGAAACAACAAACGATTTTCAGTGTATTTTCACAGTCCAGAGGCGCCTAGCCTTTAGGCCTGTCAGATGAGCTCGTTCGCGTTCGAAGTCTTCACGGCTATTGAGTGTAATCATTTTATCTATCCAACGAGCCTAGCCGTCAGCCTTCGGGATTTGGCAAACGCTCGTACGTGCGAGGTCTTTGGTGTAATACTACAAAGTGATGATGTCCGAAAAATGGCTAAGTACAAATTTTTCACTCCAAGCTCAAATAGGTAGAGCTGGATGAAGTTCATCCTTTATAGGTACAAATTTTTTCATGTTTTGCTGATTAAGTGTTCATTAATCATCATTGAGATCATCTTTCATATGAATCATAGTTTATTGTGCAAACGTTTAAAACAAGAAATTGAGAAAATTTGCATAATAATTCTTTTATTCATTTTGTAAAAAAAAATGCTGAATTCCACACAAGCTGTGGAAGTAACTTTTTGGATTTTTACAATCAAATAAGGAATGCATAAACAATGGTATGCTATACAACTAAAAATAATGAAAACATAGGGTAGAAGATGATTCGTCATTTTCTGAATGATGAATCGTTGACAGTTGAGGTTTTCAGTTGTGACGTCAGCTCTAGCTCCATTTCCAATTTTAGCTCCTTTTCCAGCTCCAAAAGCATCTGCAAGAAAGATTAAAATGACGTTAGAGATGGTCTCTAAGCAATGACGAATCAAATCCTATTATATGCCTACGCTACTAATGGGAATATAAGATACAGTTGATCAGGCATCCATTAGATGATTGAAAAAATCAAGAAGAAAGAAGGTAATTCAATGGAAGCTTTCAGCTTCTTTTATTTTGCTAACATGTTTGTTTTAGTTTGCAGGATTTACAGGTTCATCATGTTCGAGATCATTTCATCAGATATGTGGAGTAAAACAGGCTCCCACAAGGGTTGAGCCCAACATATCAAAAGGATACACTCTCAAGTTACATACGAGAGTTCATTAATATTGTCAAAACAGTCATCAAAAGAGCTACTGAAATAAAGAAATAGTCAAATAATCAGCTTTATTTCAAACAAATTTAGGAAAAACAACTTGAGCATATAGTATAACTTTGCTCTTCATATCAAGAAAGGATCAATCAATGTTGCACTCATTAATTTCATTTTTTTTTGTTCATGCTCTACTTTATATTTTTCACATTACATCTAAATAAAGTGTTGAGCCTCTTTGCATTGAAGAGAAGCAAAATATTTGAGTATTGGAATGCTTTCATAAACCATATCACCGTACAGGACAGATTTGCAACAATCCAATTTTCTACAAGTTCTTCAATAGAAAGCATCAAATTCTATTTTAAGTAAGCATTTAAGAATAATGGAAGATACAAATGCATCATCTTTTATCAAACAAGCATACAATGTTACAAGTGCCAGTGAGATGGTAATGGAGTATGAGTTATTCAACATTGACATTAAATGGAGAGCCTATTTTCAATGATAATCATTGTTTACAAAGTTATTCAAAAGGCAGATTTTGCATGAATATAAGGCCAATGAGAACTTCATTAGCATTATAAGTTACTTTGAAATGAAGGCATGTAAGACAGTGTGCTTATGCTGTGACAGTTCTATGGAAGTAAAAGACGAATTTACAAATGGAAGAAATATAGCCAGGACCAAAAGACGAGGGCTGTCAGAAAAAGGAATACAATTTTCAGTCTTAAAGCCCAACTTTTGCCTTAAAAGCACATCCATTAGTTTCCAATAACATGAAGGATCGGGGAATAACAATACAGTGGTGCATCATGTGAACTAGGAGAGAATATTGGAGACAGAACAATCAAGAAACAAAAGATAACGGATTACAAAAAAAAATACAGCCAACTTTCAATTTTGTGTTAGCTGATAGTATGGTCATGGTGAATGCATTTTTTCTGGAAACTAGTGGAAGGTTTTTTTTTTACAAAAGGTAATATACAACTACAATGAAATTGGTACAAAATACAATTTCTAGATTAAATCCTTAAGGCTACTTTGTATAGGTTTCATTTACAGAATAATGCCTTTCAAGCATAAAGGAAAAATCATTGATGTTGCAAAGCATAGGAATTGTCTGTTTGTGCTAGAATACATACTATCCAGAAAAGATTAACGGTGACGAATAAATGTACAAAAATTTCTGAACAAAGGCATGTTGAAGTAATGATGGTTGGAGTTGTGTAAATACCAGGTATCAGAAATACAAGGAATTTGTGTATTACATATTTATAACGAATAACCCATATTAGAATTATTTTCTGCGGCATGAGGATTCACTAAAGTGCTTCGAAAATGAACAAGAGTGCTCAGATCTGTGCAAAGAGGACTTACCATGCAATTTTTTAGAGAGTCTTCAAGAAATCGACAGAAGGCAACATTTTATGAGAAATGTCTAGATACAAAAAATACCCACAATGAAATGTTATAGTGTTTATCTCAAGCTCGCTCAGAACTATTTTTTGTGACGGTAAAGAAGCAGATCTCTTCTTACCTATTTAGGGATTTTACTCCAAAAATATGAATGGCAGAAAGGATGAAATGAAATTAGAAGACTCGAATCAAAATTATTAGCTATAGCCAGATTCATAAACACACATGGATTTGTATCAATTTTAGCTACAAGAGCTCCAAAATCATTTAGGTATGTAGAGCACTCTTATGAATGGCAGAAGAGATGGCATATGCTTGCCACAAATTTCTATATTGGAGATTACTAACAGAAAAAGGAATGAAAATCTGGTTTACCTTTGTCTTTTTGAGGGAAACCAAGATTGAGGTGGAGGATCTGAAAAACTTAGTGATATCTAGTTCCATTTCCAGCTCTCATAGCGACCAGAACCAACAGTGATGCAAAGATTAACAGAGACAAATAAATGATACAGAAAAACATCAGATTAAATCATAGCCGCAACTATATGAATTAGAAAATGATTCAAAATGATAAGAGGTTTGCATTTTTATGAAAGATCAAAGCCATTATGCATTTTTACCCTATTGAGGTTCTTCAGAAACAACAAAGCATAATAAATTTCGAGCCTTAGCATCAAGGAAATTCTAGAAACCCTACTCATGGCGGCCGACTTCCTCTAGAAGCTTCTCCAAGTCAAATGCAAAAGAGTGATAATGACCTTTAGGGTTCGGTGGGTGCTTTGTTCATTCACCCTAATTCCGCTTGCACATTTTTGTAATGATTTTTAATAATCATTCTTGTCTTTTAATTGTCCCCATGGTCACAATTTTAAAGTCAATGGATCTAGCAAATGGTTGGCCTTGTCAAATAATGATGAAGATTGGTGGTAAGGTTTTATGGCCAAAAATTTAAATCATTTCCAAATATATGCTAAGTAATGTGTAAAGCTATGAGGGGAGATTCAAATGTTGTTAATTTTTTTTATTTATCTATTTGCATTTCATGTAAGCTTATTAATTAAATGATATGTATTAAATCATTTGATTAATATAGCGTTTTAAAATGAAAATTAATAAATGTTATGTAAAGCTGAGTTGCAACTTTGTCTCAAACTGAAGATTGATTATGCATGGATTGAGTTCAAGATATTATGGGTGGATTGATACAAACGAGGTAATTTTCACATGCTTTAGCCCACTTTTTCAGGGATTTCAGTCCAGTTCGAGTTGCAAATCAATTTCATGCTTTATGACTGCCAATTCGAGTTTGTGTTCACTCATTTTTGCATGAATTTGAGCCACTTTTTTAGGGATTTTCACTTGTGCTCGGATTTCGCATTGGAAGTGTCATCTTTGCACTTTCAGATCACTTTCAGTTGCTTGTTCACGCACTTTGGAGTGCCTTTCATTTGGTATTTATTGTAAAAGTTGATCTTTTTCAATCCCAGTTCTTGTTTTTCAGCTTTTGCACTCTGCAAAGTGAATCATCTTGTAACTTAGCATTTATTTACAGAGTAATACAATAGTGTTTTTTACAGGTTCAAATCATGTTATTGCAGAGAATTCCTTCAAGTTTCAATATTTTAGAATTCGTCTTCAAGTTTCAAGCATCTTTGTCATGTGGGATTGATCGAAGTGATTATTGTGTTTGCAATTTATGAAACCTTTAAATATTTATGTCTCCTTAATGAATTATGTATGCATCCAAGTTTAAATCCACTGGTTAAACATTGGGCTAATCAATAATTGAACAGTCTAGTTGTGGGAATCATATTTTCCTTCTATGATTGTTTCTTTAAAAGCCTTTGTTTTAAAACATTCAAGTGTTTAAGCTTCCGGATCTAGTTGTGTGAATGAAAATAGTGAGTAACTATTCTGTGAGTTAAGTCTGCATATTGAATTCTTTGGTGCATCACCATAGTTAAAGTTTTATAGTTTAAAATTTAGACTTAGTCTTTCTCCCTTTTCCAGCAAACCACTCAGTTATTAACTAGAAAAATTAAATAGGAACCAGCCTAGAATCTGGAGGTCTAATTCCTTATAGGATACCCACAGCCTGGAACTAGTACCAATGTTTCAATAGATTGCTAAATTTCAATAAGTAAAATAAGTAAAATAAAATATCAATTTTTAAAATATGATTGATAAAAGAATTCTTATACACTAAATATATATATATAAAATAATATATCAAATTTTAAAATATATGTAATAAAATAATTTTTAAAGAATAAAAAATGCTTCATACTTAATAAATAAAATAAAATAAATATATCAATTTTTAAAATACAATTAATAAAATAATTGTGAAATAAAATGATTTTTTTTAAAAAGATAAAAATTTGACATATATATACACACAGGCACATATAATAATAATTTTAAGAAAAAAATCATTCATTTTTTAATTATTTTATTAATTATATTTTAAAAAATTGATATATTTATTTTATTTATTAAATACTTACTAGCGCAAGCACACACACCCACATATAATTTATTAATAATACATATGAGATATGCTCAGAGATATCTTTCTCATGTGTCTATTGTACTTTAATGTGGCTAATTAAGATTATAATTACTTTTAGCTATACGATTAAGGTTAGGGTTAGATATATATTTAGTTAGGGTTGGGGTTAAAAATAGTGTCAGTATTAGTTTTACGACTAAGTTTAGGGTTAGATTTAGAGTGAGAATTATTGTTAAGATTGAATCATAACCCTAATCTAACCTTAACCTTAACCCTAATTGAACCCTAACTTTATTTGTAGTTGAATTGTAACTCTAACCCCAACCCTAACCCTATCCTTGAACCCAAGCTTTATTTTACAAGACCAACTCTAATTAAATGGTAAACCTAACCTAACCTTAACCCTAATGCTAACCCCAACCCTAACTCTATCTATAATTATAATCCTAACCCTTCTCATTCTAACCGTAACTATAATCTTAATTATAAGTCTAACCCTAACCATAATTCTAATGCTATTCATAATCGTTAGTTTAACACTAACCATAGTTCTCATGGCAACCTTAACTCTAATTATAACCCTAATCAAACCCTAACCTTAACCTGAGCTTAATGAAATCAAGATCCTAGCTCTAAGCCCAAACTTATATATGTGAGATAATTACAATTTACCAAAACCCTAACCATAATTGAATCATAACCCTAATTGAAATCTAATCCTACCATTAATTGAACCCTAACCCTAATTGAATCGTAATTTAACCCTAAGCCTAATTGAACCCTATTTTTAACTCTAAGACTAATTAAACACTATTTCTAACCCTAACCCTAAGCCCATCTAAATCCTAGCCCTAATTGAACCCTAACCCCAATTGAATAATATTTAAACCCTAACCCTTAATGAGCACTAACCCAACTAAACCCTAACACAATTGAACCATAATTCTAACCCTAATTTAATACTAACACTAACCCTAATCCTAATAACATATTATTAGGGTTATATTTATTTATGTCTTAATATTAGTTTATAAATTCAACATTAATTATATAAATATTTTAAAATATATTAAGTATTTCAATCTAGAATTTTAATATTAATTTTAATATTTGACATTACAAATAAAATTAAACTAAATTCTTATCAAAATTTTAAAATATAATTAATAAAATAATTAAAAAATGAATGATTTTTTTTTTAAATTATTATTATATATGTGTGTATATATCAATTTTTCATCTTTTAATAATTATTTCATTTTATTTCAAAATTATTTTATTAATTCTATTTTAAAAATTGATATATTTATTTTATTTAATTTATAATTATGAAACATTTTTTATTCTTTAAAAATTATTTTATTACATATATTTTAAAACTTGATATATTATTTTTATTATATAAATATATCAATTTTTTTAGGATCTTGATTTAATTAAGCTTAGGTTTAAGGTTAAGGTTAGGGTTTGATTAGGGTTATAATTAGAGTTAAGGTTGCCATGAGAACTGTGGTTAGTGTTAAACTAAGGATTATTAATAGCATTAGAATTATGGTTAGGGTTAGAATTATAATAAAGATTATAGTTAAGGTTAGAATGAGAAGGTTTAGGATTATAATTATAGATAGAGTTAGGGTTGGGGTTAGCATTAGGGTTAAGGTTAGGTTAGTTTTACCATTTAATTAGAGTTGAGCTTCTAAGATAAAGCTTGGGTTCAAGGATAGGGTTAGGGTTGGGGTTAGAGTTACAATTCAATTACAAATAGGGTTAGGGTTCAATTAGGGTTAAGGTTAAGGTTAGATTAGGGTTATGATTCAATCTTAACAATAGTTCTCACTCTAACTCTAACCCTAATTCTCACTCTAACTCTAACCCTAAACTTAATTATATAGTTTAAAGTAATTATAATCTTAATTAGCCACATTAAAGTACAATAGACACATGAGAAAGATATCTCTAGGCATATTTTATATGTATTATTAATAAATTATATATATATATATATATATATTCTAGTAAGTATTTAATAAATAAAATAAATAAATCAATTTTTTAAAATATAATTAATAAAATAATTAAAAAATGAATGAATATTCTCTTAAAATTATATATATATATATATATATATATAAATTTTTTATCTTTTAATAATTATTTCATTTTATTTCACAAAAAATTCATATTTTTATTTTATTTTATTTATTAAGTATGAAACATTTTTTATTCTTTAAAAATTATTACATATATTTTAAAACTTGATATATATATCAATTTTTTTAGTGTATAAGAATGATTTTATCAATCATATTTTAAAAATTGATATTTTATTTTATTTATTTTTATTAAGTGTATATAACAATTACTTCAAAATTATTTTATTAATTATATTTAAAATAATTCAAAGTAAAATAAAATTATTTTTTAAAGAGCAAAAATTTTATTTTATATTTTTAAGATTTTAAATATACAATAGTTTTTAGGAATTTTAAAAAATAGAGAATAATTTTTTAAAGAACATTAAAATTATATTGCACATACAATGCACAACTCACGAGAAGAGATAAGGAAGTACAATGTACATTAACTGACAATTTGTTAAAAAAAACACAACAGGCTATGTACTTTGTTTGACATTCGAGTAGGTTGTTGGTGTGTACTTATGTAGGATGGGCATAGCATGGCAACCCATGGGATGGGCATTCGGTTTTGTAGGCTGCGTAGCCTGCTCCGTATGAATGCACGTGCCCAACGATTGATGAGAATAAGACCGCCGACGGATAGTAGAGGACATCGATGTAACAGGGTAGAGTATGCTGGCACAGACCCCTCACTAGGCAAGTATTGCATTGGATTTCACACAGTACAATGCGTAGTACAATATAACCCGTGATGATAGCCAATGTGACACGTTCGACAGAGTACTAGGCTAGAATTGAATTTGAGATGTAGTAGGGATAACCAGTGATTAAAGAAAATGCCCGTACCCACGGATGCCGATGAAGGACACTGCAAAACTGGTGGAATGATAAACAAGGCGGTAGTGGTTAGCACGAACCGATGATGGAGTAATATATACAGTGATTGACTAAGTAATAAATGTCTGCGAACCGATGATGGAGTAATATATATAGTAGTTGACTAAGTAATAAATGCAGACAAAGTTCGGTATAGGACCCTACCACGACCGACAAGACTGGCAAGAAACTTAATGTAAACTGCAAAAAATAAATCCTTTGTCAAAATTTAAATACAGTCTGCATAAAAGTTTAAAAGCCACCAAATAATAATAATAATATATCCACCAACATAAAATATATGCCCCAAACAAATTTAAAGCTTGATACAATAAAAAATGCAGAATATATATTTTAGAACATTTTTTCTACAAAATAAATATCATACCCTGTACTTGGGGGTCGTATGGCCAGCCCGAGTAATTTTTTTTCCTTACGAACAACTGAAGGTGAAATAGGCCACGATATATGTCAATTTTTGTCTCTCAAGTCTCCTGAAAACAATGGCGAGGCTGGATCTGCATGAAAATGCACTTGAAGCTTTGCAACCTTCAGATCTTGCAAATCTTCAAACCTCCACAACTTTGGCTAGAAATGTTAGATTTAGGTGAAACAAAAGTCAATTTTGAATTTCTTAGCTGCTGTGAAGTCAAATATGAGCTAAGATTTCTTCCAACACGAGCCAAAAGTAATATTCCACGAAAGCCCACCTATGGAGAGACAACCTCAAATCTAGATCTCACTAACAATACCTCCACCCTCAAATCTGAGAAGGGTTTTGCAAAATGTGGCTCTGATACCATGTAAGAGCTGAAGATATTAGCTCAGCACCCAAGACCACTTGCAAAAAAAAAGAAAACCTTCTACAAGAGAGTATGCAAGAAAGAGCTTGCTTGATATTAAGACCTATGAAATGATGAGGTATGAAGTATGATACAAATGAGTACAATCACCTTCCTTATATAGGAAAGGTTGAAATGTAGTAATTGACATGATGTTGACAAATGTCACAATCCTATGACATGAGACAAGTAACAAACTAATCACCTAGGAAATGATGCATTAGCTAGATAAGATAAGTTCTAGAAAAGCCAACTAAGACTTCTAGAAAGAATCTTATAACCTAAGTAAACTTATGTAAGTGTAAATAATTATTTAATTACACCAAAAAAACACATTATAACACTAGATTAAAATCATGTTTAATTCACAAGCCTTCTAGATTAATATGAGGATGCATTCAAATATATTTTACAATGTTGAATAAAGGGGAAAATAGGTCCATGAGACTTAAATACTTAATGAAAGTCTAGAAAAGTGTGAAATCCATTTACAACACTTTACAACACCTTTACAAGACATTGTTAGATGCATTTTATTCTATTTGCAAGGGTACAAGACCTAATTTGGACATGTAAAACACCTCACAACACCAAATCAAGGCCTTATTAAGTCCAATTTATCATCAATTATTCCCAAATCAAGCAAGCAAAAAGGAATACTTTTTTTGTGTCCACAAGTTTAACATAAAAAAGGTACATTCACACAAGGTTTCATGATTCAAAGATCAGATATCTAGCAATTTATTTTATCTAGGTGTATGAAGTAAACGCATACATGTAAGAGGAATTCATTTGTATTCTTCACAACTAGAAATAATATTATGAATGACTTCAAACTAAATATCAAAACAATTGACATAAAGAATAAATTCATACTAAGCTAAGTTCCAATAAAACCTATTCTTTATAAATTAGTTTCAAAGAAATTTCCACAAAGTCTTTGTATTTTTATATAATATGAGAATTATTGTTGCTTTCTCCTAGCCAAAACTCCCCCTTTACATGGAGTAAAAATACATTATATCTAGGAAAAGAGTGTTTACACATTTGCAAATTTTTATTTTCCTTTCTCATTCAAACATTACAATCTTTTTGAAATATTATAAAACTCATTTTGTATGCATTAAAATATTTAACTCATTCAAATAATATGAGTTTAAACATTATTTAAAATTGAACTTTTATAATTAAAAGATAAGTCCCTACACTAAATTTATGAGTATGGTTATCCTGAAATTTTGTCTAACACTTTGCATACATTAGATGTAGATGTGCATTCTAAATATATTTCACATTTTGAGTTATAAACACCATGGAGTCCTAATTTAACAAATATAAAAACCTTCTATTTGGTGTGTATCTTTAAGTAAATTAGAATCATCAATATTCTCTCCTTTGATTTTTTATTTGTTCTTTCTTGGCTTTCTACCTAGTGAATGCCTTGGTAAACAATAGTGTGATCCTTGATTCATGTAGTTTGCATATCTTGGAGTTCTCATCGTATCTAGAATATAATGTCTATCTTTATTGAAAAAAGCCCTTGTATTATCTAAACTTGTTCTCTTGCTCATATGATTGATCCATTAACCTTAGGTATCTATTTTCAAAATAACACTAAATAATGGATATTGGTCCATGAGGCTTGGTAATATTTCTAGGGATTAATGTAAAGTAACCGTTAATTGAGCTAGATGAAATGGAAAAATAATTGTATCTCTCATATACAAGTTCATTAACATTCTCTTATAAAAATGGATACTTTTTAATGATATCTCTACCATTAACTTTATTTATGATGTTGCTACTAAATAGTTAGAATGAACTTAAAGATTTTCTTTGAGAGATATAGATAACACACATAGATTAAATAGGGTAATAAATTCTTATCCTCATTATTATGAAAATTATCATACCTCAGTACTAACATAATAGAAGCATAACCCTAAACACCATTGGACTACATTGTCCAACAAAACATAGTTATTGGTGTACCAATTATTCACTTGAAAATACACATAAAATGCATGGAATACATTGACTTGAGAATTCAAGTTGTTACATAGGTGCTCAATAATTCAAAGAGATACAATCACCATTCTCATGAACATAAGTGATTCTTTAAATCAATGTGAAGATATTTATAATATCTAGATTGAACATACACCACTTTTGAGAGTTATATAATTGATATTATTCATAGTAAGCAACCTTCTATTTTGATCTAGAAATTGAAACCTATCTATCATATTTAAAAATCCCCCAATACCTTTCAATGTTACCTAGTGCAATAATTTTAACATCCTCACCAAGAAAGTTGTAAGGAATTTATTGGTCATTAATCAAATCCTTCACAAGCTTCATGACCAAGAAGACCACTTTACTGGAAAACAACGAAGTAGGGAAAGCAACCATGAAGAGAGAAAATTCGAGCCTCTAGGAAAGAGAAATCAATCTCTGAAGAGGCCATCACTAAGCCCCCAAGAGACAAATCCGACCCTTCGCAAACTAGAACTCCCAAAGCCACTGAAAAACCATCCGCAGAAACCAAATGATTGCCCCAAACACGCCTCCCACCCAGCGCAGGTGAGAATGGGTGTAAACCAAGACAAAAATGCAACAAAACAAGCCAAGAAACAACAGACCAAGGCAGTGAAAACTCCAAACCCTGACCTTTCCCGCCTGTCGCTCTGCACTCAATCTAGTTCTTATGCAAGGAAGTTGTTCTATTAATCATTGATTATGGTGAAGTCAAGATGTAAGCAATTTTATGATACCAATTATTTCTAATGCAATTTGGTGCAAAATATGTTTGTGAGGATGAAAATGAATGCCAATTTGTTTAATTTCAACTGATCACTAATTATTAAGAAAGGATATTTTCTTGCATGATCTTTGATTATATGTTCATGATCTCTTGTTTTGTGTAATTTTATTAAGGTTCAAAATCTTTAAATATGCAATTCTAGATGGACAATTTTTTTTTTTTGGTTGTTGTTTATGTTGGTGACTGTATTCATATCATTGAGCTTTGGAAAGTGGAAATTTAAATTTTAAATGTTAGGGATAAAATATCACCCATAATCCTATCCAAGGGATATATTTTTAGGTTTGCTCCATTTTAGGAAATACATATTATTGAAAACTAAGTTAAGTGTGTTTTAATATGGATGATTTAGTACTAGCATATATATCTTCAAAATAATCTATATAAAATATGCTGAAAAATATCTCTTAACAGATTTATTTAATTTATTTTGTTAATATTTTATTTTTACTATTATATGAAATTATTATAATAATATATATTTTATTTTATTTTATTATTATGTTATTATTATATTATCACTATTCTATAATTATATTTTAAATATTATTATATTATTATATTTTCAGAATTTGATAATTATATATTAAATATTTAAAAATAATATTATATTAAATTATTATTACTATCTCATATTTTTCTTAAATTATCATTATTAGAATAATTTATTGCAATTATTATTAAATTATATTACTAAATCATAGTCCTAATTAAGTTGTAAAGCTTATTAAAATGTTCCCATAATTGAACACTATAAGTAACCCCGCCCTTTGTTCAACTCTATTTTTTTTTTATAACTATAACTAATTCCTATCCCTTTCCCAATAGTAACCCTTAGCTACTTTCCAGACATAAGAAGATTAAAAAGGCCCTTTCCCAATAGTAACCCTTAGCCCAACCAACATTTAGGCAACTTTCCAATCATAAGAAAAGTAAAAAGGTAAAGGAACAAACACAACTCCAATGCCAAACCCAAGCTAACTTTCCTAAAAGATGAAGAGAAAAATAATGTCAAACCATAAGCATCTAAAAGATAGCCTAGAAACTACACCACAAAAATCCAAATCTATCTATGATTAATATTATGAATGATTTAAAAATAATTAAAAAACAAAAACCACAAAACAATAAAAATGTTAATAGTTAGTATGGAATGATAAGACATACTTTAAAGAGAAAATTATATTAAACAAGAGCTGCAGAGCAACGAAGTTCCTTCCAAAATGTTCAAGAATAATTCTATTTTAATTTGTTGTATGTTAAGTTTTAGATTTTGAAATTTGTCATATTTATTCTATTTGAGTATGAAACTTGTATAGCCATAAAAACTCATGGTATTTTAACGAAGACCATGCCTATTCATGAATAATTCCTGTAGCTACAAGGAGAAATAGGTAATAAGGATTGTAGGTCTCTCAAATGCCTTTTTGATATTCAATGTAAGAAAAAATGAAGGTAATTCAAAAGTGAGAATATCTCCAAAAGCGACAGAGTTAATTAGGACCCTTCCAAAAATTTGTAGAACAACACTTTCATTCTAAAAGGGAGCTAATTATTTTTCATTCTAAAAGGGATTAGGACCCTTTCAAAAATCTGTAGAACAACACTTTCATCCACAATGAATAAATAATTTTTTTTAATTATTTAGATTATCAACAAAGAGAAATAATGAATCATTTAGACTAAAATGTAATAATGCTTGAGTAGAAGATAAACTATATGAAAGTTAGCATTTTAATAATAACTAATGCAAGTATTGATGTAGTAGATATATACTTGATATAAAACTATTAACAAATGCTTGATGATAGAGTGATCATTTTCTCAAGTAACAATAGATGTTGGATAATAATAATCTAGGGGTGATGTCCTTTTATACAAGTCTAAAGAACATAGTTTACACTTTTTTCTCTACAAATTAATGGAAGAATGGTAACATTAACATGGTTTTACCAAAGCCAATGATTAAATATGAATTTAGAAAATAAGTGTTAAGGTCATAAAAAATATCAGAAATTAAGTTAAAATCACATAAATAATCTTCTATTAAATAAATAAAATACATACTCAAAAATTGATAATCATTTGAATAAAAATAAATGATATTTACAAATGATAATAAAATATAAGATCAATAAATATACCAAACTAAACCATATATATACACCAAGTAACAAATGAGAGGGGTATATAATTTTCACCTCTACACCTCTATTGGAGGTTGTAAGCTCACCATCAAATTATAATTATAAATTTATGTTGCAGTAGTAAAAAGCATCCATATAACTATAGCCATAAAGGTCATATAACTGATAATATATTGGTTTTCAGTAGTTTCTTTTATGTTCTTACAATATGCTCTATATTGTCAAGATCTAAATACAAAGGTGCACCATATCCCATCAAATCTTTGGAGCTCAACCATACCAAGCAAACAATTGTATTTAATGTTCTATAAATAATAAACTCAATGTCCTAACTGGTTAAAAGTAAACATTATGCATCTTATATCTTATTTAGCCAGTTTTAAGGTTGTCCATTATTAAATATCTATTAAGATCTCAATCTTATAAAAAATCCCATAAAAATATCAATAACATTTATTGAAATATGTCAAGAACCCCTTCTATAAAACCTCAGCTTAATAAATAGAAGCTCAATGAGATAAAACTAACTTGAACAATAGTTAGAATGAAATAAATAAAAGTAAATGAAACAAGCTTCAACATAATATTTGTTTTCATGGATCTCCTCATACTAATGACCCATTTAATTTGGCCTGGGCATAACTTGGCTTGGGCGTTTGTGTTGAGATGAAATCACAGTTGTCTTATTGATCTTTCTATTTTTAGAGACTTTTTCTTTCTTGCACACTAAAAACATTGAGGCAAAAAAGCCTTTCTCTGCCTTGGCTACTCTCCTATTAGACTTTACTTTTCTTGCCAATGATAGTTTTTTCTTTCATCTGGCAATAACATTATAATATCTCCATTACTCAAGTGTTTACAGGATTCTATGTCCATGGATATTGCTCTTGTTTTTTCATCAAACCATAGATATATCATCCCATCAGTTTAATAGAATTTGACCTAATTTTCTGTTACAAAAATATAAACCAACTTTTTTTGTTAATGTAGTATGTTCATTTTGAAAATGCGATCGCCATTTATAGCCACTCTGACTCCAACTAAAATTCCCTGTAATTAAAAAAAATGGAGATCATACATCCATGATGGATTTTCAATATAGTGAAGAACTAGTTGTTTATATCCTGCAGACGTCAAAAGAAGTATTTTTAAAACATGTAATAAACCCTTGCACATTCTAGTTGTTTTGATTAGAAACATACAACCAATTATGGCACCACTTTAGGTTTAGGGTTTAAGATTCCATAGTAAATTTAAAGAGAAGAAAAGAAAGTGAATGGTTGCAAAATTTTTAATTCTTTTTCATTCTAAAAGGGATTTAGACCCTTTCAATAAACTATAGAACAACACTTTCATCTGCAATGAATAAATGATTTTTTTTTAATTATTTAGATTATCAAAAAAGAGAAATAACTTGTGCTAACGCACAAATACCCTTGCTAAATATGATCATAGTCCAAACAATGGATTGAAATAAAAAGGAAAAGAAAAAATGGAGCCCATACAGGGAGCGAGTGAGTAGTTATGGGCCCAAATTCATTCAAAAAGCTGAGGCATACATGCATAAAAATAGTAACAATTTCCATTATAGGAGTTTTATTGGATAAAAAAGAGGTGTTATTATCTATTCAAGAAACTGTTACAAAATTGTTTTATTGGCATAAGTTGCCTTGATAGGGAAAAAAACATACACTTTATTGAAGTTTATGTGAAAAAAGCTGCCTTGATAGGAAGAAAAAATCAAAATAAATTCATTTTATTGAAGTTTATGTTTATCCATAATGAAAAGTGGGGGAAAATCTGGGAAAAAATTGTTTTCTATCTACCATCCTAAAAATCTGTCCATATCGCTAAATAATTTTCAAAATAGTGTTTTGTAATTATAAGTTAATTTTTGTTAAACATATACAATAAATATCTTTATTGTATATGATGTATTTAACGTAAGCAACTATTTTTTAATGCTTATTAGAATACAAATGTAAATAAGATTTAAAAATAAGTCTATTATATACAAGACTAAATTTACTTAATTAAAAAAAACAATCATGCTAAAAAAAGTTTAAGCTACAAAATTTTTACCAATCAACATGCAACATGTATTTATTACATATAATTTTAATAATTCTAAAAGCTAATGTTTTTTAATTAAATATAAATATTTAAAAATATAAAATTTAAACATATAACAATTTATAAATTATTTAAATTAAATTTAAAATATTTTCATTAAATATATAATGATTTATAAAATACTTAAATTAAGTTAAAAATATTAGCATGTTAACTTTAACAAAATCATCTTTATTGTGGCATCCATAGAAATATATTTATGAATAATTTTGTAACTAATAAAAATTAATAATTGCTAATTAATAATGTCTTTAAAATTTATTTAAAAATAGATAAATATTGTTTTTTATTATGGTTTTGTGGTTTTGTGGGAGAAAAATGTCCTAAAAAATTGCAACAAAAATGTTCATGGTTAGCCTTTTGAAAAATCTGCCCTTATTGGTCCAAATTTTTTAGCGAATAAAATTGAAGAAAAATAATTTCAGGAACTAATAACTTATAAAATCTAAATAAATTTAAAAATTGGCAAGAATGAGGAGCACAGTTACTAAAATAGGCATGAAAAATATGAAGCCACAAAAGAAGTGGCGAGGATGACACAATCATCATCAAGTATATACAGTTAAAGAATTGTAATCGTATTCAGTTATAGTTATATGTTTGCAGAAGTTTATAAAATATGATGAGCCCATCATTTATTAGGTGAAAGTATATTCTAAATTAATGAAATGTTTTAATTAAGTGCTTAGTAAAGTAACTGATACAATATCAAATGTTCAAAATATTTTCAACTAGTTTGTAAAATATTTTTACAAAAGAAGTGTCTAGAATGATGCAATTATCACCAAGAGTATTCATGTATAGTTAATAATTGTAATACAATTAAAGAGTTGTAATCTTAAATTTACCAAAATCTTAAGGTAATTGATTTTGTAGATGTATAAAATAGTTCTTTTAGTTATATGTTTGCAAAAATTTAAAATATATGACAAGCACCAACATTTATTAAACTTCAATAATTTCAATAATGAAGGCAAAATTTCTTATGCTATTTTATTGGAATGATATATATTATACTAAATATTATTTTAATGATTGAAAAATTTTCCTTAAAAAACTCATGCAAAAAGTGGATCCAAGTAATAAGATGCAATAGTAGATTGGTTTTTTTAGTAAATTAACTCACTTTTCTTTTAGAAATATATGACGAGTCCATCATTTATTAAACTTCAATAATTAATTAAAATACTATGTTCAATTATGTAAAATCCGCCCTTATCGTCTAAATTTTTTTAGCCAATAATATTCAAGAAAAATAATTTTTAAAATTAGAAAAGTTAAGTAATATGCATTTAACTTAGAAAAAACTTCAAATTTAATATATGAAAGAAAATAAGCTATTTTGATTGGTTGAAATTTGAAACATTAATAACTAGTTAAGATTTGGTGGCCTGCCTATAGTTCCTTGGCAGGAACTAAAAATAAAAAAGATAACCTAGAAACTACACCACAATAATTGAGAGAACATAACAACATCACAATATGATGGCAATAATCTTATAGTAGAATAGTAAGAAATATTATTAAAATAAATAAAATAAACAATAGCACACCTCAATAAAATGGCCTATAATCTACCATATTTACTAATTTAATTTCAAAAATTTATAAAAAATTAATACACAATCCTCGTTAAATTAGTCAAAAACCTAAGTGCCATTTATTGTCATAAATATTATGAATGATTTAAAAGATAAATTAGAAAAAATCACAAAACAATAAAAACATTAACATGGATTGATAAGACATACTTTAAAAAGAAAATTATATGCAAAACGATTAACCACACTACAATACGACAATTCATAGATCAGATGGAATGAGTTCAAGTGATGAACATTATTGGGATTCCAAAATAGCATCCCAGGTTCAAACTTAATTTAACATGATAAATGTGTTGGAATTGGATGCAATATTGCATTCAACACACTCAAGAGTGCAATGCCCTCAAAACTGTAAATGTCTATGGAGGAGATTCATGCACTTGCCACCAAAATGTCTAGCTGTAAATCTAGAAAACTCAAAGCTCTGTTGAAGATGGTACGTTGTAAACACAATCTCAAAAATTCATTGGAAACACTTAATCCAGTGAAATGTGGTATACCATTATCTATTTCCTCCATTAAAACTATCACGTCAAAAATAAAGAAAATTCTTCAAATCTTTCAACAATTCTCATTTCATAAAATACTATGAATCATAATTTTTTTTGCCTCGCTTAAAATATAAATGGTTCCATTGAACTACCATAATTTTGAACTGTTGATTTTCCATATCTAAGGAAATTCATGGTACCCTGTTGATTTTCACCTAATTTCATCCTCAAATGAATAAAATGTTCACAAATTTAATCAAGAAAATCTGTGAAGAAAGTTGAGTACGATTAGATCTTACTGGTGGCACAACCCTATGGGAGATTCAAACAAATTTGTTGTAGCAAAACCATTGGTAGAAAAGAGAAATGAAATAAAATGTAAAACTCAAACAAAGTTCCCAACATAAGCTAGATTACATGTACCTTATTCAAAATGGTGTACCTATTGAAATCCCTCCATTCCAAAGATTCTCCAAATTTTATCATTTATGTGGAAAAATAGAATTATGTAGCATTAACTAACAATCACCATTTGAACTACTTACTCCTCCACTCTTGCCAGTTGCATAATTCCAACCATTTTCTCTTCCACTCTCATCAACCACTACCTCTCCACTCTCATCATTAATTCATGTAATAGATAGTAGCAATAAAGATTTGGTGAGATTTGATCTATCCATCTGTACGGTAATGATTTATTAATTTTTGAGAGGTTTAAGGACGGGTTTTTGTGTACACGGATGGCTCACACCCTATTGTTGTGACAGTAGGAAATGCCTTTTGACGTAATAGAAAATAAAGGGTTTATGCTCAAAGTTAGTGAGTGCACCTATAAATTCAAAATGTTTGCTATAATCATACATGAAGACACCCACACAAATTAGCTTAAAGCATATAGATAAAAAAATGTATACTCTTTTATCCTATATAATTATCATATAATCTTGAAGTTATAGATTGCTAGAGCTCTTGAAAAGGTCCTCTAATGTTAGCTAAGGGGTTTCACCTCAAAATAAATATCTTATTGTTAGAATCTACAAAATAGATGATACCCAAATATTTAGTGTGAAAAATAAAAATTATTGTAATTGTAAATGTAAATAATTAATAAAATAAATATCATTATAGAGTTAGTATGCAAGAGACTAATACAAATTCTCAAGAAATATAATAACATCAAGAAAGATTAACATCATGAACCTATGAGATGAAAATAAAAGTTAGGGAAGCGAGTGTATATAGACTAAGTGAGAGGGGTGTGACAAATAAAATCAATAAATAGAGTACAACAAAAGTTTCCAAGAATAGTAAAGTGTAACTCCTATAGAAAATGTTGAAACCTCAGACCTGCTCAGTTAATTAACATAAGCAATCTTTAATTAAAAAATATGTGAAAAACCTAGATAATGAAAAAATAAATATCCAGTTGTAGAGGAGGGGGACCGATCGCTCAGGACCCTAGGTCACATGAGGGTCTAGAAATATTAGCTACCCTAATCAACCTCACGCTAAGGATTGTTCAAGGTAAGTTTAGTGTATTAGGAGGGTGAAAAGGAAGGGAAATTGACTTGCCACTATCCTTCTATCAACCCAAGAGATTTAGTGAACTAGGTGAGCAAATCCCCAAGTCTAAATTATAACCTTCATAGCTCTCTACCAGAGGACTCCAACACAGAAGACAGATGATAGTGTGACACATTGGTGTCCTTGTCGGGTGTTGGTGTCTATATGGAAATAAAACACCAAGTACAATTTAAACTGACATGAATCCACTAATCTACCTGATAGATAGAGTTTCAAGAAACAACGAGAAAATGGAGATGACTAAATAACTAGAACAACAAGAAGAATACTTTAACTTAGGAAATGGAAGTTGATGAGAACAAAGGTGGTAGAAACACAACTCACAATTGTTCCAACCTTGCTGCAAGCTCCACATGAACACAATCACCTACACACATTAGAACAGGGAAAAATGTTGGCGTTGTTTCTGGGCTTTCCATAGTCAAACCCCCGTTTCAATGTTCCCACCTCCACAAATAGCCAAAATAGCCACAAGATAGGAAATGTGATAAAGAAAGTATGAAAATAAAGTACTACCAAGCAATGGTAACAATGATATGCTACAAAACCAAATGACAATTCTAAAAAAATTGGATATCATCTCCCAAACAAGGTGCCCTCAAGCATGTGAAGGGAGATGCGAGCTTGCAAGCTTGAAGGTGCAACCATTGTCGCAACAACATGAGTGGTGAAACTAGTAAAGTAACATCTTGGAGCTCCAACAATGAAGAATGTTGTGAAAATTGAAGTGTGTAGTAGCAAGTGCGATTGAGAAATGTGTAGAAGTGTCGAAAGATCAGATGAATGAAGAATGAGAGAGTTTTAGCATGGATAGAGGCCCAAAAGAGCCATTCAAGGTTGGTCAAGGGCGTATGGGTGTTACTCTTTGTCGCTAATGGAGAAGTGTAACTCCTTTGAAGATTCTAGAGGTATAAATCTTGTTTGTAGATTCCAGAGGCAGGAATCCTATTAGGATGATAGCATAGTGCATAGATATCCACACGTTGTGCTACCGTCCCCAACAAAAATTTCCCCACCAATACTACAGAAAACTGTCAAGTGGGTGGAAATGGGATGAATGAAGTGGAAAAGCATCGTCAGGTTTAATTTTTTAAACGTGAAGGGTGTAAATGGGGAATTTGTGAGGGGTAAAAATTCAATCCATTACATTTTTCCCCCATTTTAGCGAGCATATGTGCTACCAAATGTGAGGTAAAGTAGATCAAAAGAGTTCTAAGTGAGTATACCTAAATTGTTGAGGAAGTATACTGCAATCTGACCCACCCAAAAGAAAAAGAAGAGAAGTTGGCTCCACAGGTCCTTAGACCCAAGGAGAGTTGAACAAATGTGTTGTAGGTCCATAGACTTACGTAGGTGAACAAAGAGGCTCTACGAGTTTGTATACTTACAAAGTCGAATCAAAGAGATCCCGTAGGATGTAAGCGCTTCACAGGTCCTTAGACTTGCAAAGGAGGTGCCCCCCAGGTGCTTGGTCCTAAAGGAAGTTGGATGTGAGAGGCTCCACAAAGTCTAATGGAGCCTTACATGTACTCGATCTTGCAAGTTTGATTGCAAAGAAGCTTCATAGGAACACCTACAAAGCAACATGTTAATTCATAGACAAAACATGTTAGTTATCAAAAATAACCCACACAGGAAGACAATAATATGGTCACGTAAACAATCAACACTTGAAGGAAGAAATTTTAAAGGGGTCACTCGAGAACCCTTCAAAAGAAAAGGGGTCCACTCAAGGGATGCTCGGTTTGAAGGCGATAACATTTTTGAAAATAAACAATATTTTTTGCCAATGATTCTAGCATCACAAATTCCTTCTAAAAGATTCATTTCATCAAGGAATTCGAAAGAAAGAATGTTCCCTCACAAGGGAAAGTTCAAATTCTATCTTACAAATCCAAGATGAAAGAAATATTCATCTAGGAATTCATGTTGAATATGATTTTGGAAAAATATTTTTAAAAAAGTTAGAGATTTTCAAGAAAGGATTCGTTGGCCACCAAATGCACCTTTGCAAATGGTAGTGATGTGGCCCACAAAACATGACGAGATGCAACTATGCTAATGTTTTTGTACACATGAGGGACAACACATGAGGGCCACAACATCACAAAGCAAGAAAAAAAGAGAGATAAAAAAAGAAAGGAGAAACCATGATATAACAAACAAGAGATAAGGGGATATGATATTTCAGGTGTTGGGAATAGGATGCCATTTAATTGCAATCCTAAACATATTTCATGTATCTCCTAAGTCCTTGGAAAGTGTTCCACAACACTAGGATTAGAAAAATATTAAATTCAAATGAAATGAACATGTAAATTGACATTTGTAATTATTCCTAAATTTGATAGGAACATGTGGGGATTCCCAAGAAGAGCTCCCACAAAATAGGAGCACATGGGACGCCCACATGGAAGGTGGGACCCACCTTGCTTAACTTAACTATTTGGAGAATTGATAACTCTTATGTAATGCATGTATTGTTCCTACAAAATAGGGATTGATATTTACATGAGTAGAGTGGCACTATCAGTTCACTATCAGTTCAGTATCAATTCAGTATTAGTTCAATATTAGTTCAGTTTAGTTCAATTTAGTATCAGTTCAATATCAGTTCAGTTTAGTTCAATTTAGTATCAGTTCAATATCAGTTCAGTTTAGTTCAATTTAGTTATGGTTCAATTGCATGTAGTTAGTTTGAGTTGCATGTCACTTCAGTTGCATGATAGATAACAGGTGGATACTTTTAGTTAAGTGGGGATGATCAATCATGCATATTGTTTGCATGAATTGATGGGGAGATATGTTTTAGTTAACTTAGATTGACTTGGACCCACCTTGGGCACCCAAGTTGCCATCTTTCAATTAACACATTTTGCATGAGAAGATATTTACAAGGCTCAGTTAAGTGGGCCCATTCTTGGGCGTCAACTTTGAGGTGTTGCTTGCAAGATATTTTTTTGACTGAAGTTCAATTAAGTGTTTAGTTTGGGGTGCCTAAATTGAGGAGACTTGGTTTCCGACTTCATGTTGTAGTGTGGATCTCTACTTTCCCAATCTAGGCATAGATATTTGTGAGGACCTTTGTGCTCTTGTAATTATCAACTTTTTGGAGTTTACAATTCAGATATTGTTCATTAATCGTAGCAAGTTGAAGAGAGTTTCATTAGAGTTTATTTCCAAGTTGTGAAGAAGGATTTTTGAAGAAAAGGAAGCATATCAATCAAGGATTCATAATGTGTTATTGTAATATTGTTCTAAGGTTAAATAATACAAGAACTATTGATTCTAGTGGTGGATTTTTTTGCTGAAAGGGTTTATCCACGTAAATGTTGTCACTTCTATCTTTTTGTCTTATTCTTCTGCAATCTTCTATCTCTTTCTACAATTGGTAAAATTGATCTAAACAGAAAATCATACACAACGAATTTGTAACAAAGAAAACTTAACTAGATCTATAGTCTCATAGGTTTACAAGTTTAAAGCTGCAATATTACCTCCAATTTTCAATATCAGGGTTATAGATGCTCATAAATATAGATAAATAGATGTAATAATATATAATTGAACTATCATAAACCCACTACTATATCAAACCATGTGAAGAAGACACATGAAAACAAAAACAAAATAAAAATTGGGTCAACATGGAAAGGAGGCCTCAATGCCCCCAACACTTTGCATCATCCCCAATTGTCAAAATTAAAGGTATGATAAAGAGAAGAATGGTGTGACAAATAGAAAAAGTTTTATAACACAAAAAAATCTTGTATCCAAGCACATACAAGTGTGACAAGGGTCATCTAGGAACATATAAAACAAACACACGAGAACACAAAACACACACACACAATCTAATCTATAGACAAATAAGATTCACCCCCTAATCCTCGTCAACCAATATGTCATCATTCTCCCAATCTAGATCACTGTAAGGAGAGGGTGGATGAGTTTGCAAAGGAAAAATATCAAGGGGGGTACCCTTCGACCCTCCTATAACAAGAGCCAAGGAAGAAGGCCCTTTGAGGTCTTCTCCACTTAGTTCTTGTGAGGTAAATGTCAATGATCTCATAAAGATCTATGATAGAGCTAGGTAATCATCTACGAAATTGAACATGCACTTTACAACAGTGCTATGTATCAAATCAATGGGCAATGTAGGAGGCACGCGAGATCCACTGTTAGCCTCACCAAAATATTTTGGAGCAATGACAAACTCTAGGGATGTTGGGGTTGCCTCTATCACTAGGATGACACAAGCTAATGTAGAACCACCCTCCAAAGAAGGAGAACTCTTCTTTTGACCCCCATTAAAATCAAGGTCTTATTCCATCTTTCATTTCATCAGAGGATTGGTATGTGTAGGATCATCACGGAAAAAACAAGCCCTTAAGTGGCAAAAAATTTAGAAAAATTAGAGTTAGGAAACTTGACGTAAAAATTTGAATAAGTTATCTATATTATTTCAAAAATATGTAAGAATAGAATTTGTAGCAAATTGAAAGTAGTTTCTAAACTACTAGGTTTATTTGAAAAAAATAAATCTATTTGGTGAAAATTTGAAATTTCAATGGAGTAGTACTTAAATTTAAGGGAAAAAATAAGAAGTAGGTGTCTGTCTGACCAACCTAACCACAATAAAATGATAATTTTTTTTTATAATATTTTAGATATAAGTAGAGGACTCATGTCTCGATGTGATGCATATTCTTTTGTAATTTTTTTCCAAGTAAATAATTAATTATGAATTTTTATTACAACTTTTAAAAAATGTAAAAATTTGTATGTCTAACCACCTTAACTTCATCAAAACTTCATGAAATTTATTTTTTTATTTTTTTAATCCTATCGAATGTGAAGCATAGAATGTGATGCATGTTTTGGATTCAAAAAATGTGATATCATTTGAAAGCTATAGATGTTTTTCAATCAGCCTATCAATCAGGACTTTAGTTGTAATTCAAATAGAAAATGAATAATAATTATTTATTAAATTCAAAGTAAATCATATTTTATATTGGTGGAAAGATGAGAATCTCCTTTAAAAACCCTTTTTGTTTCATCAATTTTGGGTAAAAAAGAGTTGTCAACCACATACCCTACACATACCCATCATATCACCACTTTTTGGCCCATCATGATCCTACACATACCCAGATGTGAGATCCCCACATATGAAGTAGAGGGCGAGGAAGAGGAGAAAATTGCGGTAGACACCATCAAGGTGTTCAACATGTCCATGGGTTTTTAAAAAGGTGGGATATCTGAAAGGGACATCAGAAGGGGAGGCTCATCTGAAGGAGCAACGAATACCTACACCCTCTTTGGGTGAGTATTTTTCACGCTTGTAGGGGGAGCTAGGAGCAAGAATGAGGCGGAGGGAACTAAAGTACAGGGGGCTGAAGGGGAGAGCACAACAAAAGATGTTGAAGCAAGAGTTGCTAGATCCCCTTCGTACTTCTACAAGGTGACTGAGTTCGTGGCTAGAGCCTTCCTCCAACGCTTGCCCTCACATGCAAGGAAGTTTTTACGACTCCAGGAGCTAGAGGTTGCAACCTAAGAAGGGGCGAAAGAATCTTGTTCAACCATTAGAGTATCCATCACAACCATTTTTAATGGAGGGAGGGACTCCAAGATGAGAACAAGAGGAAGAGATGGAGAGGTAGACACAGCAATAGATGGGGGAGTAGAATTGAGTTCCTTAATGGAAGGCCTCTTCCTTTTTGCTACCTTGGAGGTTGGAGTAGTAGGAGGCTGTAAAGGCCAAGACATAGGAGATGCTCCACAGGGACCCTTTACCTAACCATAAAAATGTGTCGAGGAACCATGGGTAAGAGAGGAAGTTCAAATGCATGATGCTTGGCCTTCCACCAAGCGGGCACCATCAAACTTCGTAAGAGAGACAATAGAGGAGGAAGAAGAAGAGCCTTGAGTGTAGGTAGACTTCTCCTTCCCCTTTTGAGAGGAAGAGGTAGCTTGTTGCTATGCTATAGGGTGATTCATTTTCAATTGCCCCTTGCCCTCAGTCTTGTATTTAACATAATTTTGATAAATAAGGTCTATTCTGGGAGGAAGCGGACCAACCGGTGTGGGCCAAAAATGATCTAACGAATAACCCCCATGGAATACCAATGACTAATATCCAGTGTCATGCACAACTACATGAAACCTTCATGAGAGAACTTTAGGAACTTATGAATTACGGAAGAGACCTCATTCATAGAAGCTAGCCAAGGGATGCCTAACATCACCCTGAATAGGTTAGACTCCAAAATGACATCAAAATTAGTATCCATAACCCTAGGTCCCACTAGGATGAAAAGAGTTATAAAGCCATAGGGGTGAGAGAGAGACCATCATGAGTACGTATAGTGGTTTTTTCTTCTCATACTCCTTCCTCTATAAAGAATTCAACAAAAAAGTCTCTTTTGTAATAACATTCACATGACTCACAATGTCCACAAGGACTCCTATCATAGTGTTTCCATTGATGTGACTAGGAACATATAGAGGAAAGGCTTTGTTATACATGGGTAAATCCTATGACGTAAAAGTAACATTTGATGAACTAATCGCTGGTTGAGGGGGAGGACTAGGAGTAAACGAGACCACATTTATGTACGTAAAAGGGACCTCATCGATAGGATCAAGAATGGAAGGCCTAACAATCAAATTAGTAGAATGTGATGGAAATGGATCCGTGTAGATCTATCATTCACTATTCACCTTAGCCATTGACTTGTTTGCATTCTACTTTTTATCATCAGGGAAGATGGTACCATCGTCAATGTGATCCTGTATATCATGATGCAGGTGCATACAATGCTCAATATAATTCTCATGGACATGATGGTATTGGTAGAACACATTTCCATCATACCAATTGAGATAAGGCTCTTTGAGAGGTCGAGGATCTTCTAATGTTATAATCTTATTCTTTAATAGCTTTTGTAGAATAGAAGAATAAAACTTAGATAACTTAGTAAATAGTCCATTTCCCTTGAGGACTTCATCACTACTTGCAGCCACTACATTTGCAACATATTTACCTATTAGTGATCCAAATTTGCACCCCTTATGCCAAGCTGTGAAATAATTCAAGAAGTTTGGATATAACATGAGACTGCTTTCAGGTTGTGGGTGTCCTATTTTGAAAGTAGACCTCTAGATTATAGGGTGGCTCCCCTTTTGATGTCACCTAACTAATGATTTATGAGGAAAAGGTAAAAGATGCATAAAAATGAACTTAACTGAAAAACTAAAGGTGATACACCAAAAAACTAAGACAGGTAAACGACCTATTAACATTAAAAACAATGACATAAAACCTTGTTCACAAAACTCATTTTCACATGTATTTTCACATAAGTAATTTATAAGGAGGTCTTAAACCAAGACTCTTAGAAGGAAAACAAAATTTCACAACTAACAACACTTGGATTAACAAACATAGCTTATAATCTGTAACAATGTATTTTTTGCTAAATAGGTGCTTAACCATGAGACAAGACTACAAGGAAAGGTAAATTTCACAAATAATTTGATCAATCACTAATATCACACAATAAAACATGAAATGAGAAGGTAAATGTTCTATTTCATCGATTCAAAAGACTCAACTGTCATTACAAGTCCATATGAGTTACAATACTGCTCTTGTTGAAAAACATAACTTCAAAGCCAAGTTATCACTTTGTTGGAAAGAAAGTGTTGAAGTTGTCAAATCCAACTTCTGAGTCCAAGAACACCTGCATGCAAGAATACCTATCACAGGGAAGAAAAAATGGAGAAAGAGATATTTTACTCTGTGAAATTGAAAAACTCTATTCTCAACAATTGAATTAGCATAATTACATAAAAGATCAATCCTTAAGAAAGGAGATCAACAAAACCCTAAAAGGATAATACATTTAATAATTAATATAATTATTAAATGTCTTATTATGCAAACTAAGGTGAAATGTTAAGAAGGAGATAAAGGTAATTTAATTAACATGATTAAATTTAAACCTTTACTCTAACACCCCCCCTTAAGATGAGCAAAAGTGTAGCTAAAAACATATGCAAGAAAGAAAGGTAACTACAATGCATGAAAGTAAACTTGGGTCCCGGCTACAAGGCCAGATAAGGTACCCAATTACAACCAAATCTCTGTAAAGTGGAGAAATAGAGAAAACCTCATGGGAAAAACTCTACTCCAAAAAGAGAAGAAAGCATGCTAAAAAAAACATGAAAGAAGGAAGGAAGGCCTCACTGAGACCCCCCAAGGACAACTTCCTTCACCCCAAGCATGGAGTGCAACTGAAGATAGCGCGGCGAAGCCAAAGGTTTAGTGAAGATGTCTGCAACCTGCCTCTGTAGGAATGTACTCCAAGATGAGAGAACCATCCTGAATCAACTGCCTGATGAAGTGCATGTGGATTTCAATGTGCTTAGTCCACTGATGCTCCACTGGGTTGTGAGAAATATGAATGGCACTCTAATTGTCACACCAAAGTATAGTGGGACTATCAGGAGGAAACCCAAACTCAATCATCAACTGTCGAAGCCATAAAACCTCCTGACTAGCTAACACTGCTCCTCGATACTCAGCCTCTGTAGATGATAATGCAATAGCAGACTGCTTCTTGCAAGACCATGTAATAGGACCAGAACCAAGGCAAAAAACAAAGCCAGAAGTAGACTTTCGTTCATCGACATCACCAGCCCAATCTGAGTCAGTAAATCCAACAATGTGAGGGGATCCTGATGTGTAGTGAATGCCATAATGAGTGGTGCCCCGAATGTACCTCAAAATACGTTTGGCTGCTTTCCAATGACTCTCATGTGGATCATGTGAGAATCGAGAGACAAGGCCAACCGCAAAGGAAAGATCAGGACGAGAGTGTGTCAGGTACAACAAACTGCCAACCAACTGTCTATACAGAGTAGTATCCACGGAAGAAGTAGTACAAGTGGAAGACAAGACAACACCTGACTGAAAAGGTGTGGGGGCAGGCTTGCAATCAAGCATGCCAAAGCGCTGGAGCATAGTAAGAGCATACTTCTGCTGAAATAAGGAAATCCCATCCGAAGACTGAATAACCTGCAGGCCCAAGTAATAGTGCAAAAGTCCAAGATCTGTCATCTCAAACCGCTCCATCAAAGCGCGCTGAACATCATGAATCATGGAAGATGAGCTACCTGTAATGATGAGATCATCGACATATAGCACAAGAATCAAAAGATCACCCTCATGACGCCAAATGTACACTGTGTGATCAGAATGGCAACGTGTGAAGTGAGTGGAAAGCAAAAAAGAGTCCATCTTCTCATACCAAGCCCGAGGGGCTTGTTTGAGACCATACAATGAATGCCGAAGTCTGCAAACCAAAGAAGTGTCCTGCACAAAACCCTGAGGCTGCTCCATATAGATCTCCTCATGTAGGTCACCATGCAAGAAGGCACTCTTCACATCCATCTGAAACACTGACCATCCCTATGAAGCTGCAAGTGAAAGTACAAAGCGAATAGAATTCATCTTAGCAACAGGGGCAAAGGTCTCGGAGTAATCAATACCCTCCACGAGAAAACCCTTAGCTGGCTGGGGCAGGCCTTATACTTATCAATGGAACCATCTGTAGCATACTTGGTATGGTACACCCACTTGCACTGAACCAACTTTCTTTCCTTAGGAAGAGGACAAAGATCCCAAGTATGATTCTTCATCAAAGAAGAATACTCCTCATCCATAGCCTTATCCCACTCAAGGTGACCTGTCACCTCTGAAAACTTTTGAGGATCATCCAAAATGGCATGACTCAAAAGACTAGAGGCGGAATCTGAGCCGCGAATGCGACGGTATCCCGAAGGATCCCTTGCCAAAGGCGGGCATCATGGCGGTGACCACGGGCCCACCCTGAGCAGCGGAGCACACGGTGGTGGTGGAGAGAAAGGTGGATCATCCTCCACATCACATCACTCAAAGAGATAAAGTAATCCTCAAGTGACTATGAGAAGAGGAGGTAGGCAATGTAGGAGAAGGCATTGATGGAGAGTCCCATAGGATAAAAGCTATCATTGGACATCTGTGACGGGCCTCTGCGGAATGAGGATCAAACAACTTTTAATGGCATAACATCTCCACGATGTAATAAATATGCTTCTCCTCATGGCTTTCCTCGACGCCGGGAATAAATGCACCCCAAGCCTCCTACTTAAAGCTGGAATGAAACGGGCTTGATATGGGTCCGAGCCTCTCGGGGAGTCATATGTAGCGTACCTTATGAGGCATCGGTCACGATATAATTAGCAATTGATTTCGGCCAGAAGGAAGAGCACAAACTGAGGCCTTATCTTTGTTTTCCATCTCGAAGTAAGGTTCTGAACCTTTCTCTCGAAGCTGACACCATTTTGCTGAGGGGTGTAAGGGACCGTAAACTGATGTTGTAAACCATGCTCAGTGCAAAAATATGTAAAAGCCTGGTTAACATATTCCCCCCCATTATTTGTGCGTATCCTCCTGATAGAAAGTCCAGATTGCTTCTCCACATATGTCTTAAAAATCTTGAATGAGTCAAAGACATCAGACTTGTACTTAAGAAAGTACACCCATGTACGTCTGGAGAAGTCATCAATAAAGGTGAGCACATAGCGGGCCCCTGAAAAAGGAGGAGTCAGAAAGGACATAAGATCACTGTGTACCAACTCGAGGGGTGCCCTAGCACGAGTGGCTCGACCCTTAGGAAAAGGATCGCGATGATGTTTGCCAAGAACACAATCTCGACATACACCATCAGTACAAGAAATCTGTGGGAGCCCAATCACAAGTGCCTGAGTACTCATCTGCTATAAATATCTATAATTGACATGGCCAAAACGCTCATGCCAAAGCCTGCTCACTGAATCTGCATGTGCAATAAGAGAAGAACCAACAGTGTCTAAACTCTCAAAGCCATCAAATCTATATAAGCAAGATGCAAAATCCACACTCCCAGTAGCCACAACCAAGTCAGGATCGTGAAGGTCTCGAATAACCACATCATGTGGTGAGAACTCAACTGTCTTACCAGAGCCAGAGTGGCAAATCTAATAAACAGATAGAAGGTTTGTCAAAATTTCAGGAACCAGAAGCACATCCTGAAGACAACCACCATCCAATGAAACAGTACCTGAACCCTAAACTGAAAGTTGTGCGGAGTCACCAACTGCAATCTGTGAAGTAGCACTATGAGCAAGTGTAGTGACTAAATCCTGTGAGTGTGAGATATGGTGCGAAGCACCAGAGTCAATAATCCATGTGGATCCTGAATATGAGGCTCGTGCAGAAAGAGCATTACCTTTCCCCGTGGATGGAGAAGGAGGCTGAGGTGAGGAAATATGATGCTACGGCATGGCTTCCTCCAAAGCCTCTAATCATTTCCAACACCTGGAAACTGGGAGCCCGATCTAATTGATGGAGGATATTTTTTCTGATTTTGTCGTTTTGCAGTCGTTTTTGCCAGTCAAAGTCAGAACTTGTTTTTGCACTCCCGGAGCCATATCTTTTGCACATAGACTCCGTTTTTCGCAAACGAGTAGGCGTCGGAAAGCTCTTCTCATGCTCTTTCCAGAACAGTAACTTTTTTTCATCAGAAATTTACCAGGTACACAGAATTTTGTCTGAAGCATTTTTTTCTTTCTCAAGCTTTTCAGCTTTAAAAATTGTAATAGGGTTTGGGTTCTCGTATTATGGGGGGGTGTTTTTTCTTGCTTTATGTATTTTCCATCAGAAAACTAGAACACCAAAACTCTCAAAACAATCAAACCCTTCTGCATCTTCTATCTATTCTGAAAGATCACATAATAATAAAAATAAACAAGCAGTCACAGGTACAGGGTTTAATGGCAGACTCTTCTTCGGTTGAGCGTCTTTCCCCACACAATTATCATACCTGGAAGGCACAGATGACAAGACTTCTCATGTCCAAAGGTTTATGGTCATGTTTGGATGATGTTCAACCTCAGTTGCAACGTCAATTTGAGATCTTTCAGCACAGGAACAGAATGGATGAGGCCATGGGGTTGTTATCCTTGCATGTTTCAGATAGTCTTCTCTTTCATCTTGAGGGTTGTGCAACTCCTCGAGCTATGTGGTTGAAGTTTGAAACACTTTTTGGCACCATTAATCAGTTCCGAGCACTTCAGATTGAGGCAGAATTAACCACTTTGGTACCTGATTCCTTTCCTTCTATTGAGGATTTTCTGATGAAATTCAAATCTCTCAGATCTTTCTTACAGGGTTGTGGTAAAAACAAAACAGATACTGAGTGTATTTACCTGATTCTATCTAAGCTTCGAGGATCCTTCCAGATTTTCTCTTCTACCTTCTATTCCACCATGGATGCTTTGGGTCCACATTTTACCATGCCTTCTCTTGAGGTATGCTCTGATACCATGTTGAAGTTGTCAAATCCAACTTTTGAGTCCAAGAACACCTGCATGCAAGAATACCTATCACAGGGAAGAAAAAAATGGAGAAAGAGAGAAAGAGATATTTTGCTCTGTGAAATTGAAAAACTGTATTCTCAACAACTGAAATTAGCATAATTACATAAAAGATCAATCCTTAAGAAAGGAGATCAACAAAACCCTAAAAGGATAATACATTTAATAATTAATATAATTATTAAATGTCTTATTATGCAAACTAAGGTGAAATGTTAAGAAGGAGATAAAGGTAATTTAATTAACATGATTAAATTTAAACCTTTACTCTAACAAGATCTTGTGAGGAGATCAAAGTAGTAGGGGATAGTAATGGGATAAATGATTTAGATATGATTAGGGTTGGTATTAAGGTGGGAATAGTAAGTTCTCACTACAATGGGTGAAAAAATGGTAGAAGTATCAAGTGTAGGAGGAATGGTAGAAAAAGGATTAGAAATGATAGGGGTAGTGGAAGGAGAAGAATAAGTATGGGTAAGTAATAAAGGTGAGAGAGTAGAGGGAGCTAGGACAATGGGATGATAATAGGATTATAGGGAAGTTGAACATGAATGGGATGACACTCTATGTTTGGGTCTATGTTAGGCATGGAGCAAGGAATATCATTAAGTCAAGGGAGTAGAAGTATGCTATGGGATAGAAGGAATGAAGGGTGGAGGAAGGGGGAAATAATGGACTAGGGAAAGCTACAAAAAATGTAGATATTCTAGGTGGAGAATTATCAAGAGTCAATATGTGCTCATTAGGAAATTCTAGGATCAATGGATGAGTGTTGATTTATCATGCTTTGACTAGCTAATTATTTAAAATATAGTTTTTAATTGCTTTATAATCCACATACGTGATGCCAAAATTTTTAAACACCATGAATTGTTTAGCCATACATCTTGTTAGGAAGTCCTCTCTATAAGATACTTGAGTGTATTGATTTGGTAAATAAGTTGAATGTGGTGGTTAAGCATGTAATGTTAGAGATTTTGTGAGGTGAAGACAATGTCCAAACATGATTTTTCATAGTTATGTGGTGGAGTTCATATATGACCAACATTTTATTGATATATTAAAGACTACTCATTTATGGCCCTATTCATCATGATGTGGTAGAAGTGATCCCAAGGTGACTAGTGTAGTGGAAATGTAAAAAAATGATTGTACTTGTTCTCCATGGGTTCCACAAATAGAGGTGACATAGAAAGGTATTCTTTGATTTGACCAAAGGCCTTCTAACAAGATTCATCCCAATGAAAGCTAGTACTTTTCTTGAGGGGATACAATTGATAACATTTATTGGCTAGTTATGCAATGAACCTATGGATAGCCTAAATATTTCCTTGGAGGCTATGGAGTTCTTAATATTTCTCGGTGGAGATATTCAATGATCATTACAACTTTAGTGGAATCCATCCCTATGTTATTCCTAGAGACAATGAAGCCCCATATCTTACCTAATGTGGCCCCAAAGACTCATTTCTTTGAGTTGAGGTATACCTTGTATTCTTGTATCCATCAAAAGA